>OZ012739.1:663216550-663869050 GCA_963859935.3 Lathyrus sativus
AAACTCCGAGCACACCTACAAAAACATAAACTTCAAGAGTTTTGTAAATACAAATAATGAGTATCAGGGTTTGTGCGCAACCAGCGGCCGTCAAGGAATTGAGTAATCCAAACTTCAAAGTCTCTACCATCTTCATCACAGTTGGTGATTGTGTTTACAATTTTGGCCGTGATCCTAATCGCTTCCAAGCTTGCATGATAAAACCAACAGAAAAGAGAATTTAGTAACTAATAAATCAGCAAACAATCTATCAAATATACATCAACAGTTGGGAAACAAGGTCCCTGGGTTACAGTCGCTGCAGGTCCCTGGATCTCAATCTGCCGATTCAGGCATGCAGACAAGTCAGCACTCTATACATGTGCTACGGCAATCGAAGGTGCGTCACAACAAGGTGCGTCAAATTTGTCACCATCTCAAGCATGGCAGTCACAACAAAATTCCTGCATCCAGTGTACACGAAACAAAACCTCTCTACTGAACAGCCACTCAGAACAGCCGCATAAAGAGTCGAGAACACGCTCGGACGTCCGAACCAGCACCACGATAGATATGTGTCTGTAAAAGAGGAACAATTAAGTAAGTCCGAAGGCAATCACATGTGAAATAATCCTGCAACAAACCAAAACGCTCAGGAAATCCACAGAACAGAAACATTATCAGCCGTAAATCCATTTCGACTCCAAAGCCATAAACATTAACCCCCTTTATCTCTAACCCCTGACCTAAATCCGAACTTGGATTCTTCAATAGCAAAACCAAATCAAAGGACCATAGACCTCCAGAAAATGGAACAATATAAACCTTACTACCCAACTACTCTCGTCAAGATAACGCAAATGTGTTGAAACAAAAATGAGTCAAAGAACAACAAGGAAAGAAAGCCCCAAATTCAGAAAAGCAAGGTCAAGAAACATGGAACCACACGATTGCATTAGGGGGGCGAAAATCAGAGCACAATTGAATTAAGAGAAAAGGTGAAGACAATACCCACTCGAAATTGCATTCAAGGTCACTATCCTGGAGAGGATGCTCAGGAGACATTCATCTGGTTCTGTTATTGTTATCGCTGAAGGAATTTGGCCTAAACTTTTACGGAGTTGAAGCTTCAAAAACTTTGCCAGATACTTGCAGCAACACCAATGAGGAACTCATCGAGTGCATCTTCTAAGACCAAGCGACAACTTAACTCCCAATCAATACCTGTTTCCAAAATAAGAAAGGAATACTTAGAGGAGAAGATCAAGAGTCATCAAAAGATAAATCAGCAAGCTTTGATTTTCAAATATTTCCAAACACAATCAAGGTGAACGTGGAAACTAACCGAGGGCAAAAGGGTCGTGGCCATCACTTTCTTTCCAAAACCGGGCAAACATGCTTCGGACAGATTTGAACCTGAAAAGGAAATTTTTTTATCATGTTTTCGTTCTTGGCAACTATAAAAAGAAGGGAATTTCACATACAACAGATGAGAATCAACAATATTCACAAAAAATAACAATACAGAAACAATCACAAAAATCCCCAATCACAAAGACCCTAACACACCATTAACAAATAATCCACTATACACAGAAACACTCAAAGTTCCCAAATCGAAAAAACCAAAAAACCCGTTTGAGAAGAACAAAATAGGAGAAACCGAGGTGAAAATTGAAAGGGCGAAAGGAGAGAAAAAGAAGACTCATCTTCGATCGGGGAGTCCACCTCACCGGAGATTGAATCGCCGTATCTCACACCATGTAGAGCCCCCGTCTTCACCGCGACCTTGTTTCGCCGCTATCCACTCGATTATGGGTAAACTCGTTCTCTATCTAACTCTTTTTTGATGTTTTGGTAGTCATTGCTTGTTTTGCTTTGAATTCCATGGAACTGAAGGAGAAATAGAAGATGAAGAAGAAGAACGAAAGCTCTCTCGAGAGAAGAACGGCAGATGGAAGAAGAACAGACTTGCGATTTAGGGTTTCTCTGTTTATTTTTTTTGTTTTTTTTCCTGTTTTAATGTAATCACATACAGCACGCACACACACGCTTATGATGCACCCTTCACCATCACCACTGGATCTCCAACGGATCCACATCATACGCACCCTAGCGCAGCTCACCGTACTCCCTCACTGACTATCCTCACCCAATCACACGCCTAACCTTTAATTATTCTTTTTAATCCAGATAATTAACCGATTAAACATTAATCTGCCATTAATAATTAATTTACCCACTAATTAACTCAATTAACCTTTAATATAATAATTAACCAATTAATTAACTAATCATTTTTCCCATCTGTTCTTTTAATGTTTTTAATTAAACCTTTTTTTATTCACTTAACATTTTCCTTCATATATTTCCTTATATTCAAAATAATTTAAACAATTTTTATAGTAACCAACTGCTATTTAATAAGGAATAACCAAAACCTTTTTTTTAAAAGAAAATCCTTCCCTCATATTTAAATTAATTCTTTTTAATCAAGCAAATAAAACTAAAAAACTATTTTTACAACTAGCTTTTTTGTGATAATTATTAAAAAACGTTTTTTTAATTAAATTAAGTTTAATAGTAACCCTTATTTTACAATAATAATAAAAAAAACTATTTTATTAAATCTCCCCTTAGTGAACCCTTTTTCTCAAAATTAATCTCACCAAAAAATAATATTAACATTTCCCAAGAATCAACTTTCTAAATCAATCTAATCTTTTTTAAAAAACTAATAAATTAAATCAAATTCACTTATAATTTGTAATATAATAAAATAATATTTTTATAAATCAATTTAACTAAAATCAAGCTCCCGCCAACTTGATTGTGCACACTTCCACTCACATATTCACACTTTCACACACTTTAGCGCTTTCATGCGTTGTGTATGTTTTACATCATCCGCAACTTTATTTACCGCAGTTTTACATTATCCGCAATTTACTTTACCGCATTTCATTCCGTCCAAAGGAAAAACCTACACATAAGTCAACACTTGTGTGTAGTGCACATCATTTGCTTCATTCTCCCACATGATCCTTGATCCCATTCAAGTCGATTTGTAAGATAGATCCTACCCTATAGGAAGGACCGTTCCTTATCTCTTACAACTTAGACAATCAACAATTAAACATAATACAAACAACTCAAATCAATACAAAATTCAAACACATTAGAGAAAGATGCCAAATCATCTTAGGTGAGATAGAATCTCCACCCCCACAACAATACAATCAAGCCGTAGGGACTTTGCCTTAAGAGAAATAAAGGCATACTCATCAAACAATCCGAGTACGTAAGTCCTTTTCTTAAGACGATGCAAAGACTATTTTCCTACACCTTGTGGCGGTTAAATCTCTCTTAAAATGAAGACACATCTATTCTCCTAAAATCAATCAATCAACTACCTTTATCCCGTAGGAACTTTGACCACAGTCAAAGAACTCCTCAAACCCTTTAAGGGAACTACAAATACTCTGATTCCACTCTCGTAAGGATATGTAGGCATAAGATGCGACATCTTATCGAGTATACTTAGATAATAAACCCCTAGGTCTTTCAACCACTAAGCAGATAAACACTTAGCAATAAACAAACATAAAACAAGAGGTTCCTGTAGAGTACTACAGAAACTTAGGATGCTAGTACCTTCCCTAAGTTTAACCAACCCCCAAACCTATAACTCTCTAAAACCTTGCATTTGCATTGCATAGTGGGAATTTCGATCTTTATCCCTTCCTTTGGACAAATCAAAGTTCGGTTGCAAAATGAATTAAAGATTCAAACTAATCAATAGTTTGGTATCAAAATTTCACCGCGACAGAAATGGCGACTTCACTGGGGAACCGAGTGGGTTTCCCTATCTTATTTATACTTGTTTATTGCTTCATATTTGTATAATTGTTTACTTTTTTGCTTATTACCTTTGGGTTGATACTTTTGAGTGGTGAGACAAAGCCCTACACCCGGACTTGAGTGACTTAAGATAGGATAGTGATATGTTCAAAGAGGCTTATAGGGGGTGGAATCCCGACCAAGCTGACTTGAAAATCACGCTCAATTGAGGCCCTCTCGAAAATTGTATTGTTGAACGAGTCCTTAATCATGAAAACATGCACTATATTCGATGTTGGAGCCTATGATATTGAGAACCGTAGTTACCTTAACCCCACTTTGACCTTTATTAGGATGTAGTGCGGGGCTATGAGGGGGTACCCCCGAAATAGTGCTACGCGATGCTACACTCGAAAGAAGTTCTCTTGAGAATATTATTAACCACCGAGTACTTGGAAAGTTGATAATATCCGAAAGATGGGCTAATGACTTTGAGTCCCTTTAGAACCTTGTTCTACATGTACAAACCACCTTTAGTCCACAACCTTTGGGAATGGGTATACCCTTTGGCTCCATGCTCGTTGCAAAAACCTAGGGTCCCCCTGTGTTTGTTTATCTTTGTGTGTCTTTATGTGCTGCATTCATATGGTATCATACTACATTAGGTTTCGTGGAATTCCTAGTTTATTTATAAACATTATAGAAACCAACATGGATTACAAAAGAAAATATTTTGAAATATCCTTTTAAGAGTCTTAACTTGGATGACCTAAGGAAGTAGGAGTTCAGATTAAAGAAAACTCAAAGGACAAATACAAGAGGCTCCCTTATCATGGAAGATCATTAGAAGTTCAAAATGCCTTCATCAATATTGAAAATCCAGGGATTCATTTCTCACCTTCCAACAAGAACAAAGGGAGAGATGGAGGATTTATTTTCCTCTATTAAACTAATCTTTAGACGATTATAGGTAACTTATATTCAAGAAGATCCAAATGGACAGCAAATCAACAAGCATGATGAAGGACTTCCTTAGGGCTTTCTTAGCTTTTATTTAACTATTAAGTAAGGACTCTTATAAGGTTGTTTCCTTGTAATCCAATACAATAGTAAAAAAAACAACAAATGAATTTTCTATGGTATTCTGTAACGTTTATAAGAACTTGAGTTCCATGAAACCTTTCATTTCTCTGCATTCTGCATTCCTGCATCAGCATCCTGCATTTAACATTTTGCATATACATGTGTCTCTCCTTTTCTGTGGCTCATCAGATCTTCTGTCTTTGTCTGTCAGTTGACATCTCGAGCATCTGACCAAGCTCGAAGTATTACCGAGGGATAGTAAAGAGAGCAAAAGATATGGATTCCATGACTGGCTTCAGAATTGCGACTAATCCGTTATTTTATTTTCCTTCCGATGACAATGTTCAACAAGTGGATGTTCCTACACAACCTCAGCTTGTGCAGGACAACCTGGTTGGTCAAGTTGATGAAAGAGTTTCTCGGTTTCCGCAGCCTGTACCTAATCTTCAGAGTGTTTGTACTAAGAAGAAGATGGACGATCCTGGATTTATAGCAATGGAGAAAGAATTTCGTTATCTCAAGGAACAATTGAAAACAGTGAAAGAAACTAATGCATCTGATCTTGATGCTCGTGACCTATGTCTGGTTCCAGGCGTAATTATTCCTTCGAAGTTCAAGATGCCTGTCTTTGAAGTTTACAAGGGTACTAGTTGTCCAAGATACCATTTGACAATGTTTTGTCGAAAGATGGTTGCTTATGTTGACAATGATGGACTGATGATGCACTGCTTTCAAGAAAGCTTATCTGGGGCATCCTTGATATGGTATATGAAGCTACAAAGGAACTGTATTCAGTCTTGGAGAGATTTAGCCGATGCTTTCGTGAAGCAGTACAATTATAATTTGGACGTGGCTCTAGACAGTGATCAACTAGAAGGAATGAGTAAGAATAATGACGAATCTTTTAGGGAATATGCTCAGCGATGGAAAGAGTTGGCAGGCCAAGTTCGTCCACCTCTTCCAGAGAAAGATTTAGCCAAGATGTTTCTAAGAACACTGCCAGACTCTTATTATGTTAGGATGGTAGGCGTTGTGCCATCAGATTTCTCTAAAATTGTGGAAGTTGGAGTAAACATCGAGAATGCACTCAAAAGTGGAAGAATTCAAGATAACTTGAATGGCCAAGCTAATGAAGAGTTTTCAGTTGATGATTCCCTAGAGGAAAGAAGCGTTAATGTTAATGCAGTATGGGATTCTTCTCAAATTCTGCCGGTTCCAGAACCTTATCCTCAACATCAGTATGAAGCGCCGGCTCAGTGTAGACGACGACTACCTTATAAACGAAGATTAATTTCTCCAGATCAGCATCAGAATCGACAGGTTCGAAGACGGTTTCAGAATCAAAAGACACCTCTGAATACTCCGAAAAGGGAAACTCGATGGTTTGACCTTATCCCAATGACTTACAGTCAGTTATGGTCTCATTTTGCTAGAAACTCGGTGATGACACCCAGAAAGACTAGAATCATGAAGTCTCATCCACCGTGGTTCAACTCGAACGCCAGCTGTGAATTTCATGATGGAGTGTTGGGACATTCGATTGAAGAATGCAAAGTTTTTCAAGAGAAAGTTCAAGAAGTGATTGATAATGAAGTGCTAGCCTTCAAAGGAGGAAGCCCAATCGTGAATGGAGCACCGTTATGTTGATCACCTATTCACTTTCGTTTGCTTATTCTTGTCCTTTTCTTTGATTAAAAGCATAATTGACATGTAAGAACATGTTATTTTGGAATAAGTAGTGCAATAAGTGTTTGTCTTGAAGAAATCCATTCGTTTCACTCTTAAAATTTTCTTCATAATTTTATAATGCCAACTTTTACCCAATCTTTTTCACTTCGGTGAAGAATTGGAAGGAGGATGACGAATCAAAAACGTAAGGTCTCATGATGTATGCTTTTGAATAAAACCCTACTGATGATGTAAGGCATTTTTTTTCAAACCTCCTAAACACCAAAGACATAAGGAAGTTAAATCCTTTTAACCATTTTTCAACCTCATTCTCAACCTGGGGCAATTTTTAATCAGCTCGATTGAATACTTAAAACCGTTCAAAAAGTGAACATTTTTCAAAAATGGGCGGGTACACAAGCTTTGACCCTTATTTCCTTTGTTTTACCAATCGTAAACTAAGCCTAGATACATCCCTTCTAAAGTCCTAATTGAAGTAAGGTTTACTTCGAAAGCATACTTGTTGCACCCCAAAATTTGACCAACTTATTTCACCTGATTTTATGTTTCATAGCTTTAGCATTTGCATATTAGGTCATATTAGGTCATGTACATAATTCATTCATCTGCATAGCATAGCATGGGCAAGCCATCCAACAAGGGACCGAGTGCCATTCTTATCTCTATGAGCCTATCAAGAGGTTCTTATTCAAAATTTAAGCCTATGCAAGTCATCAGAAAGGAATTGAAGCTTGAGAAGTTAGTGGACCAATCAGTGGGTTTTTCTCCTATCTTGAGGGGGTTTGAAGATCATCAGAGAAGTTGTGGGCTATGAATTGAGGGCATGGAATGTATATAGACATCATGGAAGACCTATAGGGTCATTTTGAAAGTGAGACAAGTCATTGATGTGATTACAAGAGCTGCAGTTGAAGACAGTCAACTAGGGTTTCATCTGGGTCAACCCTAGGTCAACCCTAGGCCAAAAGCTTGATTGAAGGGGCATCAAGGCCTGTTTGAAGAATGGGGGATCCATCATTTGATATGTGGATATGGATGTGGTGTTGTGCCAAGGATAAATCAAAAGAAATCAAGAAGAAGAGAAGTTTCTGAATTAGGGTTTCTGAGTAAAATCCCCTGATTTAGGTCAAACTTCCAAGTAAAGTAATTCAAAATTAAAGTCTCAAATGGATCCTTGGCCAACATGGAACTTGTAGAGTATCTCAAGACCTTTAATTTTAGTGGTGGAAGGCATCAAGGAGATTTGTAGAACTCAAGTTATGGTTCTTGCAAGTTACACGTCATCAGAGGCATCTGAAATTTGTCTGTGAAAGTTACTTGACTTCCCAGCAACCTTTGCCCCATAAGGATTTTTCAAATGGATTTTTGGACAACATGAAAGTTGTTCCCCATAATCTTAGCTTTCTAGAAAGGTATGGTATGCCTCAATCTGATTTGAGAAGCTCTACTTATGATCTTGACAAGCCAAGGGCATTTTGGGCATTTGGAGGTTATAAGTCATTTCAAGCATAAGGCCATATCTCCTACTTCCAAGCTTCAAATGGAAAAATCTTCAATATCAAACTTGCTTAGAATGATGTTTTAAGGCTAGTAGGGAGGTCATGAGATGTTAAAAAGGCTTGTATCAAAAAGTGATAAAAATGGCCTAAAAAAGGGGAATAAGTCAAATAAAGTGGTGAAAAAAAATCAAATTTTGGGTTAGAGGTCACAAACAAGCCATATGACATACCAATTTGATTGTAAAATGCATTTTAAAGACAATGGCATTGGCACATTTTTGAATTGAGCAATAATTTCATGACTTGCTTTGTAAAAGTGGTTACTTGAAATGTAAGTCACTAATCCAAACCACTTAACAAGGCATTTGGAAGGCTATTTTGGTTGGAAACTTCCAAGGGAAGATACATGAACAATCTAGAAATTTCCAAGGGAAGATACATGAATAATCTAGAAAGTTCCAAGGGAAATGGATGTTATTATTTTGGGCTTAGGCTTCATTTCTAGAATATTCCAATCATCTCTATAAATGTTTAGAAACTCATTTGAAGCAAGGTTGGTGATTGATTGGAGTTGGATTGGAAGAGAGCATATCAATTTTCAAGAGAGCAAATCAAGTGGTGATTCTTCATTCAAGGCGATTTCGGTTCAATTCGAAGATTGTAGCACTTTCCTCGCATATTGTTGAACAAATTTGAAGCTTTCGGAAGTACGAAAAGAGCCGAAGATACTCCGTTTCGAAGCTCCGATCAAGGTATGTAAACCTTCACTTTCCCATGGATTTAGGATGAGATAATTAGAAATTCTCATGCGGTTAGGATCATGAACACCTATGGATGATTTTAGGATTGTTAATTTGGAGATTTTCTTCATTCCCTTTTTCTTTTTATTTTTCTGTTTTGAGGCCTGTTTGCTTTTATTACGTAAAAAATAGTACAAATGTTCAAGAAATTATGAAATTGTTTTCTACAGATCTTGATTATCTTAAGAAATTTTAGGCGCTGAGTTTGCATTTTTTAGATTTTTTTTGATTTAGTTATGATTTTTCTTTCGTGCTAATATCCATTGGTGTACATAACTGTTCATCTGTTTTGTTTAATTTTGTTCTCTTTAATGCTTCATGATTTTGAGCTGATTTTTGGATATGTTTTAGATGATATGCATAGGGTTCTCCAGAAATTTTATTGGAATTTCTAGACGACTCTAAGTTTAGTTTTGAATCCGTTTTTTAGAGCCATCGCCATCTGAATGTTCCCTGGACACTTTATAGGTTTTCCCTTAGAAAGTGACCTTAACTTTAGAGTTTGGTTTTAATTTTTTTACCATAGGTTGCTAACATCTTCAGGATATTGAATAATTTTTATTAGATTTTTGTGGATTATTTTCCCATTTCTTTTGCATTTTACATTCTGATGAGTATTTTGCATGATGTTTGCTTTGCATATTTGATACCGCTGTTTTGTAGAATTTTATTCTCTCAATTGGTGATGATTCTTGCTTAGATCTTTTGGTATATTGTAGCTAACACTCGCATGTTCCCTTAGGAATTTTTGTAGATTTTCTAGATGTAATTTGGTTCTGTTTTAGGGCTGTTGATTAGTACCTTCCCAATTGATGGTTAACCTTGACCCCTTGCATGTTAGGAATTGTTTAGACCCCTTAGAAATTGATATAGGGTTTGATCTTCGATCTTGATAATATAGATATTAATATATTTTAGGGTTTCCCTTAGGATAATGTCATAAAACTTTAGAATAAAAATGGTAGTAAAAAAATGTTGAAATAGATATGGTGTAATAAAAAACTTAGAATAATTAGGGTTTTGAACATAACATAGGTGCAACAAAACAATTCCTTTTTGGGATTTTTAGGTTGAATTAGAAGATGAGACTATAGGGGTATTATAGGAAAATGTAGTAGATCCCTTAGAATAAGTATTAGAATTTCCCCTATTATATCAATATTTAGTATATTTTTGTAATTGTTTGATTGTATGGTGTGCCCGTTTTGGGGTTATTGCTTGTTATTTGGGCTTGTTGGGCTTGCTTGGGGTTTGGGCTTTGCTTGAAGACCATGGATGGTGAAGCATTGAAGACAAAGACAAAGTCAAGGATTGAAGAACAAGTTCAAGAGTTGATGAAAATTGTAGCTTGCTTGTAGCTGTTGAAGATCACAGGAACTAGGAGCTAGGTAGAGCTTAGAGTAGAAATTTGATTCTTAAACATGGATGGCTTTGTTTTCCTCCATCCCTCTCTATGATTCAGAGTCTCTCTAGGATACTCACCCCCTTCCTTTGGAAGGCTTGGTGACAGTATCTAAGAGATAGAACTCTTGAGAGAAACATTCTACATTTTGTTAACAGTCTGTTTGCCACCTTTGGTGGTCAATAACTGTTTAACATCTCAATTCATCCTATTAATTGTTCCTCATCCTGGAGAGTTTGATTTGAAGAAAAGCCATGAAAGATTAAAGATGGAAGTCATTGTTTGAAGATTGTGTTGTTGAAGCTGTGCATGTGACTGCTGCTGTTTGAAGCCCTGCTGCTTGAAGTTGTGGAAGATGATTACTGTTAGAGTTTTCCTCCTTGAAGATATATGCTTGATGGAAGCTTGTTGATGAAGACTTTGCTTGAAGATGTTGATGGAGCTTGCTGTGTAGAGTTGCTGTTTACGGTTTATTTTTTGCTGTTTAGAAGCTTTTGATGTATTGTTTGAGTTTCCGGGACTGTATTGTTTGCCAATTAATCTGTTAGGTTGAAAGTGAATTTTGTTCGCTTTTGCCTGTTGTTTTCAAGGTTCGAGGAAGAGCAGGACTCCCTTGCCTAGCTTGTACTGCTGCATTCATGCATTTTACTGCTTTACTGTATATATGCTGTTATTTTTCCGTTTATCCCCTTAGGATCTCTGTTTCTCTCTGCGCAAGAGAGAAATATGACAGACATTAGGTTCTTATCCATGCATGACAACATTAGGTTAGATTTTGATTCCCTTTTTTAAACCATAAGTTAGAGTTGTTGTTTCTCTTCTTTCTCAAAACAATCAGAAAAACAGAATAAACATTTCAAACACCATAAAAAACAGTTTTTGCGTAAAAGACTGTAAACCAATCAAAAACGTCATTTTTGTCCGCTTGGACCCATAATCAGGAGAAAACCTTTTTCAGAAGGATAAAAAACAATCAAGAAAGACTTGTGTCGTACGTGGCCCGAACTACGTTTGCTCTGATCTTTCATGCTGTATGAAAGTACGTAGGCATAGGATGCGATATCCTAGAGAGCAACCTTCCCCTCCTTTCCCGTCGGTAGGCGAACTACGTTGACTCTGATTTCTCGTTCCAGACGGGAATACGTAGGCATAAAGTGCGATACTTTGCCGAGTCATTTTATTTTCTTTTAACCCCAGACCTGTAGAATAGATAGAATAACAATCCGTACTAGAAAACAAGCGTGGATCCCGTCGAGTACGACGGACGTGAGGGGTGCTAATACCTTCCCCTTGCGTAACCGACTCCCGAATCCAGGATTTGGTTGCGATGACCATTCCTTTCCCGTCTTTGCGGTAGGTTTACTTCGAGCGTTTCCTTTCCCTCCGTTGGGATAAATAACGCACGGTGGCGACTCTTCTGTTCAGCCGGCGCCGATTTTCGCAGTAGCGACAATACTCAGTGAGATAACGTTTCCTGACTCCTATTGAGTTATGCTCGATTTCTGTTGGCTTTATAAAAATTAATTTATATCCTAACTAGTGATTTCGGTCACCAGTTATTGAGATATGTCTTTTAAAACTTCAAGAAAAACATATGTGTTGCATTAACGGTTTCAGAATTAACATTTCATACGTGTTGATCTTTGCCGAGGTCATAGAAAGTTTTGTATGCGAGCATCAATGCTAAGTTTGTTGGAAGTTGAAGACTGTGCTACTGGGGTAAGTTTATTTCCCAGTAATTTGTTCGCCTAAGGAGCTATCTTTGAAGACCCAACTATAATACCGTCGATCAGAGCCAGTTACGTCGAGATTCGACGAATCTCTTGAAGAGTTTAAAAACAATGGGACGCCATGTTTTTTCTGTAAAATCCTTTTGGAACAACCATTTCTCATAACCATATAACTTGGGGCCTCTGATAAGTAAAGATTATCTTATTCATTCTATACTTGTTGTTCGAATGGCGACTACCATTACGCAGATCATCAAGGCAGAATTACCTCGTTCTTACCACATTCTTCATGCCCCCGATAAATTATATTTTTGGTGGTCATGGCATTTCTTCGATGAAGCTTTTAGATGCAGAACACTCAGTGATCTATTTAACTTCACTTCCCCAATGAAGTGGATGACATTCTTAATCCTCAGTGAATCTTCTCCAACTTCACCTTTCCTAGTGAAGTGGACGTATTTCACTCCTCAATGGACCTTCTACAATGTCGATCTTCTCCAACATGAGTCTCTCCAGTGAGACAGATATTTTTTCCATGACTTTCTCCAAATATGAGCTTGATCCACTCCTAGTAGATCTTTACTCCCATCTTCAACAAGAAAGTTCTTCAAGCAAGATCAAGATGTCGTATCCCTCAAACAGGAGTGTGACCCCATATTTGGTTCTCCGTCTATCCCAAGTGGTACCTCTATTTTCGAAGATTGGTCGAGATGTCTATCCCGAGATGTTTATTTCATCTCCGGTCGCCTCTTTTTGTCTGTTTTGTCAGCATAAGCATACGCATAGCATATAAGTAGACAACATGGCACGTGCATTTGTTTGCATTCTTTGTGTTTATTTTATGTCGATTTGGTTGTAGTTATCCCTAGGTGTTTGGGTGCGTCTTATCCCTCCAATTAGATTTGTCGACCCTAGGCAGAAAAAGCACAATGTTTCATTTTTCCCCATGGAGTTCAATCCTCATGGAATATGGTTCTTTTAGTACAATTCCATTTGAGCTCATACCTCATTGGACGAGTCTTGCTTGACAGTTTCTTTTCGGCTATTTCCCGAATCGAACTTTGGTTTTTGGCAATCACATCGCGAACGTCGCCAACCATTGAACATGGATTAAGTGTGCATTTATTTTGCACCCTATTCCCCAGGAAGAGTATTCATGAAGACATACATTTCTTCAACAATTTCTTCTCGAACATCTACAACAATCTCTTTATTTGAGCAACTCGTTTTGATCAGGATCTTTGTTCAAAACGACGAACGACGATTTCTACAAGACAGTTCATTTACCCTCAGTGGGTCCCTCAACATTATTGATTCATCAGAGGAGACAGTTACAGACATTTCTCTTCATTTGAGAATTCACATATCTTTGCAACAGCCAGGATGCTCCTCAGGAACGTATTCCCCAGCGAGTTCATCACACAAGTTTATCAAGCGGCATCTCCCCATAGAAGTCGAGGAAGTTTATCACATTAGTCTCTCTTTATTTAAGAAGACATGCTTTACAATTCAACCGGCTCGCATCTCTCTTGAAGGTCCCCGATAAAGCTATACAACGCTTACATCTACAAGTTCAATCTCTACAAAAATGCTTACAATCTACAAAGTTCTACAATTTACAACGACATTTACATCAACATTTACAGTCTACAACGACAACTACAAACTACAACGATTCTACAATCTACAAAATTTTCAACATTTTGAGTAGAGACTGAGACCAACTCATGATTCTCATATCATGACGCTCGGAGAGGTTCTACATCAGAGACTGAGACCAGCTCATGGTTCCCATATCATGACGCTCGGGGAGGTTCTACATCCTTTCGAACATTTATCCAAGACATCTTACATCTCCTGGTTAATCTCGGCAGTAGATTCCCAGAAGACCTCGGCAGCAGGTAGTTCCTGGTTAATCTCGGCAGTAGATTCCCAGAAGACCTCGACAATAGGTAGTTCTTTTACAGTTCCTGGTTAATCTCGGCAGTAGATTCCCAGAAGACCTCGGCAGTAGGTAGTTCTTTTACAGTTCCTGGTTAATCTCGGCAGTAGACTTCCAGAAGACTTCGTCAGAAGTATTTCTCCAACAGACTTCAACACAAAATCTTGGCAGTAGATTCCTTACAGGTTTTCACAGTACATACTTTGGCAAAAGTATTCTCAATTACAGTTACAAGTCTCGGCAGTAGACTTCTATAGATAATGTCTTGAATCAATTACATCTTGACATATACAGCAGATTCCACCAGGGAGTTTCTCTTCCAAATTCTCCACAACATATTTTACAGACACTTTGTGATTGTCATTTTTTCCCCGTGGAGTCTCGCTTTGTTGAGCCTGTTTTTCCCATGTTTTGTGTCTAGACTTTTCCCCTGTGGCATCATGTCTCCACAGGACCCCCTGTCTTGCATCTTCATATCATCATATATCATATGCATCCGGTGGCTTCTTAGGGCCAAAAATTCGTGCAATGTTTGTATTTAAGTCCCTCCTATCGCGTCGAGACGGAGATTTTAATCTCCATATCTCCGAATAGAAGTAACTTAAATAGGGGCATCTATCACACCCTAATTTTTGACCGTAAGATCCCACCTCTTTTTACGCATTTTTCAATTGTTATTTGACTTTATTTTAATATGTTTTTTTTCTCATGACTAACGAGTGTATGCAAGATCATTTTTGCTTTTAAGGTATCTCTGACAGGTTTTATGTTGCCTTCTGGGGCAAGACATTGTGGATTCAAGATTCAGATTGGTGAGTATGCTAGGGGCTGGAATGTCCATTAGTGAGGAATCCTTTTAAAGTCATGGACAACGGATGCGAGAACGTTCAAGTCAAATACCCAAATTCCCAAATCATACATGTCAAATTCAGATAAAAAAGGGCTAGTTTTATTCAGGAAGTGGGGTTATCACCTTTAGCAAGAAATTTTAAAGCGGAATTCATCGCCATGCTTCCAAGAACAGTCAAAGTCAAACGATGATGTTTGTATTTTCAAATTCAGCATCAGGCCTCGAACTCCAAATTCAAAGTTGATAATTGAGCTTGAATTAATTATAGCTCAAGTTTACAAGTTTAATTTTCAAGTATTAAAGAAAATTACAACTCACTACAACTTAAGGAGATACATTACAAACCATTCCAAATTTTTAAAGTAGAAGATCGTTACAAGGAAATAGCTATCCAAAAGCTCTATTATAACTGTACGTTGAAGCATTACAAGAGTAGGTTCACAAGTACACTTGACATGATCTTTCTTACATAAGAGGAGAAACATAATAGTTACAGCTGGTTATGTAGCGGTTTCACATAATTTTAAGCCGCAATTTACAATTACAAGGAGTCTTAAATTCGACTTATACGCTGATCTTGGGCTCATAGAAAAGCTTATAATACATGTCGCTCTATCACATGTGTTGTTTCCAGTACAAGGCAATTCCCAAGGCTGTTAGTGTTCAAGCAGTTTCCGTCAAAAGCCAAATTATGCTTCGTCGGTGTAATACGGAGGGAATAAACAGGAAGTGCTCCCAAATCATCCTGTGAATTCTGTCCCGCCTGGAATATGCGTTTGGTTTCGACCTGCATAAGTTGGTAACATCATATCAGGAGGAGTTCGAACAGTTGCTAATCTACTTTGTACAGTACATGAATATATCTTCGATGGTTTATCTAAAAACTTCAAATAGCTGCGGTAACGGCATACATAATTCGCGAAGGGGTAGTTTCCAATTGATACTCAACCCAAAGGAAATGCAATATTTAAGATTTAGGGAGAAAAGTAGCAGTTCCAGAATGTATCACCAGTTACTAAGGCATAAGGACCAAAGAATGCTGAAGCAGAAACACCACCATTGTGATCATAAGTTAGGAAGGGGAACTCAATCTCGTTCTCTTGTTTCGTACTTGCAAGATGCGGGATCACAGTTGGCTTGGCGAGAGATTCGGGCTACACCAACTACGTGTCAGTCGTGGAAGCAGACGTAATGCCGCAGATCATGGCTTTACTTCCGGAGCCTCCTCGATCCGGCCTCGCTTTGAATAACCTGAAACCAAGCAATCTCACGTCACCAAACAACCCTTTGAAGGGGTAACCTGAACACAGAGAATTCCAGACGCAGACATTATTTTGGGTGTCGAGAATAAATCACAAGTACTAGTCATCAAGAATACATCTGACTCAAAGTTTACATCACACAGAGCTCTGCAAATTGGTGACTCCCCAAACCTGCAACAAGCGCAATGTCAGGATATGGCGCATCCTGGATTCGCTTTATAATAATACCGGCAGCCTCAGCTCTTGAACCACCCGCATAACGCCGGAAAGCCATGTGACGGAAACTCCGAGCACACCTACAAAAACATAAACTTCAAGAGTTTTGTTAATACAAATAATGAGTATCAGGGTTTGTGTGCAACCAACGGTCGTCATGGAATTGAGTAATCCAAACTTCAAAGTCTCTACCATCTTCATCACAGTTGGTGATTGTGTTTACAATTTTGGTCGTGATCCTAATCGCTTCCAAGCTTGCATGATAAAACCAACAGAAAAGAGAATTTAGTAACTAATAAATCAGCAAACAATCTATCAAATATACATCAACAGTTGGGAAACAAGGTCCCTGGGTTACAGTCGCTGCAGGTCCCTGGATCTCAATCTGCCGATTCAGGCATGCAGACAAGTCAACACTCTGTACATGTGCTACGGCAATCGAAGGTGCGTCACAACAAGGTGCGTCAAATTTGTCACCATCTCAAGCATGGCAGTCACAACAAAATTCCTGCATCAAGTGTACACGAAACAAAACCTCTCTACTGAACAGCCACTCAGAACAACCACATAAAGAGTCGAGAACACGCTCGGACGTCCGAACCAGCACCACGATAGATATGTGTCTGTAAAAGAGGAACAATTAAGTAAGTCCGAAGGCAATCACATGTGAAATAATCCTGCAACAAACCAAAACGCTCAGGAAATCCACAGAACAGAAACATTATCAGCCGTAAATCCATTTCGACTCCAAAGCCATAAACATTAACCCCCTTTATCTCTAACCCCTGACCTAAATCCGAACTTGGATTCTTCAATAGAAAAACCAAATCAAAGGACCAGAGACCTCCAGAAAATGGAACAATATAAACCTTACTACCCAACTACTCTCGTCAAGATAACGCAAATGTGTTGAAACAAAAATGAGTCAAAGAACAACAAGGAAAGAAAGCCCCAAATTCAGAAAAGCAAGGTCAAGAAACATGGAACCACACGATTGCATTAGGGGGGCGAAAATCAGAGCACAATTGAATTAAGAGAAAAGGTAAAGATAATACCCACTCGAAATTGCATTCAAGGTCACTATCCTGGAGAGGATGCTCAGGAGACATTCATCTGGTTCTGTTATTGTTATCGCTGAAGGAATTTGGCCTAAACTTTTACGGAGTTGAAGCTTCAAAAACTTTGCCAGATACTTGCAGCAACACCAATGAGGAACTCATCAAGTGCATCTTCTAAGACCAAGCGACAACTTAACTCCCAATCAATACCTGTTTCCAAAATAAGAAAGGAATACTTAGAGGAGAAGATCAAGAGTCATCAAAAGATAAATCAGCAAGCTTTGATTTTCAAATATTTCCAAACACAATCAAGGTGAACGTGGAAACTAACCGAGGGCAAAAGGGTCGTGGCCATCACTTTCTTTCCAAAACCGGGAAAACATGCTTCAGACAGATTTGAACCTGAAAAGGAAATTTTTTATCATGTTTTCGTTCTTGGCAACTATAAAAAGAAGGGGATTTCACATACAACAGATGAGAATCGACAATATTCACAAAAAATAACAATACAGAAACAATCACAAAAATCCCCAATCACAAAGACCCTAACACACCATCAACAAACAATCCACTATACACAGAAACACTCAAAGTTCCCAAATCGAAAAAACCAAAAAACCCGTTTGAGAAGAACAAAATAGGAGAAACCGAGGTGAAAATTGAAAGGGCGAAAGGAGAGAAAATGAAGACTCATCTTCGATCGGGGAGTCCACCTCGCCGGAGATTGAATCGCCGTATCTCACACCACGTAGAGCCTCCATCTTCACCGCGACCTTGTTTCGCCGCTATCCACTCGATTATGGGTAAACTCGTTCTCTATCTAACTCTTTTTTGATGTTTTGGTAGTCATTGCTTGTTTTGCTTTGAATTCCATGGAACTGAAGGAGAAATAGAAGATGAAGAAGAAGAACGAAAGCTCTCTCAAGAGAAGAACGGCGGATGGAAGAAGAACAGACTTGCGATTTAGGGTTTCTCTGTTTTTTTTTTTTTTGTTTTTTTGCCTGTTTTAATGTAATCACATACATCACTCACATACACGCTTATGATGCACCCTTCACCATCACCACTGGATCTCCAACGGATCCACATCATACGCACCCTAGCGCAGCTCACCGTACTCCCTCACTGACTATCCTCACCCAATCACACGCCTAACCTTTAATTATTCTTTTTAATCCAGATAATTAACCGATTAATCATTAATTTGCCATTAATAATTAATTTACCCACTAATTAACTCAATTAACCTTTAATATAATAATTAACCAATTAATTAACTAATCATTTTTCCCATCTGTTCTTTTAATGTTTTTAATTAAACCTTTTTTTATTCACTTAACATTTTCCTTCATATATTTCCTTATATTCAAAATAATTTAAACAATTTTTATAGTAACCAACTGCTATTTAATAAGGAATAACCAAAACCTTTTTTTTAAAAGAAAATCCTTCCCTCATATTTAAATTAATTCTATTTAATCAAGCAAATAAAACTAAAAAACTATTTTTATAACTAGCTTTTTTGTGATAATTATTAAAAAACGTTTTTTAATTAAATTGAGTTTAATAGTAACCCTTATTTTACAATAATAATAAAAAAAAACTATTTTATTAAATCTCCCCTTAGTGAACCCTTTTTCTCAAAATTAATCCCACCAAAAAATAATATTAACATTTCCCAAGAATCAACTTTCTAAATCAATCTAATCTTTTTTTAAAAACTAATAAATTAAATCAAATTCACTTATAATTTGTAATCTAATAAAATAATATTTTTATAAATCAATTTAACTAAAATCAAGCTCCCACCAACTTGATTGTGCACACTTCCACTCACATATTCACACTTTCACACATTTTAGTGCTTTCATGCGTTGTGTATGTTTTACATCATCCGCAATTTTATTTACCGCAATTTTACATTATCCGCAATTTACTTTACCGCATTGCATTCCGTCCAAAGGAAAAACCTACACATAAGTCAACACTTGTGTGTAGTGCACATCATTTGCATCATTCTCCCACATGATCCTTGATCCCATTCAAGTCGATCTGTAAGATAGATCCTACCCTATAGGAAGGACCGTTCCTTATCTCTTACAACTTAGACAATCAACAATTAAACACAATACAAACAACTCAAATCAATACAAAATTCAAACACATTAGAGAAAGATGCCAAATCATCTTAGGTGAGATAGAATCTCCACCCCCACAACAATACAATCAAGCCGTAGGGACTTTGCCTTAAGAGAAATAAAGGCACACTCGTCAAACAATCCGAGTACGTAAGTCCTTTTCTTAAGACGATGCAAAGACTATTTTCCTACACCTTGTGGCGGTTAAATCTCTCTTAAAATGAAGACACATCTCTTCTCCTAAAATCAAATCAATCAACTACCTTTATCCTGTAGGAACTTTGACCACAGTCAAAGAACTCCTCAAACCCTTTAGGGGAACTACAAATACTCTGATTCCACTCCCGTAAGGATATGTAGGCATAAGATGCGACATCTTATCGAGTATACTTAGATAATAAACCCCTAGGTCTTTCAACCACTAAGCAGATAAACACTTAGCAATAAACAAACATAAAACAAGAGGTTCCTGTAGCGTACTACAGAAACTTAGGATGCTAGTACCTTCCCTAAGTTTAACCAACCCCCGAACCTATAACTCTCTAAAACCTTGCATTTGCATTGCATAGTGGGAATTTCGATCTTTATCCCTTCCTTTGGACAAATCAAAGTTCGGTTGCAAAATGAATTAAAGATTCAAACTAATCAATAGTTTGGTATCAAAATTTCACTGCGACAGCGCCGATTGATTTTTTAATAAGGGATCTATTCAACCCCCCTTCTAGATTCGTGCCATCGTCTAACAAGTGGTATCAGGAGCAACGATTCACTCCGTACTTCAAGTATAACTTTGTAGAAAATGGCTAACGAACCTAAAGGGGCCTATAATAGAGCTCTCGTTTTTAATGGAGAAAATTACGGTTATTAGAAGGACTGTATGCGTGTGCACATTAATTCCATAGATAGAAAAGTATGGAATGTTATTCTCATCGGTCCAATGGAAATAATTATGACCGATGCAAATAATGTGGTTGTGCCTAACCCTGAAGCACAATGGACTGATGATGATGAGAAAAAATATAATTACGATTGGAAATCCAAAAATATTTTGATCTCCTTATTAGGAGTTGATGAATATTATAGGGTTTCTCATTGTTTGACGGCAAAAGCTATGTCAGACTCATTTCAAGTCGCCCATGAGGGGACCAATGATGTTAAGCTAGCGAGAATCAACACGTTACCACAAGAGTTCGATCTCTTTTATATGGAGCAAGGGGAAACCATTGCGGACATGCAAAAAAGATTCACTCATCTCATCAATAGATTGCATTCACTAGGTAGGTCAGTGGCCAATAATGTTGCTACTAACAAAATTTTGAGATATCTTAACAGGGAATGGAAGCCGAAGGTAACCGCCATCAAAGAAGCTAACGACCTTACAATTTTGGATCTAACAACATTGTTTGGAAAGCTGCAAGAGCATGGACAAGTGCTCCTAAGCCTAGAGAAACAAGTAAAGAAAGAAAAGAAGGACACAACAAAGAATACTGAAAAGAAGTCTATTGCTCTCAAGACTTCTTCCTCAAAGTCTCAATCTAAGGAGCATAGTGATTGCACGTTAAGTGACGACGAAGAAGATGACAAGAGTGAGGACATGGGGTTGTTTGTAAAGCGTTACAACCTCTATGTTAGAAAGAACGACATCCAACACTCCAAGAAGAATCTTGTCAACTTCTGGAAACAATCTAGGTATTCTAGAAATGATGACACCAAGGGGAACAAAACAAGAGGGTCATGTTACACTTGCGGAAAGACCGGACATTATAAACTGGATTGTCCCTTAAACAAAAAGGGCAAAGAAAAGGAATACATAAGAAGAAATCAAAGTCGAGAAGAGCGTATATAGCTTGGGAAAGCGATAGCGATTCCTCCGAGGACGAAAGCTCAAGTGATGAAGACGAATCCGTAAATTTGTGTCTTTCTGCTCACCAAAAGAACAAGAAAAAACAGGTACAACATGCTAAATATGAAAATTCCTCTAACATGTCTTATTTTGAATTACAAACTACGTTTAATACTTTGCATTGTGAAGCAAAAGAAGCCTTTAAAAGGCTTGCCTCAAATAATCAAATTTTTGCTCACTTAGAGCAAAAGATTCGAGAGTCCGAAAATTAGAAACCTAAATGCCAAACTTAACAAGGCTCTAGAGCCCAAAATTACTTTTGCCATCGATAAAACTGATTTTAGAAAGAGTATGGTTAATCCATATCAAAAATACAAGTATGTTGTAAGAGATAACGATAAAAAAGTTGATTCAAAAGTTAAATTTTCATGTTTATATTGTTTCAAGAAAGGTCATTCCATTGCTAAGTTCCATTTTAGGATATTTTTGGTTCCTAAAGGCATTTATCAATGGTTGCCTAAATGCGACCATTTTGTCACTCACGACTTAGGGCCCAATAAGCCATTGGGTACCTCCTCTTGTTAATTGTTTTTTCACAGGTACAACGTCTTGAGACCACCGAGAGAAGATGGGTTCTTGATAGTGGCTGCTCAAGACACATGACAGGAGACATATCTCTCTTCATCGACTTCGTGGCAAAGAAGAAGGGGTATGTAACCTATGGAGATAACAATCGCGGTGCAATACTTGGTAAAGGTAGTGTAGGTAACCCTTCTTCCACTACTATACCTGATGTATTGCTTGTCGAGGGTCTTAAACATAATCTCATTAGCATTATCCAATTATGTGACAAAGTGTTGCACCCCTAAATTTGCCTAACCTTTTTTCTTTAACTGACTTTTGTTTCTTTGCATTATTCTAGCATGTGTATTGCATATCATTGTTCATTTTTAGCAGGGGATCAGGAGAGGTGTGCCTAGAAAAAGAAGGTTACCAAGAGTTTTAAGCCTAATCAAGAGGTTTACTCAAGCATGAGTGCTCATCAAAGTCATCAAGAAGTGGTCAGAGATTTTTGAAAGAGTTGATGGATGTATGTGGAATATCTCCTAACTTGGAGGCCAGTTGAAGATCATCAGAGGATTGTGAATTCATGATTATGGATATGGGATGTTGAGGAAGCTCATTGAAGGCTTTGAGATCCATGTTGGAGTTTATTCAAGTTGTTGTGTCATGTGTAAGAAGCCACAGTCAAGAGTGGTGCACCTAGGGTTTTCATCTGGTCAACCCTCAATCAATTGTGAAATTGAAGGAGATTAAGACTCAATTCCAAGTATTTGTGATCATGGAATGTTGTATTGAGATGTCTAATATATCATTTCAAGATCAAATCAAGAAGAATCAAGAGTGTGAGAAGTTATTAAATTGGGGTTATCAGTGTAAAATATCCTATTTAGTGTCCAACTTCAAGACCACATATGTCAAGATACAAGCCTCATATCATCTTGACCTTAACATGAAACTTGTAGAGCATGTTTATATCTTTCTTTTGAGTACTAGAAGTCTTTCATCTGATTTCTAGAACTCAAGTTATGATGCTGACAAGTTATAGGTCATCAGATGAATGTGATTTTGGTCAACAAAAGTCAACCAACTTCCAAGCCACTTTTGACCTAGAAGGATGTTTCCCCTCACTTTGACCCAAACATGGAAGTTGTTCCTCATGATCTTAGCTTTCCAAAAAGTATTATAAGTCCTTCATCTGATTTGTAGAACTCAAGTTATGAAGCTTGCAAGGCAGGTGTATTTTGGGAAAGTAAGATTACAGGTCATTTTCATTATAGGTCCATTTCACTATCTTGCACATTTCAAATGAAACTTTTCTCAACATGAAAATTGCTCTAAATGGTCCCAATTTCATCTTGAAACACTCACTTGTGGGAGATTTGGCTAGGGTTTGAGAATTGGTGTGAGACTTTTTCATGAAGAAAGCTTAAAAAGGGGAAATTGCAATTAATTGATTTTGAACCAAAACAAGTCATGTTTATACAATTTTGAGTGCCAAAGATATAACAAACATGATGCAAGCATTGGATTTTCATTTTGGGTGTCATTTGCACGTATGGTTCAATAGCATTTTCAAGTGAAAATTGATAATCCAATATCTACCATTTGATCAAACCAAGGGTTGAATACCATCCCCATGATCAAAGTGAAGTGCCAGCAGTGATTTTGAATCAAAAACAAAGAGAATTGAGGTTGTTTCACATGTGCATGAGCATAGAAAATCAGAATTGGGCAATTTCACAATTCACACAGTTGAGCCACAATTGGGCCTCCATAAGTTGCTATATCCATCATATATAAGTTCTAGGTCATTTTGAATCAGAAGAGAGTCATTTTCATGGAGAATTGAAGAGAACACAATTGGAGAAGAGAGTTGAAAATTCCAAATGGTGAATCTTGATTGGAGCTATTTCAAGCAGAATTGAAGCTCTATTCTTCTTCCTCAAGTGAATTGGAACGTGTCTGGACTATTTTCCTTAAGCTTGAGCTACTGAGAAGGTCCAACGGAGCTATTCCGTTAGGTAAACTTCAAATCAAAATTTCTCACTCATTATGCTTTAATTTTGCGCCATTGTTGGTTAATTATGAAGTCCTATGTTCATAGGCAAATTTTGGATAATTATTGTTGATGTTTTTGAACATTTCAGTGTGATGTTTGATTTTTGTTTTCTTCGATTTGGCTTACTCTTGCATGATTATTGAATTTTGACCATAGATTCGTGTTCTACATGACTTGTAGATGAACTTTGACTATTTGTTTGCTTAATTTGGTGATGTTGATTTCCACCTGAGTTTTTGCATCGCCGGAGAAGATGACCGGAGCCACCGTGCTCCGACCACCTGGTTTTCTCCCTCCATTTCATGTTTAAACGCTGATGAGGGTGTGTCATTCTATTAGCCCTTGGATCCAGTGTAGAACTTTTAACTATGACTTGATCTTGTGGCCACGATTTAATGTTATTTTGTGCTGAAAGTCTGATGTTCACATGGCAGCGTGTTAGCCTTAGGATGTTTTGACTCAGGATAGAACGTATGGTCAAGATATTGTTGACCTCCCTTTTAATGAAACGCTGCGTATTGCAGCTTGCACCTCAACCCTTGGATTGCATGACTAGTCTTGAGATGGATGGTTGTGATTCATTTTCGTTTTATATTTTAATTCTGATGCACGTGTGTCACTGTACTGGTCATTAGATGTTTGACTGGTATTTGATTTGAGTGCCTGAGATTTAGTTCTATTTGGTTGACTGAATTAATGTGGACTGGGCTTATGTTGCTATTTTCACCCCCCTCCCTGCACAGCCCAATCATTTTGCCTTGGATTCTTGCTATCTGCACCACTTGCCTTTTTATTTTCTTTTTTTTTTTTAATTTTGTTTTGTTGCTGTTTAGAATTAAATTATTTTAAAATACTTTCAACATTGATAAAAATCACAAAAAATATTTTCTGGATGGTTTGAGATGTCTTTTATTTTATTTTTTTGAATTATTTTTCATTTAAAAAAAAAAAAATCAATTGGAAGTGTTTTATTTGACCTAATTCTTGACATGTTCTTGTTCTTGTTTGGTTTTTGCATTTTCCTTTTGATCTAATGACTGAAAATCAATCCTCATATCCATGATGAGTTGAGTGATTTTTGAGGACATTTTGCCCCTATTTGGTTGACTTTTGGTTTGACTTTGACCTTGCTTTTGTTGACCCTCGATAACCCTCTCTCAAATTGGTGCATCCATGTGAATCAATTTCTTTGATGATGATTTGAGATGACTTTGGTTATGATTTATTAGCCTCTGTTTGCCAACATGTTTATGAGCTTCTGCATTTTATTTGGCCTTGTTTGAATCATTTTCCTAATTTTGAGGTAACTTGCAAGTCAAGTTACCCCAAAGGGAGGTTAATACATACACATTGACCTAGTTTGTCTTAGATATGACTTTGATGGATCCTTTGAGCCTTCAATTCCTTTTGATTCATGTTACTAACATGTTAAGGTTGTTGGTTGCTCAATTTTAGGTCATGATATTGTGTTTTTCTTGTTCAAACTTGTATTTCTTTTTGAGTTCTCAATTAGGGTTTCCATGTGTGACATGTTTGCATTCCTTTGTGTTAGTGCTTGCATTTGCTTTTAGTTTGTTTCCTTTTGCTTTTAAGAACTTTTCTCTCATCCCCTCTTCTGTCCCATGACCTTGGAGTCTCATTTAAGGTGGCTTAGTCCCTCCTTAGGAGATACTTGAAGCATACATAAAATGATGATTCCTTGAGGACTTCTTTGTGCTTTCTTTTGCACTTTGTTTATGATGCTTATGGTTGAGTGCATATTATGAGTTCCTTTTTGTCCTCATATAGCCTCTCATCCTCACTTTTATTTTGAGTCTCTTTTCCTTTCATTTGATTTGGCTTTTGGCACTTGTGGTTGATGTTGTTTGACTTAGGTCATTTCATCCCACTTTTGGTGCATTTTTGTGTGGTTTCTTCTTGTTGTTTAATTTCACCTTGTGCATTCCTTTCTCTCTTCTTATTTTGCATTCTCATATGCATGCTTGAGGTTGAGATGAGTTTGTGGAGGCTACTGCCCCACACATATTTCCTCCCTCACTTTCATTCTATGTGTGCATCCTATGTTTGCATTCTTGCATTTTCATGTTCTTTCTTCTTCTCTTCTTTTGTCTTTCTTCCCTTACGATCTCTAATCTCTCTTCTTCAAGAGAGGTTATGATAGACATTAGGATCAAACCATGCATGATAAAATTAGGTAGTTCCCTTTTGTATCCCAACTCTAAGTCCACTTTGCATGACAACTTTTAGGATTAAGTTAGTCTCCCTTTAGTAGGTCCTTTCTCTCCTCATCTTCAAACACTCATAAACCATATAATAAAGAACAACAAATGTTGTACGCTAAGAGCCTTAATCTATTTGGGAAATGGTGATTAAGTGGATTCCTCTCAATTGCCTAGAGTGTTTAGTATACACCCTTAGGGGGATATGCGACACATTCGCTCCTAAGTCATAGTCTCTAGTGCAACATGAGTTACAAATCAAATTCAAAACACTTCTTCTCTAAAAAAACACAAAAAACACTTCAAATATTTTTCATCCTTCGGGATCTTAATCAAGAAAATCTTTTCAGATAAAAGAGTGTTGTTAACTCTTAGTTCTACCGCAAACGGTAACGCCTATATCTCCAATGGTCGAGCTACATACACCAACTGCTAGAACTATTTGTTAACCTTACTCGGGCCTAAAAAACTTTTGAACCGGCCGGTGTTCTGGTTAACCCGAACTACATTTGCTCTAATCTTTCATACCAGATGAAAGTACATAGGCACAAGACGCGATGTCTTGGCGAGCAACCTTCCTCCCTTCACCCGTAGTTAGCCGAACTACGTTGACTCTGACTTTCCCATTACACGAGGGAATACGTAGGCACAGAGCGGCGATGCTCTGCCGAGTCCTTTCTTTTTATTTTGTCCCTTGACCTTTAGCGTAGATAGATAGCACACCCTTTTAGATAGAGAACAAAGCGTGGATCTCGTCGAGTACGACGGACGTGAGGGGTGCTAATACCTTCCCCTTGCGTAACTGACTCCTGAATCTAGGACTTGGTTGCGATGACCTCGTCTTTTCCTTTTTTGTCAGGTTTTTTCGATTGTTTCCTTTCCCTCTCTTTGGGATAAATAACGAAAGGTGGCGGCTCTTCTGTTTTCCGCCGGGTGTTTTTCGCAGTAGCGACACAAAGGATACAATGTATCATTTTCAAAAGAATGTTGCAAAATTGTGCATAATGATGAAATGAAGAGTGTGTTTAATGGCCTAAGAGTA
Source organism: Lathyrus sativus (assembly GCA_963859935.3). Lineage (NCBI taxonomy): Eukaryota > Viridiplantae > Streptophyta > Magnoliopsida > Fabales > Fabaceae > Lathyrus > Lathyrus sativus. The sequence goes on from OZ012739.1 coordinate 663,243,766, forward strand.
AACAATCTCTATATACTAGACTTTAATGAAGTATCCTTGACAAGTGACAAATGTCTCATGATAATGAGTGAGGACTCATGGTTATGGCATAGACGTTTAGCACATGTCAACTTTGACTTGCTCAATAAGGTAGTTTCCAAAGATCTAGTCCTAGGTCTGCTCAAAATGAAGTTTACCAAGGATCACCTTTGTGATGCTTTCCAAATGAGAAAGCAAATGAGGATCTCCTTTAAATCCAAAAATATTGTTTCAACTACGAGACCTCTCGAGCTTCTCCATATGGATTTATTTGGGCCATCTAGAATTAAAAGCCTATGTGGTAACTATTACAGTTTTGTAATAGTTGGTGATTTTTCTAGATTCTGTTGGACTATCTTCTTGGCTAGCAAGAGCGGTACATTCCCCGCCTTTGAAAGATTTGCCAAGCTTTCCCAAAATAAATTGAACACAAACATTGTCTCAATTAGGAGTGACCATGGAGGTGAGTTTGAAAACTATTTGTTTGAAGAATATTGTCGTAAACACGGAATTGATCACAACTTTTCTGATCCACGTACTCCTCAACAAAATGGGGCTGTGGAGCGCAAAAATCGTATTTTAGAAGAATTGGGAAGAACAATGATCAATGAAAGTGCATTACCTAAATATTTTTGGGCCGACACCATAAGTACGACATGTTATGTTTTAAATAGGGTGCTCATCCGCCCCATTCAAAATAAAACATTGTATGAACTTTTAAAAGGGCGCAAGCCGAATGTATCTCACCTGTATGTCTTCGGTTGTAGCTGTTTTGTGTTGAATAATGGAAAGGAAAATTTAGGCAAATTTGATTCCAAGGCTGACGAAGGTATCTTCCTCGGATACTCTCAGTCAAGTAAAGCTTATAGAATTTATAATAAGAGATTACTTACCGTTGAAGAGTCTATACACGTAACATTTGAGGAATCTTATCCGAGAGATGTCGGAAAAGGTAGTCTTGTTCATGGTGCAGGTACATGATGACGAGAAAACGCATCGATTATATCGCTAGATTTCATTGACGTTTTATCGCGCATTCACCGTTTTAACGCTCGATTTCTCGAGTTTTTCTTACTATTTTGCAGGTACATCGTTATGTGAGGCCGAATCATGAATTAAGAAGAAAAGAACGAAAGAAACCACAAAAAATGAAGCAAGATAGAAGCCTGCAAAAAGTCTGCATAATTTGTTACGGCCACGGTCGTTACAAGGGTGTCACGACCGTGACGCCTTACTTTGGGCCATCACGACCGTGAGGAAGCAGTCACGACCGTGACACTTGAAATCTTCAAATAACGAGCGTGAAGACCTTGTCACGCCCGTGACAAGGATAAAACTTGGTTTTGACTCAGACTACGTCAAGCCACCACTGAAGACCACTCCTCCTAGTAATTCTCCTCAAAGCAGCACGTGAGGACGACTTCTCCCATTTTTGCTGCCACTTTCCAACATTTTCTCAACCACTTCAGCAAAGCCCAAGAAACAAAAGACCAAGGCACCAGCCCATTGGAAGCTCTATAAATAGTACCAGCTCAGGAGAACTCAAGGACAGACTTCATTATCCAAATTTCCTGCGGAAGCTCTGCCGAATTACCTTACCACCAGAATTATTATTCCAGCATTATTTTACTTTCTGTCTTGTTTTATTTGTATCCAAACCAACCGTGTAACAATTTCCAACATTAGGGAATTGTTATACTTTTATTTGTTTCCAGCCTTCAGCATTCGTTTTAATTTTTATTTCCGCCTACTCCAAGCCTTCCGGTCTGTGGAAGAAGGAGTCTACTCAGATATTTGTTAATCAGGTTTTTCAATTATTGCAATTTAATTTATTTATAATGTCTATTTATTTTTCTGCCATTAGTAAGTTATTATTTAACTCTGTGTCTGATTCAACCTCGATGAGTAGCTAAATACCTTAGGGCGGTATGTAGTTATAACCAACTTAACCGGTAAAATATAACCATGGGCTAAAATAATTAATCACTTAACATTCTGGCTGATGCTTTTTAATTGAATTCGACCTTTTCGTTACGAGAGTAAGAAAAGGGTATTAGGTTGGGTCAAGACCACGAGAGTGTGAGATCTTAGCCAGATAGCTAAAGTTAGGCATTTAAATTAAATACAGCGAGAGCGCTTTAAGATAAATTAGAATTATTTAGTTTCCAAAAATTACCTCTAAACACTTATGGGCTAGCGAGAGCAGGCATAGGGCTTTAGGGATAAGATCTGATTCAAGACCACGAGAGTGTGAGCTGAGGGTATTTAAACTAGTAATCTCTACCGAATAGATTAAGTGAACATCTTTATAAGCCTAGGTTAGATTTACCCACCTAAGTTAGTATAATTACATACCGACCGTCTTAGTATTATTTTATTAAAAACTTAAATTTAATTCCGCCTTCAATAGTCTTAGAAAACCAACAACAATTGTGACAACTATTCGCCTTAGCTAAACTAGAAGTTCATCTAGCACTAAGTAACGATAGAATCCCTGTGGATCGATAATCTTAAATATTACTTCGATAGGCTGTGCACTTGCAGTAAGATACCGCTAGACGCATAAGTAGACACGTCTTTAGCCCATCAAGTTTTTGGCGCCGTTGCCGGGGATTCCTTAATTTAGTTACTAGTGCACTTAGGTAGCATTGTCTAGACTAAGGTATCAACTATTTATTTTAATCTAATCTCCGAGTGTATGCCACGTACTCGCTCCAAAAGCGAAGACTTGCAACCTCTAATCTCTGAATCGGAACGCTTCTTACACGTAAGAAGACGTATACTCGATTTCGAAAATAATTCCAACATTCCAGATCTTCAATTAGATCCGCCTGAACCAGTCGTAAAATCAGAAAACGCAGGAATGGCTGAAGAACAAACTCATCCACTCAAGTATTACGCTAATCCTTCGCAAGGTGAACCGCATTCAAGCATTGCAGCACCGGCTATCAACCGAAATGATTTCGAACTAAAACCATCATTGATATCAGCCGTGCAACAAAATCAATTCGCCGGAAATCCTACCGAGGATCTGAATCTTCATCTTTCGATCTTTGTGCAATATGCGGATACCGTAAAAGCCAATGGAGTTACCCAAGAAGCTATTAGACTACGTTTATTTCCTTTTTCGCTTCGAGACAGAGCAAGAGCATGGCTTCAATCTCTGCCTTCGAACTCAGTAACTACGTGGGAACAACTTAAGAAAGTTTTCTTGAATAGGTATTTTCCACCTAGCAAGACCGCTATGCTGAGAGCTCAGATCAACGGATTTAAGCAAAGAGAAAGTGAATCATTATTCGAAGCTTGGGAACGCTATAAGGATCTACTTAGGCTTTGTCCACATCATGGATTAGTAGAATGGATGGTCATCCATACCTTCTATAATGGACTCTTGTACAATACAAGAATGACAATTGACGCTGCCGCGGGTGGTGCATTGATGGACAAAGAATATAATGATGCCTATGCACTTATCGAAAGTATGGCTCAGAATCATTACCTTTGGGGAAGCGAGAGAGTCGCAACTGAGAAACCAACAAAGGGAGGTATGTACGAAGTAAGTAGTATGGACCAAGTCAATGCGAAGTTTGACCAACTAAGCCAAAAGATCGACAACTTGGCCATAACACCTGCAGCCACCGTGGCTGCAGTAACACCTAACTGTGAGTTATGTGGAGTCTCAGGACACGAAGTCTCTGATTGTCAACTATTAGCAGGAACCCCCACTGATCAAGTGAATTATACTCAAGGAAACCCTTACTCAAACACATACAACCCAGGTTGGAAGAATCATCCGAACTTCTCCTATAAGAATAACAATGTTTATTACGCACCAGGTCAAGCACCAGCTACATCACCAGGATATCAAAAGACTGCTCCTAACATCCCTAGAAAATCGAACCTTGAATTGATGATGGAGGGCTTTATAGCTAGCCAATCTCAGACAAACAAGGACTTCTTAAACCAAAACATTCACACTAGTGAGCAGATTAAACAATTAGTGAGCAAAGTAGATGCATTAGCTACCCATAACAAAATGCTTGAAACTCAGATTTCACAAGTAGCTCAACAACAAGCACCTACTGCTGCACCAGCTGGAGTATTCCCTGGACAAACTCAACCTAACCCGAAAGGACATGCCAACGCTGTAATATTAAGAAGTGGCAAGGAACTTGACGGACCTACCGATCCAAGACTTGACAATCCAGCCATGTACCAAAAACCGGATAAACCAACTGAAATGGTGAATGATCCAGAAGAAAAGGAAGATGAAAGTCGAGAGGTAGTGGAGAAAGAACAACCTTATGTGCCTCCACCACCCTATAAACCACCAATTCCGTACCCTCAAAGACTAATAAGTTCCAAGACGACGGGTCAATTTAAGAAATTTGTCGAACTTTTGAAACAGTTGAATATTACTATTCCGTTTAGAGAAGCAATTACCCAAATACCCTCGTATGCCAAGTTTTTAAAAGAAATCTTATCCAATAAGAAAAAGATAGAGGATAACGGAACAGTTACACTTACTGCCGAGTGTAGCGCCATAATTCAGAATAACATGCCTCCTAAGCTAAAAGATCCAGGAAGTTTCTCTATACCCTGTGTAATAGGAAAATTCGTCATTGACAAAGCTCTATGCGATTTAGGAGCCAGTATCAGTGTTATGCCCTTAACGATTTGCAAAAGGCTAGACATGGGAGACCTAAGACCAACTAAAATGTCTGTTCAACTAGCCGATCGCTCTGTTAAATATCCTGTAGGCATACTAGAAAACGTCCCAGTACGTATAGGACAATTCTACATTCCTACTGATTTTATAATCATGGACATCTCTGAAGACTCCACTACACCCATCATACTAGGAAGACCATTCTTAGCTACCGTCGGAGCTATAATAGATGTAAAAAGAGGAAAGCTAACCTTTGAAGTAGGTGAAGAGAAAGTCGAATTTGTTTTAACACAATTCTTACAATCACCAGCTATAGAGGATACATGCTATCTAATGGACGTAATTGACGAATGTGTAAGAGAAATGGAACTGGAGGAGACCACTTATTCTGAAATAATGAAAATTCAAATCCCTCCAATTCTCAAAGATGATAATTGGCAAAAACCGTATCAGGATGATAGTCTAAGCGAAAGTTTAGCACTTACACCGGATCCCATGCCAAGTAAAGATAAACCTACATTAGGATTAAAAACTTTACCTAATAACCTAAGGTACGAATTCTTAGACGTTGAATGTAAAAGACCAGTTATAGTAAATTCCAGTTTAGGAACTATAGAGACAAAGAAACTTTTAGATGTCTTGAAGAAATATCCAACTGCATTAGGATATAACATATCTGATCTCAAAGGAATATGTCCTTCAGTTTGCATGCATCGCATTCTGCTTGAAGAAGATTGCAGAACCTCCAGAGAATCTCAGAGAAGAATTAACCCAACCCTTAGCACTGTAGTAAAGGAAGAAGTCAAGAAATTATTAGATGCCGGGATAATATATCCAATCTCTGATAGTGAATGGGTTAGTCCAATACATGTAGTGCCAAAGAAAGGAGGTATCACTGTTGTGAAAAACGCTCAAGGCGAATCGATATCGCAAAGAGTAGTGACGGGATATAGAGTGTGCATAGATTATCGTAAACTAAACAAAGCCACTCGAAAAGATCATTTCCCACTACCTTTCATAGATCAAATGTTAGAACGATTAGCCAAGCATTCTTACTTCTGTTACCTTGATGGTTACTCAGGATTTTTCCAAATCCCTATCCATCCTGATGATCAAGAGAAGACTACATTCACATGTCCTTATGGAACATTCGCTTACAGGAGAATGCCCTTTGGATTGTGCAACGCTCCTGCAACCTTTCAAAGATGTATGATGTCAATCTTCGCAGATTTTATAGATAACATCATGGAAGTGTTCATGGACGACTTCTCTGTATGTGGGCAAAGTTTTGAAGGATGCTTATCGAACTTAGAAATGGTATTAGAGAGATGTGTAAAAGTGAATCTCGTGCTTAATTGGGAGAAATGTCATTTTATGGTCAACGAAGGAATAGTATTAGGTCATGTAATATCAGATAAGGGAATTGAAGTTGATAAGGCTAAGATTGAAGTAATAAAAGATCTTCAACCTCCTAAAACCGTTCGAGAAATACGAAGCTTTTTAGGACACGCCGGTTTTTACCGACGATTCATCAAAGATTTCTCGAAAATTACTAAACCTCTTACTGGTTTATTAATGAAAGACACTGAGTTCATATTCAATGAAGATTGTCTTAAAGCATTCGAAACTCTAAAAACAGCCCTCATCACCGCACCAATCATGCAACCCCCTGACTGGAGATTACCTTTCGAAATCATGTGCGATGCGAGTGACTATGCTGTAGGCGCCGTCCTGGGTCAGAGAAAAGAAAAGAAACTCCATGCGATTTACTATGCCAGTAGAACCTTGGATTCTGCCCAGATGAACTACGCTACTACAGAAAAAGAATTGTTAGCAGTTGTCTTTGCGCTTGACAAATTCCGCTCTTACCTAGTTGGAGCGAAAATAATCATTTACACGGACCATGCTGCTATCCGATATCTATTAACTAAGAAAGATGCTAAACCAAGACTCTTAAGATGGATTTTACTCTTACAAGAGTTTGATCTAGAAATAAAAGACAAAAAAGGTACTGAAAACGTCGTAGCGGACCATTTATCTAGAATAGAAGGTATTAAACCCGAACAAGTGCCGATTAACGATGATTTCCCGTATGAACAGCTGATAGCTCAAATCGGAAGCAACCTAGCGCAGTTAGATATAAATGAACCAGAACCCGTGGAAACAATACAGACAACTGTAGGACTGCCATGGTACGCTGACATTGTCAACTACCTAGCCGCAGGAGCTCTTCCACCCGATCTAACCTATCAGCAGAAAAAGAAGTTCTTTCATAACCTGAAACAGTACTATTGGGATGAACCATTATTGTTCAAACGAGGACCAGATGGAATCTTTCGCCGATGTATTCCCGAAGAAGAAATAGAAGATGTCATTGCTCAATGTCATTCATCTCCTTATGGTGGACATGCAAGCACGTCCAAGACTTGTGCAAAAATCTTGCAAGCCGGCTTATACTGGCCTAATCTATGGAAGGATGTCCACATCGCTGTTATAAGTTGCGATCGGTGCCAATGCACTGGTAATATTTCAAGAAGAGATGAAATGCCCCAAAAGGGAATTTTAGAAGTAGAAATCTTCGACGTCTGGGGAATAGATTTCATGGGACCATTCCCATCATCTTTCGGTAATAATTACATACTCGTAGCTGTTGATTATGTCTCGAAATGGATTGAAGCCATAGCTTCTCCTACAAACGATGCACGAGTAGTAATAAAGCTTTTCAAAAACATAATCTTTCCCAGATTTGGTGTACCTCGACTCGTCATAAGTGACGGTGGCTCGCACTTCATTTCAAAAATCTTTGACAAATTACTATCTAAGTATGGAGTGAGACACCGTGTGGCTACACCATATCACCCACAAACAAGTGGACAGGTCGAAGTCTCAAACAGAGAGATTAAACAAATCTTAGAAAAGACTGTCGCCATATCTCGGAAAGATTGGTCATCTAAACTTAATGAAGCTCTATGGGCTTATAGGACCGCTTACAAGACTCCCATAGGTACTACACCTTTCAAACTAGTTTATGGAAAATCTTGTCACCTCCCAGTAGAACTAGAACACAAAGCTTATTGGGCGATCAGAACTCTCAATATGAACTATAGTTCTGCGGGAGAAAAGCGAATCCTAGACGTTAACGAATTAGAAGAATTAAGGTTAGATGCATATGAAAATGCTAAGATATATAAAGAAAGAACTAAGCAATGGCATGATAAACGCCTATCCAGGAAAGAATTCAGTGTGGGAGACGTCGTACTCCTCTTTAATTCAAGACTTAGGCTCTTTCCTGGAAAATTAAAGTCTAGATGGTCAGGACCCTTTGATATAACTAAAGTATTCCCAAGTGGAGCAATAGAAATCAAGGGTAGGAACAATGAACCATTCATAGTAAACGGACAGCGCCTAAAACATTATCATAAAGTTGAAAATAGAGACTATACGAATGATCTAAAACTTTTGAAATTGTCCATTAATTCCCCTGATTAGTCTAAACCTCAGCGTTACGTCAGGCTTTTGACAATAAAAACAGCGCTTAGTGGGAGGCAACCCATTTACTTATTTACCTATTTTAAACTATTCTTTTCTTTTTGAGCATTTTTTATTATCGTTATTACTCTTTGTTTAGATTGTTTTGTCAGTTTTATTTTACATTACTATTATCGCCATTACATTTTAGCATTTCATTTTCTTATTTTTATCCTAAATCACTTTTTACAGATTTTCTAAAGTCTTTTCCACTGATTTGTTTCCACCGTATTTTCACTGACCATGGCTAACCAACCAATTAACTATATGGAAACCAAATTTAGAGGTAGGAACCAAAGAATAAAGTTCGAAGAGTTATCACAGAGGCAAATGGATTTGACCCTGTACCCAAATGATAGGACTATGGAACCCTTAGGTATACATGATAGTGTCATGTACTTGTTCAACCGACTCGGATGGGAGAATGCAATGATCCAACACAAGTTTGCGACTTACCGTGAGCTCACCCTTGAGTTCCTTAGTTCCCTACTTTACCTACCTGAGCGCGGTTTTGGGTCTAGGAAAGGATTCATTAGTTTCCGCCTATTTGGAATAGAATACGACTTTAACTATAAAGAACTAGATGACCTGTTAGGATTCCCTAGTGGACCTTTTGCCTATACTACCACACAAGTAGAATTGATGGATGTGGAGCTAGATTTCTTTTGGGGAACTCTGACCGGAAACTACCACCCTGAACCAAATGACATGAACAATGATGAGATCCATAATCCTGCCCTCCGTTACTTCCACAAATTCCTCGCCCATACCTTCTTTGGAAAAGAAGAAAACATTACCGGAGTCTCTAAGGATGAATTATTTATTATGTCATGTTTCAATACTGGACAGTGTGTTAATGGTGTACCTTTCATGATGCAAACCTTCACCCGCATCCAAGAAGAACCTGAATTACCTATAGTGGTAGGAGGTCTTGTAACCATGATTGCTGATGCCTTAGGACTTAGGTACCAACTGGACAGGTGCACCCGTCTGGGAACCATACGCCTAATGAATCTTAAATTCTGCTTCAATAGACATATCATCAGGAATTTAGGACGCCCACCTTTTGAGTACCTGATCCGGAACGAAGTAGTCACCCTGTTCACATTGCCCAATCATGCTAAAGTAAGTGTTCATAATAAGGATAATTGGCTTTATGAGCTAAACCCACCTGATTATCCAGCCACTCCTGAAACACCTCAGTCTCACAGGATCACAGATGATATAATGACCGCTGTTGAAACTGACCCCGAGACACCTCCTGGATACCATGACACTGACCCGACTGACAAAGTTCATGAAACCCCTGGAGCGAATCACGGAGAGTACGCTAACAACTTACAGAACATCATGCACACTCTCAATGCCTATCAAGCTGACATTAATCTAATCAGAGAAGACATTAAGAGTATGCGATTGGACATCGTGGGATTGACTGACATGGCCTGCGAACAATTCTATCATTTGGACTCCGCCATCGAAGACCTGAAGAAACGCCTTTGAACCGGCTATCAGTGATTTTGTTTATTAATTTTTTCTCATTATTTTTTCTCATTATTTTCATTTCCAGTTAAATTTATCTTTCGCAACGATTTCATAACATAATTCGAGTTGATGTAATTTCAATTTTTCTTTATGCCATGCACTTTTTATTTCAATTATTTCTTCATTTTTAGCAGCTTATATAATTCTTCTACTTTTTTCTATACACTGTGTGACCATATACTTATGATTACATTATTTTATCTTAGGTTCGTATACTACTGTGTTGCAAATGATATATAATATGGTGTGCGTTAATATAAGTGCTACTAAATAAAATAAATTATTATTAATTTATAAATAACTTGAGACAATGTTCTTTTCTGGGAATTATTCAGCACAACACACCCTCACGGTCGTCACACCCCACTTACGATCGTGACGTGCTCATTTAGCGTGTCACGACCGTCACGCCTATGTCACGACCGTGACGACCTCTATTACAGAGATCGTGAGAAACAGAACTGTTTCTCATCATGTCCATTCTTCTTCTCCATCCATAACCTATCCAAAACACTCCCCACTCATTCCAAAACCGCCATAACCTCTCCACTACCCCATTAATCAACCATTACCATCAACCATTTCATTTCAACTGTCCCGTATTTAACCCGAACATCAATCTCCCTCATTCTACCACTCTTCTCCCAAAACCTCACAAAATCCTTCCACCCTCACTCTTCACTCTTGCATGTTATGGATTCCATCATTTTCAGAGAAGGAGAAGCCGGAGTAACCCAGAGAGACCGTTTCATCCGCTTCCAGAACCGCGGTCTGCAACCTACCCGGTACATTGCCACTGACTGTCTGCAAGAACTCGGTATGCTGTCCAGCGTTCAAAGCCTACTGCAAAAGGTCGGTCTGTGGGACCTCTGTCGTCAGCCTCAGCCCACTTTCGAACTTCTGACGCTGGAGTTCCTCAGCTCTTACAGTTACATCACCTCTTCCGGTTCTCAGAGTCAGCTTACCGGCGTCGTAACATTCAGAATGCACGGCCGGGAGTTCAACCTCACACAAACCAGGATCGCCGAGCTGTTAGGTTTCGATCACGGCACCGAAGCCCACCGTCGCGTGCCCGACAATTTCAGTGAACAAGCATTCACTCTGTGGCACGACCTTACCAACACCCGTGCGACCACCTTCCAGAGCCTCAACGCCACACACATCCACAACCCGGCTATCCGCTACTTTCACCGGGTCATCTGCAACACAATCTTTTCTAGAGAGAGCAACCACAAGCTCAACTCCAAGGAGCTTCTGTTCTTATACTGTGCCCTTCATGACGAGCCAATCAACGCTGCCCCCTTTATGCTCTACCACATCCAGGCCATTGCGCACCGAGGCTCCTCCCCGTTCTTCATTGGCGGCATTGTCACCACCCTCGCCATTCAGTTGGGGCTTGGTGACGCGCTCGCTAATCAGCCGCACCTCGCCGCCGATTTCCTGACCATGAGCTACTGCCGGTCCGCCCACCTGATCGCGCAGCGAGAGGATGGCAGGTACAGCCCTGTTGTCAATGGCACCATTTTCCACCACATCACTCTGCCGTCCCGCACCCGCATCGACCCATCCAACCGAGCCAACTGGCTCTTTGCTTTACCAGCTGCTGCGGATCACGCCCCGGTTCATGATGATCAGGCAGACGCTCCAGAGGACGAGATGCAGGACGCTATGGACGCAGCTGAGCCTGTCCAGGACATCCCCGAGACATCTACCCGACAGCCCCCTGCTCCCGCCGTCACACTTGAGGAGGTCCTACTTGCGATTCATCAGCAGAACCTGATGAACGCCGCACTAGAGCGTCGGCAGAAGGCACAGTATGACGCTTTACTCGGCACTATTGCTGCCAACCAGGAGGCCACTAATGAGCGGTTTGGAGAACTTTTCGGCGAGCTCGAAGCGCTCCGCATCAGCATCACTGCTACCTCCGGCAACGGCTCTGATCCCGACGCGACTCCCTCCAGACGCCGCTCTCGCACCAGAGGCCGAGCCCGCGGTCCTCAGCAGCAGTAGTTTACTTTTATGTTGTTTTTCATTTTTAGTCTTGTACTGTATTTGTACCGCATTTATATCACAACATTGAGGGCAATGTCTGATATAGTGTGGGAGAGGTACTTTTCATTTCAGTGTACTTTCAATTCCGTTGTATTCCTTTTAGCAAATCAATGAAATGAGCAAACCTGTGCGTTATTTTCTTTAATATCGAGCTTTCCCCGATTATTAAGCCATACCAGAAAAATCTTTAACTACTCGCATTACCCGACTTACCACCGAATGGTTCGTAATTACGAAGCCGGGAACATTAAACAAGACCAATACAATCTTGACATCTTCGACCCCCTGCTTAAGAAATTCCATCCCGATCACCATTGCGAGCGCACCTTTAGTTTCAGTTCAAAAGTAACCCCCAGTAGTTTATACTAGCAGTCAGCACCGTCTGAACACAAACCACGTGGGGAGCCGATGAATATAAGCGTTTGATGCCTAATCAATAATGATCCTTCATATCTCAATGCAAAATGAAAAGAGATTGCACCAAAGTACACGGTCGCAGATAAGAAACGAGAAATATGAGAAGGACTCCGTTTTGGGTTGGTTCAGAGGTACTGGTTCTGAACTCGGTAGGGCGTGCTACGGCTCGATCCCCCACAACCTCCGAATCGGATAAAACATGAAGGGTTACCACACTCGTGTACCAGACCCCGTGCTAAAAAAGGGATCAAAATCGCTAACCGGCTACTCCACTACGTGCGTGCGAAGGCAAAGGGCTTAATGTGACTGCGCTAGAACGAAACCGGGTGAAATAAGATCGAAAAACTCTAGGTGAAATCGTAATGTGATTGCCGATTGTTTCGCTTGACGGGAAGTCGACGACATAGCTTGTTGCTTGTGTCATTAGTGTATCGGTAGTGTTCTATCAAAGTACCGGACTATCCGACAAAACGATCCACCGGACGGTTTGTTATGAGTATGCGCGAATAAAATCTTGTCCGCCGATTTTCAACCGACTATTTGCTTGAGGACAAGCAAAGGTTTAAGTTTGGGGAAGTTTGATGACGAGAAAACGCATCGATTATATCACTAGATTTCATTGACGTTTTATCGCGCATTCACCGTTTTAACGCTCGATTTCTCGAGTTTTTCTTACTATTTTGCAGGTACATCGTTATGTGAGGCCGAACCATGAATTAAGAAGAAAAGAACGAAAGAAACCACAAAAAATGAAGCAAGACAGAAGCCTGCAAAAAGTCTGCATAATTTGTTACGGCCACGGTCGTTACAAGGGTGTCACGACCGTGACGCCTTACTTTGGGCCATCACGACCGTGAGGAAGCAGTCACGACCGTGACACTTGAAATCTTCAAATAACGAGCGTGAAGACCTTGTCACGCCCGTGACAAGGATAAAACTTGGTTTTGACTCAGACTACGTCAAGCCACCACTGAAGACCACTCCTCCTAGTAATTCTCCTCAAAGCAGCACGTGAGGACGACTTCTCCCATTTTTGCTGCCACTTTCCAACATTTTCTCAACCACTTCAGCAAAGCCCAAGAAACAAAAGACCAAGGTGTTGCACCCTAAAATTTGCCCAACCTTATTCCTTGGGTTTATGTTTCATCATCATTAGCATTTGCATATAGAGTCATGTACATAGACTAACCATCTGCATAGCATCAGCATAGCAAGTCATCCAACAGGGGACCAATCATTATTTTCAGTCATATTCAAATCATCAGGAAAGAATTTGAAAGCAAAGAGTTCAGCAGATCAAGCCTTGAGTCTATCTCCTAGCTGAGGGTATCTGAGGATCAACAAGAGGGTTATGAGCTGTGAAATGAAAGCATGGAGAGCATCTAGACATCTTGAGAGACTTATAAAGTCATTTGGAGAAGAAAACAAGTCATTGATGAAAGCACAAGAGCTATAGTTGAAGACAGTCAACTAGGGTTTCATCTGGGTCAACCCTAGGTCAACCCTAGGTCAATTGACTGACTTAAAAGGGCATTCAAGGCTATTGGAGAGATGTGGGGATCAATATTGAACATATGAAGAAGGATATGGAGATATGACAAGGAGAATTCAAGAGAAATCAAGGAGAAGAGGAGTTACTAAATTAGGGTTTCTCTGTAAAATCCCCTAGTTTAGGTCAAATTTCCAAGCAAGATAAGTCAAAATGCTAGCTTCAAATGGCTTCTTGGCCAACATGAAACTTGTAGAGGATCTCAAGACCTTTAATTTGAGTGGTGGAAGACCTCAAGGAGATTTATAGAACTCAAGTTATGGTCCTTGCAAGTTACAGGTCATCTGGGGTGTCTGAATTTTTGTCTGTGAAAGTGACTTGACTTCCAAGCTAATTTTGCCCCTCAAGGAGATTTCAAATGAATTCTTGGTCAACATAAGAATTGTTCCTCATTGTCTTAGCTTTCTAGAATGGTATGGTATGCATTCATATGATGTGGAGAACTCAACTTATGGTCTTGGCAAGCAAAGGGTATTTTGGGCATTTGTGAATTACAGGTCATTTTAACCTATGTCCAAAACTCATACAAGGAGACCTCAAATGGAAAAACTTACAACATCAAACTTGCTCCAAATGGGATTTTAAGTCTAGAAAGAAGGTCACAAGTTATTGGAGAAGCTCATAGCATGATGTTACATAATTGGTCAAAATATGAACTAAAAAGGCTTATAAAGTGAATAATTTCAAAGTGAAAAGTGGTTTGGGAGATTTACAAGTCCAAATGAAGACTTCCAATATATGATTTTGAATGGAAAAACAATTCTAAGAACAATGGTTCACACACTTTTTTGAGTTTAGAAGGAAAAAATGAAGTTATCCATGGTTGCTTACCTTTTAAGAAACATAATCCAAAATGAGCCAAAGTTTGAAAACAAGGGAATGTGCAAGATGGATCTAGAATGTACCATTGGGGTCTATATATTCATGAAAGATGAATTTGGCAAGGGTTGGCCTCATTTGCACCAAGAATTCCACAAATTTCTCATACTTTTTCATAAAAGTTTCATTACAATTCTCTCAAAACCTTCATCAACTTTCATCAAAATCAACTCAATCTGACTCCATCATCCTCATAGATCAGAATTGAAGCAAAGTTTTGGTGTGAATCATCCATTTTCGAGCACCTTTTTCAATAGCTTCAAAATCACAAGTTCAATTGGATAGCATAATTCTGGCCAAGTCTCATCCAAAGCTTGCATACAGAATCAAGTTCATCAAGGATTGATCAAGATCCAGCACTTAGAAGCCTCAGATCCACATCTTCCATAGCTGTTTCTCAAGATTTCTCACTAGGTAAGTTTTCATTCAAACTGCTTGATCTAGTTAATTTGGCATGATGTTGTTAGTTTAGATGCAATCTAGGTGGTTAGGAGATTAGTTTAGGTGAATTTGGAACGATTTGGTGATGGTTAGTGACAGGTGTAACAAACTGTTAGTGTTCGAATCTCTTAGATTAGTGCATCATAATTGCAGCGTGATTGATCAAATTAATCTCCATTAGGTGTAGTTTAGTTTAGGGTAAATTTGAGGAAGAATGGTGATGATGCATATCAGTGTAAGTCTATGGTGATCAGAACTTGGTGCCATCGGGTTGAAGGATATATGGACTTTCAGACTGAATTGAATCCACAGGATTGTAGAGGGAGAGATTTAGCATGATTTTCACGTTTACATCGTGTGGATTGGTTGCCTGTAGAGTGAGAACGGAGAGGTGGAACCTTGCTCGTGCATGGCTGCCATGGGAGTTAAAACCCTAATTTGCAGAACCTTTGGGGAAGATGAAATCGTGGCCTTCCATTTGTAGTTGGACCTTTGACTATTGGCGTGATCGTGTGGCCTACGTTTAATTTCAGAATTGGAGGGAGAAGCGCTGGCCAAAACGCACCGTTTCATTAATTGAAACGGGCGGGCCTGAGTTTATGTTGTTATCCCCACCCCCCAGTCATAGGCCCAATTGCATTTCAACATGATTTTGGTTTCTATTTTCACCCCCCAGCGCCTTTCTATTGTTTCTTTAATTCAGAGTGGTATTGGGCTTAAGCCAGAAGCGCTACCAGCACCCCCCTTTATGAGGCCCATCCTGGATTGAACTGGGCGTGATTACTCTTCATACCCCCTCTCCCTCATTTCATTCAATTTTATTTTTCTTAATTCCATTTTATTTTACCAATTTTCATTAATTCATAAATAATTCATAAAAAATGCTTTTTAATCCATTCTTTTTACCATATCTTCATTAAAATGTCTAGAATATTATAGGATAATAAAATTTCATTTTTAGTTTTATTTCATATTTTTTTCATATTTTCTAAATAAATGCCATATTAAATAGATTCATTTCATGCATTATTTTTATGATTTTTGTTCTCTCACATGCTTTAATATTTTTTGATCATTCTTTTCATATTGTTTAGATGAGATATTAGGCTTGTAGAAATATTTTAGTTCCTATTTTTTAGAGGTTAATTTTAGGTGATTAATAGATGCTTGAATATCATGAACAAGACTAGGGTTTTAGGTGACAACTTAGGAGTTTGATTTCATTTCCCTTAGGACTTAGGGTTTGAATAGATTAGTTATGGGACTATAGGGGCTATGGGTAGCTATTAGATCCCTTAGAGAACAGTTAGGATTCCCCTACTGCTATTATTACTGTCTGTATATCTGTTGTCTGGTGTGGTGTGCCCTCTGGGGTTTATTGAGTGTTTGTATGGGTATTGGGTTTGTCTGGGGCCCTGGGGAAGCTGAAGATTTGTGAAGATGAAGCTATTGGAGATTCAAAGATTGAAGATCAACTGTCAGAATTGAGGAGGAGATTCTTGCTAGCAGCTGTTGAGGAGACTAGGGTTTAGGAGCTAGGCAGAGCTCTAGATTAGAAATCTTGTTTCTCAAACATGGATTGCCTTGTCTGCATCCATTCTTCTCTGTGATTCAGAGTCTCTCTAAGACACTCACCCCCTTCCTTTGGAAGGCTTGGTGATAGGGTCTATGAGATAGAACTCTTGAGAGAAAATGTCTCTTGTGTTAGAAGCAGTCTGTTCACCACCTTTGGTAGTCAGCTGATTGCTTAACACTCAATTCACTCTTGTGACTGATCCCTCATCCTGGAGGTTTGAGCTTGAAGAAAAGCCATTGCAGATAGAAGACTGATGATCAAAGCCCTTGTTTGAAGGCCATGAAGATGGAGATTGATGCTTGTTGAAGCCTGTAGCTGATTGGAGGTTGCTTGAAGCCAGTTGTTGATTCAGAGCTGCTGAAGCTGCTTGTTTTATTGCTGTATTTCATTTGTTGATGTATTGATTGGTTTTCTGAACTGTATTGTTTGCTGTTTACCCTGTTGGGTTGAAAGTGAAGCCTGTTCACTTTCGCCTATTGTTTTCTAGGTTCGAGGTTGAGTGGGACTCCCTTGCCTCGCCTGTGCTGTTGCATCCATGCATTTTACTGCTTTACTGTATATATCTGATATTGTTTCTGTTTCTGCCTATCCCGTAGGATCTCTGTCTCTCTCTGTGCAAGAGAGGAGCATGATAGACACTAGGTCTTAACCCATGCATGATAACATTAGGTTAGTTTGTTTCCCTTCGCAACCGTAGGTTAGAGTTCTGTCTCTTTCTTTCTCAAAACAAACAGAAAAACACATAACGATTTCAAACACAATAAAAGACACTTCTTCCGTAAAAGAATGTGAACTCATCAAAACGTCATTTTCGTCCTCTTGGACTGTTAATCAGAAAAACCTTTTTCAGAAGGAATAAAATCAATCAAGGACAGACTTGTGTCGTACGTGGCCCGAACTACGTTTGCTCTGATCTTTCATGCTGTATGAAAGTACGTAGGCATAGGATACGATATCCTAGCGAGCAACCTTCCCCTCCTTTCCCGTAGGTAGGCGAACTACGTTGACTCTGATTTCTCGTTCCAGACGGGAATACGTAGGCATAAAGTGCGATACTTTGCCGAGTCATTTTTATTTTCATTTTCTTTTTCACCCTTGACCTATAGTTTAGATAGAATAACAATCCATACCCGAAAGCAAGCGTGGATCCCGTCGAGTACGACGGACGTGAGGGGTGCTAATACCTTCCCCTTGCGTAACCGACTCCCGAACCCAGGTTTTGGTTGCGGTGACCATACCTTTCCCGTGTTGTGCGAGGTTTACTCTGGGCGTTTCCTTTCCCTCCCGTGGGATAAATAACGCACGGTGGCGACTCTTCTGTTCAGCCGGCGCCGATTTTCGCAGTAGCGACAGCTGGCGACTCTGCTGGGGATCCAACGTCCCCTGGCTGCTAAGGACTGCGATGGTTCTTATGCATTTGGGATCCAACGTCCCTCTGAGAGAGTCAATCCTAGCGCTTGTTTTCCCGTCGAGGATTTTGTATGGAGTTATTGTATACTTCTAACCCTGCATTTTTCAGCTTTATATATATTGTTTATTATTGCTGTATCTGGGGTGTGACGGGTGTTCTGATATTGAGAGATAAGCCGGACCTGGGCTTGAGTGCACCTAGAATTAGAGTAGAAATTAGTGGGCGCCCGCTTGCTTTGCTTGCTTTGGTGTCCCATGAAATCTACACTCAGACGAGGTTCCTCTGGTTGGCCTCCTGCCCCTTCCTTTGGTTGGCGTGGGTTGCTGGTTAGTTGGATTGTCGACTCTGGGGACCGATCATTTGGAAGTTGGCTGAGTGAGGCCTCTTCAGGAATTGATGATGCCACTCCTTCTGGGAATCGTATCATCAACCCTGAAAGTCTGTGACGCCGACGACCGCATAGGATGCCGTACCTTGTGCCAGTTATAGGGCCACTCACCTGTGAGAGGATTCAGGGTTATGCAGGTAACTAGACCTCCAGACTACCGGTTATTTCTTGATCAGAGATCCGGGTTATTTATGGAGAGTTATGAGGTCTGCCAGAGACCATTTGGAGATTTATTCTGAGGTCTGTCAGAGACCATTGGGAGAGCTTTGAGGTCTGTCAGAGACCATTTGGAGATGTATTCTGAGGTCTGTCAGAGACCAGTTGGAGATGTGTTATGAGGTCTGTCAGAGACCAGTTATAGATGGGATTTGAGGTCTATCAGAGACCAGTGAGTTATGGTTTGAGGTCTGTCAGAGACCAGTGTTGGAGTTTTATTTTAGGTCTATCTGAGACCAGGGTTTGATGACTTCTGGATGGTCTATCTGAGACCTTTCTTGATTGGGTTTAGGCTATTCAGCTGCAGCTTTGGTCCCTGTTGAATGTTACTTGCATTGCATCCCTGCATATACATTATCATTTGCATTTCACTAACGTGTGTCTGTGCTGCAGGTGCATTTGCATTTCCCTAGTTCTAGTGCCCAGACTTCTGAGTGTTTGATCATGACTAGCCTACGGAGAACGATTGCTTACAAATTGCCTACGCCTGATATTGTTCCTTTACTGGGGTTGATCTCTCTTGCTGATGAGGGTGTTCGTAGGGGTTTCCGGATGAGCTATGGTAGATTATTGAGATTGGTGTGCAAACCTACAGAGGTAGAGTTAGATGGGCTGTATGCTTTGATGCAATTCTACGACCCTGCTTTGAGGTGTTTCACGTTCTCTGACTTTATTATGGGACCAACTCTGGAGGAATACGCTGAGTATGTTGAGCTGCCTGTGCAGAACCAGGTTCCATTCATTCATTATGATGCCAAACCCAAGCCGGAGGAATTGGCAAAAGCCTTGCATGTTGATGCTTCTGAACTTGTGACTACTGTTTCCCGTGGAGTTCCCGGATTCTCATTTCAGTTCTTAGTGGGTAAAGCCCAAGAGTACGCCAAGAATGGGTGCTGGGTTGCTTTCAATGCTGTGTTGGCCTTGTGCATTTATGGCATAGTACTATTCCCCAATATACCGGATTTTGTGGACTTCGATGCTTTCTACTTGTTTGCCGCTGGTAATCCTGTACCTACCTTACTCGGAGATCTCTACCATTCACTGCATTACAAGAATGAGAAGGGAAGAGGGAAGAATGTTCATCTTTGTGTACCTTTATTGAGTATGTGGTTTGAGAGTCATCTTCCTAAGAGAGGATCTGCTGCAGAGACTACAGTTCCAGTTGGTTGGCCAGAGCGTCTGATGAGGCTATCGTCGGAAGATATGGAGTGGTTTGATAGAGACCTGTTGGGATCTGAGCTCATCTTTAGCTGTGCTGGGTACCCTAATGTGCCATTAATAGGAAGAAAAGGGTGTATCAATTACAACCCTTCTCTATTCACTCGCCAGTTCGGATATGCGCTGAAGAATCCACCTCAAGAGGAAGAAGTACAGGAATCTCTGTATTTCACCGGTGACGTGAAGGGGGAGTTATTAGCCAAGTTGCGACATGCTTGGACGCGTATTAACCGCAAAGGGAAGCCGTTGTTAGGAAAGAATGACTGTCAGGCCTATGCATCTTATAGAGTTTGGATTCAGGAAAAGGCTAGTCAGTTGAAGATGCCGTTTCCAGATGCACCAATTCTTGTTCCTATTCCGGTAGAAGAGCCGACTACTGTTTCTAGAGAAGCATATGAACAGGTTGTGAGAGAGAAAGAAGCCCTGATGAAGATTAATGAAGGGTTAGAGCAAGAGTTAGCCCAGGCGCGCAGCGAGAAAAACAAGGCCGTATATGCTTTCCAACAACAGATTGAGCTGGTAAACAGGTTAGGATCTGAGTTGACCGAGGAGAAGAAAAAGCGTGAACGTCTGGGGCAAGAGTTCAGAAGCTCCCATGACATGCTGGAAGCCAAAAAGAAAGCGCTTGACGCAGCACACCGAGAGATATCCTCTTGCAATAAGACTTGGAATGCTACACTCACCAACAACAAGAAGAGGGAAGATAAGCTGAAGCAGCAAATTTCCGATCTCGAGGAGAAGTTGAAGTCTAGCATCAAGAAGTGTGAGGAAGAAGTGATGAACCGGTATAGTGTCCAGCATGCACTGAACAAGGCAATCAAATCTAGAGATGAAGCAGTGTCCCAGAAGCGAAAGTTAGAAGATTGCTTCGGAGAAGCAACATGGGAAGAAACTGCTGAAGACGTAAGCCGTGTCCTTAAGAAGAGAAACCAGCTTGTTGAAGGGCTGCTTGATCGACCAAGCCATCCGGAGACCAAGAAGTTGATAGAGGAGTACCAGACCTTTGGGAGGATCTGATCATTCCATTATTTGTATGCTTTATTTGCATAGTGCCGACCATCACCAGGATTGTTGGTTGAGGTCATGCCATCTTTGTACTCTCAGTGATATTGTACCCTGGGTTTATTGATTCTCTCTGTTATATATGAGGCTTTCTATGATTCAGCTCCGATATTCCTATTGTCAACACTGTCACTGCACCGGCACCCTCGCACTAGAACTGGGGGAATGACCCTCCCTAATGCACAGACACATTGCATTGCATTCATATTCATATTGCATAACAGGTAATCTTTGAATGGTGTCTTATCTCTTGCTCTGCATCAGGTACTTAACAGGATTCCAGATCAACATCCGCACCGCTATTCTACACGATCCAACTGTCGGAAAGTCATGGACCAGATTCAGAACGAGATGCAGGATGTACGCGAGAAGCTCGCCCTCTTCATGCAGACCATGGAGGCTATAGCAAAAGGGCAGGAGAACTTGCAGGCCATGGTCCAGCCTCTGTTGGCTCGCAACGCTGGTCATGGTAACGAAGATCATCAGTCTGTCCGGGTTGATACTGCTCATGGAGATGGCACTCCAACGCCAGTGGCTCCGCCTGTCGTCAATGTGAATGCTGCTAACGTCAACAACGCTACCGCTGCTGTGAATGGTAACGTCGGAGTTGGAAATGAAACTGCTGTCCATAACGCTGGGCTGGGTGATGTCAATTTGGGAGATAATCTCGGAGGCAATGGTTTTGTCAACGCTGGGTTCGGATTCAACGATCAGGGATTCGACAACACTGGCAAGTATGGCTTTAATGCTCAAGGCTTTGGGCAAGATGGTTATGGTATGGTCAATCAGGGCTACGGAGGTTTTGGAAACGGAAACGGTGCTGGTTTTATGGCTGGTGGTCCTGCTGGAGGCGTTCAAGGGTATGGCAACAGAGGCCGAGTTCCGGGGATGAATCAGGTCAGAGCTGGACGTAATAATGCGTATGATGGATACGGGGCTGGAAACGGTATGTGGCAAGAGGATCAGCAGGAAGACGCCTTCTCTGGAGGGGGCTTTGAAGGGCCGATGGATGATTCTCAAAAGATTAGAATGCTGGAAGAGCAAATGAAGGGAGTCCTAAACCAGAGTGCTGTGGGTCTGGACATGGCAACTATGGGCTTGGTACCTGGGCTGAGGGTGCCGATCAAGTTCAAAGCGCCTGCGTTCGATAAGTACAAAGGAGATACATGCCCGAAAGTGCATGTACGAGCTTATTACAGAAAGATGTCTGCATACTCCACTGACGAAAGAATGCTCATGCATTTCTTTCAGGATAGTCTATCGGGTCCTTCCTTAGAGTGGTACATGGGGTTGGAGCCCACTGATATCAAGACTTGGAAGCAATTAGCAGAGGCGTTCGTAGCCCATTACAAATATAACAGTGACCTGGCACCCAATCGGGTCCAGTTGGCCGGGCTTTC
The DNA here is from genome assembly GCA_963859935.3 of Lathyrus sativus. NCBI lineage: Eukaryota > Viridiplantae > Streptophyta > Magnoliopsida > Fabales > Fabaceae > Lathyrus > Lathyrus sativus. Next base: position 663,266,135 of record OZ012739.1, read on the forward strand.
GCAGAAGAAGGGGGAGAGTTTTAAAGAATACGCGCAAAGGTGGCGCGATATGGCTGCCAGGGTCCGTCCTCCTGTGGAAGATAAAGAAATGAACGATATGTTTGTCGGCACATTCACCGGGTTGTTTCATGATATGTTGTTTCATACGTCTCTGGCTAGTTTTTCAGATTTGATTCTGATGGGTGAAAAGATTGAGCGGAACATTAAGCAAGGAAAGTTCCAAGTTGACGAGTCAGCTGCATCTGGCAGTAATAGGAAAGCTTATGGTGGGCGCCGTCAGGGCGAAGCTAGTGCTGTATTTGGAGGCCGAGGCCGAGGCCGAGGCAGGGGAAGAAATCCATATCGTCAGCAGCAGCAAGTGTCGAGTGTCACAATCCCGTATCAACAACAACCAATTCAGCAACAACAACAGGTTCAGCAGCAACCAATGCCACAGCAGCAGCAGCCTCAGCAGGGGGCACAGCAGGCTCAGAGAAAATTCCAGGGTGGTAAGCCGAGAAGGGTGTTCGAGAAGCCTCCCTCTAACTATGCTGATTTATTGCAGACCTTGTTGGGATTGAATCTGGTAGAGAAAAGAACCTTGGCACCAATAACGGGAACTCCCCCGTTCGGCTATGATGCAAATAGGCGCTGCGAGTTTCATTCTGGGGCCCCGGGCCATGATATAGAAGGGTGTCATGCTTTTAAGCACGTTGTGCAGGATCTCTTGGACAACAAGTCTATCAACTTCGGAACGACCGGTGCGAATATAGTCCAGAAACCCATGCCTAATCATGGGGCGAATGCCGTGCTGACTGAGGAAGGTCTGAATCTGATTATGAATGTTGAGGATTTAAAGACGCCGCTGAGCGAAATAAAAAGCCGACTGTTGCAAGGAGGTGTTTACCCGGGTTGTAATGAGTACTGCTTAGATTGTTGGGCCCTGTCTGGGGGGTGTGAGGATTTGAAGAAAGGCATTCAGGCCTTGATTGATGAAGGTGTATTGCAGTTTGATAGAACAGCAACCGATGAGCCGGCAGGGGCAATAATGGATAATCAGAGTGATGTTGCCACAGTGACAATTCCTAGGAAGACGATCACTATTTCAGCACCAGCTCAGCGACCACCGATTACTATAACTAAAGCCGGGCCAATCCCGTATGAGAGCACGAAAGCGGTCCCATGGTCATATGGGCTAGAGGTGTATTGTGACGGGATTAAAATCGATGTTAACAAGCAGTCAGCGGAGGTTGTGGATAATGTTGTTGGCTCAGGAGGCATGACAAGAAGCGGCAGGATCTTTACATCTCCTGAAGTAGAGGCTGAAAGGATAGCGAAAGGAAAAGGGAAAGCGGTTGAAAATGTTCCGATACAAGCAAATGAAAAAGAAGCAGCGTCGAAGGACGTAGAGGAATTCATGGGCTTAATTCGGAAAAGCGACTATAAAATCGTGGAGCATCTGCAGCAAACGCCATCCAAAATATCTATATTATCATTGCTGTTGTGTTCGGAAGCCCACAGGAACGCTTTGCTGAAAGTCCTGGACACTTCTTTTGTACCACAGGATGTCTCCGTGAACCAGCTAGAAGGAGTATTGGCACACGTAAATGCAGGCCACAGTCTGGGCTTTACTGATTTTGACCTGACTCCGAAAGGGAGGGACCATAATATGGCATTACATGTATCTGTTGAGTGCAGAGGGTCGACAATGTCGCACGTATTGGTTGACACCGGGTCGTCTTTGAATGTGCTGCCTAAGAAGGCTATGATGAAGCTGGATGTTCGAGGAATTTTGTGCACACCAAGTGATTTGGTAGTCAGAGCGTTTGACGGCACGCGGAGAACAGTCTTCGGATCGATTACATTGCCTCTGCAAGTGGGGCCGGAAGTGTTTGCAACGGAGTTTTATATCATGGATATACAGCCTGCGTACAGCTGCTTGCTGGGAAGACCTTGGATTCACGGTGCAGGGGCTGTCACGTCTACCCTGCATCAGAAGTTAAAGTATATGGTCGGAGACAGTGTAGTCACCGTGTGCGGAGAAGAAGACATCCTGGTCAGTCATCTTTCTTCGTTTAAATATGTGGAAGTCGACGGGGAGATCCACGAGACGCCATGCCAGGCATTCGAAGGTTTGCGCATTAAGGACAAGAGTCCCGGGCCAAGCAAAGTACCAGAGATAGCTGTTTCTTCGTATAAAGAGGCTCAAGCGCTAGTGAAGGCAGGAGAAGCCACGGGCTGGGGCAAAGTATTGGACATTCCGGTGAAAATGGACCGGTTCGGACTGGGGTACCGACCGTCGTCATCAACTCCTTCTGTGGGGGCCCCTCATTTCAGAAAGTCAATCACCATCTCTGCCAGTGGAGTATGCCATGAATCTGTCAATGCTGCTTCAGAATCCGATGAAGGGGACAGCGACTGTGATATGGATGCCTGGATTCAGCCAAGCACGCCAGGACAAGGACTGTGCAACTGGTCTATTCAGGAGCTTGTTCCTGTGACTTTTAAACAGTAATGCTTTGCTTTATTAATTGTTGAATAATCTGATGTCTTGCCCGGGGCATCGGGATTTGCTTAGGGCTGTGTTGTTATAAACATTGCTTCGTTAATCATTAAATAAATGGCGTTTTTTTCATGTGCAAATACTGTAATCCCTGTCTTTCTTGTTTTGTATTTTTCAATAAAATGGCAACGTGGTTATCCGCTTTATACGCATTTTGAAGCACTTAACCCTTTCTTTTGCAGGATAACATTTTCAGATGACATCCTTGAACCACCTATGACTCGTCCCGACTTCGAGCACCCGGTATTCCAGACCGAAGAAGAGGTTGTCGAAGATAGCGACGTTCCTGAAGAACTGTCTTGGTTGGTGAAGCAAGAGGAAAGAGCCATTCTGCCTCACGATGAGGTTATCGAAATTATCAATTTGGGGTCGGAAGGGGTTGAGAAAAATGTTCGTATCGGAGCCGCACTGCAGAGTGATATCAAGCGAAAACTGGTTGAAATGCTCCGGGAGTATAATGATGTATTCGCTTGGTCGTATCAAGATATGCCAGGGCTCGATACTGATATGGTTGTGCATCGCCTGCCACTGAAAGAAGACTGTCCGCCTGTCAAACAAAAACTTCGCAGAACTCGACCAGATATGGCAATGAAGATCAAAGAGGAGGTTCAGAAACAGTGGGACGCTGGGTTCCTGGCTGTGACGAAGTATCCTTCGTGGGTTGCCAACATCGTACCAGTACCAAAGAAAGATGGCAAGGTTCGAATGTGCGTGGATTATAGAGATTTGAATAAAGCAAGCCCAAAAGACGATTTTCCACTTCCTCATATTGACGTGTTAGTTGATAATACTGCTCAATACTCTGTATTCTCCTTCATGGATGGCTTTTCAGGCTATAACCAGATTAAAATGGCGCCAGAGGATATGGAGAAGACTACTTTCATAACGCCTTGGGGAACATTTTGCTATAAAGTGATGCCCTTTGGTTTGAAAAATGCTGGGGCAACATATCAGCGTGCGATGACAACTCTCTTTCATGACATGATGCATAAAGAGATTGAAGTTTATGTTGACGATATGATTGCCAAATCCCAGACGGAGGAAGAGCATCTGGTGAATCTGTTGAAGTTGTTTAAAAGGCTTAGGAAGTTCAGGCTGAGGCTGAACCCTAACAAATGCACCTTCGGGGTGAGATCGGGTAAGCTCCTGGGGTTCATAGTAAGCGAAAGAGGAATAGAGGTCGATCCTGCTAAAATAAAAGCGATTCAAGAAATGCCGACGCCTAAAACAGAAAAAGAGGTGCGCGGGTTTTTAGGGAGATTGAACTACATTGCTCGGTTCATATCTCACCTAACGGCCACGTGTGAACCATTATTCAAGCTGTTAAAGAAAGATCAAGCTGTAACGTGGAACGATAATTGTCAAAAGGCGTTCGACAAAATAAAGAAGTATCTGCAAGAGCCTCCTATTTTGATACCCCCAGTGGCAGGGAGACCTTTGATAATGTATTTGACGGTTCTTGAGGGAAGCATGGGTTGTGTTCTCGGTCAACACGACGAGACAGGGAGAAAAGAGCATGCAATTTACTATTTGAGTAAGAAATTTACGGACTGTGAATCTCGATACTCAATGCTGGAGAAAACTTGTTGCGCGCTAGCCTGGGCCGCCAAGCGTTTGAGGCAGTACATGCTGAATCATACAACCATGCTCATCTCGAAGATGGATCCAATCAAATATATATTTGAAAAGCAGGCGTTGTCAGGTAGAATTGCCCGGTGGCAGATGATCTTGACTGAGTACGATATTCAATACGTCTCGCAAAAGGCAATAAAGGGGAGTGTGTTGTCTGAATATCTGGCGGAGCAGCCTATTGAAGAGTATCAATCGATGAGATTTGACTTTCCTGACGAGGATATCATGTATCTCAAGATGAAGGATTGTGAAGAGCCGTTACCAGACGAAGGACCAGAGCCGGGGTCCAAATGGCAGATGATATTTGATGGAGCTGTGAATGCTTACGGTAGCGGAATAGGGGCAATTATCACTACGCCGCACGGGTCGCACATCCCGTTTACTGCCCGATTGACCTTTGCTGTTACCAACAATGAGGCCGAATACGAAGCTTGTATAATGGGGCTTGAAGAAGCCATTGATTTGCGAACCAAACATTTAGACGTATACGGAGACTCAGCTCTGGTAGTGAATCAGATCAAAGGGGAATGGGAGACACGTCAGCCAAATTTGATACATTATATGAACTATGCAAGGAGATTGTTGCCTTTCTTCGACAAGGTTGAATTGCATCACGTACCACGGGCAGAAAATCAAATGGCTGATGCCCTTGCCACTTTGTCTTCCATGTACAAGGTCAATTTCTGGAACGAAGCTCCCCAAATCACTATCTCTCGGTTGGACAGGCCAGCTTATGTATTTGCTATTGATGAAGCATCTGATGACAAACCGTGGTATTTTGATATCCTTAATTTCCTGAAGAATAAAGAGTATCCGGCTGGGGCATCCAGTCAAGATCAGAAGACTCTCAGGAGATTAGCGGGCAATTTCTATTTGAACCCGGATGGCGTCTTATACAGAAGGAACCACGATTTGGTGTTGTTGCGTTGTGTAGACGAGAGAGAGGCAAAGCTTCTCATGGAGGAAATTCACGAAGGTGCATTCGGCACGCATGCTGGTGGGCATGCTATGACGAGAAAACTGCTGCGGGCAGGTTACTTTTGGCTGACGATGGAAACTGATTGTTTCAAATTTGCAAGAAAGTGCCACAAATGCCAAATATATGCTGACAAAATACATGTGCCTCCGAGTCCTCTGAATGTGATGTCATCTCCATGGCCATTCTCAATGTGGGGAATCGATATGATTGGAAAGATTGAGCCGACGGCTTCTAACGGGCATCGGTTCATCCTCGTAGCAATCGATTATTTCACCAAGTGGGTGGAAGCAGCGTCTTACGCAAATGTAACGAAGCAAGTGGTGGCTAGATTCATCAAGAAAGATATCATTTGCCGATATGGGATTCCCGAGCGGATAATCACGGATAATGGTTCTAATCTGAACAATAAAATGATGAAGGAGCTCTGTCAGAATTTCAAGATCGAACATCACAACTCCTCCCCTTACCGACCCAAGATGAATGGCGCTGTCGAAGCGGCCAATAAAAATATCAAGAAGATCGTCCAGAAAATGGTGGTGACGTATAAAGATTGGCATGAAATGCTACCTTTCGCTTTGCACGGTTATCGTACGACGGTACGCACATCAACCGGGGCAACTCCGTTCTCGTTGGTATACGGAATGGAAGCGGTATTACCATTGGAAGTTGAGATCCCTTCTCTGAGGGTATTGCGAGACGTTCAGCTGGACGAGGCAGAATGGGTAACGAACAGATTGAACCAACTGAGTTTGATGGATGAGAAGAGGCTAGCTTCTCTGGCATACGGTCGTTTATACCAAAGACGAATGAAGAAAGCGTACGACAAGAAGATACTTCCGCGAAGCTTTCAGACGGGCGACCTTGTGCTGAAAAGGATTCTCCCGCCGCAAGCAGATCACAGGGGCAAGTGGACCCCCAATTACGAAGGGCCATACGTTGTCAAGAAGGTCTTTTCAGGAGGAGCTTTATTGTTGTCCACCATGGACGGGGAAGACTTTGCGTCACCTGTGAATTCGGACGCAGTTAAAAAATACTTTGCTTAAAATAGACCCGCTGGACAGAAAAAAGAGAGTCCAGGCAAAAATGGGGCATCCTGGCGAACCAAAAACAGAATGAAAGGTTCGGGCAAAAGTTAGGGATAAAATTGAAAAAATGTACACCCGCGAAGTTGAAAACCTACACTGGGCGGCTTCGGCAAAAAGGGGTATCCCGGTGAACTGAAAACCCGTAAAGGGCGGTTCACGCAAAAGTTAGGGATGAGAAAAGCAAATGACTGCGGTCCGAATTTGGTATTCAATGAGCATCAGTGCGGGAGAATATGGTTGAGGAGTCAGTTATCGGATACAACCTCTTCAGAAGTAGGGATACCGGGAAAGTATAAGAGTCGGACGAGTCATGGGAGGATCAGTTCGTGGTGTTCATCTGCATCCAGTTGCCGACATGTGTACAAAATTTAATTTGTCAATATTTATGCTTCTTGCGAATATTTGCATACTTGTGTATCTGCTTTGCGTAGCTTCCTCTTTTCAGGAGTTACATCCCGTGTACAAAAACTCCGCCCATTCAGGGGCCCAATCAATGAAAATGTGTTATTCAGTACTTGATGCCTGTTCTTTACTGTTTTGCGCATGATAAAACGCCTAAGTTTATTGAAGCTAGCATGAGTATAACATTACTGGCCCTCGCCAACAATTGTTAAAGCTTTGAATTAACTGAGTGTAACGTCACTAACCTGAATCGATTTGGATTGCATAGGCTTGTCGTGTTTTGTTTGTGTTGTTGCAGGTTTCATAACTGTACGAGGAAGGTGATCAAAAGATTGCAATAGTGAAAGGCTTGATCCTCACGCAGGTCATGCATGTTCTTCCTGAAGAAGGATGGAATTCCCCAGCTAGCCGTAGCTTATCCAAAGGACGTGCTCCAGAGAAGTTACTCGTCCTCAGCAGAGTTTGGTGATTCCGGGATCGTAAGGCTGTATTCAGACAGGTTCATCTCCCCCCGCAGGGTCATGCATTCTCCCCCGGCGGAGTCAGTTAATTTTCCCCAAGAGAATCCAGCCATCCCCAGCGGAGTTCTCTTTTCAGCAAATGTTCTTTCCTCCCAGTGGAACTCGAAGACTAAGACTCTCCCAGGCAGAGTCGATGGTGGTTCCTGTCACTTATTTTGTCGGAGATACCGTGTGATATTAGTTCACTCTCCAGCAGAGGCTCAATCATATCAGGCGCATCTGCTATTCCCCAGCAGAGTTATATTCCCCAGCAGGGGGTTACTTCAACAAGACGTGTGGTTTGAGTTCCCAACTTCCCAGCAGGGTCGACTTCATCCTACCAGCATTCATTTTGCCGGAATAATTTTGTAGCATCAGGCTATTCCCGGCGAGTCGGCGTTATCCTTCCAGCATTTATTTTGCTGAAGCAGTTTCTGTACTCTAGTAGTTCAGGTGGAGAGAGCTCTTGCTCAAATAAATTACCAAACAATCAAGATCTCGGCAGGAGATATTCAATGACAATGTCAGTTTCGGCGGTATTCCCCCACAGAGTTATCGTGATAAAACTCTCTTTGCCTCTAGCAGAGTCATTTATGCAAATGTATCTTATTTTCCCCAGCCAGAGTTACCAGGATAAGTATCTCCTTATCCCCAAGCAGAGTTTGTTTGTCATCAACGAGTCGTATGAATCAGAATTTCGAAGCAGGTGTCCGATAGTTGGTTTCCAGATATCCCCAGTAGAGTCCGCCTCAAAGTCGCTGTCACGTCAGTGCTAAGAAGTTTGTGGGTGAGGATCATTGAAGAATTAAGTCCTGACGTGGACCATTTACTCCTAGAATGACGGGATTTCTTCAGAAGTGGGCGTCCTAACGTGGACAGGTTTGTTTTACCGGATTGGTAAGGTGTGTTAATCCTGACGTGGATAGATTCGGTCCCCCGAAATTTGGAGAAAGGGAGGTCATGACGTTGACAAAAAGATTGGTTACTCTTCGTGTTGGTGTCCTGACGTGGATCATTTGTTTCCAGCAGATATCGTTATTCGTGATGGTGAACGTGCGTCCTGACGTGGACAAGTTTGTAGTTCTTTGTGATGACAAGGTACAAGGATCCTGACGTGGACAAATTTATCCTTCTTCGTGTTGTTGACAAGGTGTAAGTCCTAACGCGGATATTTCCCCAGCAAGTCGAAGACGTGTGAGTCCTTACGCGGACAAGTCTTATTTCCTCATTGAGTCGAAGATGCCTGAGTCCTAACGTGAACGAATCAAGACGAGATCAGTGTCCTAACGCGGACAGATCAAAGAGCTTATTCCTTACGTGGAAAGATGGAGTCCATACACGGACGTATCAGAAGTGATTCCTAACGTGGAAATGACAGTATTCCTAACGTGGAAAGGTCGTAGTCCTTACGTGGACAGATTAAGATGGCATTCCTGACGTGGAAAAGTTTAGTCCTGACGTGGACATATCAAGGTTTGATTCCTAACGTGGAAAGATCGGAGTCCTTACGTGGACATATCAAGAGCATTCCTTACGTGGAAGAAAAATGGTTTCCTTACGTGGAAAGACGAGTTTATTCCTTACGTGGAAAGATTGAGTCCTCGCGCGGACATATCAAGATTGATTCCTGACGTGGAAAGAAATGGATTATTCCTGACGTGGAAAGAGAGTTTAGTCCTGACGCGGACAGATCGAAGAAGATATTCCTAACGTGGAAGAAGGAAATTAGTCCTTACGTGGACAGATGCAAGAAATTGAGGTCCTTACGTGGACAGATTCAAGAAAGGTGGAATTCCTTACGTGGAAAGATCGGAGTCCTGACGCGGACATGTCAAATGGCATTGGAGTCCTTACGTGGACAGATTGATATAGTTTCCTAACGCGGAAAGAAGATTGCTTCCTAATGTGGAAAGATAAAAGCGTTACTCCTAACGTGGAAGAGTGTTATTCCTAACGTGGACAATTCAGTTTACGGAAATGCAGATGAATTATCCCCAGCGGAGTTGCCGAGATTTTCCTGGGTTGACAGTAAGTGGAGTCCTAATGTGGACAAGTTTTAGTTGAGATTTCTTCGTGTTGACAACAGACAGAGTCCTAGCATGGACAAGCAAGCAATCTGTTATGACAAAATCCTCTTCAGAACGATGAAGACAATCCCCAGCACGGTCGCGCGAGATCAGTGGGTTACTCTAACAGTCAGATTCAGCTGACGAATGTCATTCCTCAAGCAGGAGCGCAGTTATTTCTGCGGTTGGCAAATTTCTGGTTTCACTAGTATTCAACCGTCTCGTACCGCGAATGTCTGAAGGCTCCGGGCTCTTCATCCAATCGGGTCCAAGTCGCTTGAATAGGGGCAGCTGTTGCACCCTAAAATTTGCCCAACCTTATTCCTTGGGTTTATGTTTCATCATCATTAGCATTTGCATATAGAGTCATGTACATAGACTAACCATCTGCATAGCATCAGCATAGCAAGTCATCCAACAGGGGACCAATCATTATTTTCAGTCATATTCAAATCATCAGGAAAGAATTTGAAAGCAAAGAGTTCAGCAGATCAAGCCTTGAGTCTATCTCCTAGCTGAGGGTATCTGAGGATCAACAAGAGGGTTATGAGCTGTGAAATGAAAGCATGGAGAGCATCTAGACATCTTGAGAGACTTATAAAGTCATTTGGAGAAGAAAACAAGTCATTGATGAAAGCACAAGAGCTATAGTTGAAGACAGTCAACTAGGGTTTCATCTGGGTCAACCCTAGGTCAACCCTAGGTCAATTGACTGACTTAAAAGGGCATTCAAGGCTATTGGAGAGATGTGGGGATCAATATTGAACATATGAAGAAGGATATGGAGATATGACAAGGAGAATTCAAGAGAAATCAAGGAGAAGAGGAGTTACTAAATTAGGGTTTCTCTGTAAAATCCCCTAGTTTAGGTCAAATTTCCAAGCAAGATAAGTCAAAATGCTAGCTTCAAATGGCTTCTTGGCCAACATGAAACTTGTAGAGGATCTCAAGACCTTTAATTTGAGTGGTGGAAGACCTCAAGGAGATTTATAGAACTCAAGTTATGGTCCTTGCAAGTTACAGGTCATCTGGGGTGTCTGAATTTTTGTCTGTGAAAGTGACTTGACTTCCAAGCTAATTTTGCCCCTCAAGGAGATTTCAAATGAATTCTTGGTCAACATAAGAATTGTTCCTCATTGTCTTAGCTTTCTAGAATGGTATGGTATGCCTTCATATGATGTGGAGAACTCAACTTATGGTCTTGGCAAGCAAAGGGTATTTTGGGCATTTGTGAATTACAGGTCATTTTAACCTATGTCCAAAACTCATACAAGGAGACCTCAAATGGAAAAACTTACAACATCAAACTTGCTCCAAATGGGATTTTAAGTCTAGAAAGAAGGTCACAAGTTATTGGAGAAGCTCATAGCATGATGTTACATAATTGGTCAAAATATGAACTAAAAAGGCTTATAAAGTGAATAATTTCAAAGTGAAAAGTGGTTTGGGAGATTTACAAGTCCAAATGAAGACTTCCAATATATGATTTTGAATGGAAAAACAATTCTAAGAACAATGGTTCACACACTTTTTTGAGTTTAGAAGGAAAAAATGAAGTTATCCATGGTTGCTTACCTTTTAAGAAACATAATCCAAAATGAGCCAAAGTTTGAAAACAAGGGAATGTGCAAGATGGATCTAGAATGTACCATTGGGGTCTATATATTCATGAAAGATGAATTTGGCAAGGGTTGGCCTCATTTGCACCAAGAATTCCACAAATTTCTCATACTTTTTCATAAAAGTTTCATTACAATTCTCTCAAAACCTTCATCAACTTTCATCAAAATCAACTCAATCTGACTCCATCATCCTCATAGATCAGAATTGAAGCAAAGTTTTGGTGTGAATCATCCATTTTCGAGCACCTTTTTCAATAGCTTCAAAATCACAAGTTCAATTGGATAGCATAATTCTGGCCAAGTCTCATCCAAAGCTTGCATACAGAATCAAGTTCATCAAGGATTGATCAAGATCCAGCACTTAGAAGCCTCAGATCCACATCTTCCATAGCTGTTTCTCAAGATTTCTCACTAGGTAAGTTTTCATTCAAACTGCTTGATCTAGTTAATTTGGCATGATGTTGTTAGTTTAGATGCAATCTAGGTGGTTAGGAGATTAGTTTAGGTGAATTTGGAACGATTTGGTGATGGTTAGTGACAGGTGTAACAAACTGTTAGTGTTCGAATCTCTTAGATTAGTGCATCATAATTGCAGCGTGATTGATCAAATTAATCTCCATTAGGTGTAGTTTAGTTTAGGGTAAATTTGAGGAAGAATGGTGATGATGCATATCAGTGTAAGTCTATGGTGATCAGAACTTGGTGCCATCGGGTTGAAGGATATATGGACTTTCAGACTGAATTGAATCCACAGGATTGTAGAGGGAGAGATTTAGCATGATTTTCACGTTTACATCGTGTGGATTGGTTGCCTGTAGAGTGAGAACGGAGAGGTGGAACCTTGCTCGTGCATGGCTGCCATGGGAGTTAAAACCCTAATTTGCAGAACCTTTGGGGAAGATGAAATCGTGGCCTTCCATTTGTAGTTGGACCTTTGACTATTGGCGTGATCGTGTGGCCTACGTTTAATTTCAGAATTGGAGGGAGAAGCGCTGGCCAAAACGCACCGTTTCATTAATTGAAACGGGCGGGCCTGAGTTTATGTTGTTATCCCCACCCCCCAGTCATAGGCCCAATTGCATTTCAACATGATTTTGGTTTCTATTTTCACCCCCCAGCGCCTTTCTATTGTTTCTTTAATTCAGAGTGGTATTGGGCTTAAGCCAGAAGCGCTACCAGCACCCCCCTTTATGAGGCCCATCCTGGATTGAACTGGGCGTGATTACTCTTCATACCCCCTCTCCCTCATTTCATTCAATTTTATTTTTCTTAATTCCATTTTATTTTACCAATTTTCATTAATTCATAAATAATTCATAAAAAATGCTTTTTAATCCATTCTTTTTACCATATCTTCATTAAAATGTCTAGAATATTATAGGATAATAAAATTTCATTTTTAGTTTTATTTCATATTTTTTTCATATTTTCTAAATAAATGCCATATTAAATAGATTCATTTCATGCATTATTTTTATGATTTTTGTTCTCTCACATGCTTTAATATTTTTTGATCATTCTTTTCATATTGTTTAGATGAGATATTAGGCTTGTAGAAATATTTTAGTTCCTATTTTTTAGAGGTTAATTTTAGGTGATTAATAGATGCTTGAATATCATGAACAAGACTAGGGTTTTAGGTGACAACTTAGGAGTTTGATTTCATTTCCCTTAGGACTTAGGGTTTGAATAGATTAGTTATGGGACTATAGGGGCTATGGGTAGCTATTAGATCCCTTAGAGAACAGTTAGGATTCCCCTACTGCTATTATTACTGTCTGTATATCTGTTGTCTGGTGTGGTGTGCCCTCTGGGGTTTATTGAGTGTTTGTATGGGTATTGGGTTTGTCTGGGGCCCTGGGGAAGCTGAAGATTTGTGAAGATGAAGCTATTGGAGATTCAAAGATTGAAGATCAACTGTCAGAATTGAGGAGGAGATTCTTGCTAGCAGCTGTTGAGGAGACTAGGGTTTAGGAGCTAGGCAGAGCTCTAGATTAGAAATCTTGTTTCTCAAACATGGATTGCCTTGTCTGCATCCATTCTTCTCTGTGATTCAGAGTCTCTCTAAGACACTCACCCCCTTCCTTTGGAAGGCTTGGTGATAGGGTCTATGAGATAGAACTCTTGAGAGAAAATGTCTCTTGTGTTAGAAGCAGTCTGTTCACCACCTTTGGTAGTCAGCTGATTGCTTAACACTCAATTCACTCTTGTGACTGATCCCTCATCCTGGAGGTTTGAGCTTGAAGAAAAGCCATTGCAGATAGAAGACTGATGATCAAAGCCCTTGTTTGAAGGCCATGAAGATGGAGATTGATGCTTGTTGAAGCCTGTAGCTGATTGGAGGTTGCTTGAAGCCAGTTGTTGATTCAGAGCTGCTGAAGCTGCTTGTTTTATTGCTGTATTTCATTTGTTGATGTATTGATTGGTTTTCTGAACTGTATTGTTTGCTGTTTACCCTGTTGGGTTGAAAGTGAAGCCTGTTCACTTTCGCCTATTGTTTTCTAGGTTCGAGGTTGAGTGGGACTCCCTTGCCTCGCCTGTGCTGTTGCATCCATGCATTTTACTGCTTTACTGTATATATCTGATATTGTTTCTGTTTCTGCCTATCCCGTAGGATCTCTGTCTCTCTCTGTGCAAGAGAGGAGCATGATAGACACTAGGTCTTAACCCATGCATGATAACATTAGGTTAGTTTGTTTCCCTTCGCAACCGTAGGTTAGAGTTCTGTCTCTTTCTTTCTCAAAACAAACAGAAAAACACATAACGATTTCAAACACAATAAAAGACACTTCTTCCGTAAAAGAATGTGAACTCATCAAAACGTCATTTTCGTCCTCTTGGACTGTTAATCAGAAAAACCTTTTTCAGAAGGAATAAAATCAATCAAGGACAGACTTGTGTCGTACGTGGCCCGAACTACGTTTGCTCTGATCTTTCATGCTGTATGAAAGTACGTAGGCATAGGATACGATATCCTAGCGAGCAACCTTCCCCTCCTTTCCCGTAGGTAGGCGAACTACGTTGACTCTGATTTCTCGTTCCAGACGGGAATACGTAGGCATAAAGTGCGATACTTTGCCGAGTCATTTTTATTTTCATTTTCTTTTTCACCCTTGACCTATAGTTTAGATAGAATAACAATCCATACCCGAAAGCAAGCGTGGATCCCGTCGAGTACGACGGACGTGAGGGGTGCTAATACCTTCCCCTTGCGTAACCGACTCCCGAACCCAGGTTTTGGTTGCGGTGACCATACCTTTCCCGTGTTGTGCGAGGTTTACTCTGGGCGTTTCCTTTCCCTCCCGTGGGATAAATAACGCACGGTGGCGACTCTTCTGTTCAGCCGGCGCCGATTTTCGCAGTAGCGACACAAGGCACCAGCCCATTGGAAGCTCTATAAATAGTACCAGCTCAGGAGAACTCAAGGACAGACTTCATTATCCAAATTTCCTGCGGAAGCTCTGCCGAATTACCTTACCACCAGAATTATTATTCCAGCATTATTTTACTTTCTGTCTTGTTTTATTTGTATCCAAACCAACCGTGTAACAATTTCCAACATTAGGGAATTGTTATACTTTTATTTGTTTCCAGCCTTCAGCATTCGTTTTAATTTTTATTTCCGCCTACTCCAAGCCTTCCGGTCTGTGGAAGAAGGAGTCTACTCAGATATTTGTTAATCAGGTTTTTCAATTATTGCAATTTAATTTATTTATAATGTCTATTTATTTTTCTGCCATTAGTAAGTTATTATTTAACTCTGTGTCTGATTCAACCTCGATGAGTAGCTAAATACCTTAGGGCGGTATGTAGTTATAACCAACTTAACCGGTAAAATATAACCATGGGCTAAAATAATTAATCACTTAACATTCTGGCTGATGCTTTTTAATTGAATTCGACCTTTTCGTTACGAGAGTAAGAAAAGGGTATTAGGTTGGGTCAAGACCACGAGAGTGTGAGATCTTAGCCAGATAGCTAAAGTTAGGCATTTAAATTAAATACAGCGAGAGCGCTTTAAGATAAATTAGAATTATTTAGTTTCCAAAAATTACCTCTAAACACTTATGGGCTAGCGAGAGCAGGCATAGGGCTTTAGGGATAAGATCTGATTCAAGACCACGAGAGTGTGAGCTGAGGGTATTTAAACTAGTAATCTATACCGAATAGATTAAGTGAACATCTTTATAAGCCTAGGTTAGATTTACCCACCTAAGTTAGTATAATTACATACCGACCGTCTTAGTATTATTTTATTAAAAACTTAAATTTAATTCCGCCTTCAATAGTCTTAGAAAACCAACAACAATCGTGACAACTATTCGCCTTAGCTAAACTAGAAGTTCATCTAGCACTAAGTAACGATAGAATCCCTGTGGATCGATAATCTTAAATATTACTTCGATAGGCTGTGCACTTGCAGTAAGATACCGCTAGATGCATAAGTAGACACGTCTTTAGCCCATCAGTACATCTACGGAAGACATACTCAAAGGTGCCCAGCCGGGAATTGATCAACCCGACCAAGCCAAAGTTGAGGAGGAGAAAGATGACCACAATGAGGAAACCAAGGAAGTTCGTCCATCTACAAAAGATGATCTCCCTCCACCTTGGAAGTCTTCCAAAGACCATCCAATTGATAACATCCTCGGTGATATATCAAAGGGAGTTACGACTCGGTCTAAGATAAGTAATTTATATTATCACTTTGCTTTCGTGTCATAAATGGAACCTTAAAACCCTAAAGACACCTTACTCGATGAGCACTAGTTTTTATCTATGCAAGAGGAGCTTAATCAGTTCAAAAGAAATGAGGTTTAAGACCCTGTCCCTCCTCCGCGAGGTCATCGAGTAATCGGCACCCGATGGGTGTTTAGGAACAAGTTGGACGAAAACGGGGTAATAACCTGCAATAAGGCGCGTTTAGTCGCGCAAGGGTATAACCAAGAGGAAGGCATCGACTATGAGGAAACTTATGCGACGTTGCCCGACTTGAGGCTATACACCTTTTACTTGCCTTCGCTTGTGCGAAAAATTTTAAGCTATTTCAGATGGATGTAAAAAGTGCATTCCTTAACGGTTATATTAATGAAGAAGTTTATGTTGCACAATCTTCGAGTCTCATGTGAAAATTTTGGCAAGCACACGATGGATGCTATTCCCGAAGTTATAACATCCACTGTGACATTGACTACTATACTAACAAATAACCCTGTAAGTAAAAGCAATAAATAACACAACAATTATTCACCCAGTTCAATTTCAACAACACCTACATCTGAGGGCTACCAAGCCAGGGAGGAACTTCACTATTAGCATAATTAATTCAGAGTCAAACAACACAGTTTGCACTCCTCACTTAAAACCTACCTAATGACACTTCAGCCTAGAGACACTCTAGACCTGAGTATTCCCACTCACTCCCCCTCAATCCCACCACAGTGATTTGTAACTCACAATTACAAAAACAATATAAAGAGATACTTCATACACACCTTGATCTTGCTTCATAGCTTTGATCAAGGTACACACACTCTTGCTTCACAGCTTTGAGTGAGACACAACTTAGAATCTATCTAACCAATGCAATCATCCAACAGACAATTGCTTGGAGTACAAGTATTCCTAAGACTCAATTCACACGTGAAGACTAGCCTTCTTCACTCACACGGACTCTCAATTAGCACTCTCTATTCTTCTGTCAAGAGCTGCTGTTCAGGATTGCTTCTTCTGATATTTATAGCAGTTGTCAGTCCTTTTGGGCCTTGGTGCATAAATTAGGTTTTATTCATAACAAACCTATTTTCAATGATCTGCACGCTTTCCACTTAATTTAGGGATATTTTAGTTCTCCTAGGGCTTCTAGAAAGTATCCTGATATCTAGCTTGAGCTCCTATTATGTTTCCTGGTTTCTAGCTACCAGAAAAACAAACCTGTGCTTGATGTCATACGATCCAAGTCATGACATTGGGTATGACATCCAGCTTAACTTGCTTTTAGCTAAGTCAACTTACCCTACACAGACCATATTATGTATGCACTAACATCAATCATGACATACATACATGCTCTAGTCTTTTGCCACAAAATGCAGCCAATCAAGAGCACTTACAAACTCCCCTTTTGGCAAATTTTTGGCTAAAACACCCTGTTAACATATCAGAGTTTACACACAGTAAAAGACTTATGATGTGTCCTATCATGCAGGATAGTTACTAGCTTAAGCCACTCTGAGTCCTCACAGTTAGCTCTCACTGTTATAGCTCACCTTGTTAACCATCTGTTAGTTACCACTACAGATGTCACACTTTGCTGAGTAACACCCTGGGTTACTCCCCCTCAACTGATGCATATCCTCTCAGCTGAGCACACAACCTGCAAACAGACTGCAGTCACACATACTCATCCAATCTGCTCTGGATGTTATAACATTCAGGATGACATACACCCTGAAGCATACACACACCTGTGCTACTCCCCCTGAAGAGTTGCACAACACTCTCAGCTACTATCCTGCAGACACACACAATTCCTAGACACCTTTTAGGATCACACAATCAACCAGTAAGTTCTAACACACATTCCTATACACCATAGGAATTCACACACATAACAAATTACTAACAACTAGACTGTTGTTATCACATATCTCCTCAGCAACACCTGCAAGCCTGATTATACCATGTGCACATAATAACACATAGGCTAGCCAAGCTATTCACCTGTTCTGCACATCACCTGCACCTGTTCTTTTATTTCATCTATTGTACCTACTGTTTTCTATTATACTCTCTCTCTCTCCCCCCCCCTTTTTAGCCACAAATTAGGATCCTACTAACTACTTAGCATAGATCATACAGTGTAACATAACATTAGTTAGGGATACTGTAAACAGACTGCTCATAAAGAGCATCACAAATATAATGTCACACAAGTCTTTACAAAATATCTTAAGGCAATATCAGACCAGCAGCACATAACCTCATCAGCTCAGCAGAACAGCAACCTGAGCCAGGCATCACCAACAGTCACTTTTCCTCCTCTTCAGCAGAGTTGGACCTCTCCTCTGAAGTGTCTTCTGTACTGGTTTCCTCAGACCCGTCCTTACCTGTTTCCTCATCTTCACCACTGGCTTTCTCAGAACTATCATCAGCTGCTTCCTGGTTATTATCACCTGAACCATTACCATCTCTCTCTTCATCAGTGAATTCAGACTCCTCATCTTGCTCAAGGGTTCTGATTAATTCTTCAAGATTTTTCTTTCTAGCATCCAGTTCCTTGCAAGTTTCCTTCAACATTGAAATTACTTCAGCTTTTCTTAATTTTGATGATCCCTTGGATGTCTCAGCTGATGTCATAACAATGTCAGGAACATAAGTTCCCTGAAACAGCTTAGGATGAAATGACAATGCGCTTTCTCTCTTGCTTGCAACATCATTCTTCTTTAGGATGTTGGGATGTTGATGACAGACAGATAAGAGAGGGAAAAGCAATAGGGCCCTTAATACTTTAGCTGCCAGCATGCTTCATGGTTTGTTCATGAATGTATGTTCCATAATTGAGCTTAGCCTTAGTTCCTACAACATACATGAACCTTCCAAGAATGGTTGCCACTGTTGTCTTATGATTGGTGGGCACCCAATTTGCAGCACCAATTTTGTGAAGCATAGCATATTTAACACTTAGTTTGCTTGCTACAAGCTTCCCTTTGGATGGCCACTTCTTGACCTGTTTGGCAGTTATTTCCTGACATACTTGATGGTCCAAGACTCTTAGTTCAGTCAGGCCTTCATGAGGTCTCCCCAAGTACTTGTTGATGATAGTTGCTGTAAAATTGATACATTTACCTCTCACAAATACTTTGCCAAACTCACTGGATTTACTATCAGCACATTCACCTGATAGATTGACTATGAATTCTTTTACCAAAGTTTCATAGCATTGGGAGAACTGAGTCACAGTTTTCACCAAGCCAACATCACTGATGAGGGCCATGATTTCCTTGTTTTCAAGAGCATTCTGAGCAAGCTCTCTCTCTAGGGCCAACCTCTTGTGATAAACGTGTTTCCATCTGTTAACACTTGATGGATAGTGAAATGAAAGGTTATCAATTGGTACTCCATAAATACTTTCAGCCAGTTTGCTTATAGAAGGCTTTTTCTTGGTTTGGATGTCAGCAACATCATAGTCTGTCTCTGATTCTGAACTGGATTCAGCCTTCTTCTTATTTGTGACAACTTTGCTCTAGCCTTTATGGGGTCCAACCTGAGCCCTCTTTGTGGAGGTTTCTTGCTCAGCAGACTTCTCACTATCATTCTTCTTGGGGGAAATTTGATTAGCTACCTTTTCCCTTTTCGTGTCATCAGCCTTTTGGCTATGCCTGAATTGAGTTTGGCTATGAGATCATTGTCAGAATAGTTGTCTAGGTCTACCACTTCAGTATCTTTGGTGCCTTGCATACTTTCACCCATTTGTTTATCCTCTTCACCCTTGTTCCTCCCTTATGGTGCAAGGTCCTTCGATGTTGCGACATTGGGTGAGACATTGTCTTGATCATGCAGTTTAGGATCAGACCCCTTCATGCTAGATGACGTGGGTATGTTGAGTGTGTTGGCGACCATTTTCGCAATGGCAAGATGGGTTCGTCTGACTTCTGCATTGTTGAGATCATCAGATGCAGTAGAAGAAGGAGCTTGACCTGTGACACGGTCCTTTGGCCTTCTTGCATGGGGTTTGCTAGGTTCATTCATCAATAATCTGTCTGGTGTCACCATGCGCAATGGAGCTACTTCTAGCACCTCGTTAGGGTTTGACCCCTCGGCTTTGTTGAACATGCGTTTAGATGGGGATGATTTTGATTGTTGTGACATCGTTGGAGACATTGATTGAGAACGAAGGAGTTTTCTCTGCTTGGTTGACGCGGTATGGAAGCTGAATGGTTTGTGATGGTACCACGAGTAGTAGGGGTGTGTTGTATATGTGGCGATGGGGTGAGGTTGCCCAATAGGAGGGAAATTACCTTTTTGATTTGTTATTAAATAATTTAATTTCACCAAGTAATTCCCTCTTATTGTTAATTGCTACAACTCATCATTACTAAAAGACCTCAATTTTCGTGGAGACTTTTTAAATTGATGATCCTTGACCCTTCTTGCACCCATTTCAGTATCATTAGGTTTTGCATAACCCTGTTGCCATTTACCCAAGTTACTCCTGAGCCTGTCTCCTTTGAACTTAACTGAGCTTGGTTGCATGATACACTTGATGTCACAGAATAATGTCATGACATCCGGAGTGACATTGCTTCCTGTATGCAGGGCAACTTCCATAGACTTCATCAGATTCCAATATAACCTATCTAGCTTTCCTTGATGACCAATCTTTGGGTATCCCTTCTGGGCTTGCCTGCCACCCTCCCATTCACCATATCCTATTCTCCCATCTAGAAGGCACTTTGGAGTTACTCTTTCGGATTTCTTGGCTATGGTCTTCCTCATCCTTTGTTGGTGTCTGCATTTATCCACCCATATTGGATCTTCATTGATCAATTCAGTTTTGTTACTTATGTGTTCCCATAGGTAACAATTATTCTTGGATCTAGATCCCCTTATTACTTCCTTACCTTCATCATTGATGACCACACACTTATCCTTGGAAAAGTGGACTTTTAAACCTTGATCACATAGTTGACTTATGCTTATTAGGTTGACAGTCAGTCCCTCAACCAACAAGACATCCCTTAATTTTGGTGCTTCAGTACTGTCCAGTTGTCCAACACTTATGATTTTTCCTCTAGCTCCATCACCAAAGGTTACATAAATAGATGAATGAGGTTTGAGTTTTATCAAGTGATCCTCAATTCCAGTCATATGTCTGGAACAACCACTGTCAAAGTACCAATCCTCTTTTGTTGGCATTCTCAAGGAAGTGTGAGCTACCAGTGCAACAGTCTTCACAGCCCATTGTCTTTGCTTGTTAGGAACCTCCTTCTTGGGTTTGGCATGATGCTGCCTCCTGCCATGAGTACCCTGTTTGGTAGGAAATCCATGCAGCTAGAAACACACAACTTTAATATGTCCAAGCTTTCCACAGTGGTAACATCTATACCCCCGGAATTGTCTCTTAACTTGGTTCCAGTTTCTGTGTGGTGGATGTTGTGACATTGGTCGCAACATCCTTTTTAACTTTTGAATCTCAGGTTGTAATCTCTTGAGTTTCAACACAGGATTTTGTCTCCCAACAAATCCCAGTCCAGACCTATTTCCTGAGTTCTGACCATTCTGCAGAATCTTTTCTAGGGTGTCAGTTCCAGGATTAAGCATCCTTATGGATTTTGACATTTGGTCCAAATTATACTTCAATAGGTTGACCTCACCTTTGAGTGATTCTATAGTGACTAGATGCTCCTTCTTTTCAGATTCTAACTCCTTGATGAGTTTTTTCTGATGCTCTCCTTGTTGGTACAGATCAGTACTCCTAATGTGAAGCTTTTGATATGAGGCTGCAAGATCCTCAAATGTCATCTCTTCTTCACTTGAGTCACCATCAGATATACACACACTGTTGAAAGCAGTGACATGCTTGGTAGACTCTCCTTCTGATTCACTTCTTGAGTCTTCATCATACCAAGTGACAGTTAGGCCTTTTCCCTTCTTTTTAAGGTATGTAGGACATTCCCTCCTAACATGTCTGTATCCCTCACACTCATGACACTGTACTCCTTTGCTTTGGCTAGCTTTGTCTTCAGCTTTGCTGATGTCAGAGGAGCTGTTTTTGACATAGGGCTTTGACTTTTGATCTATTCTTTTGATCAATTTACTAAATTGTCTTCCAAGCAGTGTTATTGCTTCTGACAAATTTTCTTCTTTTTCCCCATCTTCTCCTCCTGCCTCTTCTGCAGTGTTTGAAACAAGAGCTATGCTTTTGTTCTTTTTCTCCATAGTCTGATCACTCTTTCCCATTTCAAAGGTTTGAAGGGAATCAATGAGTTCATCCACTTTCATGTGGCATATGTCTTAGGCTTCTTCAATGGCTGTGACCTTCATTATAAACCTTCTAGGCAGGTACCTGAGGATTTTCCTCACAAGCTTCTCTTCAGACATCATTTCTCCCAAAGCTCCTGAGTTGTTAGCAAGTTCAAGTACATTCGTGTAAAACTCATGAATTGTCTCATCTTCCTTCTTCTTTAGACTTTCAAATTTTGTAGTCAACATTTGTAGTATAGACATCTTTACTTTTGAGGTTCCCTCATGAGTAGTTTTAAGAGTGTCCCAAACCTCCTTTGCTAATTCACAGTGGTGTACCAGCCTGAAGATGTTTTTATCTATGTGTCGCTACTGCGAGAAAACGAGGCCGACAATGATAGAAGAGTCGCCACCGTGCATTATTTATCCCAAAATGGGGGAAAGGAAACGCTCAGAGAAAACCTAACGAAAAGGGAAAAGTAATGGTCATCGCAACCAAGTCCTGGATTCGGGAGTCGGTTACACAAGGGGAAGGTATTAGCACCCCTCACGTCCGTCGTACTCGACGGGATCCATGCTTGTTGTTTATATAGGAGGGTGTGTTTAAATTATCTAACTAAAGGCTTAGGGACAAAAGAAAAGAAAAGTGACTCGGCAGAACACAGCAGTTCTATGCCTACGTATTCCCGTCTGGAACGAGAAATCAGAGTCAACGTAGTTCGCCTAACTACGGGTGAAAGTGTGGAAGGTTGCTCGCCGAGATATTGCATCTCGTGCCTACGTACTTTCATACGGCATGAAAGATCAGAGCAAACGTAGTTCGGGCTAACAAGACCATAGGTTTGGTTCAAGTGTTTTTATCCGAGTAGGGTTAACAAACGGTTCTAGCAGTTTGGTGTATGCAGCTCGACCTTTGGAGACTTAGGCGTTTATCGTTTGCGAGAGAACCGAGAGTTAACGAAACTCTCCTTATGAAAATGGTTTCTAATGATTAAAGGTCCAAGAGGACAAAAAGGAGTTGAATGTTTGTTTTTGTGTCTTTTAAGAAAAAGTGTTTTGAGTTTTGTTTGTAACTCGTGTTGCACTAAAGACTTGGACTTAAGAGTGAATGCGTCGCACGTCACCCAAAGGGTGCCACACTAAACATTCAAGCTACGTGAGGGAAACCCTCCCATAACTCTTTCTCAAGTGCTTAAGGCTCGTAATGCACAACATGTGTTATCCTTTATTAAGTGTTTTAAGAATATTTGAAGATGAGAAGAGAAAGGACGCACTAAAGGGGAACTAATCCAATCCTAAAGTTGTCATGCAAAGTTTATCCTATGGTTAAGGTTAGGAGGGAACTACCTATTGTTATCATGAATGGTTAGGGACCTAATGTCTATCACATTCCAAATTGAACAAGAGGGAATGGAAATCCTAAGGGAAGGAAGACAAAAGAAGAAGAAGAAAACAATTATAAGAATGTAAACATGGAAGGCAAAGATGCAATGCAAGTGAGGGAGAAAAATAGTGTGGGGAAGGAGCCTCCACAAGCTTATCTCAACCTCAAGCCAAAGTATGAATAAATTCAAGAGAATAGGAAAAGGAAATGCAACAAGAGCAAGTCATATCAAGCATACAAAAGGAAGCCCTCAAGGATTCACCACTTTAGGCATGCCTTAGAGACCTCCAAAGGAGGTACCTAAAACTTCCTTAAGTGACACACCAAGGTCATTGGACAGAGGGTGGAATATTATAATCATACAACCTATTCCACAAATGAAAATCAAGGATAAAATGATAAGGCATCAAGAGAAACCTATAATGAAGGTACATAAACCACTATTTGGAATCACAATGCACAACCATAAAAGTAAAGCATCAAATGGGCAAGCTATGTAAAATATAAATAGCCACCAAATGGTCCACAAGACCTATAATATGTCCACAATAAGAAGAAATCACTATAATTTCCATCACACAAGCAATGCATGGCTTTTGGAGCCAAAACAATACAATTGTCCAATTGAAAATGCCAAATTATGAGCCAACTTGTAAAGTAAGGAAAAAATAGGCAAATACATCTAAAAATACCAAATTAATTCTCCAAGCACCTACAACATGTCAAAAATCAGAGGTTAAAAGAATCAGATGTTAAAAGATTAGGAAAAGAATCCAAGAGGAAGGGTTCAAACAGAGAGTAAACATCCAAAGGTATCCCAAAGCAAGGCAATCTAGAGCATGCCCAAAGATGGTATTCAAAACCTATACAAATCATAGTATAAAATCCAAAGAAAACTATATTTGGAACCCTCAAGATGTGTACCAAGATCCCACAAAAGATTAGGCAAAAATATTTGGTTTTGATACCCCCAATGAAATTCTACAAGAATAGAGGTACAAATTCATGATCTTAATGGCTACTGAACTAAGAAAAATCATAACTAAATGAAAATAAATCCTAAAAATACCATTCCAATTTCTGGAATCTCCTAAGATGTTCAAGAATAACGGGAAAAAATATCAAGAAAAAATAATCAATATTACTATTTTTCACATAATTAAAGAAAACGAGCAAGAAATAAGAAAAATAAGGAAACACATGGAAAATAGACAAATCTGCGTGGTAAATAGCAAGAATACTCAGTCTAATCCATTGGGTCTGGCAGAACGTGGGTGTGGATAACAAGTCACCTAAGCCCAGCTGAGTCACTTAAGTGAAATGGTGATGTGGCGCGCTGAGGAAGGTTGGATGTGAGTACTTTGTCAACATTTCTGAAATGATCCAAGGGCCATTGTATTGTCTTCCTCATTTGAACATGTGAGAGAGGGAAAAAATACCAGCCGTGACCGTACGACCGTGAGGGTGGCCGGAGTGACGTCAGAATTCTTCCTCCATCTCTATCTCTCTCAAAACTCCTTGAAATTGAACGTTTCTTGAACCGAAATTGAAGCATTTTTCGCAAGGAATAATAATATCCCATTGAAATGAAGTAAAACCTTCTCAAACTCAAAACCCGTGACTCTCTCAAGAAATATCAAGAACATAATTTCTTCATGAAACCTCCCCAAACATTACCAAAAACGTGATTCATACCAAGGGTGATGTAGTGGTGCAAAAATGGTGCAAGAAAGATGCATAATTAATGAGTAATCTTAATTTTCCGATACCTCTGAAAATGGAGTTGTGGAGCTTCAATGGGACACGAATTCTTCTCGAAAATTGTGTAGAATCACTCAATGATAGTTGTTGAAGAAGTTTGGATAGGTGAGAAGGCTTGAATTGATGAAAAATGAAGAACTCAAAAATCACTTGGAGCTCACTTTTTTCAATTGCTATAACACTCTCTCTACACCAAAAAAATTATGGAATTGCTCTATAATACTTATAGAACAAGTTTACAATGAATTGGAGGCCCAATTGTGAGAAAATGATCAAGTTGAATTTTGGATTTTTTTCCAAGATGGAAGCCCATGAACAACCATGAAATCATGATCAATTTTCCTTCTTTTTGATTGCATTCTATTACTTGCATTGTAAGAAAGATCAATGGCCCAAAATCCCTCCTTATTTGGATATTAATGGTCATAATACAAAGTGTTGCTTAAAGATGAAGAAATCTTGAAATAGTCCATGATCCATGCCTCAAATGCAATTTATTTTGTCACCAATGTTCTTAAAACATGTTTTCCCTTCAAAATGAGTACAAATATGACCATATTTGATTTAATTTTGGCAAGATCACAAACTTGGCTTTTCACATGCTTTTACCAAAATTCCTTTCATCAATCTTCAACTATGAGCTAGCCCATTGAAGCCTTGAGGTTTAGTTTGTCAAATGACCCCATTTGGAGCAACTTTCATGTTGGAAAAAAGTTCATTTGAGTTAGGCAAAGTGGTGAACTTGACCTGTAATTTTATGACCTGTAATCAAAGTTTCCCAAAATACCCCTACCTTGCGAAGCTTATAACTTGAGCTCTACAAATCATATGGAGGACTTCTAGGACTTTTTGGAAATTTAAGATCATGAGGAACAACTTTCATGTTGTCCAAAAGTTAAGGAGAAACATCCTTCTAGCTCAAAATTGCTTTGGAAGTTGGTTGACCTTTGCAGACAAATTTCACATTCATCTGGTGACCTGTAACTTGTCTGATCTATAACTTGAGTTCTACAAATCCAATGGAGGACTTCTAGTACTCAAATTAAAGCTATGAACATCCTCTATAACATTCATGTGGATGCCAAATTCATGTGAGACTTGTATATTAAGATAAGTAGTCTTGAAGTTAGGCACTAAATAGGGAATTTTACCCTAAGAACCCTAGTCTAGCAACTCCTCACACTTTGAATTCTCCTTCATTGATCTTGGAATAACATCTCAAATGCTTCAACATACCATTCCATGACCACCATGACTTATAAATAAGCTTTAATCTCCTTTGAAATCAACAGTTGACTTAGGGTTGACCAGATGAAAACCATAATTGCACCTTCTCTCACTGTGCTCACTTGTACTGGGAAAAATGACTTGGATGAGCCTCACAATGACCCTCATGAGCTTTTATGACAAATATCCACCATATCAATGGCTTTAGGACCTCATATGCCCTCTACATGGCCTCTTATATAGGAAGTGAACCATGTCCCTCTTAATCAGCTCCTCTCAAAGAACTCTGACTAAATTGAATTGATGAAATGCCCTTGATGATTGGCATGAGAATTCTTGATTAGGCTTAGAAGATTTAGAACTCCTCTCTTGATGGGCACACTCCTTAATCCCCTGCAATAATGTTTTATGATATGCAAATGCTAATGCTAAATGAAGTGCAAAGAACCAAACACCAAGAAGGAAAAGGTTGGGCAAATTTTGGGGTGCAACAGCTGCCCCTATTCAAATGACTTGGACCTGAATGAGTGAAAAGCGAACGACTTTTAGTCAATCAAGGTAAAAGACGGTTGAATACCCAAAAGAACCCAGAAATTTGCCAACCGCAGAGATAAACTGCAAACTCTGATTGGGATAGAATCTCCGGAGAAACCGAACATAATGAACATCTTGAACACCCCACCATGGGAAAGAGAAACTTAATCAAGTAATTCTGCTTCAGGAAACACGTAACTAGCCATGGTCTGAACACCACATGGGCCAAAGAACAATCTTTCGAATCGTCGAAATCTGGATATTCAACGCACGATAGAACCGCATCAAAAATATGTCGGAATCTGGATACTCAACGCGCTGACCGGAGCCTGGATGCTCGACGTAACTAGTGACTTTATTGGGGATTTAGCGGAGCCTGGATACTCGACGGACGAAGCAATACATCACAAACTGAACATTCACCAGGATCTGGACATTCAACGGAGAGAGAATACCAACACTTACTAGGATGCGTATATCCAACAGCCTTTATCGGAGTCCAAACACTCAACGGACAAAGCAAAACGTAAAAAATTGAAAATTTCACCAGAATCTTGGTATTCAACGGCGGAGCCGGGGCTTGAACGCTCAACGTAACACATTGGAGTCTGAACACTCAACGCAACAAACCGGAGCCTGGATGCTCAACGAAAACACACCGGAGCCTGGAAACTCAACGAAGCGATAAACTGGAGCCTGGATACTCAACAAAAACACACCAGAGTCTGAACACTCGACAAAGCGATAAACCGGAGACTGGATACTCAACAGAAACACACCGGAGTCTAAACACTCAACGAAGCGATAAACCGGATCCTGAATACTCAACGTAAACACACCAGAGTCTGAACACTCGACAAAGCGATAAACCGGAGCCTGAATACTCGACGAAAACACACCGGAGTCTGAACACTCGACGAAGCGATAAACCGGAGCCTGGATACTCAACGAAAACACACCAGAGTCTAAACACTCAACGAAGCGATAAACCGGAGCCTGGATACTCAATGAGAACACACCGGAGTCTGAACACTCGACGAAGCGGTAAACTAGAGCCTGGATACTCAACGAAAACACACCGGAGTCTGAACACTCAACAAAGTGATAAACCTGAGCCTGGATACTCAACGAAAACACACCGGAGTCTGAACACTCAACGAAGCGATAAACCAGAGCCTGAATACTCAACGAAAACACACCGGAGTCTGAACACTCAAAGAAGCGATAAACCAGAGCCTGGATACTCGACGAAAACCCACCGGAGTCTGAACATTCAACGAAGTGATAAATCGGAGCCTGGATACTCAACGAAAACACACCGGAGTCTGAACACTCAACAAAGCGATAAACCGGAGCCTGGATACTGGACGGGCGAAAACGCACCGGAGCCTGGATACTCAACGAAGCGATAAAACAAAGCCTGGATACTCGACAAACAAAAATGCATCGGAGCCTGGATACTCAACGAAGCGATAAACCGGACGAAGAAGAGAATACCACAAATACTTATCAAGATCACATCACAAAATCTTTACCGGTGTCCGGATACTCGACGAGAGAAAGAATCAATACAAACTGGAGATTTACCGGAGCCTGGATACTCGACGGAATAGCCACGAACACTAATAAGGGTCTGGACCCCCACTTGATTTTACCGGAGTCTGAACACTCAACGACTCAAGTAAACACATCACGAGTTGGAAAAATGTCGGAGTCTGAACACTCAATGAATGAAGGAATACATCACAAATATACTCGTCGGGGTCTGAATACCATTTGAACTTAACACAAACAACTGAAGTTCGACGATGCCGCCGGGGAACAACGAGAGCCGGGGTCTGGATACCTCTCGGGATACAAAGAAAACATACCACTAATTTCTACGGGTCGATCACAACCTGCCATGGTCTGGATACCATTCGAGTAGAAAAAACCTTTTCACTATACCGGAGTCTGAATACTCAACGCACTGACCGGAGCCTGAGTGCTCGACGTAAACTGGTGTCTGAGTACTACAGCTCCGTGCTGAAGAGAAGAACTCTGAACAACTTTGGAAGATACAATCCCAACTCTGCTGAGGGGCATACTAACAAATCTGGAGTTACAAATTTTACTGGAGATGAACAAGTCTCTGCTGGTGATGAACAACTCTTGCTGAGGGACGGGGTAAAGGTCCTGCATGACCTCCCTGGAACACATCTTATACTGTTGAGGTCACGAGCGACCTGCTGGAGGATATTCCACATATGCCTGGTGGAGAGAAATCTGATCTCGACTCGCTGGGGAACAAACTCATACTCGTACTCTGTGAGAATTAGGGGTACGCCTGACCAAATGCTGGGGGTAAAGACGCAACTTCCATCTGCTAGGGAATGCTCTTTGATTGTTGGAAAAACGAGCTTCATCCAAATCTCTCTGAGAATTTTCCCCAAGCGTAATGCCCCTGCCCCAGTTTGATTTTTGGGAAGGTCTACGCTGAGAAGAAAATAGCTTGCCATGAGACGACCCCGAGATGGCTTGCCCCAGAATCTGGACCATGAGAGGATCCTTGGTTGAAAAGTTCGGATAAGCTCTAGAGGTATGAAGAGGAACAATTCTTTTCCCCATAGGGTGGCATGTGTCGCTTGCGCGAAAATAAGGTGCCGGCACAACAGAAGAGTCGCCACCTTTCGTTATTTATCCCTCAGAGCGGGAAAGGAAACGATCGGAAAAACCTGACGAAAGAGGGTAAGACAAGGTCATCGCAACCATTGTCTGGATTCGGGAGTCGGTTACGCAAGGGGAGGGTATTAGCACCCCTCACGTCCGTCGTACTCGACGGGATCCTCGCTTGTTGTGTTTACTTGGACGGGTTGGTTTTATTCTATCTACCTATCAAGGCTGGCTGAAAAAGAAAATAAAAATGACTCGGCAAAGCATCGCGCTTTATGCCTACGTATTCTCATTAGAGAATGAGAAATCATAGTCAACGTAGTTCGGCCTACGAAGGATTATGGGGGAAGGTAGCTCGCCAAGACATCGCCATCTTGTGCCTACGTACTCTCAACAGGTATGAGAGATCAGAGCTCACGTAGTTCGGGAAACTACGTTTTATTTCCTGTCTTTTACGAAAGAAGTGTTTTTTATTGTGTTTGCGATTTCAACCGCACTAGAGACTATGACCTGAGAGTGAATGCGTCGCATGTCACCCAAAGGGTACCATACTAAACATCCAGACTGTGGAAAAGAAACTCTCCCACAACCCTTTCTCAGATAGCTTAAGGCTCGTAACGTATGAAAGAAATCATTCATGATTACTGTATCTTAAACTGTTTTGAGATGAGAAGAGAACATGCCCAACTAGGAGGGAGACTATCAAGTCCTACTGTTATCATGCCATGGATTCATCCTATGGTTGAGGTTTGAACAGGGAACTCCTAGCAGTTGTCATGCATAGGTTTCAACCTAAAAGTCTATCATCAAATCCTTATCAAAGGAAATGAGAGTCCTAAGGGATCATGTCAATGATACACCAAAATAGACAAAGCATCAGCTTAACAGTAAAATGCATGCAATGCAAGTGAGGGAGGAAATGTGTGTGGGGCTTCAGCCTCCACAAGCTCATCTCAACCTCAAGCCAGAATGGATAACAGTAATCATACTGAAATATAAACAACATGCTATCAAGCAATAAATAGTAAACTGCAATCATACAGATAAAATGAAATCAAATGCCACCAGGCAAACAAACCACATGGGCAAGGGAGCTGGGCTCTACCGAATACCCGCAAGCAAAGCCACATAGTAACAATACAAGCAGAGGGAGCAACTCAACCTCTAGTGCAATCATGCTCCTAGAGTCTACCTATTCTAGATATGGACTTATTCTGATGCATCAAACAAGTCAAACAAAACACAGCAATAGAGAAAAGAAAAAGAAGAAAACAGATCAACTCCTCTCTCCACTCCAAGCCTCAGCTCTTCCAATAGCAACTCAGTCTTCAGACTTCAATCACTTGACAAACATCAATTGCTTTTCCAGGTTTCAACCCTACAACATAAGTTTCAACTTATCTTCTCCCTTTAAGCTTCAGCTTCTTGATCAGCTCCACCTTCAGGCTTCACCTAATCTTCAGGGATCTTCAAGTGTCAACTTGCTCTTTCTGCTCTTCAAGCTTCAGCTGGAATGGCAATGCTCAAAGATTCATCCTCTTCTATACTCTTCAATGAAGTCTTCATCTTCATGCTCAGGCTCAACCTCTCTCAAGATAATCAAACCAGAGAAAATCACTTACTGGATAAGCTGGGGATATTGAACTGCTTATTGACCACCAAAGGTGACCTTTAAGGGTTCAACATCAAAGGAATGGTTCCCTCAAAAGTTCTACTTCCTAGATACATCACTTATCCCTCCAAAGGAGAGAGGTGTATACCATGGAAGGACTTTGAATCATAGGGAGGAATGGAGGTGAATGATACCATCCATGTTTGAGAAAGAAGTCATCTACATCTAAGCTCTTCCTAATTCCTAACCCTAAAACAAAACAAAAACAAAAAGGAATAAGATCAAGCTCTCAAGCTCCTCAATGCATCTTCAAGTCTTCTACTATGCTCCACAATGCTCCACAAAGAGATACCAAGCTTCCCAAGCCCACAAAGCAAAGCAAACAACAATACAATGCCCTAATGGCAACACAAACAATCAACCAATACAAAAATCAACTAAAAATAGCATACTACTATATTAAATTCTAATATAATTTCTAAGGGATCCTACATACCTACCCTTAATACCCATATATGCCCCATAGTCTAAATTGTCCTAAAAACTCAAAATCTAAAGTTATTATGGACCTACGTTGAAGTTTTAACCTAATTCTACACAACCTAATAGCATCTAATCAAAACTATCCTAAAAATCATCACAAAAATATGGAATTAATCCAGGGGGAACCTAAAACATATATCTAACTACCCTAAAAAGAATGACCTAAAAATACTAAGGGAGCTACCTAAACTAAAATCCACAAATTAAGGTATCAACTTAAAAGAATTAAAAAGCAATAAAAGTAGAAAATATGCAAAAAATACTAAAATGCATGATATGAAAAATGTTTTTATTTTATATTTTTCTAGACAAAAATATGAAAAGGGAGAAAAAACTCCCATGAAAAAAATATTGATTTTCCAATTTAATATGATTTTCTAAAGATTTGAAATAAAATGGTAAAAATATAAAATGAGAAATATGAACATGGGTGCAAATAGTAACCAGACTTAGTACAATCCACGCTTGGGCCCATCCTGGGGGGTTCCAATAACAAAACGCTTAAGCCCAATATCCAAATCAGAAAAACCAATTAAAACTGAAAATAAAATGGAAAAGTCACGGTGCAACTAGTAATGATATTCAGTTCAAATTCACAATGGGCCTGATAGGGTGGTGGGTATAGCATTGATGACTTAAGCCCAGACTAGCGTTTAAATGAAACGCGGCGTTTCATGGCATTCAGTCTTCCCTTCAAACTTCAAATTAAATCTGGGGCGTTGGATGGTTTCTCAAGTCAATGGTCAAGCGTGCACATCAACGGTCGTGGGTTATCTTCAACCTTGCGTAACTAGGGTTTTCAGAAAAACCTCCATTAAAACACATTCCATGCACAGATTTCCTCCAACTCGTGTGGCCTCATTTCTTCATCAAATCTCAACATGTAAAACACAATCTTGCTTCATTTTCCACGTTGAACACGACTATGGCATTGGTTTTCATTGAAGTGACCTCTATACTCAAACCCGAAGGTGCAACCAAACCAATCTCAAAATATGACCACTCTACAACTTCAACCAAACTCATATTTCTTTACATAAAAATAGTCCTTGCATTATACTAATCACAACCAGCTAATAATCTTGCATTGTAACTCATTATAACACACATTCTTGCTCCATCGAGAATTGGCATCCATGAATGAAACTTCACCAATCACTCCTAAACTCATCAGAAATGATCACCTAATTGTCTCTAACAGTTCTATACTAACAATTCATCCAAACCATGCCTAGATTATGAGGTGGAATAGATTTTGCAAACCTGGCTTCTTGGATTGGTAGTGATGGTAGATCTTCAATTCAAGGCTTGGAACTCTTCAAGAACACTCCTTGGATGATGAAAACTCTTCTGTATGCAAAAGATTTGATGTAGCAAGCTTGTACTTCAAGATCCAATGACAATTGCTTCTTTGCAAATTCAATGTGAACACCTTCAATCTTCCATGGATGGAGCTTCAAACCAGTATGAACACACTCAACAAGATCTATGGAGAAGGTTTGTGAAGAAAAATGGGATGGCAATGAAGAAGAATGTGAAGTTTGAATGTGATTTGCAATGGAAGCTTTTTGATTTCACTCTCTCTTCTCTACACCAATTAACACCAACCTTGCATTTGAGCAAGTCACAATGGATATATAGAATGGTTTAGAACAGTCTAGAACCATCTAGGATCATCTAATGAGAAATTCATCTTTTCATGCCATGGTATCTTGAATTCTCATTTCTCATAACATGGCATCTCATGCAAAAACCCTTGTAACCTTGGTAACCAACTTGAATTTATCCCCACATGATATTTTGGATGAGATACAATTCATACTTCCCTTGCTTATTGAGTTATTTTGAGTTTTGGTTTGGTACCCTAATATGCAAGCAATCCAATTACAAGGCAGCCCTATGATGCAAGCCTAAAATCAAAATTGTGGCTGAACCATTGTTCTTAGAATGTCATTTGGAGTCAAAATGACCTATTACATGACATGGTTTGGACTTATAACTTGGGAATTATGATTTTCAATTTCACTTTAATTAACTTATGTCTCATTTTTAGGCCATTTTTATCACTTTTTGATATGAGCCTTTTCAAAATCTCATGACCTCCCTACTAGCCTTAAAACATCACTCTAAGCAAGTTTGATGTTGAAGATTTTTCCATTTGAAGCTTGGAAGTAGGAGATATGGCCTTATGCTTGAAATGACCTATGACTTCCAAATGACCAAAATGCCCTTGGCTTGTCAAAGCCATAAGTTGAGTTCTACAAATCCTATCAAGGACTTCTAGTACTCTCTAGAAATCTAAGAAGATGCTCTTCAGAATTCATGTTGACCAAGAGATCATAGGAATCATCCTACTAGGGCAAAAGTTGTCTGCAAGTTGGGTGACTTTCAGGGACCCAGATTCACATACCTCAGATGACCTGTAATTTGTCAAAACCATAACTTGAGCTCCACAAATCCTATCAAGTACTTCTAATACTCAAATTAAAGCTAAGAACAAGCTCTACAACATTCATGTTATGGGGAAGATGATATGACAATCACATCTTGAGCTAAACTGCCTTGAAGATATGGATCAAACTAGGGGATTTTACACTGTCAATCCTTAAAAACCCTAGCTTAAAACTTCTCAAACTCCTCAATCATGATGAGTTGGTCTAGGAATCATCCTTATAGCACTTCAATACATCATTCCATGATCACATGGCTCTTGGATTAGGTCTCAACCCTCTCCAAATCATCAGTTGACCTAGGGTTGACCCAGTCAAAACCCTAATTCCACCACTCATGGCTGAATCTTCTGAATTCTTGTACAATGACCTATATGGGCTTCATGATGGCTTTCAAGACATCTCATAAGCTTTCTCAAAGCTTCAAGTCCATCCTCATAGTCTCAGAATCATCTGAGGAGCACCCACAACCCTCAAGTTATGAGGCACGCAACCTTGGTTTCAACCAATTCCTTTGAGGATCTCTTGAGTTCTCTGATAAAGGTATCAACCTTTGAACATTGAAATAACTTTCTTGGCTAGCTTCAAAGCCTCATATAACTCTTGATGGGTAAATAAATGTTGGCCAAATTTTGGGGTGCAACAGCTGCCCCTATTCAAACGGCTTGAACCTGACTGGGTGAGGAGCGAACGACTCTCAGCCAATCAAGGTACGAGACGGTTGAATACCGGTAAACCTGGAAATTTGCCAACTGCTCAACTCTTCGAACACTGGAATAGTAGCTGCACGGCAACTAGCCCGAGAAATACTGATCTGACATCACCGTCAGAAACCAAAATGCTCAACATCGCCGCTGGAAAACCAAAGAATCTGACATCGCCGTCAAAACAAAACACCCAACATCGCCGCTGGAAACAAACATCCAACATCGCCGCTGGAAGACTAAATCACCTGACATTGCCGTCAGAAACCAAAATACTCAACATCGCCGCTGGAGAACTAGAGAATCACCTGACATCGCCGTCAGAGAACAAACACCCAACATCGCCGCTGGGAAACTGAATCATCTGACATCGCCGTCGAATCCAAAATACCCAACATCGCCGCTGGAGAACTGAAGAATCTGACATCGTCGTCGGACAACCAAAATACCCAACATCGCCGCTGGAGACAAACATCCAACATCGCCGTTAGAAACAAACATAATCTTGGGAAACACCTAACATCGCCGTCAGAAAACCAACATCCAACATCGCCGCTGGGGAACTAGATCAACTTGACATCACCGTCAAGAACAAAACATCCCTGGGAAACACTCGACATCGCCGTCAGGTACTCAACATAGTCTGACCTCGCCGTCAAACACAAACATCCAACATCGCCGCTGGAGAATCAAGGATCTGACATCGCCGTCAACCAACCAAAATACCCAACATCGCCGCTGGAAAACTGAATCAACTGACATCGCCGCCAGAAACAGACATGGCTCTGAGAAACACCCAACATCGTCGCTGGAAAACTAAATCAACTGACATCGCCGCCAGACACAAACATCCAACATCGCCGCTGGAGAAATAGAGAATCTGACATCACCGTCAGAAGCATACATCCAACATCGCCGCTGGAGAACAACAAAGAGTCTGAGAACCATCCAACATCGCCGCTGGAAAACTAAACTATCTGACATCGCCGTCAGAACAAACAAAACACCCAACATCGCCGCTGGAGAAATAGAGAATCTGACATCACCGTCATAAACAAACATAACTCTGAGAGACACTCGACATCACCGTCGTACAAACATAATCTCTGCTGGGGAGCTAAAGAGTCTGACATCACCGTCAAACATAATCTCCTGACATCGCCGCCAGAAACAAACATCCAACATCGCCGCTGGAAGCAAACACCTGACATCGCCGCCAGAAACAAACAAATATCCAACATCGCCGCTGGAGAACTCAAAATAGTCTGACCTCGCCATCAAAAACAAACATCCAACATCGCCGCTGGAAACGAGCATAATCTGACCTCGCCGTCAAAACAAATATCCAACATCGCCGCTGGAAACAAACATGATATGACCTCGCCGTCAAAAAATCTGACATCGCTGTCAGGAACAAGAAGATCCATTGGGGAGTTGGTCACACGGTAACCGGTAATACATAGTCGATCATGCCATCAGGCATCCAAAGGACACTGTCGGGCATCAGCCGGACTTCAACCATCAGGTTGACCATGCCATCAGGCATTCAAAGAAACTGTCGGGCATCAGCCGGACTTCAACCATCAGGTTGATCATGCCATCAGGCATTCCGCATTATTGAGATAACTGCTTCATTAACACGGGCAGACTTCAGTCATGGAGTCTTCAAAGGAGATTCTAACTTCGCCGTTAGAAAACCTGCTAGGGAGGACTCTTCGCCGCTGGGGAATCTGGAGAACTATCAAGTAACTCCGCTCCGGGGGGTCCAGAAATCATTCTGGATGAATCAACTCTGCTGAGGACTTCAAGAATCATCTTGAACAAATAACTCTGTCGGGGACCTTCAAGAATCATCTTGAACTGGTAACCATTCTGAGCAAACATTCTGTTGGGGATTCCAGGAATCATCCTGGGCAACTCTTGCTGGGGACAAACCAATCATGGCTTGAGCAGCTTCCAAGGATTTGGCTCTCTTGGGGCTTCAGGAATCATCCTGGGCAACCTTCACTTGGGACGCTACTGGGGAGCTTTAAAAGTCATCTTAAGCGAACGACCCTGCTGAGGAATTCAAGAATCATCTTGAACTGAAGACTTCGCTGGGGATCTCAAGAATCATATTGAGCAAGCGACTTCGTTGGGGAGAATGTCAGGAATCATCCTGAGCAACTGATCTTTCGGCGGAACACCTACAAAACAAGAACGGTAGCAACCTAGATCATGTTTATTATGCATATGCTTTGGCGCCATGCTCCACACGGTGGAAATGCTATGCGTTTATGATACATGCTATGCAATCATGCACAATGATACGGTCCCGTCATCAAAATAAATGCTGAGGGGGAAACCCTCCTATCAAGGAGAAAGAACTACTCAGATAGAGGAATCATCCTGCTGAGGAGAATCATGGTCACGCCAATATCAATTGGGCTCCGCAGGGGCACAACTTCAGTTGACTACTGCGGGGGAAACAACTTCGGTTGACTGCTGCAGGGGGACGAAGCTCTACGAGAACCCGGACCTGCTGAGGGAAAGCGATATCAATCGCGGGAGTAAACTGCACGGCCGTTTCGGCTACTCTTCTGGGGATAAGACTCTGTGGGGGAAACAACTTCAGCTGCTTAACACTCCACTGGGGAAAACAACCAATCATGGTCTGATCAACTTCCAAGGATTCGGCTCTCTTGGGGGATCTGCAAACTCGGCTGGGGAAGGAGGAATCATTCTGCTTCGCTGGAGAGAGTACGAATCTAGGGGAAATACATCATCAGCTGTTCAACGTTTTGCTAGGGAAAACCGCTCATGGTCCCAACTGCTTCGCTGGAGAGAGTACGACTCTGATGAGGAATTTCAATTCCGCTGGGGAAGAAGGAATCATCCGACTTCGGGGGAGAGTACAACTCTGTAGGGGAATACAGCATCAGCTGTTCCAACATGCTACTGGGGAAGAGGGAATCATCCGACTTCGGGAGAGAGTACGACTCTGGTGGGGAATTTCAATTCCGCTGGAGACTTCAGTCTAGCACCATCAGTTGCTGCATACTTTGGTGTACGAACAGTTTCCTACGAAACCTGCACTTGTGACCCGGTGCGGGGGAGTGAATTCATGCTTCGGCGCGTGACTTAGCTGAGGTGGTGACGTTCCTTCAGGACGCATCTGCTTAGGGAAGAGAATCATCTCTGCCTGGGGAGACATATCAATGCTCACGATCTCGCGTTCAGACTCTGCGGGGAGAGGCTACTGAACTTTGCTGGAGAAGGAGGAATCATCCTGCTTCAGGGATGCGCACGGCACTCTGTCTGGAATATGCTACACCTGTAACAACACAAACAAACAGACAAGATACCCTTCTCAAAGGGGCCTATCAAGGTTATTATCTCGTGACAATATTCAAGTAATTAATTGTTTCAACAATTAATGGCCTAGGCCAGTAAGTTTATGTATGCGCATTTTATCAAAAACATCGGCGTTCTTTTTTCGCAAACAAAACAGATAAATGCTAAACAGGCAAATAAAATTGCTGAATAGTATGCATTTTATTGATAACGAACCCCTGAATGGGTAAAAATGTTTTACAACAGAGGCAAGCTCCTGGAATGAGGAAGCCGCGCAAAAATAAAACATAACTATACATCAGTATATACAAATGTCGGCAACGAGGCGTAGACGAACACCATGAGTTGATCCTTCTATGACCCACTCGACTTCGATACTTCTCCGACGCTTCAGCTTCGGAAGAGATTGATTCAGATAAACGGCCTTCAGGTCCTCCAAACCACTAAACAATGAAAGTCCACACGCGGAACGCAGTCATTTGCTTATTCAAATCCCTAACTTTTGCGTGAACCGCCCTTTGCGGGTTTTCGGTCCACCGGGATACCCTTTTTTGCCGAAGCCGCCCAGTGTAGGTTTTTGACTTCACGGGTGTACATTTTTCAATATATCCCTAATTTTTGCCCGAACCTTTTATTCTGTTTTTGGTTCGCCGGGATGCCCCTTTTTTGCCTGGACTCTCCTTTTTTGTCCAGCGGGTCGCTTTCAAGCAAAGTATTTTTTAACTGCGTCCGCGTTCACCGGGGATGCAAAATCTTCACCATCCATCGTGGATAACAACAAAGCTCCTCCCGAGAAGACCTTGATGACGACATACGGACCTTTGTAATTCGGAGTCCACTTTCCCCGGTGATCGGAGTGTGGAGGAAGAATCTTCTTCAAGACGAGATCACCCGTCTGAAAGCTTCTAGGACGCACCTTCTTATCATAAGCTTTCTTCATTCGGCTTTGGTACAGACGACCAAATGCAATCGATGCTAACCTCTTCTCGTCCATCAGGCTGAGTTGGTTCAGACGATTCGTAATCCATTCTGCCTCGTCGAGTTTCACATCAACCAAAACTCGCAAAGAAGGGATCTCCACTTCCAACGGTAGGACAGCTTCCATACCGTACACTAAGGAGAAAGGAGTTGCCCCGGTCGACGTACGGACCGTCGTACGATAACCGTGCAATGCAAATGGAAACATCTCGTGCCAATCCTTGTACGTCACAACCATCTTCTGAACAATCTTCTTTATGTTCCTGTTGGCGGCTTCGACGGCGCCATTCATCTTCGGCCGGTAAGGAGATGAGTTGTGGTGTTCGATCTTGAAGCTCTGGCACAGCTCCTTCATCATCTTGTTATTCAAATTCGAACCATTGTCAGTAATGATCCGCTCGGGAATTCCGTAACGACAGATGATGTCCCTCTTTATGAATTTAGCTACCACCTGCTTGGTCACATTAGCGTATGAGGCTGCCTCCACCCACTTGGTGAAGTAGTCGATATCTACCAGAATAAAACGATGACCGTTAGATGCAGTGGGCTCGATCTTGCCTATCATGTCGATGCCCCACATGGAGAACGGCCACGGGGAGGACATGACATTCAATGGGCACGGCGGCACATGAACTTTATCAGCATAAATCTGGCATTTATGACATCTCTTCGCGAATCTGAAGCAATCCGACTCTATCGTCAGCCAGTAGTATCCTGCTCTCAGGATATTTCTCGTCATAGCATGCCCGCCGGCGTGCGTACCAAATGTGCCTTCATGGACTTCTTCCATGAGCATACTCGCCTCTTTCTCATCTACACATCTGAGTAGCACGAGATCGTGGTTTCTCTTATATAACACTCCATCAGGATTGAGATAAAAGTTTCCAGATAGCCTTCGCAGAGTCTTCTTATCCTGGGTTGACGCACCTGCAGGATACTCCTTAGTCATAAGGAAAGTCTGGATGTCGTGGAACCATGGCTTGCCGTCAGCGACATCCTCGATTGCAAAGACAAACGCCGGTCTATCAAGACACGAAAGCACAATTCTTGGAGCCTCATTCCAAAAATTGACTTTATACATTGAAACCAACGTGGCTAAGGCATCAGCCATTTGATTTTCAGCCCTGGGCACATGATGGAGTTCCACTCGATCGAAGAACGGAAGTAGCCTTCGGGCATAATTCATGTACGACACCAAATTTGATTGACGAGTCACCACTCCCCTTTAATTTGGTTGATTACAAGCGCTGAGTCACCATATACGTCTAGATTCTTGATTCTCAAATCAATCGCCTCTTCTAGACCCATGATGCATGCTTCGTACTCCGCCTCATTGTTGGTGACTGGAAACGTCAGTATCGCAGTAAACGGGATGTGGGATCCGTGGGGAGTCATGATGATAGCCCCGATGCCACTTCCATAGGAATTAACCGCCCCATCAAATATCAACTTCCACTGGGATTTCCTATCTGGCCCCTCGTCGGGCAACGGCTCATCGCAATCCTTCGCTTTGAGAAACATAATATCCTCGTCAGGGAATTCGAACTTCATCGGCTGGTAATCCTCGATCGGCTGTTCGGCAAGGTAATCAGACAATACGCTTCCCTTGATGGCCTTCTGGGACACGTACTGGATATCATATTCTGTTAACACCATTTGCCATCTGGCAATCCTGCCCGAAAGAGCCTGCTTCTCGAAGACGTACTTGATCGGATCCATCTTCGAAATTAGCATAGTGGTGTGATTGAGCATGTACTGTCGTAGACGTTTGGCAGCCCAAGCTAGTGCACAACACGTCTTCTCCAGCATTGAGTATCGAGATTCACAGTCAGTGAACTTTTTACTCAAGTAGTAAATGGCATGCTCCTTTCTGCCCGTCTCGTCGTGCTGACCGAGAACACACCCCATACTATTCTCCAGAATCGTCAGGTACATGATTAATGGTCGTCCAGCCACTGGGGGTATCAAGATTGGAGGTTCTTGAAGATACTGCTTTATCTTGTCGAATGCCTTCTGGCAATCCTCATTCCAAGTAATCGCCTGATCTTTTTTCAAAAGCTTGAACATCGGTTCACAAGTGGCCGTGAGCTGAGAGATAAACCTTGCAATGTAGTTTATTCGGCCCAAGAAACCACGAACTTCTTTTTCTGTTTTCGGCGCTGGCATTTCTTGAATGGCTTTTATTTTCGCAGGATCAACCTCGATACCTCGTTCGCTAACGATAAACCCCAGTAACTTTCCGGACCGCACTCTGAAAGTGCATTTGTTAGGATTCAGCCTCAACCTGAATTTCCTAAGCCTCTCAAAAAGCTTCAATAAGTTGACCAGATGCTCTTCCTCCGTTTGGGACTTCGCAATCATGTCATCAACATAGACCTTGATCTCATTGTAGCGGTAAAAATCGTGAGTGTAAGTTATTGATTAACTTAACTCAAAGAAAACAAGAGTCGCCACCGCACTTTTATTTTATCCAAATAAAGGAAAGGAAAAAGAGCGAACAAAACTAAAGAGTTCTAAAATAAGAACACGAGACAGAGATCGGGGTAAGGGGGTTGGTTACGCAATGGGAAGGTGTTAGCACCCAAAACGTCTATAGTACTCTATAGGAGCCCTTTGAAATATTTACGCTTTTTGGTTTGAAAATGGTTTGTTTGGAAAGAGATTGGGGAGATGAGAAGAGAATTATTTTTTTAGATTTTTGTGTTTGGAGAGACTTATCGTCTCATGCCTACGTACCCATAAAGTGCAATATGGAATCAAAACCCCGTAGTTCGTGGTACAAATGACAAAAGTTTGTTGGTTTTGATTGATTTTAGATGTAAAGACAAGTCGTCATTTCAAGGAGAAAACTGCGACTATCCACCCACGAGTATTAAGGCAACATCTGCGTCACATAAAGATGGAGGATTTGCTTGGATTATAAACAAGACTATCACTCAACATCAACGTGGAAAATGTCAAAGTCTTAATAATATGGGGAATAGGAGATTTACATCTCAACTATAGAAATGAATCATGTCTAAACTTTATGAAAAGTTTTAAAGTGAAAAAGTGCATAAAGGCACAAAAAGAGTTGATGAGTTTTTGTATTTTTTATGTCTTTTGAAATTGGTCAAAGCATGATTAACATTGATTGACTTTTATTAAGAAAGAAACAAAGTTTAAAATCACTTGACGAAAGTCAAGGTTTTATTGCGAAATCGGTTTTGAAGTTTGAAACCAAGAAGGTTTTGAAAGAGGGAGAAAGTTTTGAAAATTTAAGAAGGGGAGGAGATGAAGTGACTATCCTAAAAACCAAAATAAGAGCTAGAGGTAAGAAAGATCTAACCGACTTGTAGCACACTCCATAGCAAGCAAAAAAGAATTCCATCCGATTTAAAGCATAAGCTAATGAGCGAGCCAAATAAAGGCTAAGATCCACAATACTCCAAGCATAGGAATGAGAGCCCTAATTCTAAGTCCAAAGGTCCATAAAGTCCAAGGTCTAAGAGTAGTCCAAGAGTATAACCACAAAGTTAATAGCACCAAGTTTTTTTAGAGATTTTTTATCTTTTATTAGTGTTTTGAACAAGATATGGTCCAAGTGGACAAAAGAGAAATGACATAAACATAAACAAAGATATGATATGAAATGATAATATGGAAGCATAAAAGTAAGAAATAAGGAGTAAGAAGAGAATATAAACAAAATTAAACAAGGATAATGTTAGTGAATTAGTGGTTAGTGGTTAGAACATATGATCAATGATAATTAATTCTTGCACTTTAGACCAAGGTTAATGAAAACTCATTAGAGGATTGATAGAATCAAAGCCTCCTAACAATGATTTTCATAGGTATTGGACTTAAGACAAGCAACTAAACATACTTGGACTTTTAAACGTAAGTTTGAGCCACGAATGATCATTTTCCGATTAAGGGACACTTTAGCGCTATGTTAAGCAATCGTAATCGGGTTTATGTAGAAACCACGACTATCTGAGGCCGGTCAATAAAATGTTAGTGTTAATACATGTTAGAGAAGTGATATGTAAATCACTCTCCTAAAACATGCCACACAAAAAGAAAAGAGGTAGTGATCTCATCATAATCAAGATTTTTAATTAATTAATCAAAGGTAATCTATCACTATTCCAAAGTAAGGAGAATTATCTCAATGATTATTCGTCCATAGATTTGAAATAATGAAGATTAAACAACCTTGATAATCAACAATCTATGATCCATAGATTTCATCGATCAAAAATAAAAAAAGGAAGAAAGAAAATAAGAATGAAAAGAAATCACAATTTGAATCTTAAATCGATTAAATTATCATCAATATCAATCACCTCTCTTGGTGGATAAAAATCAACACCCAAAGTCCATTGATATTGATGAAATCCTATCAAAATTCAAGATTCAAAACCACCAACAATTGATCAAAATGCTTTCAAATAATTTTTTTAATACTTTCTTTTTCAAGAATATTATTATTATTTTATAACAATAAACTAATAACAATATAAAAAAAAAAAAAAAAAGGGGGCCACACGGCCAATTTTCTTAAAAGAAAAGATAAAAAAAAAAAAATAAATGAAAAAAACAATTTAAAAGGAGAAAGAGAACAGAAACATCATCTTCTCCTTTCTTCTTCACGGTAACTCTTCACACCATTTTTGCGAGCTCAAAGCTTGCTCAGATCAAAGCGACGGGATGCGAAAATCACACCGAACAGATCGAAAT
Source organism: Lathyrus sativus (assembly GCA_963859935.3). NCBI lineage: Eukaryota > Viridiplantae > Streptophyta > Magnoliopsida > Fabales > Fabaceae > Lathyrus > Lathyrus sativus. The sequence continues at coordinate 663,309,831 of OZ012739.1, forward strand.
CAAAAGTTCTTCACAACAGTACCAACAGTTTAAAGAATCATAACAAAAGATAACGGATCGAAAATGACGGTGAAGCTCAATCTACCTTCAAACTCAGGTAAGAAATCAATCCAAAATTCTTCTTGCTTCTCTTCTTCTTCTGAACGAATCTCTGGTTGAATTGATCTGTGTTCGAGGTTGATTGAAGTTAATTTGGTGGAAGGAAGTATGAGAAGAGAATGTGAGCAAAAGGTTTTGTATTGAGGAATTGAGAAAGAAAATCAGCAGAGATTTTTTGGCTTGAAAAGTTTCAAGAAAAGAGTGAATAAGGTGTTCTATTTATAGATGAGAATGAGTGAAAATGTTTTGCCGTTTGTGAGATTTTTTCTGCGTTTTGGTTATTTGATGTGGGTTGTGCGTGACCCAGGTGCTGAAACTTTTCATGTCGTTTTGATATTTTCTTTCAGCTGACGAAGTCGTTTTTTTTCCTTTTCACTTTTTCAGCTCACTTGGGTGACGTGGATTATTTTTCAACTGGCTCATATGCTATTTATTTTTTTGTTTCAGCTTGTGAATATGGCTTTGTAACACGGCTGGGATTGTAGCAAATATTAATCAAGCTGAACTCAGTTCTGGAATTTTTCTCTTCATACCATCTGCCAAAGCTTCAAAAAGTAAACCAAACTCATGGCTAACTAGAATAGACGCAATTATCTCGTCGCTGCTTCCAACCTTCTGTGCCGGTAGAAGAACCACTACAGTTCTGGGATTTAGACACATCTTAACTAAGTCTTCCTCTTTCTTAATGAAAACTGCTATGAGTGACTCCACTATGGCCATCTCGGTACGAGTCACAACGGACGGGTTTAGGATATACAATAGCACAACAGGCTCAGTCAAACCATTCTTGTGATGGGTGCTAGCACTACCATAAACCCTGTCACTTTCTTGAAATACCATCTCTTTGCAAACAAACAATGTAAGACTCCGCAAGTTCTCTCTGCTTCCGAGCATCCAGGCCGAGTCTTGCCAACTCAAGTACAAGATTAAACAAGCCAAACTGCTGCACATAGTCCACGTATGTTTCAGTATCTACTGTTTCTTGACACATTGGTCCTGAAGTTCAATCATCTGGTACCGCATCAAGTGATACATCCAAAGCTGCCACCACCTGTCTTAACAGAAATTGAAGTGAAGTCCTTGCAGAGCAAATCCCATTGTTTCCAATAATTCCTACAGGTTGTCCAAAAATCCTAGCAGAACATGTTACGAGAGTAGTGCCATACAGTTTCTTGAATTCATCAAATTCACTTTCATCAACAATACGATAAATCACTTCTCGGATATCAAACTGCTACTTAAGATCAACGGGAACAAATAGAACGAAGTTCATTGACATCAAATAGTGGCTCTTTATATTCGTAATTCATATTTTGCAATCCATTTGTTGAGACATCTCTCCCAGCCATATGAAAATTCTTAACAATGTCCCTCCCAACTTCAAGTATTTTTCTCATACTTCCTGCAAAGCATCAGCAGCAAAATTAGTTGCACTAGAACACAAACCACTCCTTGCAGGAATAGCCAAGTCAAACATGTTCACACTTAGTTCTTAGCATTCTATCCTCATTAACATGGTTCTCGACAACAATATTTTGATTTTTCATGCTCTCGTTCATTGAAATCTTCAGGAGCTTTATCAACATTACGAGAAAGGATTACATCATCATCTGTTCCTCTAGCTGAATCGGATTGTCTGTGAACAGTGGGAGAATTTTGAGTCATCAGTCTACATATGGTTACAGGCTTTATTTGACCAATTCGATGACAACGATCTTCTGCCTGTCTATCAATCTGTGGATTAAAATCCATGTCATGAATCACAACTGTATCAACTCCAGTTAAGTTTAAGCCCTGTCCACCAGCTCTTGTGGAAAGCAAGCATGCAAAAATCGAAGTATCACTATTGAATGTGTCGACTATTGTTTGCCTCTTGCATGAACTCCAAAGTCTGAAACTGTTATGATTGAATTACAGCAGCCACAATGGATACCATCACCTGTGATCTTACCTTCCAGTGGAGCAATTTCCAATTTGTCTTGCATATAACAGACCTTCCCATTTTGAGGGATTGTGCCCAAATCAATCATCCAGGCAAGTATAGTTCAATCAAATCTTTGCTTGCTTACATCTTTATATCTCTTATTGTGAACTCCACTGTCAGAAATATTTACCAATTGCAGAACACATGCTGAAATCTCCGCATCAAGTACCTCATGCGATTCTCCACTAAAACCAGACGTATGCTTTGTCTTGAGTATTGCAGCAACAATGTGCGTGAACCAAGCAAGTTTGGTTTCAGTTACAGAAAGTTCATAGCTATTCATGGGGATTTGGAGATTTGCTACCTTCATATAGCTTTGTATGATAGGCTCCACTATCTTCATTAAATATGAACTGCAACTTTCATACTGAAATTTACAGAGGTAAGGGAAAAATTCAAGCTGATCTTGAAGCACTTCTACATTGTCAAGTGGGTCTTCACCAAGTTCATCAGATAATTCAGACTGCAATGAATCAAATCTCAATGATATAAAACATTCTACAAGTTTAGGGACATATTCATCTAGCAGGCAAGGTTTGTCACTCTTGAGATACCGCACAGATGTCACTGATTTAGACCATACATTTAGAAGGTAGTAAACACTGCTGCCAGCCCACTTCCAAGACTGCAAAGATTTTAATGTAAACTCTGCTACTAAGCGTATCCAATCACTATAGCCTTCAGCATTTATAAGTTCTGATAACTGATAATTTACTTTAAAGCGGCCAAGAAGCCGACAAAATGCATGATAGTTATCATGATCAGCAAGACCTACTCCAATTTGCAAAATTTCTTTGGTGCCCAGCATTAACTGTGATAAAAACTTCAATCGGGCAGTATCATCAGAAAACAAAGATCGTCTAGTAAAAGCAAGACGCAACAAGCATTCCAATGCCTCTTTCGAAAATGGTTGATTCATTGTATAAAAGTCAAAAAATATCTGCAATGTTGAAGGATCCAGGTGCCCTGAAGAATGTGAATTCTGCTGCAAGTCATACAGATAACTCCTCAATTGTACCTGATCTGACAAGTTAGAAAGATCGTGTTTTGATTGTACAAAATTCAGATCTGGTAACTGGTGATGCATTTAACTGTTCAAGGATATCTTGATGCATTAACTGAGCTTGAGACTGTTGTTGGGGCTGAAGTTTCAATTGTTGGTGAAGTAGTTGTTGATGGTGAATTTCTTGCTGTTGTTGAAACTCAAGTTGGCGTTGTTGAGCCTGCAGTTCGAAAAGTCGTTCCAAATCTGGCCCGGGAGCCTGCATCATTTGCTGGATACCAGAGTTATTACTGAGATGGAGAGAAACCCGGAAATCTATCTAAATCTGACCCATTAAGATGTGAAGGGAAATAATTAGATATATTAGTCTGCTGTTGAAATCGTTCCGCCTGCTGCTCACAGATTGCATACACAATACCATCCTCAGCAGCACTTCGTCATTCTGTTCGGAAATTTCTTTCTCATTCAAATCCTTCAACCTTTCCACCCTCCATTGCATCTTAATTAGTTGTCCAACTCTGAGGCCATCTGAAGGGAGAGGAAGAAAACCAACGGCTAGGCACGAATCAAGCACAAACCTTTACTGCACCACCTAGATGCTTCTGATACCACTGTGCAGCCACTCGAATAGCTCTATTATTCCTGTCATTTTTTGTTTCCCCACTCATTTCCTTAACATATGCATCCCTGTGGTACTCATTGGAAAAAACAAAGAATTTCCTATTTGAATTGCTACATATAGCTCTTAACCGATTATAAACAGACATATTCTTGTTCTTAACCTCTTCCAGCACAATGGACAGTACAACAACATCGTCAATGGCCGAATTTTCCAGCAAATCAATCTGATTAAGAACAACATTGGTGTCAACAACCAGAATTGTGGAAGCAGAATCACTAAGCCGAGCACCAGAAGAATCGCAGACAGTGCAAGACGGAGCACCACAATATACATCATCTCGCAAGTATTGTTCCCTCACTTGCTTCATGACTTTGCCACCTTTGGTTTTCTTAACGAAAGACTTGTTATGAAGCATTGTGGCGTTTCAAACCTCAGTACAATTTGAGGCACTTCGGTGAGTTGAAATGAGTTTTCTTAATTGGAATTAACACTGTGTATAAGCTTTCTCTACTCTGCACTTTTGGTTTGTGTTAAAGTGCTGTTGTAGTACCGGTCTGCCGGTTAGCGTTAGGAGGATATGTGAGTACCCAATCATCAGCAGCAGTCATAGCAGCAGTACTCTCTTGTATTCGCTTCAAATTAGCATCTAATGCTTGTTCAACACTAGGTCTAAAAAGTTTCAAAAGCACAGGACAGAGAGCCAGGCAACGAGCTTCCAACAATGAGCAATGGCCCAATGCTATTTGAACACATTCTGCAGCAACTCTTAAACCTCCTGCAGCTGCTGATGAAGCTAATGCATGCCTTTTCACCAGAAGAGCAAATGCCTCGGTTTGCCTGGTAGCCCACATCACAAGTTCAGAAGAATAAGCTGGCTCCTCACCAAAAATAGCCAGCGAGTCGCTTGCAGCAGAAAATACCAGTTGTGCAAGAGCTGCAGTATATGCTCCTCCATATGAAGTGTTTGATGGTAGGAGACTTTGCATGTTATACTGATATCGTTGCAGATGAGCATTGAGTAGCAAGCTGTGAGCATGTGGACTATCTCCAAGTTTTTTAAGGGCAGAAACTGATGCGCGGAGTTCAGCGCCACGGGTAGAGGGCTGACAAGCAGCTTCAGCAAACTGATCAGCTAACTTTTGCCTACGTTCGGTAATAGAAGTAAAGATGGGTTGAGAGATTTCATCTCTTTTGCTTCAGAGACAACACGTTCTCCTTCATCAAGGTCAGCTGTCGAAGGCGTGATTCCACCCAACCCTTCCAATTCCGCAAGTCATCGACATCAGCAGCAACTATATCAATTTGCAAGAAGTTTTTTTGCAGCCTTCAAAGAAATGGTATGGTTCAAACAGAGCCCTCCAACAGCTTTTATTTAAATCTATATCCCCGCAAATTTTGTTGCCATGTTGGAACTGCTCCATCATAACTCAAAGGGTGCTGGTAGAAACATTATAACTTGAATTCATGCATGGATAGGCAGGAGTGATGATTGGCATCAGATGGGTTCGGTCACGAGGATTTTTGCGAGGATGCCACAATGAAAACCCAAGCTCGTTCTCTTCTATTGGACATAACATGACAGGATTAGGCCACCTCCACTGTGTATACCCTAAAGAACCGGGAGACGAGCATGCTCGGAACTGCATTTGGATACATCTGGCACACTCGAGCTACAAGAAGTGCCCAGTTCACACCACCAAGAAAACCTGTCACATTGGAATAAAGACCTCGTCTTTTGGCCCAATACTTCAAGCAGCGGAGTGTTGTTCGAAAGTACTCAACATTTGGAACAAGCTTTAGAATTTGATCTGCAACCCTACAACCATTTAAACTTCGAACGGTAGGCTCGTCAACATTGTGTAGAACAGAGACATCAGATATATCCAATTCTTCAGGTACAATCAAACGAGAAATACTAGCATAAAGAAGGTCGATCGATATTCCATCAAACTTGAACTTCATAACTGGGACATGAGCATCCAGAATTGGCTGCAGTTCAGTAACTTCATCCAGGCCAGCTAGGATCTCATGCAATATGTAGAAAAAATCACGCTCTCTGTTAACATAGGATGGCCCAATACAAAGTGTATCTAGGTCAGCACCAGGACCATGAACGCCAAGCCGATAAGAACCAAAAGTGACTATGAGAGCATTTGCATCTTGGACCATTTGATCAATGTACCCCTTCAGACGAGTCAGCCGCTTTACCCAATTTTTTACAATCTGTTCAAGCCGCTGAAGGACCTCTACTCTCTTGGAAGCCTCCTCACTTCCCTCATAAAGCCCAGAATCAGCCAAAAACTTCTCCAATTTCTTAGTGCGTTTCAAATCAGCAACGGTGGGCCCAGCCACTGAAATCGGCTTGGTGACACCATATTGTTTCAACGGCGGCGCCTGCAACGTGGTGGCGGCGATGTGCGCACAACAAAAGGAATGGATCTGTGTAAGTGGAGGCCATCAAATTGTTGGTCTTCAACACTAGATGACATACAACTACTTCTGCTGCAAATATGAAAGGAACCGAGCAAAGGTGGTGAACTTTATAGTATTTTCTTATTTTCAAGTAAAGTTCCCAGAAAACATTCAAATTTTGGGGTGCCGGAGGATACAAGACCTTCAGCTCCAGACTTCAACTTAGACTTCAACTTACAGCTAACAAGGAGCAACCCAGCAGCATACAGCCTCATTATTGAATTAAGGGGTTTCATAAACTGTTTATAATGTTCTGCTGTTTTGTTCAAATATGTTGCAAACGTGTGACAAAAACTTGCATTTGCAATATGGCATTTAAGGACACAATAGTATACAAGTTCAATAAACTCGATTCCGGCATTTTTCTCGTCAACCTTGTTTTCACAAGCAAAACAATCCAGTATATCCAATTTATTCTCACCCAGCATGAAAAGTATGGAGCACATCTTTTGGGCAATCTTGAACAATTGATCTTTAAATGAAGATTTTGCATACTCTATCAATGCTGTTCGGCACAAAGTGATCACCAACTCTTTATCAGAGAAAGATGCCTTCTCGAGGAAATTTAAAGCACATTTACCCAAGTGATATGCTAAGGCCTTGTGAAATTTCTCATATGAATTGGAATCCAATCCCCTAAGCCATGGCCTTACTTCATCCATCAAACCTGACTTGTACAGACAAAATTTTGAATCTTTGATTAAAACTGGGCCAAACTTCTCATAGAACACTGCTTGAAAGCTTGATGAATTGTGATACAGGACAACTTGACCTTGAACAAACACATTGCCTGAGAAAATAGCCCACTGCCACAACCAATTTACACTTAAAGAAATCTCTTGATAGTTTGACCAAGATGAGGTCAAACGTCCATCTGATTTAAACTTGAATGAATGTCTTTGCCATCAATCTCCCTGCAAAACCCTAAACACACAGAGAAGAAGAAACAAAAAATATTTTTTGGTATTTTGATTAGATGTTAGTAAACAGAAACAAACAAAAAGAAAGCAAGAAACCCATAAGGGTGCGAAAGCTAAAAATATGACCTTGTTTGTGGAATGATATGCCAATGAAATGTGGGATCTTAGGGGTAAAAATTAGGGTATTACAGCTGCCCCTATTTAAGATTCTTCTATCCGGAGATATGAAGATTGACATCTTTGTCTCGACTAGATAGAAGAGACTTAAATATAACAATTAACCCAATTTTTAGCCCTAAGAGACCACAAAATGATATGATTATGCTAATGATATGCGAACATAAGACTTCTGTGGGGAAATAATGCCACAGGAGACAAACAAAAGCTCGGGAGAAAAAGAGAGACTCCACATGAGAAAACAAAAGAGCAAGATCCTATTCCGATAAGGGAAAGGAAACGACTCAATGGGGAAAGAGATACCAACTGCCAGTTACTGGGTGAAGATATTCGAACCGAAGAGAATAGGTAAAATACTTTCTACCGGTTACTGAGTAGAAAATAAGTGCAAAAACACAAGAGAATTGTTATCTACCAGTTACTGGGTAGAAAACCAAGAAATGTATTACCTATTACCAGTTACTGGGTAAAAAGTAATCCACTCGTTGAAATATAATCAACTACCTGTTACTGGGTAGGAAAAGAAGCAACGCCAACTACTGGTTACTGAGTAGTTTAGCGAGAATAATAAACTTGAATGAAAAGGGGTTACCAACTATCGGTTACTGGATAGTGTAAACAACATGTCGACTACCTATTACTGGGTAGGACGGACTCGACTACCTGTTACTGGGTAGGAGAAAAAGATAAAAGGTCAACTACCTGACACTAGGTAGGACAAACATACTCGACTACCTGTCACTGGGTAGGAGAAAGAGATATATCATTAGCTACTTGTTACTGAGCAGCTCCAAACACACAACAAGCTTCTCAAATAAAGAGACAACCATTTGTTGGAAAAAGATATTAACAACTCTGTCGGGGATCTTTAAAAGAGATACGAGCAGGTTGAACCATGCAATAGAATTCTCATCGGGAGTTATTCCACAGAAATTCCAATTGACAGAAAAGCTAGTCAGATAAGGATCCATCACTTCACAATAAATTTCTCTGTTGAGGATGAGCCAGAGAAATGTTATTTATTGCGAAGGTAAATTTCTGGAGATTACACAAGCTGCTCAAATAAAGAGGCTTCCACATGAAGTTGCATAAGTAATTACCAAGAGAGTGTTATCAAAACACTACTGGGAAAATCAAATCTTCACCTTCTATTGGGGATCAATAACAGATTCCTGCTGAGGAAAATAAATCCTCAAAAATACCTTCTCGTCATCCCGGTTCCACAGCCCAAGGAAAACTAAAGTAACTGGTGCAAGAGACCAAAGTTCAATCCAGGAACAAACTGGAAAGAAACGGTCAAACAAGACTCGACCCAATGAGGAAATAACTCAACTGGGGAATAATTCCATCCAGATAAAAGCTGGGGAGGAAAGCTAAACAAAACATCTTCCACGAGGCATAAACTCAGTGGGGAACTAAAAATGATAGGTATTTTCTGCTTAGGGGTCGACACTCTAATGAAGAGAGGACACACACATTCTGCGAGATAACAACATTGGGAAAAGGGAAATACCAACAAAAAAATGCAGGATGCACAATGCAACCAAGACATGCTATGCTCAACCAAAATGAATGCGCATGCAATGAGTATGAATATGCTGATAAATCAGACAAAAAAGGCAAACAGAGGGTGAACAAAACACCACAACACCACTTGAAATACTCGGCTAATCTCTGCGAGTTAGAGATATCATTGGAGATCGTGCTGGGGATCAGCAACAGAAAATCTGCAAGAGATACACCAGAGCCATCAAAGGAAAATAAATCCTACTACAAGACTTAAATCTCGCTGAATAAATGGAGATATTGCTTGGGGAAAAGACCCCAAAGATCAACCTTCAACCATTAATAATTCAACAAGAGGGAACAACAATATGAACTCCGCTTTGAGAAAAAAAACTGTTGAAGAAAAACATAGCAACACAAATCTTCCAACCCTGCCAGGGGAATAAGAAGTTAACATCATAGCAAAAAGTCAAACTGTGGGGGATTTTAAATCGACACCCACTCACAAGGTGAGAGAAAACCCGACAGGTGACTGCTATGTCAACACTTCTCAACCTTGTTCTCTACTTGGGGAATAATCCAAAGCAAATGTGCATAACCTCTGCTAGGAATCATCAAAGACAAAACTCCGCCTGGGCAAAATCATCAAGGAGAAGTGGTCTTCTTCAAATTTCTCAACTGCCCGATCATTTGAATCAAGACTTTGCTGTGGAAAACCATTCTACACTCGTCTGGTTTATCCAAAGAAACAAAACTCTGCTAAGGGAATATCAGCAAACTCTACTGAAGAGACCTCAATATAGCTCAAATGGGGAAACATCAACACAACTCTACTGGGGAGCTGCTAATAAATTCTATCAGAGAGGCAAGAAAGAACCCTGCTGAAGAGAACACTTACGCTTTTCGCTTCAAGATTCTACCATTCTTGGGATTACTGTTGACATTCTTTCTTTTATTTTCACAAATCAAAGAAAAATGTTTTTATAATTTTCAAAATTTAAATCAATTATTCACATTTGTTTCAAAAATCATCATCAAAAATAAAATGAAATTCTGTAAACAGAAACAAAATAAGAATTGCAAACAAAGGGACAAAGGCCCAAATTCTATTGATAGAATGGTAGTCCGCAAATGGCGTAACTCCATGGATCATTACAAAGTTTGAAAAATGGTAAGTACAATGGAAAGTTCTACATTGAAATACAATGACCATTATTCTCCCTAACAACTTTGAATTCCAACTGTGCTTGAGACTTCAGCGGAGAATATCTGAAGTAGAACCTTTGATAGGAAATGTTGCTTCAAACGATCAAGACTGGCCAGATGCAGTTACTTGCCATGATCCCTAACTTTTGCCTAGATTGCCCTTTCGGGTTTTCAATCTACCGGGATGATTATTTCTGTTTTGTCTCTAATTTTTGCCTGGACCGCCCTTTCGGGTTTTCAATCCACCGAGACGCTCATTTTTGCCTAAGCTGCCCTTTCAGGTTTTCAACTTATCGAGTTGTTTTTTTTATTATTTTTTTAGGCGAAGTATTTCTTGACTGCATCGGCATTCACAGGACGAGTGAACTCTTCTCCATCCATAGTTGTAAGAATTAATGCACCGCCAGAGAAGGCTCTCTTAACAACATATGGGCCCTCATAATTAGGAGTCCACTTGCCCCTAGAATCAGTAGTAAAAGTCGAGATCTTTTTGAGCACGAGGTCACCTTCTCTGAACACACGGGGTCGAACCTTCTTATCAAATGCTTTCTTCATTCTTTGTTGATATAATTGGCCATGACACAAAGCCGTCATTCTTTTCTCTTCAATCAGATTCAACTGGTCGTATCTACTTTGACACCATTCAGCCTCAGCCAATTCAGTTTCCATTAAAACTCTCATGGAAGGGATTTCAACCTCTATCGGGAGCACTGCTTCCATGCCATAAACAAGAGAAAAAGGGGTTGCCCCTGTTGAAGTGCGAACGGATGTACGATACCCATGCAGAGCGAAAGGAAGCATATCATGCCAATCCTTGTATGTAACAACCATCTTTTGAATAATCTTCTTAATGTTCTTATTAGCAGCTTCAACAGCCCCATTCATCTTGGGTCTATAAGGAGAAGAATTATGATGCTCAATCTTAAACTCATCACATAATTCCTTCATCATCTTGTTATTTAAATTCGACCCATTATCAGTGATGATCTTGCTCGGAACACCATACCGACAGATGATTTAATTCTTGATAAACCTGACCACTACTTGCTTGGTCACATTTGCATATGATGCCGCTTCAACCCATTTGGTAAAATAGTCAATAGCCACCAATATGAAATGGTGTCCGTTCGACGCTTTAGGCTCAATCATTCCAATCATATCAATGCCCCACATTGAAAAAGGCCATGGAGAAGAGATAACATTGAGAGGAGTCGGAGGCACATGAATCTTGTCAGCATAAATCGGGCATTTATGGCATTTTTTCACATATTTACAACAGTCAGATTCCATTGTCAGCCAATAGTAACCTGCCCTTAACATCTTCTTAGCCATCGCGTGTCCATTGGCATGGGTGCCAAAGGATTCTTCATGGATTTCTTTCATCAACATATCTGCTTCGTGTCTATCCACGCATCTGAGCAAGATCATGTCATAATTTCTCTTATACATCACATCATCATTCAAGAAGAAACTACCAGCCAATCTTCTCAAAGTTTTCCTATCCTTCTTGGATGCCCCAAGTGGGTACTCTTGATTCTGAAGAAAGCATTTAATATCATAATACCATGGTTTATCATCAACAACCTCTTCAACTACAAACACATGAGCTGGTCTATCAAGACGCATCACACTAATCTTTGGCACATCATTCCAATGATTTACCATAATCATGGAGGATAAAGTCGCTAAAGCATCTGCCATTTGATTCTCTGCTCTTGGTATATGGTGAAACTCAACTTTATTGAAGAAAGTTGACAACCTTCTTGCATAATCACGATAAGGAATCAAATCAGGTTGACGTGTCTCCCATTTCCCTTTAATCTGATTAATCACTAAAGCTGAATCTCCATACACATCAAGAATCTTGATTCTTAAATCGATAGCTTCTTCCAAGCCCATAATACACGCTTCATACTCAGCCGCATTATTTGTGCAATTGAAAACCAACCTTGCAGTGAAAGGAATATGAGAACCATGAGGAGTAACAATAATTGCACCAATACCTCTGCCATATTCATTAACCGCCCCATCAAAAATCAAACCCCAACGGGATCCAGGCTCAGGTCCTTCTTCATGTAATGGCTCCTCACAATCTTTAACCTTTAGATACATCACATCCTCATCAGGAAAGTCAAACTGAATAGGTTGATAATCATCAATTGGCTGGTGTGCCAAATGATCAGCCAAAACACTTCCTTTTATCACCTTTTGAGTTCGGTACTCGATATCATATTCTGATAACAACATTTGCCAACGAGCAATCCTCCCAGTTAAAGCAGGCTTTTCAAAGATATACTTGATTGGATCCATTTTAGATATCAACCAAGTTGTACAATTCAACATATACTGACGGAGGCGCTTGGCAGCCCAAGCTAGAGCGCAACATGTCTTTTCAAGCATCGTGTACCGAGACTCACAATCAGTGAATTTCTTGCTTAAATAATAAATGGCAAATTCTTTTCTCCCAGATTCATCTTGTTGACCCAGAACACAACCCATAGACTCTTCTAGCACGGTCAAATACATGATCAAAGGTCTTCCTTCTACGGGAGGAGACAAAATAGGAGGTTCAAGCAGATACTCTTTAATTCTTTCGAAAGCTTTCTGACAATCTTCTGTCCAGACACAACCCTGGTCTTTGCGGAGAAGTTTGAAAATCGGTGCACATGTGGCAGTCATATTGGATATAAATCGAGAGATATAGTTCAAACGTCCCAAGAATCCTCTTACTTGTTTTTCTGTTCTGGGTGCAGGCATCTCCTGGATAGCTTTAACTTTACCAGGATCAACTTCAATGCCTTTTTGACTGACAATAAAGCCTAACAATTTTCCAGAACGAACACCAAAAGTGCATTTATTAGGATTCAGACGGAGCTTAAACTTTCTCAAACGTTGAAACAACTTCAATAAATTTTTAATATGATCTTCTTCAGTCTTCGACTTACAAATCATATCATCCACATAGACCTCAATTTCTTTATGCATCATATCATGGAACAGAGTGGTCATAGCTCTCTGGTACGTTGCACCAGCATTTTTTAAACCGAAGGGCATCACTCTGTAACAGAATGTTCCCCAGGGTGTAATGAATGTTGTTTTTTCCATATCCTCAGGTGCCATCTTTATTTGATTATAACCGGAAAATCCATCCATAAATGAAAAGATATTGAACTTAGCAGTATTATCTACCAACAAATCAATGTGTGGTAGTGGAAAATCATCTTTTGGACTTGCTTTATTTAAATCTCTATAGTCAACACACATTCGGACTTTTCCGTCTTTCTTTGGAACAGGCACGATATTGGCCACCCATTGAGGATATTCGACGGTCACAAGAAAACCAGCATCAATCTGCTTTTGAACCTCTTCTTTAATCTTCACTGCCATGTCAGGATGAGTTCTTCTCAATTTCTGCTTCACGGGTGAACATTCAGGCTTTAATGGCAAATGGTGCTCCACAATACCAGTATCAAGACCAGGCATGTCTTGATAGGACCAAGCAAACACGTCAACATATTCTCTAAGAAGCTCTACCATCCTCTTCTTAACATCTGACTGAAGCAGTGCCCCAATCTTGACTTCTTTCTTATCATCATCGGAACCCAGATTAACCAATTCCACCGGCTCTTCATGAGGCTGAATGGCCTTCTCCTCGTGCTCAAGCAATCGAGAAATCTCATCAGGAATTTCTTCAATATCCTCCTCTTCCGCTTCAAACACAGGGAACTCAAAGTTGGGAGAGGGCATATGGTCATTGTTTCCAATGGGTTTAACAATCAATCTGCACAATGATTTTATGTTTGATTTTAGAATATGAACAAAAAAAATGAAAATATTATGCAGATAAGAGTGATTATAACATTATTATACTTTTTTCGGTTTTTTATGTTACCATTTTTCAGAAGTAAAGTAAAAAAGGAAAACAACATATGGATAAACAGAAAAACATTTTATTGATGATGATAAAAGTTGAAACAAAGCCCTCACAAATTCACTTTCACCTTGGGCAGAGTGAAAGGATTTTTTTTGAAAGAAACAAAAACAAATTACTTTGAAACATGAACAACAGTAGGAACATCAACAACAATCCAATTCTGGCATATCAATCCACGTGTCACAAAGTTGGGCATTTCTTCCTCTTGGTCATCTTCAAGAATTGCAGCTGTAGAATGATCTTTGCAATGGATGAACCCAGCACTTCGAAAGACTTCATGAATACTCTTCAGCTCATTTTGGGTTGAACCAGATGTAAAACCCAAACCAGCTCTATCTTTTTTCTCAGCAACTTCAATGATTCGGCCCCATCCATGAGCTTGGCCATTATCCACTACATGATGTGCATCTTTTAGAGAAGACATGGACACCCCATCCTTCTTAACAGCTTTATCAACCACAGAAAGAGCCTGAAACGAAGTTCCAACATCCTCTTCCGCATCGATATAAGAAAAAGACGACAAACTGCTTACCAACATAGCCTGTTCTCCACCAACAACGACAAGTTTACCATTCTGCACGAATTTTAACTTTTGATGCAGCGTCGAAGTAACAGCTCCAGCTTCATGGATCCATGGGCGTCCTAGAAGACAACTGTAAGCAGGACGAATATCCATGACTTGAAAAGTGATCTGGAAAAAACACGGACCAATCTTGATAGGGAGATCAACCTCTCCAATCACGGTTTTCCTCGATCCATCAAAGGCTTTCACAATGACCCCACTGAACCTCATAGGAGTACCCTGATAAGATAATCTGGACAAAGTAGATTTTGGCATCACATTCAACGATGACCCAGTATCAACCAGCACATTGGATAGAGCGTCTTCCTGGCAATTCATGGAAATATGGAGAGCCAAATTATGATTTCTTCCATGATCGGTCAACTCTTCATCACAAAAACTCAGATTATTACACGCAGTGATATTGGCAACAATGCTATCAAACTGGTTAACAGTCACATCATGATCTACATAAGCTTGTTCCAATACTTTTTGCAACGATTCACGATGAGCCTCAGAGCTCATTAACAGAGATAAAACAGATATTTTTGACGGTGTATGTAACAATTGATCCACCACATTATATTCACTCTTCTTGATCAATTTCAATACCTCATCATTATCTGACTTCTGATTTACATCACTTGATTGACCAGACTCCACAGAAGTCTTCAACTGAATTTGCTTACTCCCAGTATCTTCACTTGTCTTTGAAGGCACATTATCAAATACTCGACCACTTCTGGTTACACGTCTGACATCAGCGATAGTCACAACTGAGGGAAGAGAAGGAATGGGAACCTCTTTTCCATTCTCCAACATAGTAGCATTGTATTTGTAGGGAACAACTTTATCGGATTCATACGGCGTCGGGCCAGGCAAACGGATAACCAAAGGCGTCACAGCAGATTTCTGACTATTGTAAGAAATTACAACTCGTTCAGGAATATTGAAACGTGGGACTATGACATTCACCTCGTTCTCCACTTCATTTCTGTTTGCAGTAACCTGAATCAAATTCTCATCCATCATCTTTTGTAAGTCCCTTTTTACAATTACACACCCTCGAGGGTTCACAGAACAAATATAACAGGCGGCATAATCATGCTCAATATCATGGAACTCACTCAAAGTAGCATGCATTTCAACAAGCGATCTCCGAATCCAGCGAATATCGAAAATACGGTATGTACCAGGACAACCATATACCATATTAACAGTTGCATTACCATGTTTAGGAAACGGATTTGATTGCACATTAGGGTTGGTATCTTCAAAAGACAGAATGCTGCTTTTTACGAGCTTCGCAACTTCATGCTTCAGAGGATAGCAATTTTCGATATCGTGTCCCGGGGCACCTTGATGAAATGCGCAATGAGCATCTGGCTTATACCACCATGGAATTTCAGTTGGAACAGCCGGCGGATCACGAGGTTGAACCAAATTATTCTTTATTAAAGCCGGAAATAGCTCAGTATACGTCATTGGAATGGGATCAAATTGTGTTTTCCTCTGTGTACGACCTTGTTGAGTTGTCTTCTCTTGGAAACGTGGTTGATAACTTGTAGTAGCTTGAGCGGTAGGGGTGTTACTGATAACAGGCGTAACAGATGCTACTTGTTGCTGACGACGACTACCATTGTTGTTCACAACTCTGCGTCTTCTAGACCTTTCCTGAGATATAGCATTAGTTTCTCCCTCTTTTTTCTTAGGGAACCCAACACCAGGCTTTTTTGTACTTCCAGAATTTCCTTCTTTTATCAAACGTCCCTCGCGGACAGCTTCCTCTAATCTCATCCCCATATTAACCATTTCCGTGAAATCACTAGGAGCGCTCGCAACCATCCTTTCATAGTAAAATGAACCCAGAGTCTTCAGAAAAATCTTGGTCATTTCTTTCTCTTCAAGCAGAGGGCTTATCTGAGCTGCAATCTCACGCCATCTTTGCGCATATTCTTTAAAAGTTTCTTTCTCTTTTTGAGACATCGCGCGAAGCTGATCACGGTATGGCGCCATATCGAGATTATACTTATACTGACGAACAAAAGCTTCACAAAGATCATTGAATGTCTTGATTTGTGTACTATCGAGTCCCATATACCACTTCAGCGCAGCACCAGTAAGACTATCTTGAAAATAGTGGATCAACAACTGATGGTTGTCAGTATAGGTAGACATCTTTCTAGCATACATAATCAAATGACTTTGCGGACAAGTGTTCCCTTTGTATTTTTCAAAATCCGGAACTTTAAACTTGGCGGGAATCTTCACATTTGGAACAAGGCAAAGCTCATGAGCATTCTTTCCAAATAACTCCTTTCCCCTTAAAGCCCTGATTTCTCTTTGCATTTCAGCAAACTGATCTTGAAAGTCATCTATTCGATCCATAACATCCAAACTCTCACTCGGAGCAGTATGGAAAATTTGTTCTTCAGTATAAGGCATAGCGTGAGTTACAAGCGGTGGCACAGGTATGACAGTAGGAACAACCGGAACTTCAGCATTAGGAACAACATTAACCACAGGAGGTGGTACAGCCATGACAGCAGGGAGTCTAGAACCTTCGGGAACAGGAGGTCGATATCCCTCTGGCACATAATTGTTAGGCATGCCCCAAGGGAAACCAACAGGCATTTGATATTGAGAAGCATTAATCGGGGTCACAGAAATGGGCGTTGATCCGATTTCAGAAATCACAGTTCCTTGGACAGGAGAAGGAGGAGGTAGTGGTGGCTGATTCTGAGCAGCCACCAGAGCTTCCATCGCGGCAGTCAGTCTCTCCAAACCATCTTTCAGAGTTGATACCTCTTCACGGAGCTCGCGGTTCTCTTGTTGCAACTGATCCATCTTTTTCTTAGAGTTAGCCTGAGTGTTGTAGTGATGCGACAGCTTGACTGAAGGAAGGCCAAAAGAAACAAATAAGACATCTGGAAAAGGCAACACACAATGCACGATGATGCGAATGCAAATGCAAAATGCAGGTGTTTCAACCAGTTTTCAAGGATCTTTAAGATATAAAGCAATTACAAACATCATAAAGAAAAATAACACTTTTTGAAATATTGATAAACATCTCATTTCATTTAATATTGGAAAGAGTTACACTTGGAAGTACAAAATACAATAATATCAAAATAAGAAAAAGCTAGGTCCTAAGGAACATCTGATGATGATCCAAGCTGATACTTCCTTCGGAGTCTCTTAATCTCTTTCTCATAGCTGTGTTTCATGGTGATCTTCTCTAGCACAAGCTGATCCACAATACCCTTCCAAGCACCAGAAGTAGGAGGATGTGATGATGGAGTAGTAGAGGAAAATAAATCCTCTGCATGCCTCTTCACAGCGCGCCGCTCAAGTAACTCTATCAAGTCATCTTTCTCCTTCATCTGTTTTTGCAATTCCATCTTCTCTTTGTCAGAAGCTTGAAACTTACTTTCCCACATCTCTTTCTCTTCCTTCATCTTAGCCAAAGCATCTTGAAGTGTCTTCACATCATCAGAAGAAACAGGGAGTGGCGTAGGGAGTGGCGTAGAGAGTGGCGTAGAGATCACAGTAGTCAGAGGTTTCTCAATAGGATAAGGCATCTTAAGCTCCATAGCCCTCTTCTTCACCCAAAGTGTGTAAGGTTCTAAAGCAATGCAAACTTGTCTTCCCAGCTCCCCTCTACGCAACCTGTGAATCTTAGTCCAGGCATGAGCCATTTTTCTTCTCAAACCAAGAGAATCATCCCCTCCTTGAAAGAATAAACCCTCTAATAAAATATTCTTAGGCCTATCCTTCAGCATATAACCCAGCTGACGGCGAGCTAGACTCGGGTTGTAGTTAATTCCGCCTTGTATTCCAAGAAGAGGAACATTGGCGAATTCTCCACAGCTATCAATAATCTGGACATTATCGTAAACCGAAGAAGACCAAGTGATATCAGTATGCGTAAGAGACATAATCCTTTGAGACCACCTTAAGCAATCCTTGTTTTTCCTAAAAGCAGATGTCTGAGGTAAGTGTGAAACGAACCAATTATACAGCAGAGGTAGACAGCAAACAATGGTACCGTTTCCCTTAGAAGTCCTACTATGGATGGAAAAATAAGTATCACCAAGCAAAGTTGGAACAGGGTTCCCAATCAAGAAAATTCTAATAGCATTAATGTCCACAAAATTATCAATATTAGGAAACAAGACTAGTCCATAGATGAGTAAAGCCAATATAGCCTCAAACGCCAATGTGCGACCAATGTCAGCAAATAAAGTAGCCTTCTCAATCAAGAACTTAGCAGTCAAACCCTTGAGGCCTCCCTTAGTCTTTAGATTTGCATCAATATCCGACTTTGTCAAATGGGTAGCTACAACAATATCTTGAGGCTTAAGAGCTTCCTCCAAACCAGTATACGGAACTTTATCAGAAACCGGTACACCCAACAAATAAGCATATTCTTCCAAG
The DNA here is from genome assembly GCA_963859935.3 of Lathyrus sativus. Lineage (NCBI taxonomy): Eukaryota > Viridiplantae > Streptophyta > Magnoliopsida > Fabales > Fabaceae > Lathyrus > Lathyrus sativus. The sequence continues at coordinate 663,328,756 of OZ012739.1, forward strand.
GTCGGCATGAGCTGATAATCGGGAAATGTGAAGCATCGGTAAATAGGATCATAGAACTGCATAAGGGTATTCAGAATTCCGTCTTCAATATTGGTAGAAAGAACAAATAAAAGTCTCCCATAACGAGATAAGAAGCCTGAACGATCATCTACCAAGGACACTAGCTTTCTCAACTCTATAAGATCAGGAGCCCGAAAACCGTACTTCTGAGTGTTTCTCCTTCCAATATCCATAATTAACAATATCTGCGATGTTTGCAAAAGAAAATCTCTGAGATCCTTAAAAACCAGCTGAAACACAATGCTCATGAATGCATGAGTGCAAGATGCAACACCCACAAACAAGACATACAAAGCACACAGGTTCAAAGGTTCGGCACGAGCATGGAGCCAAAGGTAAGAATCAACCATCCCACAATGGTATGTACTATGGTTATATCATCACCTGTAGAACAAGGTTCTAAGAAGTTCCCAGAATCATAATTCCATCTTTTGGATATTATCGGCTTAAACGACTACTCGTCGGCCAACAATATTCTCAAGAGAAACTCATCTGAGTGTGGTATCGCGTAACGACCAATTCAAGTCTACACCTGAACAGCCACCGCACCACGTCCTAATAAGGCCAAGATGGGTTAAAGGGTTCTAAGGTCCTCAGCTTCTCAGGCTCCCAGTCGGAAAAAGTAATATCAATTACGACTACTCGTAAGACATCAGTAATTTCCAAAGGGGCCTCCACCAAGCGGGGGATCTCAAGTCAGCTTAGTAAGGACTACTCCACGTAAGCCAACAAGACTATACCACCCTCCTATCATAAGTGCACTCAAGTCCGGGTTAGGACTTATCTCACCACACAAATTACCAGGCACCAAAACAGAACAATCAATAACAAACAAGTCAAACAGAAAGCGATAAATAAATCAAAGTAGGCGAAACCCACTAGGAACCGTTGGAGTCCCCAGCAGAGTCGCCACTTTTCTGTAGCGGTAAAAATCGTGAGTGTAAGTTATTGATTAACTTAACTCAAAGAAAACAAGAGTCGCCACCGCACTTTTATTTTATCCAAATAAAGGAAAGGAAAAAGAGCGAACAAAACCAAAGAGTTCTAAAATAAGAACACGAGACAAAGATCGGGGTAAGGGGGTTGGTTACGCAATGGGAAGGTGTTAGCACCCAAAACGTCTATAGTACTCTATAGGAGCCCTTTGAAATATTTACGCTTTTTGGTTTGAAAATGGTTTGTTTGGAAAGAGATTGGGGAGATGAGAAGAGAATTATTTTTTTTAGATTTTTGTGTTTGGAGAGACTTATCGTCTCATGCCTACGTACCCATAAAGTGCAATATGGAATCAAAACCCCGTAGTTCGTGGTACAAATGACAAAAATTTGTTGGTTTTGATTGATTTTAGATGTAAAGACAAGTCGTCATTTCAAGGAGAAAACTGCGACTATCCACCCACGAGTATTAAGGCAACATCTGCGTCACATAAAGATGGAGGATTTGCTTGGATTATCAACAAGACTATCACTCAACATCAACGTGGAAAATGTCAAAGTCTTAATAATATGGGGAATAGGAGATTTACATCTCAACTATAGAAATGAATCATGTCTAAACTTTATGAAAAGTTTTAAAGTGAAAAAGTGCATAAAGGCACAAAAAGAGTTGATGAGTTTTTGTATTTTTTATGTCTTTTGAAATTGGTCAAAGCATGATTAACATTGATTGACTTTTATTAAGAAAGAAACAAAGTTTAAAAATCACTTGACGAAAGTCAAGGTTTTATTACGAAATCGGTTTTGAAGTTTGAAACCAAGAAGGTTTTGAAAGAGGGAGAAAGTTTTGAAAATTTAAGAAGGGGAGGAGATGAAGTGACTATCCTAAAAACCAAAATAAGAGCTAGAGGTAAGAAAGATCTAACCGACTTGTAGCACACTCCATAGCAAGCAAAAAAGAATTCCATCCGATTTAAAGCATAAGCTAATGAGCGAGCCAAATAAAGGCTAAGATCCACAATACTCCAAGCATAGGAATGAGAGCCCTAATTCTAAGTCCAAAGGTCCATAAAGTCCAAGGTCTAAGAGTAGTCCAAGAGTATAACCACAAAGTTAATAGCACCAAGTTTTTTTAGAGATTTTTTTATCTTTTATTAGTGTTTTGAACAAGATATGGTCCAAGTGGACAAAAGAGAAATGACATAAACATAAACAAAGATATGATATGAAATGATAATATGGAAGCATAAAAGTAAGAAATAAGGAGTAAGAAGAGAATATAAACAAAATTAAACAAGGATAATGTTAGTGAATTAGTGGTTAGTGGTTAGAACATATGATCAATGATGATTAATTCTTGCACTTTAGACCAAGGTTAATGAAAACTCATTAGAGGATTTATAGAATCAAAGCCTCCTAACAATGATTTTCATAGGTATTGGACTTAAGACAAGCAACTAAACATACTTGGACTTTTAAACGTAAGTTTGAGCCACGAATGATCATTTTCCGATTAAGGGACACTTTAGCGCTATGTTAAGCAATCGTAATCGGGTTTATGTAGAAACCACGACTATCTGAGGCCGGTCAATAAAATGTTAGTGTTAATACATGTTAGAGAAGTGATATGTAAATCACTCTCCTAAAACATGCCACACAAAAAGAAAAGAGGTAGTGATCTCATCATAATCAAGATTTTTAATTAATTAATCAAAGGTAATCTATCACTATTCCAAAGTAAGGAGAATTATCTCAATGATTATTCGTCCATAGATTTGAAATAATGAAGATTAAACAACCTTGATAATCAACAATCTATGATCCATAGATTTCATCGATCAAAAATAAAAAAAGGAAGAAAGAAAATAAGAATGAAAAGAAATCACAATTTGAATCTTAAATCGATTAAATTATCATCAATATCAATCACCTCTCTTGGTGGATAAAAATCAACACCCAAAGTCCATTGATATTGATGAAATCCTATCAAAATTCAAGATTCAAAACCACCAACAATTGATCAAATAATTTTTTTAATACTTTCTTTTTCAAGAATATTATTATTATTTTATAACAATAAACTAATAATAATATAAAAAAAAAACAAAAAAAGGGCCACACGGCCAATTTTCTTAAAAGAAAAGATAAAAAAAAAATGAAAAAAACAATTTAAAAGGAGAAAGAGAACAGAAACATCATCTTCTCCTTTCTTCTTCACGGTAACTCTTCACACCATTTTTGCGAGCTCAAAGCTTGCTCAGATCAAAGCGACGGGATGCGAAAATCACACCGAACAGATCGAAATCAAAAGTTCTTCACAACAGTACCAACAGTTTAAAGAATCATAACAAAAGATAACGGATCGAAAATGACGGTGAAGCTCAATCTACCTTCAAACTCAGGTAAGAAATCAATCCAAAATTCTTCTTGCTTCTCTTCTTCTTCTGAACGAATCTCTGGTTGAATTGATCTGTGTTCGAGGTTGATTGAAGTTAATTTGGTGGAAGGAAGTATGAGAAGAGAATGTGAGCAAAAGGTTTTGTATTGAGGAATTGAGAAAGAAAATCAGCAGAGATTTTTTGGCTTGAAAAGTTTCAAGAAAAGAGTGAATAAGGTGTTCTATTTATAGATGAGAATGAGTGAAAATGTTTTGCCGTTTGTGAGATTTTTTCTGCGTTTTGGTTATTTGATGTGGGTTGTGCGTGACCCAGGTGCTGAAACTTTTCATGTCGTTTTGATATTTTCTTTCAGCTGACGAAGTCGTTTTTTTTCCTTTTCACTTTTTCAGCTCACTTGGGTGACGTGGATTATTTTTCAACTGGCTCATATGCTATTTATTTTTTTGTTTCAGCTTGTGAATATGGCTTTGTAACACGGCTGGGATTGTAGCAAATATTAATCAAGCTGAACTCAGTTCTGGAATTTTTCTCTTCATACCATCTGCCAAAGCTTCAAAAAGTAAACCAAACTCATGGCTAACTAGAATAGACGCAATTATCTCGTCGCTGCTTCCAACCTTCTGTGCCGGTAGAAGAACCACAGCAGTTCTGGGATTTAGACACATCTTAACTAAGTCTTCCTCTTTCTTAATGAAAACTGCTATGAGTGACTCCACTATGGCCATCTCGGTACGAGTCACAACGGACGGGTTTAGGATATACAATAGCACAACAGGCTCAGTCAAACCATTCTTGTGATGGGTGCTAGCACTACCATAAACCCTGTCACTTTCTTGAAATACCATCTCTTTGCAAACAAACAATGTAAGACTCCGCAAGTTCTCTCTGCTTCCGAGCATCCAGGCCGAGTCTTGCCAACTCAAGTACAAGATTAAACAAGCCAAACTGCTGCACATAGTCCACGTATGTTTCAGTATCTACTGTTTCTTGACACATTGGTCCTGAAGTTCAATCATCTGGTACCGCATCAAGTGATACATCCAAAGCTGCCACCACCTGTCTTAACAGAAATTGAAGTGAAGTCCTTGCAGAGCAAATCCCATTGTTTCCAATAATTCCTACAGGTTGTCCAAAAATCCTAGCAGAACATGTTACAAGAGTAATGCCATACAGTTTCTTGAATTCATCAAATTCACTTTCATCAACAATACGAGAAATCACTTCTCGGATATCAAACTGCTGCTTAAGATCAACGGGAACAAATAGAACGAAGTTCATTGACATCAAATAGTGGCTCTTTATATTCGTAATTCATATTTTGCAATCCATTTGTTGAGACATCTCTCCCAGCCATATGAAAATTCTTAACAATGTCCCTCCCAACTTCAAGTATTTTTCTCATACTTCCTGCAAAGCATCAGCAGCAAAATTAGTTGCACTAGAACACAAACCACTCCTCGCAGGAATAGCCAAGACAACATGTTCACACTTAGTTCTTAGCATTCTATCCTCATTAACATGGTTCTCGACAACAATATTTTGATTTTTCATGCTCTCGTTCATTGAAATCTTCAGGAGCTTTATCAACATTACGAGAAAGGAGTACATCATCATCTGTTCCTCTAGCTGAATCGGATTGTCTGTGAACAGTGGGAGAATTTTGAGTCATCAGTCTACATATGGTTACAGGCTTTATTTGACCAATTCGATGACAACGATCTTCTGCCTGTCTATCAATCTATGGATTAAAATCCATGTCATGAATCACAACTGTATCAGCTCCAGTTAAGTTTAAGCCCTGTCCACCAGCTCTTGTGGAAAGCAAGCATGCAAAAATCGAAGTATCACTATTGAATGTGTCGACTATTGTTTGCCTCTTGCATGAACTCCAAAGTCTGAAACTGTTATGATTGAATTACAGCAGCCACAGTGGATACCATCACCTGTGATCTTACCTTCCAGTGGAGCAATTTCCAATTTGTCTTGCATATAACAGACCTTCCCATTTTGAGGGATTGTGCCCAAATCAATCATCCAGACAAGTATAGTTCAATCAAATCTTTGCTTGCTTACATCTTTATATCTCTTATTGTGAACTCCACTGTCAGAAATATTTACCAATTGCAGAACACATGCTGAAATCTCCGCATCAAGTACCTCATGCGATTCTCCACTAAAACCAGACGTATGCTTTGTCTTGAGTATTGCAGCAACAATGTGCGTGAACCAAGCAAGTTTGGTTTCAGTTACAGAAAGTTCATAGCTATTCATGGGGATTTGGAGATTTGCTACCTTCATATAGCTTTGTATGATAGGCTCCACTATCTTCATTAAATATGAACTGCAACTTTCATACTGAAATTTACAGAGGTAAGGGAAAAATTCAAGCTGATCTTGAAGCACTTCTACATTGTCAAGTGGGTCTTCACCAAGTTCATCAGATAATTCAGACTGCAATGAATCAAATCTCAATGATATAAAACATTCTACAAGTTTAGGGACATATTCATCTAGCAGGCAAGGTTTGTCACTCTTGAGATACCACACAGATGTCACTGATTTAGACCATACATTTAGAAGGTAGTAAACACTGCTGCCAGCCCACTTCCAAGACTGCAAAGATTTTAATGTAAACTCTGCTACTAAGCGTATCCAATCACTATAGCCTTCAGCATTTATAAGTTCTGATAACTGATAATTTACTTTAAAGTGGCCAAGAAGCCGACAAAATGCATGATAGTTATCATGATCAGCAAGACCTACTCCAATTTGCAAAATTTCTTTGGTGCCCAGCATTAACTGTGATAAAAACTTCAATCGGGCAGTATCATCAGAAAACAAAGACCGTCTAGTAAAAGCAAGACGCAACAAGCATTCCAATGCCTCTTTCGAAAATGGTTGATTCATTGTATAAAAGTCAAAAAATATCTGCAATGTTGAAGGATCCAGGTGCCCTGAAGAATGTGAATTCTGCTGCAAGTCATACAGATAACTCCTCAATTGTACCTGATCTGACAAGTTAGAAAGATCGTGTTTTGATTGTACAAAATTCAGATCTGGTAACTGGTGATGCATTTAACTGTTCAAGGATATCTTGATGCATTAACTGAGCTTGAGACTGTTGTTGGGGCTGAAGTTTCAATTGTTGGTGAAGTAGTTGTTGATGGTGAATTTCTTGCTGTTGTTGAAACTCAAGCTGGCGTTGTTGAGCCTGCAGTTCGAAAAGTCGTTCCAAATCTGGCCCGGGAGCCTGCATCATTTGCTGGATACCAGAGTTATTACTGAGATGGAGAGAAACCCAGAAATCTATCTAAATCTGACCCATTAAGATGTGAAGGGAAATAATTAGATATATTAGTCTGCTGTTGAAATCGTTCCGCCTGCTGCTCACAGATTGCATACACAATACCATCCTCAGCAGCACTTCGTCATTCTGTTCGGAAATTTCTTTCTCATTCAAATCCTTCAACCTTTCCACCCTCCATTGCATCTTAATTAGTTGTCCAACTCTGAGGCCATCTGAAGGGAGAGGAAGAAAACCAACGGCTAGGCACGAATCAAGCACAAACCTTTACTGCACCACCTAGATGCTTCTAATACCACTGTGCAGCCACTCGAATAGCTCTATTATTCCTGTCATTTTTTGTTTCCCCACTCATTTCCTTAACATATGCATCCCTGTGGTACTCATTGAAAAAAACAAAGAATTTCCTATTTGAATTGCTACATATAGCTCTTAACCGATTATAAACAGACATATTCTTGTTCTTAACCTCTTCCAGCATAATGGACAGTACAACAACATCGTCAATGGCCGAATTTTCCAGCAAATCAATCTGATTAAGAACAACATTGGTGTCAACAACCAGAATTGTGGAAGCAGAATCACTAAGCCGAGCACCAGAAGAATCGCAGACAGTGCAAGACGGAGCACCACAATATACATCATCTCGCAAGTATTGTTCCCTCACTTGCTTCATGACTTTGCCACCTTTGGTTTTCTTAACGAAAGACTTGTTATGAAGCATTGTGGCGTTTCAAACCTCAGTACAATTTGAGGCACTTCGGTGAGTTGAAATGAGTTTTCTTAATTGGAATTAACACTGTGTATAAGCTTTCTCTACTCTGCACTTTTGGTTTGTGTTGAAGTGCTGTTGTAGTACCGGTCTGCCGGTTAGCGTTAGGAGGATATGTGAGTACCCAATCATCAGCAGCAGTCATAGCAGCAGTACTCTCTTGTATTCGCTTCAAATTAGCATTTAATGCTTGTTCAACACTAGGTCTAAAAAGTTTCAAAAGCACAGGACAGAGAGCCAGGCAACGAGCTTCCAACAATGAGCAATGGCCCAATGCTATTTGAACACATTCTGCAGCAGCTCTTAAACCTCCTGCAGCTGCTGATGAAGCTAATGCATGCCTTTTCACCAGAAGAGCAAATGCCTCGGTTTGCCTGGTAGCCCACATCACAAGTTCAGAAGAATAAGCTGGCTCCTCACCAAAAATAGCCAGCGAGTCGCTTGCAGCAGAAAATACCAGTTGTGCAAGAGCTGCAGTATATGCTCCTCCATATGAAGTGTTTGATGGTCGGAGACTTTGCATGTTATACTGATATTGTTGCAGATGAGCATTGAGTAGCAAGCTGTGAGCATGTGGACTATCTCCAAGTTTTTTAAGGGCAGAAACTGATGCGCGGAGTTCAGCGCCACGGGTAGAGGGCTGACAAGCAGCTTCAGCAAACTGATCAGCTAACTTTTGCCTACGTTCGGTAATAGAAGTAAAGATGGGTTGAGAGATTTCATCTCTTTTGCTTCAGAGACAACACGTTCTCCTTCATCAAGGTCAGCTGTCAAAGGCGTGATTCCACCCAACCCTTCCAATTCCGCAAGTCATCAACATCAGCAGCAACTATATCAATTTGCAAGAAGTTTTTTTGCAGCCTTCAAAGAAACAGTATGGTTCAAACAGAGCCCTCCAACAGCTTTTATTTAAATCTATATCCCCGCAAATTTTGTTGCCATGTTGGAACTGCTCCATCATAACTCGAAGGGTGCTGGTAGAAACATTATAACTTGAATTCATGCATGGATAGGCAGGAGTGATGATTGGCATCAGATGGGTTCGGTCACGAGGATTTTTGCGAGGATGCCACAATGAAAACCCAAGCTCGTTCTCTTCTATTGGACATAACATGACAGGATTAGGCCACCTCCACTGTGTGTATCCCTAAAGAACCGGGAGACGAGCATGCTCGGAACTGCATTTGGATACATCTGGCACACTCGAGCTACAAGAAGTGCCCAGTTCACACCACCAAGAAAACCTGTCACATTGGAATAAAGACCTCGTCTTTTGGCCCAATACTTCAAGCAGTGGAGTGTTGTTCGAAAGTACTCAACATTTGGAACAAGCTTTAGAATTTGATCTGCAACCCTACAACCATTTAAACTTCGAACGGTAGGCTCGTCAACATTGTGTAGAACAGAGACATCAGATATATCCAATTCTTCAGGTACAATCAAACGAGAAATACTAGCATAAAGAAGGTCGATCGATATTCCATCAAACTTGAACTTCATAACTGGGACATGAGCATCCAGAATTGGCTGCAGTTCAGTAACTTCATCCAGGCCAGCTAGGATCTCATGCAATATGTAGAAAAAATCACGCTCTCTGTTAACATAGGATGGCCCAATACAAAGTGTATCTAGGTCAGCACCAGGACCATGAACGCCAAGCCGATAAGAACCAAAAGTGACTATGAGAGCATTTGCATCTTGGACCATTTGATCAATGTACCCCTTCAGACGAGTCAGCCGCTTTACCCAATTTTTTACAATCTGTTCAAGCCGCTGAAGGACCTCTACTCTCTTGGAAGCCTCCTCACTTCCCTCATAAAGCCCAGAATCAGCCAAAAACTTCTCCAATTTCTTAGTGCGTTTCAAATCAGCAACGGTGGGCCCAGCCACTGAAATCGGCTTGGTGACACCATATTGTTTCAACGGCGGCGCCTGCAACGTGGTGGCGGCGATGTGCGCACAACAAAAGGAATGGATCTGTGTAAGTGGAGGCCATCAAATTGTTGGTCTTCAACACTAGATGACATACAACTACTTCTGCTGCAAATATGAAAGGAACCGAGCAAAGGTGGTGAACTTTGTAGTATTTTCTTATTTTCAAGTAAAGTTCCCAGAAAACATTCAAATTTTGGGGTGCCGGAGGATACAAGACCTTCAGCTCCAGACTTCAACTTAGACTTCAACTTACAGCTAACAAGGAGCAACCCAGCAGCATACAGCCTCAGTATTGAATTAAGGGGTTTCATAAACTGTTTATAATGTTCTGCTGTTTTGTTCAAATATGTTGCAAACGTGTGACAAAAACTTGCATTTGCAATCTGGCATTTAAGGACACAATAGTATACAAGTTCAATAAACTCGATTCTGGCATTTTCCTCGTCAACCTTGTTTTCACAAGCAAAACAATCCAGTATATCCAATTTATTCTCACCCAGCATGAAAAGTATGGAGCACATCTGTTGGGCAATCTTGAACAATTGATCTTTAAATGAAGATTTTGCATACTCTATCAATGTTGTTCGGCACAAAGTGATCACCAACTCTTTATCAGAGAAAGATGCCTTCTCGAGGAAATTTAAAGCACATTTACCCAAGTGATATGCTAAGGCCTTGTGAAATTTCTCATATGAATTGGAATCCAATCCCCTAAGCCATGGCCTTACTTCATCCATCAAACCTGACTTGTACAGACAAAATTTTGAATCTTTGATTAAAACTGGGCCAAACTTCTCATAGAACACTGCTTGAAAGCTTGATGAATTGTGATACAGGACAACTTGACCTTGAACAAACACATTGCCTGAGAAAATAGCCCACTGCCACAACCAATTTACACTTAAAGAAATCTCTTGATAGTTTGACCAAGATGAGGTCAAACGTCCATCTGATTTAAACTTGAATGAATGTCTTTGCCATCAATCTCCCTGCAAAACCCTAAACACACAGAGAAGAAGAAACAAAAAATATTTTTTGGTATTTTGATTAGATGTTAGTAAACAGAAACAAACAAAAAGAAAGCAAGAAACCCATAAGGGTGCGAAAGCTAAAAATATGACCTTGTTTGTGGAATGATATGCCAATGAAATGTGGGATCTTAGGGGTAAAAATTAGGGTATTACACTCATGATGAATCATATCATGAAACAAAGTCACCATTGCTCGTTGGTAAGTGGCCCCTGCGTTCTTCAGACCGAAGGGCATTACCTTATAGCAAAATGTTCCCCAGGGGGTGATAAACGTTGTTTTCTCCATGTCCTCCGGCGCCATCTTGATCTGATTGTAACCGGAGAAGCCATCCATGAACGAAAACACGGAGAACTGGGCTGTGTTGTCGACCAACACATCGATATGAGGCAACAGGAAATCATCTTTAGGGCTCGCCCTCACTAGTGCAGAAACGACTTTTTACATCGGGCGAAATTGACTTTTTACATCGGGTCTTAGTCCGATGTAAAGCCAGGTGATGTAATAAATCAAAGACATTTTACATCGGGTTTGTGGCCCGATGTAAGAAATACACCAATCACATCGGTTAAATTTTTAAGTCTGATGTGAAAAAAAATTTATAACTGTAAATTTTAATTATAAAATGGTGTTTTTTACATCGGTTGCAGAGAAAAACCGATGTAAAAGGTGGGTATTTTACATCGGTTGCGTGACAAAACGATGTAAAAAGTACTAGAGGAAAAAAAAAATTTCATGCTGACACTTTTTTACATCGGTTTGTTGGTTCAACCGATGTGAAAAGTACTGTAGGAAAAAAATTGCTGACACTTTTTACATCGGTTCTGTGGTTAAACCGATGTAAAAGGTAGTTTTTTACATCGTTTTTTCTTTCGCCCGATGTAAAAAGTACTGTTACGAGTATAAATTATTTGCCTATTTTTTAGTCGTTCCCTGTATCTTTTTTGGTACCTAATTTTTCATATTTTTCCAACATTACACAGACCATAATTAGGTCGCTATTTTTCATAGTGCACATCATATAGACCACATTTAGGTCGCTATTTTCATAGTTTTGCAACATCACATAGACCATATTTAGGTCGTTAGTTTCATATTTTTCTCATAAATCTAATTTGATTGCACCAAACATCTAGTATACAAATAATTGATTCACAAAAGTGTCAATATAAAGGATATACACAAATGTACTAACAACAAAAAGGTCGGTTAACCTTTATACACAAATGTGCTAACAACAAAAAGCTACACAAATGTACTACAACAACAAAAAGGTTAACCTTTATATAATTCAAAGAAACATGTTGCCCAACGGAGTCGCAAATCATACAAATCATCGGGCGATAGGTTCGTTGGGTCATCAAATACCTACAACACGTAAGTAACAATAGAGTTATTCTTTGAAAATTCATATTAAGTTGCAAAACGTAAAGTAAATAACAAATTAAAGTCATTTTTATTACCTTCATCCAAGAGTTAGTTATATTGGCAGAGACAATATCCAACATATTTTTCATCACATAATACCCACAATCATTAAAGTTAGGTTGTTTCCTTGTCTACAAATGAATGACATAATTAGTAAATACTTATATGATAAAATTAAATATCTAATTATAATTTACACCACACTTACATTGGGTTGAAGCCATGTAGCCTTTTTTCTATTCCCATTTGCCGCTTGATGAACCCCAAAAGCACTAATTCAGAAGAAAAAAATTCATATAAAGCCACACAATATATGATATTACTTTTGTAACAAATTATGTATATAGGATGAAGTGAACATTAAAAAATAAACTTACTTTGTAACAATTTTTGTCATGGTTTGATTAAGTTCATGATGAAGGGAACAAAAGACGACCACCGTATTATCATTTGGACACATGACTATTAATTGCCAATGACCTCTGTACATGTGTGTGGAAACACAAAAGTCACAATTTCATGTTACCAAAATTGAATTATATATGTTACCAAAATTAAAAAAATAGAAAACATAGTTTCATACAAACTTACCCATGAATAAATGGTAGCAAGTGACACTCTCTCTTTTCGTCACGTAACTTATGTTGTATGTATTGTTTGACATCTGCTTGAGTTCTCGGCACATGATCAACGTACGAACACATAGCAGGGTCCATAAATCCGTATACTTTAGATTGTGAAGTATCAATACACAAACGATGAATATACCTAAAAAATTTTAAAATCAACATTATAATAAAAGTGATGAGAGATATAACATATTAATAGATATTGACACTGATAAAAATAGAAAATGTACTTACGTGCACCAAACTTGGAGGATAGACAAATCAAGCCAATTAAAACCCACCAACAGCTCTCTGATACACTTAGCTGACATATGAAAATTACTGGCGCTCGCACAATGACTTAATTCTATTGTCAAATGATCATCACCCATTCTTAGAACCATTCTCATTAATCTCTCAACATTGTCCTCTCCTTCTCTTTCTTTTATGCTTACTTTTGCAGCTGAACAACTTCCTTTTCCACTTCCATCAACAGCTTCACATTGTACAATGCATTTATTATTATTTTCAGTGCTTTGTTGCGAGAGACCCATAGACCTAAGTGTATCCATGAAAGATTGTTCCATTGCCTTACGCTCTTCAGCCAACTTTTGATCAAAATCAGCTCTAAGCTTTGCTTCTAATTTAGATGATAACTGTGTAAATTGTTCTTTTATATCGTCTTGTCATTGACGTGAAGATGATCTGCCAAAGAAAGTGCTTTGTTTATGGTGTTTTCCAACACCACGAACACGACCGCCATGCTCAGATGTTCCAATGGCTGCTGTTAAGATATCATTACGTCCATCCGAAACAAAGCCACCCTTTTCAGCTTCTTCAACTAGAGAATCCTACAAAATGAAAAAACCATATTTTTTTATCAATCACAATTATAACTAGAGAATCCTGCAAAATGAAAAAACCATATTTTTTTACTTACAATTTTCTCAGCAACAACTTGTGTAGCCTTTGATGTGTATTCTCCCCCTTTCTTTTGCCGTGCTCTTTTCCATAACTCATGGCGTGACGGTGGAGATGGACTACCAGTATCATCTAAGGTAGAATCATCTCTCGATGATCTCCTTTCATTTATCATTTTCTCCTCAAGCAAACGATACCCTCCACGAGATAATACATGTGGGTATACATTCTTAGCCACATTTGCTGCACCCTTTTGACTTTTTTCCTATTATAAACTCAAAAATTTATTAATCATACTAAACATAATAAAAATGTTATGCAAAAAAAAATTATAACTCCTACTAACCTTAAATTCAGGAGTGTCTCGAGACTGCACAAAATCCTTCCATACTTCTTCTTTAATATAATTATACCTGATATATGGAGGAGTTAGACCTTCTTTGGGGTGTCTAATATACTCGCTTGTGAGTTGGGTCTTAAAAGCTCTCCATCGCTCTCCTGCATATTTAATCCATTCTTTCTTCAACGGATCCTTCTTTGGATCATGAGGTTCTGGAATAGTGAAATGAGCCTACACATATAGTATACGACATATGTTGTTAGTATATGATTATAAAATATAATGAAGTGTAGCAGTAAAACATACCTGAACATCAGTCCAAATAGCCTCTTTTATGCCTTCATCTATGTCTTTCCACTCATTTTTCAAAATACTACATCTTTGTCGAGCAAGAGACGCTATGTAACTCCTAAAATTTGAAGAATTTTTACCCATACATCCCTTAGTCATCGGATGAAACTCGACCTTTATCTTTTCACCCGTTTGATGAACTTTGTTAATTTGTGTCATCAAAGTGGGACCTCTAACTCTTCTTTTTTTAGGGTCACTAGATGAAGAAGGGTTGTCGGTTGAATCAGTCATGTATCTGTTAACACAAAATAAAAACAATTAGAAATCAAATTAAGCACAAAATATAAACAATTAGACATCAAATTAAGCACAAAATATAAACAATTAGACATCAAATTAAGCATAAAATATAAACAATTAGACATCAAATTAAGCACAAAATAAATAAATAAATAGAAATTAAAGTATAAAATAACCTTACTAGTCCTCCCATATGCCTTCTTCATGATCTATGCGAATAGCATGCACGTCATCCTCTTCATTTTCTTCAACGAAGGTAGGCACATTCATTGAGAAAGGAGGAGTTTCGGAAATATCAAGGTTTGCATCTTGGTTTTCATCACTATCATGCACCTTTCCTTGTATAACCACTGACCACCTTTTATTAGAAGGATCTGTGACATAAAACACTTGTTTTGCTTGAGACGCCATAATGAAAGGTTCGTCCGCATAAGCTAGCTTGCTAAGATCAACCGATGTAACTCCGAATTCATCGATTCTTACACCACTGTTGATATCAATCCATTTGCATTTAAATACAGGAACTTTAAACACAACATAATCAACTTCCCAAATCTCTTCAATCACCCCAAAGTAGGGTGTAGATGCCATAACCGGGTTTTTATCTTTAGCACTAGAGAAGTGCATGGACTCGGCCACAATCATAACCCCACTATTCTGTGTGGTACTACGATCATCCTTTGACTTTGTACAAAAGCAAGTTTTATTAATATCATATCCACTCCAAGTTATTATGTTACATTTAGGCTCATAGGACAACCACTTAATTGTATTGGAAGCACTATCCTCATTAGAAATTTTTTCTTTAAACCACTCAGAGAAACTCTTATTATGCTCTTTTAACAACCATCTTTCATTCATCTTGGGGTACTTTTTCTTTATGATGCTTTTGTGAGCAGATAAGTAAGGTTGAACTTCATCCGTGTTATTCAATATATACAAATGCGCTCGAAGAACCACATCAATACTTAAGCTCTTGACATTTAAACCTTGTGTACCCACACCCTCACATCTTCCATCATGACGAGACTTGGGAACCCCTACAGCATCCACTTCTGACAAATAGTTCGAACAAAACTCAATTGCTTCTTCTGCGATGTACCTCTCAACAATTGATGCTTCCGGACGGTGTGGGTTTTTTGTATACCCTTTTAAGATCTTCATGTATCGCTCTATTGGGTACATCCATCGTAAATAAATTGGACCACATAATCTAATCTCCCTTACTAGATGAACAATCAAGTGAACCATAATGTCAAAAAATGAAGGAGGAAAATACATCTCTAATTGGCATAAGATAACTGCAGCCTCATTTTCCAAAATTTCTAGCTTTAATGGATCAATGGCTTTACAACAAATTGCATTGAAAAATAAGCACAACCTAGTTATAGTCTTCCTAACATTGTTAGGCAATATCCCACGAATAGCCACTGGTAGTAGCTGTTGCATTAAGACATGACAATCATGAGATTTTAATCCAATTAATTTGAGATCTTTACCTGAGACAAGCCTATTGACATTTGATGAGTAGCCATGCGGCACTTTAATACTTTGTAAACACTCACAGAAACTTATTTTTTCTTTTTTAGACAGAGTGTAGCAGGCAGGAGGCAAATATATCTTATTACCTATATGTTGTGGAGTTAACTCTTCTCGTATACCCATCAAACTCAAATCCAGACGAGCATTATAACCATCTTTTGTCTTGCCTTGAATGTTGAGAAGTGTTCCGATTAAACTATCACATACATTTTTCTCCACGTGCATCATATCAATACAATGTCTTACATCAAGACTAGACCAATATGGAAGATTGAAGAAAACCGACCTCTTTTTCCATATATTTTTCACAGTAGATTGCTTTTGGTATTTTCCAAAGACGACATTAATGCCTTGTTGTCGTTGATAAACTTCCTCTCCGGTTAAGGGCTTTGGAGCAACACCATGCTCTTGTTCCCCATTGAAAGCTTTCCGCAATCTACGATATGGATGATAACGATCTAGAAATTTTCGATGCCCGAGATAAACAGTCTTCTTTCCTTTTACAAGTTGATGGTAACATGTGTCTTTTTCACATATAGGACATGCTCTATGCCCTTTAACTTTATAACCAGACAAATTGCCATATGCCGGAAAATCGTTGATGGTGCAAAACAACATGGCACGCATATTGAACTGTTCACCAGAATACGCATCAAAAACATCCACCCCTTCCTCCCACAACACTTTTAAATCATCAATCAGAGGACTTAGATAAACATCTATGTCATTTCCGGGTTGTTTTGGGCCCGAAATCATCATCGATAACATAATATATTTACGCTTCATGCACAACCTAGGAGATAGGTTGTAGATCATCAGGAGAACAGGCCAACAAGTATGGTTAGTACTTAGATTACCAAACGGATTCATTCCATCAGTTGAAAGTCCAAGTCTAAGGTTTCTCGACTCTTTGCCAAAATTTGGAAACAAAACATCTATTTTCTTCCATTGTAAAGAATCAGCTACATGGCAAATTTTTCCATCACACTTTCTTTCTTCTGCATGCCATCTAAGATTCTTTGCGTCATTTGCATTAGTGAATAGTCTCTTGAACCTTGAAATTATTGGTAGGTACCATACCACTTTCGCGGGAGGAACCTTTTTTACCGCCTCATCATCACTAGAATCGCCAGCATTCTTTTTGTAGCGGGATGCCTTGCACTTCGGACAATGATTATAGTTTACATACTCTTTTCTGTATAATATGCAATCATTAGGGCATGCATGTATCTTTTCATACTCCAAACCCATCGGACATAATATCTTTTTCGCCTCGTAATAACGATTTGGCATTACGTTACCTTCTGGAAGCATCTGTGTCAACAATTCAAGCAATTCGCTAAAACTTTTGTCAGTCCACCCATTATTTGCCTTCAAATTAAACAATTTTAACACGGCTGACAAACGTGTAAAATTTGCGCATCCCGGATACAAAGGTTTATCCTTGTCACTGCATAAAGTATCATACGCGTGCGCCTTCTTAAACGAATCTTGTCCAATATCACGCATCATGTCTTCCAGACGATCATCCATTTCTGCACTAACATTATCTCTTTGGGACACATTTGACTTTGCTACTACCTCACCGTGCCATATCCATTGTGTATAACTTTGACAAATCCCATGACAAATTAGATGATCCATGATTTCTTTCTTATTGAGTTTTGGTTCGTGATTTGCACAACGAACACAGGGACAGAGAAAAAGCAGATGAAGACTTTTTTCAGCATCACTCTTAGGAGGAGCAAGATTTTTTTTAGCATTACTTTCAGCAAGCTCTAGAAATTCCATCACTCCTTGTTCGTACTCGAAACTTAATCGATTGGCTCTCATCCAACTACGATTCATACCTATGTTCCGAAATTATTAATGCATACAGAGTTAAATCATTGGAATGCCTATAATAGTCCCTCTTTTAGACATTAGAGAGAACAAAAAGTATCTGTGTGTAAACACATGGCATAAAAGAAGAATTAAGAAGTTATAAAGAATGAAAACAGAACCTGCAATTACGTGGCGGCCGAATGACTTGCGGTTAAGAGAAAAAGAGGGACACAAATCCTGCGAGAAACGAAAAATCAATTTTTATTCCATGAGACACCACTAATTACTCATAACTTTTACATAAATTACTACTGGTAAATAATTCCATGAGACACCTCTTTTATTTGCAATTATATAGACTAAATTATTTTTAATTATAACTTAATAATTTTAAATTAGTAAATTTTAATTAATATGTCAATATTAAAAATTAATATTCAATTTTAGTTTAAATTAATATCAAATATATATATTAAATTAAAACAAGTCTAATAATATGATTGTAATTTTTAATACGTCATATCACTAAATTATAATTTATTTATTTTAATATATCTCTAAATTAAAACAAGCCTAATAATATGTTTATATTTCTCATGTAATTTTTATCATCAAAAACACCCTTCAAAATCCTACTTTTTTTTTCCCCTTAGGTACAGTACTCCCTCACCTCACACTTCAATCTTTTGTTTTTACTTGGTACTACTACTGTCTTGTGTTGGAATATTATTAATACACTTGTTTTCTTTTTTTTCTTTTATTGCTAAATGCATGTGCCATATTTTTCATTCATTATTATCTACCTATTTTTTTTTTCATTTTTTATGTGATAGGTAGGTAGTATCATATCAATAAAATTTTAATTGGTGTGATAGGTAGGTAGTATCATATCAATTGAAAGGGATACCGTTTTTTATAGTCTTTTGTTTCAATTCATTTAAGAAAAAAAAAGGCTATTTTAGAAACTCAATCAATAAAATTAGTTATAATATAATTAATCAATCAAATATAATTAATCAATCATTAATCAATTATTTTTATAATATAATAATATTTAAATGTTATGAATGATTTTGTCATATTGTTTGCTTCCCGATTTTGTTCAGTAGTTAGAATTGTTAATTCTAGCAAGGGCTGCAAAATGGTGCAGCAAAGTTCATGTAGTGATTTGTAAAAGAGGATTTTTCAGCCTCCATATACTTATATAGCATATAAATACCCCCCTTTAGAACCATCTGGTTACTATTTCCTATCTATGATACAGAGAAAGGAATATTAGTCAATGACATGGTATCTTTAATCTAAAAACGAAAGACTGGCATTTTCTTGTTCCCACACCTTGTTGGGTAGTGTGATCTGAAGATTTTCTAACCAATGCAAAGAGATTCACAAACGAATGAAATAACTTATCACTTTTAAACAACCGCAATTACAGCTAGTAACGAATACATCAGTATAGCATCTAAGTGGTTCCATGGATGTTCATATCTTATATTATACATTTTTTTAATATTAGAATTTAATAGGCATTCTCTTTTTTCAACCCAGCACTTGGAAAAAAAATTAAATGAATTTCACATATCAAGATATCATTACATTCTAACAATTACAAGTATTTTAATTAATATGATTTTATTAGTTGGAGTGGTAAAAATAGTGGAGAGGGAATTTTTACAGTTAACCATTTTTAATAGTCATCAATTTTTTCTTCCCTTTTGAGTGGTGTACTTATTAAGTGGTGACATGTATATGCCCTCAGCCACTTAGATATATAATAATATATTCTAACACACTTTATATGCAAACTCTCATTTAATTTGATTTTACGATATTTTGCTGACAACACTTTTAAAACTTACATCTTCGTTCTTTTTATTAAGAAAATGTCAAACATATTTTAATTAATAAAATT
Source organism: Lathyrus sativus (assembly GCA_963859935.3). Lineage (NCBI taxonomy): Eukaryota > Viridiplantae > Streptophyta > Magnoliopsida > Fabales > Fabaceae > Lathyrus > Lathyrus sativus. The sequence continues at coordinate 663,348,356 of OZ012739.1, forward strand.
ATAATCTGACTTTTATCTTTTTATTACAATAGTTTATAATCAGATTGAAATTAGTCCCTATAGTAAGTTGGTAATATTCAGTTGTCTTTATGTAGTTCATATTAGAGGCATTGAAATTAGATATTCTACTAATTTACAAACATTTTTCGGGTCTAAAATAAAGCAACAATGACTATAATCAAAAAACCATATATTCTAAGGAATTTTTACAGATAAATCAACAAAACCTCCCCTAAATCTCAGACGAAAAAACCACAATAGAATCAACAATTTCAACAATTTAATCTTGAACTAACCCTAACCTTTAACGGATATAAGAATAAAAAAATGAAAGAACATAGACATATATGAATTAAAATTAAGGAGTATAGAACCTTAAAATGATGTCAGAATCGAAACCGTGTTCGGATGGTGGTGAGAACGGTGACCGGCGGAGGGAGGGAGAATGGCGGAGGAAGAGAGAACAACGAACGGCGGAGGGGGGAGAACGTCGAACGGTGGAGGTAGGGAGAACGGCGAACGGCGGAGGGGGGAGAACGTCGAACGGTGGAGGTAGGGAGAACGGCGAACGGCGAACGGCGGAGGGGGGAGAACGGCGAACGAAGGGAGGGAGGGAGAACGGCGGGTTTGGTGAAGGTTCGTAGTGGGTTTTGGTAAAATGTGCAGGTTTTGGTGAAGAAACAGTATTTGTGGGTTTAATAGAAATATCCATGTAACTTTTTAAATCGGTGGATTTTACAACCGATTGAAAATCCAATTCATTAATTATCTTTTAAATCGGTGGGTTTTTAAACCGATTTAAAATCTATGTTTTATTAAATCGGTGGATTTTAAGACCGATTTAAAAAATAATTTATTAAATAACTTCTTAAATCGGTGGATTTGAAAACCGATTTAAAATCCCATTCATTAATTAAGGAAATGAATTAAATAACTTCTTAAATCGGTGGAAACAAAACCGATTTAAAATCTAATTTATTAATTTTTTTATTATTACTTTTGAGTGGCTTTTTAAATCGGTGGATTTGAGAACCGATTTAAAATCTCATTCATTAATTATTTTTTATTATTATTTTTTAAATCGGTTGGAAAGATACCCGATTTAAAAACCCTTTTACTAATTTTTTTTAATTTTTTACATCGGTGGATTGATTGGCCCGATGTAATAGATGTTATAAAACTTTTTTTTATTAATTACGATACTGCCACCGTGTTTATATTTTTAGATTTTACATTGGTTCGAGTGAATACCCGATGTAAAATAATTTTCCCAAATGTCTTTTTTCTAGTAGTGCCTATTCAAATCCCGATAGTCGACGCACATGCGTACCTTACCGTCCTTCTTTGGTACAGGCACTATGTTGGCGACCCACGGAGGGTAAGTGGTGACCGCTAAGAAGCCAACATCAAGCTGTTTCTGCACTTCTTCTTTGATCTTAACGGCCATGTCTGGTCTCGTCCTCCTAAGCTTCTGCTTAACGGGAGGGCAATCTTCTCGCAACGGCAAGTGGTGGACCACGATGTCCGTGTCAAGTCCGGGCATATCTTCGTATGACCAAGCAAAGACGTCACTATACTCTCGAAGCATCTCGACCAATCTCTGCTTGACATTACTCTGCAACGCAGCCCCTATCCTGACGTTTCTGACGAGCTCTTCAGAACCCAGATTTACGATCTCAATTTCCTCCTTGTGAGGCAGAATAACCTTTTCCTCTTGTTTCAACAAGCGGGCCAACTCTTCAGGAAGGTCTTCGTCTTCATCAATCTCTCCCTCGGCTTGATAGATCGGGCAATCGAAGTCGAAGTGAGCCGTAGAAGGTCCAGAGTCGATGTCATTTGTTATGTGGATCCTGCAATAACAAGGGTTAAGTTTAAAACAAGAATATGCAGGTTAGCACAAACCCACATTGCCATTTTACTGTTTTTCAAAACAAATATAAAACAGGAATAACAGAGAACGCAATATTTGAGTACGAAGAAAACGCCTTTAATTTATTAACAAAATGCATGTACATAATCCAACAAGGCCCTGACAATAAAACCGCTATGCCCCGGGTAGGACATAGGGTTGTACAATGATTGTAAAAAGTAAATCATTACTCTTCACTTGTCAGCTGGATGATATCCTTGATGGTCCAATTGTTGAGGCGCTCGGCCGGCTTGCTTGGCTGAATCCAAGAGTCGAGATCACAATCGCTATCCCCGCTGTCTTCAGACGCCACGTTGATGCTTTCGAAAATCACTCCGCCACTGGTAAATAGGATCGGCCCCTTACCCCGTGACGCGCTGCTAGACGAAGAAGAAGAAGCTTCAGCTTCAGGAGAATACCCCAATCCAAACTTATCCTGCTTGTTCGGTATCTCCAAAATATGCCCCCAGCCTGGGGTGGAACCGGCTTGGACGACGGCCCGAGCTTCTTTGAATGAGGAGAGATTCATCTCTGGCTTCTCTGTGACGACAGGAACTACCTCTTTCACTTTGATGACTTCAAATGCTTGGCAGAGAGTTTCATGGATTTCGCCATCCATTTCAACATACTTAAAGGATGACAAATGGCTCACCATTATGTCCTCCTCACCACACACGGTTACTATGCTTCCCCCGACAGCATATTTGAGCTTTTGATGCAACGTGGAGGTCACGGCACCAGCAGCATGGATCCATGGCCGACCTAAGAGGCAACTGTAGGCAGGCATGATGTCCATGATATAAAAGACTGTGTCGAACGTTTCCAGACCGACTTGGATCGGCAGGGTCAACTCTTCAAAAACGTGGCGCTTAGTTCCGTCAAATGCTTTCACCACCAGATCACTGGGTGTGCAAAGCAATCCACGAGTGTCCAACTTCATTAATTCCTTCTTCGGAAGCACATTAAGCGACGAACCCGTGTCCACCAGGACATGCGACATGATTGTTCCTCTGCACTCTATCGAGATGTGCAAGGCGCTGTTGTGATCTCTCCCTTTAGGAGTCAGCTCTAAATCTGTGAAACCTAGCCCATTGCCAGTATTAACATGGGCTACCACCTCTTCTAGCTGATTCACCGATATCTCTTGCGGTACGTAGGCAGCGTTCAATACCTTCAGTAGCGCGTTGCGGTGCGCTTCAGAACACAGCAACAAGTTGAGAATAGAAATCTTCGAAGGCGTCTGATGGAGATGGTCTACAATCTTGTAGTGGCTCTTTTTGATCAACCGCATAAACTCCTCGGCATCTTTGACCAGCAAATCTTTCTCTACCCCACACGGGACCTCTTCGACGACTTTGCTTTTACCCTTATCAGCCGTATCAGCTCTGACCGCTTTCTCTGCCACGACTTCCGGCGGTGCAAACACTCTTCCGCTACGGGTAATACCACTGATTCCTGCGAGATTCTCCACAGTCGACCCATACGGCTCCAGCTCTAACCTCTGACCGTTGCAATAGACTTCAGCTCCATAATGCCATGGAACGGCGTTAGTGCTCTCGAATGGGATCGGCCCAGCTTTGGTAATAGTGATTGTAGGCGGTCGGGGCGCCGAAATAGTAATTGGTTGGCAAGGAATGGTGATGGTGGCGACTTCATCGGCCTGCTTCAACACTACCTCTCCTGATACACTTTCAGCCCTCCGGCTGAACTGCAAAATACCCTCAGTCATCAGACTTTGGATTCCTTCTACCAGCTGCTCACACCCATCAGAATGTGTAGCACAGTCCATACATAACTCTCCGCATCCTGGAAAGAACCCTTTCTTCAACAACTTAGCTTTGACGAAACTAAGCGGCGTCTTTAGGTCTTTGACATCAGTCAACAGATCTGCACTCTCTTATTCGATAATGGCGTTCACTCCTCCTCCCCTATGATTCGGCATAGGGTTTTTCGTGACATTGGGCACATTGTCGGAGAAGTTGATAATCTTGGCATCTACCAGAACCTGCACCTTGTGCTTAAAGGCTTTGCAGTTCTCGATCGTGTGGCCTGGTGCCCCTGTATGGAAATCGCAAGTCGCATTTGCGTCGTACCCTGGTGGAGGTGCCCCTGTCAAGGGAGCCATCGTCCTCTTCTGAACCAACTGAAGCTGAAGCAAAGTCTGCAAGAGTTGCGCATACGACATGGGCGGTGCCTCGAAGTGACGGTTTGTCAAAGGTGCCCGATTCTGGTACTTCCTATATCCCTGCTGATTCTGTTGCTGCTGCTGCTGCTACTGCTGCGGAGCTGCTGGGATATTTATACTGGCTATCTGCTGCTGAGGGACCTTGCCCTTTCTCCGAGCGTTGGTCACAACGCTTGCCTCTCCTTCTCGTCGTTTACCAGCATAAGGTTTCTTTCCACCTCCTCCAGCTGAGGATGACTCACCTTGGATTTTCCCGATCTTGATACCATTCTCGACGTGCTCGCCCATGGTAATGAGAGCCGAGAACGTCCCAGACATACCGCTGACTAACTTTTCATAGTACAACCCCGGGAGGGTGGCAACAAACATCTGCATGAGCTCGCGCTCAACCATCGGCGGTTAAACCCGAGTAGCCAACTCACGCCACCGCTGGGCGTACTCCTTAAATCCTTCATTATTCCGCTGCGAAAGGTTCTGGAGCTGGACTCGGTTCGGGGTCAAGTCGCTATTGTACTGATAGTGGAGGACAAACGCTTCAGCGAGATCCTTCCATGTGCGCACGCTAGTGGGCTCCAAGCCCATGTACCACTCGAGGGATGGCCCAGAAAGACTATCTTGGAAGAAGTGCATCAGCAACTTCTCATCTTCGGAATAGGCAGACATCTTTCTATAGTACGATCGCAGGTGGACACGAGGGCAAGTGGTGCCATTATATTTCTCAAAGTCAGGCACCCTGAACTTAGGAGGTACCTTGAAATCAGCAATTAACCCCAGCTTGGACATATCAACGCCCAAAGTATTCTGATTCTCAATATCTCTCATTTTGTCTTCCAGTGCTTTGAATCTGAGCCGCGCTTCAGCATTCAGCTCCCCTTCTGCACCTCTTTGAGAGAAGACATCATCCTGATGATCCTCAAGCCACGGTTGAGGCACCAACAGATTCCCGACGCCAGCATTGCCGTTGACCGGCCCGATGTTGACATTAGCTCCCAGACTCCCATTGTCGACGCCCGTCGCATTGAGTCCGATGTTGGCCATCACATTGCCATTAGCACTGCCGTTGCCTCCGGCCACGGGGACACCATTCTGCGGAGTATCAACTGGTGGAGGAGTAGGCACAGCCCCGCCATGAAGTATGTCGTTACTATTAACCCTGGAGATCAAAGGCTGAACCAAAGTCCGGAGCTGGTCTTGACCATTGGCGACCACCTGCATAAGTTCCATAAAGCGATCCATCCGCTCACGGAGCTCCTGAACATCTGTCTGCACTTGATCCATGATCCTGGTCTGATTAGCTCGAGTTGGATAACGGTGAATTAGTCTCTGATCAATCCTAGAGTCACCGGAAACAGTCTGGGACCTGAAAACCTGAAAAAAACCTGCAAACACTAAAGGTTAGGAAAAACAAAAAAATGTACGCCGTGCAAATGCTTCATGCAGATGCATGCGTGTGTCTGTGTGTTTGGGAGATTTCCCCCGATCCTAGTGCCTGCGTTCCAGTGCTGATAATAATAATAAGAAGAAGTTTGAGCCCAATCATGGAAACATCAATCTCATATATAAAGGAAAGGCCTATCAAGGCAGTACATAGCATCAGCAAGTACAAGACAAACCAACAGCGTGACCTCACCCAACAAGCCTGGTGATGGTCAGCATACAACAAAGATCAAAACAAAAGGAATACAACTAGTCAAGTACGGCCACGGGCGCGATACTCTGCTAATAACTCCTTCGTCTCTGGATGATCTGGCAAAGTGAGCAACCCCTCGACGAGTAGTTCCCTCTGCATAATGGTATACTGAAGTCCTTCTATCGAACCTTCCCATGCTCCTTCGCCGAAGCAATCTTCTAATTTCCGCTTCTTTGACTCAACCGTCAGCTGGCGCTCCTTCAGGTTAGCGAGAGCTTTGTTGAGTTGGCCTTCGGCGGCGTATCTGCGGGCGGTTTCTTCATCAAACCTCTGCTCACTGTCCTTTACCTCGGCTTCCAGCTTGGAGATCTGCAGCATCAACTTATCCTCCCGCTCTTTCCTGGTGGCCAGGGAAGCCTTCCAGTGCTGGTCGAACTTGGATATCCTCCGATATGCCTCGTCCAAATGCTGCTTCTTCGTAGCTAGTACGTCGTTGACAGCCCTGAAGTCTTGACCCATGCGCTCACGCTCGGCTATCTGCTTTGTCAGGTCTGTACCTAGCTGGTTCACCAACTATGTCTGCCTTTTGAAGGCATGAACGGCTTCGTTCCTCTCACTTCGAAGCTGAGCTAACTCCTTCTCCAGTTCTGCGTTCGCCCGCTTCAATTCATCCCGCTCAGCTAATACCTAGTTATGCTTATGAATGGGCACAGTAGTAGGCTCTTCGATTGTTGGAGGACCTTCTAGCTTGGCATGAGGAAACGGCATCCCTATAGCATTGGCTCTGGCTCTGATCCAAGCTGAATACGGAGGGTAGGCTTGATTGTTGCTTTTTCCCAGCAACGGCTTGCCTCACTTATTGATACTATTCCATGCACGCTGAAGCTTGGACAAAAAATCCCCTTATAGAGTACCCGTGAGGTACAAAGATTCCTGTACCTCTTCCTCCTTCGGCGGAGTCCTCAAAGCATACGCGAACTGTCGAACCAGCAACGACGGATTGCAGTTTATGCAGCCCTTCCTACCAATCAGAGGCACATTAGGAAACCCGCTGCAACTGAAGATCACCTCAGTACCTAACCTGTCTCTGTCGAACCAATCAATATATTCTGCAGATAAACTCATCAGACGCTCAGGCCACTCAGCTGTGGCTGCAGACAAGACAAAAGGACCCCTCTTGGGCAAATGACTATCAAGCCATTTGTACAGCAAAGGTACGCAGCATGAGACATTCTTCCCTCTCCTGTTCTCATTCTTGTAGTGGACTGAGTGATAGACATCTCCAATCAAAGTAGGGACTGGATTCCTTGAGGCGAAGATGTGAAACGCATCAAAGTCTACAAAATCCGGCATGTTGGAGAACAGGATAATGCCATATATGCACAAAGCGAGGATGGCATTGAACGCATCCCAACATCTGTCCTTGGCACACTGCTGAGCTTTAACCACCAGAAACTGCAAGGAGAACCCAGGAACCTTGTTCCAACTAGTCAATACTAACTCGGAGGCGTCCAAGTAAAGTGAAGAAGCTAAACCAGCCAGATCAGGCTCAGCATCCATATGGACAAAAGGCATCTGCCTTTTGATAGGCACACCTAGCAAGTCAGCATACTCTTCCAGCGTCGGTGCGAGAACGAAGTCCTGAAAAGTGAAACATCTCAGCGGAGGGTCGTAGAACTGCAGCAGAGCATACAACCCATTCAACTCGAACACAGAAGGCTTGCAAACCAAACTGAGCAACCTGCCATAAGATTTTCTGAACTCGTCCTTCACAGAATCACCTGCTAGAGCTATCAAACCAGCCAACTTAACCACATCAAGGGTAGGGAACTTGTACGCAACGGTCTTCCTTAGAGAGCCCATAACAATACAATAGGAGGTAAGAAATCCTGGATCGGGGAAAACGGTACCTGCAACACAGACACACGTTAATGAAATGCAAATGAACATGCAAACTAATGCAAAATGCAATCATGCAATAATATATCCGGATAGCTGCTGTGGAGATTCTGTATCAACAAAACCACGACCACTGATGAGAAGAAAACCCTGGTGTAGGACCACAGATCTGATCTGCCAAGAACAACCATCTGATAGGACCATATACATAGGATCACAACTCTGCTCTATCAAGAACAAATGTCTGATAATAAGGACCTCTGATGTATGATCAAGAAATATCTGCTGATGAAGTCTTCAGACCCCAAATCAAAAATTTGCCCCATCAAGAACAAACATACAGCTGCTGATGAGATCTTCAAACCCTAAAATCTGCTCTATCAAGAACAAACAACATCTGTTGATGAGATCTTCAGACCCTAAAAATCTGCTCTATCAAGAACAAACAACTGATGACAATACTTTGATCAAAACCTGCTCTATCAAGAACAGACATACACCTGATGATAAGATCCTCTGATCAAAACCTGCTCTATCAAGAACAGACATACACCTGATGATAAGATCCTCTGATCAAAACCTGCTCCATCAAGAACAGACAAACACCTGATGATAAGATCCTCTGATCAAAACCTGCTCTATCAAGAACAGACAAATCTACAACTGAGAAACCCTGGTACAAACACAACTGATTCACTGTCAAGAAAACCAGGTAGTCTAAAGGTCAAGGTTTCCTGCAATAAACCCAACCCCACTCACAGGTATGGACCTAAACTGACTCAAGGTACGGCATCCTATGCGTTCATCAGCGTCACAGACTTTCAAGAGGGGTGATACGATACCCAGAAGGTGTGGCATCACCAGCTCATGAAGCGGCCTCACTTAGCTGAATCACAAATGATCGGTCCCCAGAGTCGACAATCCACCAAACCAGCAACCGTCTCAACCCAAAGGGTTGAAAGTGAAGCCAACCGGATGAACCTCGTCTGAGCGTGGCTTTCATGAGACACTAGTGCCTGCAAAGCAAGCACGCGCCCACTAATTTCCACTCTAAGTCTATGGTGCACTCAAGCCTGGGTCTGGCTTCTCACTCATCAGAACTCCCATCCCACAACAACATAAATAATCATATTATACTGAAAATAAAATGCGGGAAATAAAGTGCGAGAAGTAAAAATGTGATAAATAAACGCAACCCAACAAGTAAACATACAAGCGTTAGGATTGACTCTCGCAGGGAACTGAAGAAGAAGTCCCCAGCAGAGTCGCCAGATGTCGCTTGCGCGAAAATAAGGTGCCGGCACAACAGAAGAGTCGCCACCTTTCGTTATTTATCCCTCAGAGCGGGAAAGGAAACGATCGGAAAAACCTGACGAAAGAGGGTAAGACAAGGTCATCGCAACCATTGTCTGGATTCGGGAGTCGGTTACGCAAGGGGAGGGTATTAGCACCCCTCACGTCCGTCGTACTCGACGACATCCTCGCTTGTTGTGTTTACTTGGACGGGTTGGCTTTATTCTATCTACCTATCAAGGCTGGCTGAAAAAGAAAATAAAAATGACTCGGATTCATCCTATGGTTGAGGTTTGAACAGGGAACTCCTAGCAGTTATCATGCATAGGTTTCAACCTAAAAGTCTATCATCAAATCCTTATCAAAGGAAATGAGAGTCCTAAGGGATCATGTCAATGATACACCAAAACAGACAAAGCATCAGCTTAACAGTAAAATGCATGCAATGCAAGTGAGGGAGGAAATGTGTGTGGGGCTTCAGCCTCCACAAGCTCATCTCAACCTCAAGCCAGAATGGATAACAGTAATCATTGTGAAATATAAACAACATGCTATCAAGCAATAAACAGTAAACTGCAATCATACAGATAAAATGAAATCAAATGCCATCAGGCAAACAAACCACATGGGCAAGGGAGCTGGGCTCTACCGAATACCCGCAAGCAAAGCCACATAGTAACAATACAAGCAGAGGGAGCAACTCAACCTCTAGTGCAATCATGCTCCTAGAGTCTACCTATTCTAGATATGGACTTATTCTGATGCATCAAACAAGTCAAACAAAACACATCAATAGAGAAAAGAAAAAGAAGAAAACAGATCAACTCCTCTCTCCACTCCAAGCCTCAGCTCTTCCAATAGCAACTCAGTCTTCAGACTTCAATCACTTGACAAACATCAATTGCTTTTCCAGGTTTCAACCCTACAACATAAGTTTCAACTTATCTTCTCCCTTTAAGCTTCATCTTCTTGATCAGCTCCACCTTCAGGCTTCACCTAATCTTCAGGGATCTTCAAGTGTCAACTTGCTCTTTCTGCTCTTCAAGCTTCAGCTGGAATGGCAATGCTCAAGGATTCATCCTCTTCTATACTCTTCAATGAAGTCTTCATCTTCATGCTCAGGCTCAACCTCTCTCAAGATAATCAAACCAGAGAAAATCACTTACTGGATAAGCTGGGGATATTGAACTGCTTATTGACCACCAAAGGTGACCTTTAAGGGTTCAACATCAAAGGAATGGTTCCCTCAAAAGTTCTACTTCCTAGATACATCACTTATCCCTCCAAAGGAGAGAGGTGTATACCATGGAAGGACTTTGAATCATAGGGAGGAATGGAGGTGAATGATACCATCCATGTTTGAGAAAGAAGTCATCTACATCTAAGCTCTTCCTAATTCCTAACCCTAAAACAAAACAAAAACAAAAAGGAATAAGATCAAGCTCTCAAGCTCCTCAATGCATCTTCAAGTCTTCTACTATGCTCCACAATGCTCCACAAAGAGATACCAAGCTTCCCAAGCCCACAAAGCAAAGCAAACAACAATACAATGCCCTAATGGCAACACAAACAATCAACCAATACAAAAATCAACTAAAAATAGCATACTACTATATTAAATCCTAATATAATTTCTAAGGGATCCTACATACCTACCCTTAATACCCATATATGCCCCATAGTCTAAATTGTCCTAAAAACTCAAAATCTAAAGTTATTATGGACCTACGTTGAAGTTTTAACCTAATTCTACACAACCTAATAGCATCTAATCAAAACTATCCTAAAAATCATCACAAAAATATGGAATTAATCCAGGGGGAACCTAAAACATATATCTAACTACCCTAAAAAGATTGACCTAAAAATACTAAGGGATCTACCTAAACTAAAATCTACAAATTAAGGTATCAACTTAAAAGAATTAAAAAGCAATAAAAGTAGAAAATATGCAAAAAAATACTAAAATGCATGATATGAAAAATGTTTTTATTTTATATTTTTCTAGACAAAAATATGAAAAGGGAGAAAAAACTCCCATGAAAAAAATATTGATTTTCCAATTTAATATGATTTTCTAAAGATTTGAAATAAAATGGTAAAAATATAAAATGAGAAATATGAACATGGGTGCAGATAGTAACCAGACTTAGTACAATCCACGCTTGGGCCCATCCAGGGGGGTTCCAATAACAAAATGCTTAAGCCCAATATCCAAATCAGAAAAACCAATTAAAACTGAAAATAAAATGGAAAAGTCACGGTGCAACTAGTAATGATATTCGGTTCAAATTCACAATGGGCCTGATAGGGGGTGGGTATAGCATTGATGACTTAAGCCCAGACTAGCGTTTAAATGAAACGCGGCGTTTCATGGCATTCAGTCTTCCCTTCAAACTTCAAATTAAATCTGGGGCGTTGGATGGTTTCTCAAGTCAATGGTCAAGCGTGCACATCAACGGTCGTGGGTTATCTTCAACCTTGCGTAACTAGGGTTTTCAGAAAAACCTCCATTAAAACACATTCCATGCACAGATTTCCTCCAACTCGTGTGGCCTCATTTCTTCATCAAATCTCAACATGTAAAACACAATCTTGCTTCATTTTCCACGCTGAACACGACTATGGCATTGGTTTTCATTGAAGTGACCTCTATACTCAAACCCGAAGGTGCAACCAAACCAATCTCAAAATATGACCACTCTACAACTTCAACCAAACTCATATTTCTTTACATAAAAATAGTCCTTGCATTATACTAATCACAACCAGCTAATAGTCTTGCATTGTAACTCATTATAACACACATTCTTGCTCCATCGAGAATTGGCATCCATGAATGAAACTTCACCAATCACTCCTAAACTCATCAGAAATGATCACCTAATTGTCTCTAACAGTTCTATACTAACAATTCATCCAAACCATGCCTAGATTATGAGGTGGAATAGATTTTGCAAACCTGGCTTCTTGGATTGGTAGTGATGGTAGATCTTCAATTCAAGGCTTGGAACTCTTCAAGAACACTCCTTGGATGATGAAAACACTTCTGTATGCAAAAGATTTGATGTAGCAAGCTTGTACTTCAAGATCCAATGACAATTGCTTCTTTGCAAATTCAATGTGAACACCTTCAATCTTCCATGGATGGAGCTTCAAACCAGTATGAACACACTCAACAAGATCTATGGAGAAGGTTTGTGAAGAAAAATGGGATGGCAATGAAGAAGAATGTGAAGTTTGAATGTGATTTGCAATGGAAGCTTTTTGATTTCACTCTCTCTTATCTACACCAATTAACACCAACCTTGCATTTGAGCAAGTCACAATGGATATATAGAATGGTTTAGAACAGTCTAGAACCATCTAGGATCATCTAATGAGAAATTCATCTTTTCATGCCATGGTATCTTGAATTCTCATTTCTCATAACATGGCATCTCATGCAAAAACCCTTGTAACCTTGGTAACCAACTTGAATTTATCCCCACATGATATTTTGGATGAGATACAATTCATACTTCCCTTGCTTATTGAGTTATTTTGAGTTTTGATTTGGTACCCTAATATGCAAGCAATCCAATTACAAGGCAGCCCTATGATGCAAGCCTAAAATCAAAATTGTGGCTGAACCATTGTTCTTAGAATGTCATTTGGAGTCAAAATGACCTATTACATGACATGGTTTGGACTTATAACTTGGGATTTATGATTTTCAATTTCACTTTAATTAACTTATGCCTCATTTTTAGGCCATTTTTATCACTTTTTGATATGAGCCTTTTCAACATCTCATGACCTCACTACTAGCCTTAAAACATCATTCTAAGCAAGTTTGATGTTGAAGATTTTTCCATTTGAAGATTGGAAGTAGGAGATATGGCCTTATGCTTGAAATGACCTATGACTTCCAAATAACCAAAATGCCCTTGGCTTGTCAAAGCCATAAGTTGAGTTCTACAAATCCTATCAAGGACTTCTAGTACTCTCTAGAAATCTAAGAAGATGCTCTTCAGAATTCATGTTGACCAAGAGATCATAGGAATCATCCTACTAGGGCAAAAGTTGTCTGCAAGTTGGGTGACTTTCAGGGACCCAGATTCACATACCTCAGATGACCTGTAATTTGTCAAAACCATAACTTGAGCTCCACAAATCCTATCAAGTACTTCTACTACTCAAATTAAAGCTAAGAACAAGCTCTACAACATTCATGTTGTGGGGAAGATGATATGACAATCACATCTTGAGCTAAACTGCCTTGAAGATAGGGATCAAACTAGGGGATTTTACACTGTCAATCCTTAGAAACCCTAGCTTAAAACTTCTCAAACTCCTCAATCATGATGAGTTGGTCTAGGAATCATCCTTATAGCACTTCAATACATCATTCCATGATCACATGGCTCTTGGATTAGGTCTCAACCCTCTCCAAATCACCAGTTGACCTAGGGTTGACCCAGTCAAAACCCTAATTCCACCACTCATGGCTGAATCTTCTGAATTCTTGTACAATGACCTCTCTGGGCTTCATGATGGCTTTCAAGACATCTAATAAGCTTTATCAAAGCTTCAAGTCCATCCTCATAGTCTCAGAATCATCTGAGGAGCACCCACAACCCTCAAGTTATGAGGCACGCAACCTTGGTTTCAACCAATTCCTCTGAGGATCTCTTGAGTTCTCTGATAAAGGTATCAACCTTTGAACATTGAAATAACTTTCTTGGCTAGCTTCAAAGCCTCATATAACTCTTGATGGGTAAATAAATGTTGGCCAAATTTTGGGGTGCAACAGCATGCCCCAGCCTTGCAATGGCTTTGCCCCTGATTGACTGATTCGTGGAGCAGTACCTCTAGCCGCGAGAGATTTGTTGAATCTCAACCTAATTTCCCCGTGTTAACCGATCCTTGGATGGCTGACCTTACCGGGGGTTATTTGATATAGCTGGCCACAGCTCTACGGAGTATTCAGGCGTTCTACATTCTATCCTGATCAAACTTTCCAATGTGGAAACTTTCCTGCGGTCGAGCGCTTACTCACAAGTAAAACAAGTTGTTCTGCATAAAAGATACATTAAATGCAATGCATATGACAGTTTTCGAAATCCAAGCCTGTTCACTGGGAAAATTTATGACATATAATGAACGAATCAATTATCAAAGTGTCAAAATTAATACAACGTTGTAAGAGGAATCCTTTTTTGAGTTAGTTTCGATGCGATCTTTACCGAAGTATGCTCTCGAACTAAACCTGTTTCAATTAGGACTTTTTCAAGTTGTAACGTGGTCAGGTTCACGGTTAACAAGGAAGGATATAAGGCTCAAAATTCATTTTAACCCACCCGTTCTCCTTGATGTTCTCCAACCCTACATCCAGCTAATTCGACACAAGCGCTCACCTCTCAGCGGTGGAATGATAGGAGTGATGGTTCAGGAAACCACCTGCTTTTTGGAGTGACAATCATTCACTTTCCGTCTTTATAGTGCCCGGAGTCACACAATTTCGTTCTTGCTTGAGGATTTTTCTCTTGCAATCCTTTTCGTTTTTTCGCTTTTTCGTTCCCTAATTTTTGCCTGGACTAACTCTTTTGAGTTTCTGATTTTGAAGTCCAGCGGGATACCCTCATTTTTTCCTAAGTCACTTGTTTTCAAGATTCGACTTAGTGGGTTTTTTTTATTTATTTTTCTTTCTGAACAGATCATGTGACACCGGCTTATCTGACCTGTTAAAAGCGGTTGTGACTGTTTCACTCCTTATCAGCAAGGTTTAACCATTGTGGTTTTTTAGGTACGACCTATCCATGTATGATTTATCCTCGAACGGACACTCCTTTTGCAATTTGAACACTTGGTCAAATTAACTGACACCTACCCTGCCCCAGGTTAAGATTGAGGGTTTTTCATTTTCAGAAAGAAACTCCTACTACAAGGCTCAAAGGGGCTGACAAGGGATTATCTTCCTTATATCTCCGGTGTTTATGGATTTCAAACAATGCTTGTATATCGTCAACAAGTTTTTCTATCCAAGAGCATACAATCGAAAGCTTACACGTCTTTCGATTTCGTCATCCTCCTCAGATTCCACTTAAACAAGCGTTTGAAATAAAAGAAAGCAACAGAGTGAACACGAATGTATTAATTCAAAACATTCATATTTATTTCATTTATCAATATCAATTGAAAACAACAAGCTTTACAAGAGAAATATGCAATTAGACAGGAAAGAAACTACAAATGTAAAGCAATGACATGCAAAATGCAGATTGCCAGCTTCTGAGAACTAGGCTTCTTGTATCTTGACTTGTGGGCGACTCAGCCGCTTTCGGCTTGTCCGTGGTTTGGCAGAGGATTCTGCACCACGTTGGGCGCTTCATGCGAGAAGTTTATGGCTTTACTGTCAATCAAATCTTGTAGCTTGTGCTTAAAAGCCTTACAATCGTCAATGTTGTGCCGGGGTGCCCCCGAGTGGAACTCGCAATGGGCATTTGCATCATATCCAGGTGGGGGTCGGCCTGTCAGAGGGGCCAAGGTTCTCTTATGAATTAACTGCAGTTGTAGTAACGTCTGAAGCATCTGGGAGTACGACATTGGCGGCGTATCGAATACTCTATTCGCTCCCCTCGAATTCTGGTACTTCCTGTAGCCCTGTTGATTCTGCTGCTGTTGTGGTTGTTGTTATTGTTGTTGTTACGGTGGTGGTATCAGAATGATAACACTTGCAGCCTGATGATTATGACACTGATCTTGATATCTACCTCTGCCTCTACCCCGAGAGCTTGATACAGAATTAGCGTCGCCTTCACGCTTCTTATTTCCGAACACTTTCTTTCCTCCACCTAACGAAGGTACTTCTACGGCCTGAATTTTCCCAATCTTGATGCCATTTTCTATACGCTCACCAGTGATCACAAGGTCAGAGAAACTCCCGGACATACAGTTGACGAGCTTTTCATAGTACATCCCAGATAAAGTTGATACAAACAAGTGAATCAACTCTCTCTCCACCATTGGGGGTTGCACTCTGGCTGCAAGCTCACGCCACCTCTAGGTGTACTCTTTAAAAGATTCCCCGTTCTTCTGGATGACATTATGAAGTTGGACCCTATTGGGAGCAAGGTCACTATTATACTGGTAGTGCTTCACAAACGCTTCAGCCAAAACCTTCCAACTGCGAACCTAAGAGGGTTCCAAACCCATATACCACTCGTGCGACGACCCTGACAGGCTATCCTGGAAAAAATGCATGAGCATCTTCTCATCATTTGAGTAGGCTGACATTTTTCTGTAGTATGAACGCATGTGCACCCTTGGGCAAGTGACACCTTTGTATTTATCAAAGATAGGAACTTTCAACTTGCACGACCTTAGAAAACACCAACTGGTCTCTGACAGACCTTAGAAAACACCAACTGGTCTCTGACATACCTTAGAACACATCTCCACCTGGTCTCTGACAGACCTTAGAACCCTCCATAAATATCCAGGATCCTGATCAAGAAACAAACCGGTGGTCTGAAGGTCTAGTTACCTGCATAACCCTGAATCCCCTCACAGGTGGGTGGCCCTATAACTGGCACAAGGTACGGCATCCTATGCGGTCATCGGCGTCACAGACTTTCAGGGTTGATGATACGATTCCCAGAAGGAGTGGCATCATCAATTCCTGAAGAGGCCTCACTTAGCCAACTTCCAAATGATCGGTCCCCAGAGTCGACAATCCAACTAACCAGCAACCCACGCCAACCAAAGGAAGGGGCAGGAGGCCAACCAGAGGAACCTTGTCTGAGTGTAGATTTCATGGGACACCAAAGCAAGCAAAGCAAGCGGGCGCCCACTAATTTCTACTCTAATTCTAGGTGCACTCAAGCCCAGGTCCGGCTTATCTCTCAATATCAGAACACCCGCCACACCCCAGATACAGCAATAATAATCAATATATAAAGCTGAAAATACAAGGTTAGAAATATAAAATAACTCCATACAAAATCCTCGACGGGAAAACAAGCGTTAGGATTGACTCTCTTAAGGGACGTTGGATCCCAAATGCATAAGAACTATCGCATTCCTTAGCAGCTAGGGGGCGTTGGCTCCCCAGCAGAGTCGCCAGCTGTCGCTACTACGAAAATCGGCGCCGGCTGAACAGAAGAGTCGCCACCGCGTGTTATTTATCCCACGGGAGGGAAAGGAAACGCTCAGAGTAAACCTCGCACAACACGGGAAAGGTATGGTCATCGCAACCAAAACCTGGATTCGGGAGTCGGTTACGCAAGGGGAAGGTATTAGCACCCCTCACGTCCGTCGTACTCGACGGGATCCACGCTTGTTTTCAGGTATGGATTGTTACTCTATCTAAACTATAGGTCAAGGGTTAAAAAGAAAATAAAATGAAAAATAAAAATGACTCGGCAAAGTATCGCACTTTATGCCTACGTATTCCCGTCTGGAACGAGAAATCAGAGTCAACGTAGTTCGCCTACCTACGGGAAAGGAGGGGAAGGTTGCTCGCTAGGATATCGCATCCTATGCCTACGTACTTTCATACAGCATGAAAGATCAGAGCAAACGTAGTTCGGGCCACGTACGACGCAAACTTGTCTTGGTTGATTTTATTCCTTCTGAAAAAGGTTTTCTGATCAACAGTCCCAGCGGACAAAAATGACGCTTTGATGATTTCACATTCTTTTACAGAAGAAGTGTCTTTTATTGTGTTTGAAATCTTTATGTGTTTTTCTGTTTGTTTTGAGAAAGAAAGAGACAGAACTCTAACCTACGGTTGCGAAGGGAAACAAACTAACCTAATGTTATCATGCATGGGTTAAGACCTAGTGTCTATCATGCTCCTCTCTTGCACAGAGAGAAACAGAGATCCTACGGGATAGGCAGAAACAGAAACAATACCAGATATAATAAAGCAGTAAAATGCATGGATGCAACAGTACAAGCGAGGCCAGGGAGTCCCACTCAACCTCGAACCTAGAAAACAATAGGCAAAAGTGAACAGGCTTCACTTTCAACCCAACAGGGTAAACAGCAAACAATACAGTCAGGAAAACCAAACAATACATCAAGAAATGAAATACAGCAGAAAGATGAACAGCATCAGCAGCTCTGAATCAACATCTGGCTCCAAGTAATCTCCAATCAGCTACAGACTTCAACAAGCATCAATCTCCCTCTTCATGGCCTTCAGGTAAGGGCTTTAATCATCAGTCTTCCATCTGCAATGGCTTTTCTTCAAGTTCCAACCTCCAGGATGAGGAATCAGTCACAAGAGTGAATTGGGTGTTAAGCAATCAGTTGACTACCAAGGGTGGTGAACAGACTGCTTCTAACACAAAAGACATTTTCTCTCAAGAGTTCTATCTCTTAGACACTATCACCAAGCCTTCCAAAGGAAGGGGGTGAGTGTCTTAGAGAGACTCTGAATCACAGAGAAGAATGGATGCAGACAAGGCAATCCATGTTTGAGAAACAACTTTCTAACCTAGAGCTCTACCTAGCTCCTAAATCCTAGTCTCTCAGCAGCTGCTAGCAAGAACCTCCTCTTCAACTCTGGAAGTTGAACTCCAACATCTGAATCTCCAATGGCTTCATCTTCCCAAGTCTTCAGCTCTCCCAAATTCCCCAGACAATCCCAATACCCACACACACAAGCAATAATCCCCAGAGGGCACACCACATCAGTCAATCAGATATATACAGAGTATTAATAGCAGTAGGGGAAGCCTGACTTTTTCTAAGGGGATCTAATAACTACCCATAGCCCCTATAGTCCCATAACTAAACTATTCAAACCCTAAGTCCTAAGGGAAAAGGATCAAATCTCCTAAGTCATCACCTAAAACCCTAGTTTTATTCATGTTGCTCACACCTACACTAAGCACCTAAATTTAATTTCTAAAAAAGGGTACTAAATTGAATCTACTAGTTTGATGTCTAATCTAAACAACCTAAAAAGAATGGATGAAAAATATGAAAGCAATTAATAGAACAAAAAATATCAAAATCATGTATGAAATGGAATTATGTAAAATGTTATTTATTTAGAAAATATGAGAAAAATATCAAATAAAAAAATAAAATACAATTTTTATTTTTTATAATTTTCTAGACATCTTAAAGAAAATAATGCAGAAAGAATGAATTAAAAATGATTATTTTGCTATTTATTATGAATTTTAGAAAATGCATGAAAAAATTAAAGAAAATAAAAGAAAATATAAAGAAATAAGATGGAGGGGGTGAGAAAAGCAATAAAACCAAGTTAGCGCGTTGGGCTTATTAACATGGGGGGTGTAGATAGCGCTCTGAGCCCAATCCCCCCCAACTTAATGAAACGCTGCGTTTGGGATTTCAAATTCTCCTACCAAAACTCAGATCAAACACGGGCCGTTGGATGATACTCCCAGTCAAAAGTCCAACCTCCATCGCACGACTCTCCACCCTTCTTCAACCTCCAGCTCCTAGGGTTTTCAGCCATGCATTCCATACACGAATGTTCCACTCACTCGTTCTCCATGCATTCTTGATGAAAAATAACAACTCCAAGCCCTAAAATAATCTACACAACTCAAGGAATCCATATCCAATCCTAGTTTTCCCTAACTCTCATTGTACAATCCAAACAGAGAGCACGAAACTCAGGGCACACCATGCTTGCCTGAGGTCAAAGTTACCAGAACTCAAACCTGATGATCCACAGATATTCTACATGCTTGCCTCATTGTTCTATGCTTCATCACATTGATTATAACTCAACACACAGCTTATTATCGAAGCCAACAGAAATGGCAACCTGTCATGGATCTCCATGAATCTATCCCTAAACTTCAAGAACTGATCCTCTAGGGTTTCTAAACAACATTACCCTAACCACATGATCTCTACCAGCCAGAATAGTGAGATTCGAAGAAATTTACATACCTTGCACTTGATGATGGTGATGGTAGTTAGACCTCAATTCAACCTTTGATACTTGCTGAAAACAATCTCCAATGAATGAATATGCTTCTGTTTGCAATGATTTGTGCTTAATCCTTATGAATCATGCTATTCCATCCTTCATGCAAGTTGGAGTTTCAAACTGAATCTCTTCACACAGCCACGAATTCACTCCAATCTTTTGTGCCAATTACTCCATGATGTTAGTAGATGATGATGGTGACAGAAATCAGAATGATAGAGGAAGTTCCAATGGGTTTTGGATGAAAGTGAAACTTGGGATGAAGAAGATAATAGGTATGATCCTTGATCAATTCAACCACTTCTTGATGTGAATCCTAGGGTTTGAATGATGATGGTGATGATTCAATCCAAATATGTGAGAATTTTGAGAGGTTTGTAAGAGTTTGAGGATCTTATGGAAGAATAAGAAAATGGATGAAAAATGGAGATTTTTGACAAATGGGAGCACCAACCCTTGCATGAATCAGCTTGCATGAATATATAGGTTGCATTAGAACCTCCTAGAACATTGGAGAAATTTCCCTTTACACTTTTCCCTTTCAATTTGGATTATGTTACTTTCAATCCAAGCAACCATGGATAACTCATAAATTGTGACCTAAACTCAAAATTCCACTTTAGCCAATGTCTTTAAAATGCCTTTTCCATTCAAAATGACCTATAATTTTGCATCATTTGGCCAAGATATGAAAAATACCATTTTTTAAGCCATTTTCCTTCATTAAATTCACCAATTTTGAAACCTTGTGCTATGGACATTTCCAATCTCTCATAGTCACTTTTCTAGACTCAAAATGTCATTTGGAGCAAGTTTGATGTTGTAAGTTTTCTCATTTGAGGCCTCCTTGTATGAGTTTTGGACATAGGTTAAAATGACCTGTAATTCACAAATGACCAAAATACCCTTTGCTTGCCAAGACCATAAGTTGAGTTCCACACATCATATGAAGGCATACTATACCATTCTAGAAAGCTAAGACAATGAGGAACAATTCTTATGTTGACCGAAAATTCATTTGTAATCTCCTTGAGGGGTAAAAGTTGCTTGGAAGTCAAGTCACTTTCACAGACAAAATTTCAGATACCTCAGATGACCTGTAACTTGCAAGGACCATAACTTGAGTTCTATAAATCTCCTTGATGTCTTATACCACTCAAATTAAAGGTCTTGAGATCCTCTACAAGTTTCATGTTGGCCAAGGATCCATTTGAAGCTTGCATTTTGACTTATTTTGCTGGGAAATTTGACCTAAACTAGGGGATTTTACAGGGAAACCCTAATTTAGAAACTCCTCCTCTCCTTGATTTCTCTTGAATTCTTCTTAACACAACAACATATCCTTATTCTCCATGTCAAATGATGAACCCCACCTCTCTCCAATAGCCCTTAATGCCTTTCAATCAGTCAATTGACCTAGGGTTGACCTAGGGTTGACCCAGATGAAACCCTAGTTGACTGTCTTCAACTGCAATTCTTGTGATCACCTCAACAACTTGTTTTCCTCCCCAAATGACTTTCTAAGCCTCTCATGATGTCTAGATGCTCTCCATGCCTTCCATTCACAGCTCACAACCCCCTTGTTGACCCTCAGATGCCCTCAGATAGGGGATAGGCTCAAGGTTAGATCTGCTGAACTCTCTGCTCTCAAATTCTTTTCTGATGACTTGAATGAGATGGAATTAGGATAATAACCTCTTGATAGGCCTCTAGAGATGAGAATAATGATTGGTCCCCTGTTGAATGACTTGCTATGCTTATGCTATGCAGAGGGTTAGTCTATGTACATGACTCTATATGCAAATGCTAATGATAATGAAAAAAATAAACCAAGTGAATAAGGTTGAGCAAATTTTAGGGTGCAACAGCTGCCCCTATTTAAGCGACTTGGACCCGATTGGGTGAAGAGCGGACGGCTTTCATACATTCGAGGTACGAGACGGTTGAATACCAGTGGAACTGGAAATTTGCCAACCGCAGAAATAAACCGCACTCCTGCTTGGAGAACGACATTCATCAGCTGAATCTGACTGTTACGGCAACCCGCTGATCTCGTGCGACCGTGCTGGGGATTCTTCTCATCATCCTGAAGAAGATTGAATCATCGGAAATTTCGTTCTTTGCTTGTCCACGTCAGGACTCTACCTGCTGTCAACACGAAGAGAGCTCAACTAAAACCTGTCCACGTTAGGACTCCGCTTGCTGTTAACCCAGAAAATCTCGGCAACTCCGCTGGGGAATAATTTGTCTACCTTTCCATAAACTGAATCGTCCCCGTTAGGAATAACACCCTTCCACGTTAGGAACAACCTCGTCTGGACCCGTCCACGTTAGGACTCCATCCTTCCACGTAAGGAACCACGTCTTCTTTCCACGTAAGGAAACCAATTTTCTTCTACGCGAGGAATACAATTCCCAATCTGTCCACGTGAGGACTCCAACCTTTCTGAATCTGTCCGCGTCAGGCCTCCGATCTTTCCGCGTAAGGAATACCACTTTGGTTCTGAACCTGTCCACGTTAGGACTCACCCTTCCACGTAAGGAGTACATCATTCTTCCTCGTCAGGAATCATCTTTTCTTGAATCCGTCCACGTAAGGACCCCAATCTCTCCACGTAAGGAATCTATCTTCTTCTTCCACATTAAGAATAACTCCTTTGATCTGTCCGCGTCAAGACTAAACTCGATACGTCCGCGTGAGGACTCGGTCTTTCCGCGTAAGGAAACCCATTTTTTTTCCACGTAAGGAATCTCATCTTTCTACGTAAGGAATAAACTTTTCATCTTTCCACGTCAGGAACTGAAACCTCTTTTCCCATGTAAGGAATAGACTTGTCCACGTCCGGACCCATTTTTCGTCTTGATTTGTCCACGTCAGGACTCAGGCATCTTCGACCTGCTGAGGAAATAAGACTTGTCCACGTAAGGACTCACGCGCTTGTCTGATCTGTCCGCGTCAGGACCCATGCTTTTCCACCACGAAGAAAGATAACTGCTGAGAGGAACTGGTCCACGTCAGGACACCACCACAAAGAGTAATCACTTTTGTCAACGTCATGACTTCCCATTTTACCAATTTCGAGAACCCGAATCTGCCCACGTTAGGATTAACACACCTCACTAACCCGGGGAAATAAACCTGTCCACGTTAGGACGCCCACTTCTGAAGAAATCCCGTCAATATAGGAATAAATTGTCCACGTCAGGACTTAGTTCTCCATTGATCCCCACCCACAAACTTCTTAGCACCGACGTGGCAGCGACTTTGGGGCGGACTCTACTGGGGATATCTGGGAACCAAACTACCGGATGCCTGTTCTGGTGACTGGAGGCAACTTCTGAAATTCTGATCCATGAAACCCTTTCGATGACAAATAACTCTGCTTGGAAATAAAGAGAATCTTATCCTGGTAACTCTGTGGGGACTACTGCCGAGCTGACATTATCATTGAATATCTCATGCCGAGATCTTGAGTGTTTGGTAGTTCATTTGAGCAAGTGCTCTCTTCACCTGAACTTCCAGAGTACAGAAACTGCTTCAGCACAATAAATGCTGAAGATAATGCCGACTCCGCCGGGAATAGCCAGATGCTACAGAATTATTCCAGCAAAATAAATGCTGGAAGGGTGAAGTCAACCATGCTGGGAAGTTGGGAGTTCGAAACAAACACCCTGTTGGGGTAACCCCCTGCTGGGGAATATAACTTTGCTGATGAATAGCAGGTATGCCAAGTATGATTGGACTTCTCTGCTGGAGAGTGAACTGATATTACACGGTATCCCTGACAAAGTAAATGACGGGACCCACCACCAACTCTGCTGGGGAGAGTCTATTCTCTCGGGGGAAATCCACTGACTCCGCTGGGGGAGAGTGAATGACCCTGCGGGGAAAGATGGACCTGTCTGAATACAGCCTTACGATTTTGGAATCGTCGATCCTCTTTTGCACAAGCTATGACTAGCTGGAGAATCCGATCCTCCTTCAGGAAGAACCTACATGACCTGCGTGAAGGCTGAGTCTTTCGTTATTGCAATCTTTCGATCATCTTCCTCGTACGGTTATGAAACCTGCAACAACGCAAACAAGACAAGACAAGCCTATGCAACCAAATCAACTCAGGTTAGTGACGTTATTTTCAGTTAATTCAAAGCTTTAGCAACTGTTGGCAAGGGCCAGCGACGTTATACTCATGCTAGTTTCATTAAACTTAGGCGTTAATCATGCACAAAACAGTAAAGAACAGTGTCAAGTACTGAATAACGTATTTATTGATTGGGCCCCTGAATGGGCGGAGTTTTGTACACGGAATGTAACTCCTGAAAAGAGGAAGCTACACAAAGCAAATATACAAGTATACGAGTATGCACAAAAAGCATAAATATTGACAACTTAAATTTGTACACATGTCGGCAACGGGATACAGGTGAACACCACGAATTGATCCCCCCATGACTCGTCCGACCCTAATGCTTTCCCGGTATCCCCACTTCTGAAGAGATTGTATCCGATAACTGGCTCCTCAAATGTATTCTCCCGCATTGATGCTTATTGCAATTATCAAATTCGGACCGCAGTCATTTGCTTTTCAAATCCCTAACTTTTGCGTGAACCGCCCTTTACGGGTTTTCAGTTCACCGGGATACCCTTTTTTGCCGAAGCCGCCCAGTGTAGGTTTTCAACTTCGCGGGTGTACATTTTTTCAATTTTATCCCTAATTTTTGTCCGAACCGTTCATTCTGTTTTTGGTTCGCCGGGATGCCCCATTTTTGCCTGGACTCTCTTTTTTTTGTCCAGCGGGTCTATTTTAAGCAAAGTATTTTTTAACCGCGTCCGAATTCACAGGCGACGTGAAGTCTTCTCCGTCCATGGTGGACAACAACAACGCTCCTCCTGAAAATACTTTCCTGACAACGTATGGCCCTTCGTAATTGGGGGTCCACTTGCCCCTGTGATCTGCTTGCGGCGGGAGAATCCTTTTCAGCACAAGGTCGCCTGTCTGAAAGCTTCGCGGATGAATTTTCTTATCATACGCTTTCTTCATTCGGCTCTGGTATAAACGACCATATGCTAGAGAAGCTAGCCTCTTCTCGTCCATCAACCTCAGTTGATTCAATCTGTTTTTCACCCATTCTGCCTCGTCTAACTGAACATCTCGCAATACCCTCAAAGAAGGGATCTCGACTTCCAATGGCAGCACTGCTTCCATTCCGTATACTAACGAGAACGGGGTTGCCCCGGTTGATGTGCGTACCGTCGTACGATAACCGTGCAGAGCAAAAGGTAGCATTTCGTGCCAATCTTTATAGGTCACCACCATTTTCTGAACGATCTTCTTGATATTCTTATTGGCCGCCTCAACAGCGCCATTCATCTTGGGTCGGTAAGGGGAGGAGTTGTGATGTTCGATCTTGAAATTCTGACAGAGCTCCTTCATCATTTTGTTGTTCAGATTTGAACCATTATCCGTGATTATCCGCTCGGGAATCCCATATCGGCAAATGATATCTCTCTTGATGAATCTGGCCACCACTTGCTTCGTTACATTTGCGTAAGACGCCGCTTCCACCCACTTGGTGAAATAATCGATTGCCACTAGAATGAACCGATGCCCATTAGAAGCCGTCGGCTCGATCTTTCCAATCATATCGATTCCCCACATAGAGAATGGCCAAGGCGATGACATCACATTTAGAGGACTTGGAGGCACATGGATCTTATCAGCATAGATTTGGCACTTGTGGCACTTCCTCGCAAACTTGAAACAATCAGTTTCCATGGTCAACCAAAAATAACCTGCTCGCAGCAACTTTCTCGTCATAGCATGTCCACCAGCATGCGTACCAAATGTACCTTCATGTATTTCCTCCATGAGAAGCTTTGCCTCTTTTTCGTCTACACAACGCAACAGCACCAAATCGTGGTTTCTTCTGTATAATACACCATCCGGGTTCAAATAGAAATTACCTGCTAATCTCCTGAGAGTCTTCTGATCTTGACTGGATGCCCCAGTCGGATACTCTTTATTCTTCAGGAAATTAAGGATATCAAAATACCATGGTTTGTCGTCGGATGCTTCATCAATAGCAAATACATAAGCTGGCCTGTCCAGCCGGGAGATAATGATTCTGGGAGCCTCGTTCCAGAAGTTGACTTTGTACATGGAAGACAAAGTGGCCAGGGCGTCAGCCATTTGATTCTCTGCCCGCGGTACATGATGCAATTCAACCTTGTCGAAGAAAGGCAACAATCTCCTTGCATAATTCATGTAATGTATCAAATTGGGCTGCCGTGTCTCCCATTCCCTTTTGATCTGATTCACTACCAGAGCTGAGTCTCCGTATACGTCCAGATGTTTGATTCGCAAATCAATGGCTTCTTCAAGCCCCATTATACAAGCTTCGTATTCGGCCTCATTATTGGTAACAGCAAAGGTCAGTCGGGCAGTAAACGGGATGTGCGACCCGTGTGGCGTGGTGATGATTGCCCCTATTCCGCTACCGTAAGCATTCACAGCTCCGTCGAATATCATCTTCCATTTGGAACCCAACTCTGGTCCTTCGTCTGGCAACGGCTCTTCACAATCTTTCATCTTTAGATACATGATATCCTCGTCAGGAAAATCAAATCTCATCGATTGGTAATCTTCAATAGGCTGCTCCGCCAGATACTCAGACAGCACACTCCCCTTTATAGCCTTCTGCGAGACGTATTGAATATCATATTCGGTCAAGACCATCTGCCAGCGGGCAATTCTACCCGACAACGCTTGCTTTTCGAATACATATTTGATAGGATCCATCTTCGAGATGAGCATGGTTGTATGATTCAGCATGTACTGCCTCAAACGCTTGGCGGCCCAGGCTAGCGCGCAACAAGTTTTCTCCAGCATTGAATATCGAGATTCGCAGTCTGTAAATTTCTTACTCAGGTAATAGATCGCATGCTCTTTTCTTCCTGTCTCGTCATGTTGACCGAGAACACAACCCATGCTTCCCTCAAGAACTGTCAAATACATAATCAAGGGTCTCCCTGCCACTAGTGGTATCAAAATAGGAGGCTCCTGCAAGTACTGCTTTATTTTATCGAACGCCTTTTGACAATTTTCGTTCCACGTTACAGCTTGATCTTTTTTCAACAGCTTAAACAACGGTCCACACGTGGCCGTTAGGTGAGATATGAACCGGGCAAGGTAGTTCAACCTCCCTAAAAACCCGCGCACCTCTTTCTCTGTTTTAGGCGTCGGCATCTCTTGAATTGCTTTTATTTTAGCAGGATCGACCTCTATTCCTCTTTCGCTTACGATAAACCCCAGCAGTTTACCCGATCTCACCCCGAAGGTGCATTTGTTAGGGTTCAGCCTCAGCCTAAACTTCCTAAGCCTTTTAAATAACTTCAACAGATTCGCCAGATGCTCTTCCTCCGTCTGGGATTTGGCAATCATATCGTCGACATAAACTTCGATCTCTTTATGCATCATATCATGGAAAAGAGTCGTCATCGCACGCTGATATGTTACCCCAGCATTTTTCAAACCAAAGGGCATCACTTTGTAGCAAAATGTTCCCCAAGGCGTTATGAAAGTGGTTTTCTCCATATCCTCTGGCGCCATTTTAATCTGATTATAGCCTGAAAAACCATCCATGAAGGAGAATACGGAGTATTGAGCAGTATTATCAACTAACACGTCAATGTGAGGCAGTGGAAAATCGTCTTTTGGGCTTGCTTTATTCAAATCTCTATAATCCATGCACATTCGAACCTTGCCATCTTTCTTGGGCACTGGTACGATGTTGGCAACCCATGAAGGATACTTCGTCACAGCCAGGAAACCAGCGTCCCACTGTTTCTGAACCTCCTCTTTGATTTTCATTGCCATATCTGGTCGAGTTCTGCGAAGCTTTTGCTTGACCGGCGGGCAATCTTCTTTCAGTGGCAGGCGATGCACAACCATATCTGTATCGAGCCCCGGCATATCTTCATATGACCAAGCGAATACATCACTATACTCTTGGAGCATTTCAACCAGTCTCCGCTTGATATCGCCCTGCAGCGCGGCTCCGATACGAATATTCTTCTCAACCCCTTCCGACCCCAAGTTGATAATTTCGATGACCTCGTCGTGAGGCAGAATGGCTATTTCCTCTTGCTTCACTAACCAAGACAGCTCTTCAGGAACGTCGCTATCTTCGACAACCTCTTCTTCGGCCTGGAATACCGGGTGCTCGAAGTCGGGACGAGTCATAGGTGGTTCGAAGATGTCATCTGAAAATGTTATCCTGCAAAAGAATGGTTAAGTGCTTCAAAATGCGTATAAAGCGAACAACCACGTTGCCATTTTGTTGAAAAATATAAAACAAGAAAGACAGGGATTACAGTATTTGCACATGAAAAAACGCCGTTTATTTAATGATTACCACGCAATGTTTATAACAACACAGCCCTAAGCAAATCCTGATGCCCCGGGCAAGACATCAGATTATTCAACAATTAATAAAGCAAAGCATTACTGTTTAAAAGTCACAGGAACAAGCTCCTGAATAGACCAGTTGCACAGTCCTTGTCCTGGCGTGCTTGGCTGAATCCAAGCATCTGTATCACAGTCGCTGTCTCCTTCATCCGACTCCGAAGCAGCATTGACAGTTTCATGACACACCCCACTGGCAGAGATGGTGATTGGCTTTCTGAAACGGGGTGCCCCCACGGAAGGAGTTGATGACGACGGTTGGTACCCCAGCCCGAACCGGTCCATCTTCACAGGAATGTCCAGCACTTTGCCCCAACCCTTGGCTTCTCCTGCTTCCACTAGAGCTTGAGCTTCTTTATACGATGAGACGGCTATTTCTGGCACTTTGCTCGGCCCGGGACCCTTGTCCTTGATGCGCAAACCTTCGAACGCCTGGCAGGGCGTTTCGTGAATCTCTCCATCGACTTCCACATATTTAAATGAAGATAGATGGCTGACCAGGATGTCCTCTTCTCCGCACACGGTGACTACACTGTCTCCGACCATATATTTCAACTTCTGATGCAGGGTAGACGTGACTGCCCCCGCCCCATGAATCCAGGGTCTTCCAAGCAAGCAGCTGTACGCAGGCTGTATGTCCATGATATAAAACTCAGTTGCAAACACCTCCGGCCCCACCTGCAGAGGCAATGTAATCGATCCAAAGACTGTTCTCCGCGTGCCGTCAAACGCTCTGACTACCAAATCGCTGGGTGTACACAAAATTCCTCTAACATCCAGCTTCATCATCTCCTTCTTGGGCAACACATTCAAAGATGACCCGGTGTCAACCAATACGTGTGACATTACTGATCCTCTACACTCAACAGATACGTGCAGCGCCATATTATGATCTCTCCCTTTCGGAGTCAAGTCGAAATCGGTAAAGCCCAAACTGTGGCCTGCATTCACATGTGCCAGCACTCCTTCCAGCTGATTCACGGAGACGTCTTGGGGTACAAAGGAAGTATCCAGGACCTTCAACAAAGCATTTCTGTGAGCTTCCAAACATAAGAGCAATGACAAGATTGATATTTTGGACGGCGTCTGCTGCAGATGCTCCACAATCTTATAATCACTTTTCCGAATCAAGCGCATGAACTCTTCTACGTCTTTCGCTGCCGACTCTTTGTCACTTGCCTGCACCGGAACGTTTTCAACCACTTTCCCTTTTCCTTTTGCTAATCTTTCAGCCTCCACTTCGGGGGATATAAAGATCCTACCACTCCTTGTCATGCCTCCTGACCCAACAACATTATCCACAGTCTCGGCTGTCTGCTTATTAACATCAATTTTTATCCCGTCACAATACACCTCTAACCCATATGACCATGGGACTGCTTTTGTGTTCTCGTACGGGATCGGCCCGGCCTTAGTTATGGTAATCGGTGGTCGTTGAGCTGGTGCCGCGATAGTGATCGTCTTCCGAGGAATCGTTACCGTGGCCACATCACTCCGATTATCCACTACTGCCCCTGCAGGCTCGTCAGTTGCCGCTCGATCAAACTGCAATATGCCCTCATCAATTAAAGCCTGAATGCCTTTCTTCAAATCCTCACACCCTCCAGCTAGGGTCCAACAGTCTAAGCAATACTCGTTACATCCTGGGTAAACACCCCCTTGCAACAATCGGCTCTTTATCTCGCTCAGTGGCGTCTTTAAATCTTCAACATTCATAATCAGATTCAACCCTTCCTCAGTTAGAACGGCGTTTGCCCCATGATTAGGCATGGGTTTCTGCACTATACTCGGACCCGCCGTTCCGAAATTGATAGTCTTATTGTCCAAAAGATCCTGCACAACGTGCTTAAAAGCGTGGCAACCTTCTATATCGTGGCCCGGAGCCCCAGAATGAAACTCGCAGTGCCTGCTTGCATCGTAGCCAAACGGGGGAGCTCCCGTTATTGGTGCCAGAGTTCTTTTCTCTACTAGATTCAATCCCAACAATGTCTGCAACAAATCGGCATAGGTTGAGGGAGGCTTCTCAAACACTCTCCTCGGTTTACTACCCTGGAATCTTCGCTGAGCTTGCTGTGCTCCCTGCTGAGGCTGTTGCTGCTGTGGCATTGGCTGTTGCTGAACCGGTTGTTGTTGCTGGAGTGGTTGCTGTTGATACGGGATAGTAACACTCGCCACCTGCTGCGGCTGACGGTATTGACCTCGTCCCCTGCCTCGGCCTCGGCCTCGGCCTCCAAATACTGCGCTTGCCTCGCCCTGCCGGCGCCCACCGAAAGCTTTCCTATTACTGCCAGATGCAGTTGATTCCTCGACTTGGAACTTTCCTTGCTTGATGTTACGTTCAATCTTTTCTCCCATCAGAATTAAGTCTGAAAAACTGGCCAGAGACGTGTGAAACAGCATATCATGAAACAGACCTGTGAATGTGCCGACAAACATGTCATTCATTTCCTTATCTTCCACAGGAGGACGGACCCTGGCAGCCATATCGCGCCACCTTTGCGCGTACTCTTTAAAACTCTCCCCCTTCTTTTGCGACAGCCCGGCCAACTGGACCCGATTGGGTGCCAAGTCGCTGTTATACTTGTAGTGAGCTACAAATGCCTCTGCTAACTGCTTCCACGTCTTGATATCAGTTGGCTCCAACCCCATGTACCACTCTAGGGAAGGGCCCGACAGACTATCCTAAAAGAAATGCATTAGCATTCTTTCATCAGTTGAGTATGCAGACATCTTTCTGTAGTAAGCTCGTACATGCACTTTTGGACATGTGTCTCCTTTATACTTGTCAAACGCAGGAGCTTTGAATTTAATTGGTACCCTCAAGCCAGGTACCAGCCCCATTGTGGCCATGTCCAAACCCACAGCACTTTGGTTTAGGACTCCCCTCATCTGCTCTTCCAGCATTCTGATCTTCTGGGAATCGTCCATCGGCCCTTCGAAACCTCCGCCGGAGAAAGCGTCCTCCTGCTGATCTTCTTGCCACACACCGTTTCCAGCCCCATACCCATCATATCCATTATTACGTC
Source organism: Lathyrus sativus (assembly GCA_963859935.3). Classification (NCBI taxonomy): domain Eukaryota; kingdom Viridiplantae; phylum Streptophyta; class Magnoliopsida; order Fabales; family Fabaceae; genus Lathyrus; species Lathyrus sativus. The sequence goes on from OZ012739.1 coordinate 663,379,726, forward strand.
CTGCTCTGATCTGATTCATTCCCGGACCTCGGCCTCTGTTGCCGTACCCTTGAACACCTCCAGCAGGACCAAAAGCCATAAATCCAGTACCGTTTCCGTTTCCAAAACCTCCGTAACCCTAATTGGTCGCGCCATAACCGTCTTGCCCAAAGCCTTGAGCATTAAAGCCATACTTCCCGGTGTTATCGAATCCCTGATCGTTGAATCCGAATCCAGTATTGACAAAGCCGTTGCCGCCTAGATTATCTCCCAAATTAACATCACCCAGCCCAACATTATGGATAGCAGTCTCATTTCCAACTCCGACGTTACCATTTGCAGCAGCGGTAGCGTTGTTGACATTAGCAGCAGGTGTATTGATTACAGGCGGAGCCACTGGCGTGGGAGTACCGTCTCCATGAACAGTATCGACCCGTACGGACTGATGATCTTCATTACCTTGACCAGCATTTCGAGCCAACAGAGGCTGGACCATGGCCTGCAAATTCTCCTGCCCTTTCGCAATAGCTTCCATGGTCTACATAAAGAGAGCGAGCTTCTCGCGCACATCTTGCATCTCGTTCTGCATTTGATCCATGATCCTTCGACAGTTGGTGCGGGTAGAATAGCGGTGCGGATGTTGATCTGCAATCCTGGAAAGTACCTGGTACAGAGCAGGAAATAAGACATTATTCAAAGATTACCTGTAATGCAATATGAGTATGAATGCAATGCAATGTGTCTGTGCATTAGGGAAATTCATTCTCCCAGTTCTAGTGTGAAGGTGCCAGTGCAGTGACAGTGTTGACAATAGGAATACCGGAGCTGAATCATAGAAAGCCTCATATATTGCTGAGAAAACCTGAATACAATGTCGCTGAAAGTATGATAAGAAGGCATGACCTCAACCAACAATCCTGGCGATGGTCAGCACTTATGCAAATAAAGCATACAAGTTACTACAAGTTACTACATGAAACGATCAAATCCTCCCGAAAGTCTGGTACTCTTCTATCAACTTCTTAGTCTCTGGGTGACTTGGTCGATCAAGCAGCCCTTCAACAAGTTGGTTTCTTTTCTTAAGAACACGGCGTACGTCTTCAGTAGTTTCTTCCCATGTTGCCTCTCCGAAGCAATCTTCTAGCTTTCGCTTCTGAGACACCGCTTCATCTCTGGATTTGATTGCTTTGTTCAGCGCATGCTGGACACTGTACCGGGTCATCACTTCCTCCTCACACTTCTTGATGCTAGACTTCAACTTCTCCTCGAGGTCGGAAATTTGCTGCTTCAGCTTATCTTCCCTCTTCTTATTGTTGGTGAGTGTAGCATTCCAAGTCTTATTGCAAGAGGAGATTTCTCGGTGTGCTGCGTCAAACGCCTTCTTTTTGGCTTCCAACATGTCATGGGAGCTTCTGAACTCTTGCCCCAGACGTTCGCGCTTTTTCTTTTCCTCAGTCAACTCAGCCCCTAACCTGTTTAACAGCTCGATCTGTTGCTGGAAAGCATATACGGCCTTGTTTTTCTCACTGCGTACTTGAGCTAGCTCTTGCTCTAACCCTTCATTGATCTTCATCAAGGCTTCTTTTTCTTTCACAACTTGCTCATAGACTTCCCTAGAAACAGTAGTTGGCTCTTCTGCCGGAATAGGAACAATGACGGGTGCAGCTGGAAATGGCATTAATAACTGACTTGCTCTTTCCCGGATCCAAACCCTGTAAGGTGCATAGGCCTGGCAATCGTTCTTACCCAACAGTGGCTTCCCCTTGCGGTTAATACGTGTCCAGGCGTGTTGCAACTCAGCTAGCAATTCTCCCTTCAAATCACCTGTGAAGTACAGAGATTCCTGTACTTCTTCCTCCTGAGGTGGATTCTTCAGTGCATATCCGAACTGGCGAATGAATAGAGAAGGGTTGTAATTGATACACCCTTTTCTTCCTATCAGCGACACATTAGGGTACCCAGAACAACTGAAGATGAGCTCAGATCCCAACAGGTCTCGATCAAACCACTCCATATCTTCCGACGATAGCCTCATCAGGCGCTCTGGCCAACCAGCTGGGACTGTAGCCTCTGCAACAAATCTTCTCTTAGGAAGGTGACTTTCAAACCACATACTCAACAAGGGTACACACAGATGAACATTCTTCCCCCTTCCCTTCTCATTCTTGTAGTGCAGTGAGTGGTAGAGATCTCCGAGTAAGGTAGGTACAGGATTACCAGCGGCAAACAAGTAGAAAGCATCGAAGTCCACAAAATCCGGTATATTGGGAAACAAAACTATGCCATAAATGCACAAAGCCAACACAACATTGAAAGCAACCCAGCACCCGCTCTTAGCGTACTCCTGGGCTTTACCAACTAAGAACTGAAGTGAGAAGCCTGGAACTCCACGGGAAACAGTAGTCACAAGTTCAGAAGCATTAATATGCAAGGCTTTTGCCAAATCCTCTGGCTTGGGCTTGGCGTCATAATGAATGAATGGAACCTGGTTCTGCACGGGCAGCTCAACATACTCAGCGTATTCCTCCAGGGTTGGTCCCATAATAAAGTCAGAGAACGTAAAGCACCTCAAAGCAGGGTCGTAGAATTGCATCAAAGCATACAGCCCATCTAAATCTACCTCTGTAGGTTTGCACACCAATCTCAATAGTCTACCATAGCTCATCCGGAAGCTCCTACGAACACCCTCATCAGCGAGAGAGATCAACCCCAGTAGAGGAACAATATCAGGCGTAGGCAATTTGTAAGCAACTGTTCTTCTTAGGCTAGCCATGATCAAAACTCAGAAGTCTGGGCACTAGAACTAGGGAAATGCAAATGCACCTGCAGCACAGACACACGTTAGTGAAATGCAAATGGCAATGGATATGCAGTGATGCAATGCAAGTAACATGCAACAGGGACCAAAGCTGTAGCTGAATAGCCTGAACCCAATCAAGAAAGGTCTCAGATAGACCATCCAGAAGTCCTCAAGCCCTGGTCTCAGATATACCTCAAACAAAGCTCCAATATTGGTCTCTGATAGACCCCATAATCATAACCTGAATGGTCTCTGGCAGACCTCAGATCAAATCTCCCACTGGTCTCTGACAGACCTCAGAACACCTCTCCAAATAGTCTCTGACAGACCTTAGAAAACACCAACTGGTCTCTGACAGACCTTAGAACACATCTCCACCTGGTCTCTGACAGACCTTAGAACCCTCCATAAATATCCAGGATCCTGATCAAGAAACAAACCGGTGGTCTGAAGGTCTAGTTACCTGCATAACCCTGAATCCCCTCACAGGTGGGTGGCCCTATAACTGGCACAAGGTACGACATCCTATGCGGTCATCGGCGTCACAGACTTTCAGGGTTGATGATACGATTCCCAGAAGGAGTGGCATCATCAATTCCTGAAGAGGCCTCACTTAGCCAACTTCCAAATGATCGGTCCCCAGAGTCGACAATCCAACTAACCAGCAACCCACGCCAACCAAAGGAAGGGGCAGGAGGCCAACCAGAGGAACCTCGTCTGAGTGTAGATTTCATGGGACACCAAAGCAAGCAAAGCAAGCGGGCGCCCACTAATTTCTACTCTAATTCTAGGTGCACTCAAGCCCAGGTCCGGCTTATCTCTCAATATCAGAACACCCGCCACACCCCAGATACAGCAATAATAATCAATATATAAAGCTGAAAATACAAGGTTAGAAATATAAAATAACTCCATACAAAATCCTCGACGGGAAAACAAGCGTTAGGATTGACTCTCTTAAGGGACGTTGGATCCCAAATGCATAAGAACTATCGCAGTCCTTAGCAGCTAGGGGGCGTTGGCTCCCCAGCAGAGTCGCCAGCTGTCGCTACTGCGAAAATCGGCGCCGGCTGAACAGAAGAGTCGCCACCGCGCGTTATTTATCCCACGGGAGGGAAAGGAAACGCTCAGAGTAAACCTCGCACAACACGGGAAAGGTATGGTCATCGCAACCAAAACCTGGATTCGGGAGTCGGTTACGCAAGGGGAAGGTATTAGCACCCCTCACGTCCGTCGTACTCGACGGGATCCACGCTTGTTTTCAGGTATGGATTGTTACTCTATCTAAACTATAGGTCAAGGGTTAAAAAGAAAATAAAATGAAAAATAAAAATGACTCGGCAAAGTATCGCACTTTATGCCTACGTATTCCCGTCTGGAACGAGAAATCAGAGTCAACGTAGTTCGCCTACCTACGAGAAAGGAGGGGAAGGTTGCTCGCTAGGATATCGCATCCTATGCCTACGTACTTTCATACAGCATGAAAGATCAGAGCAAACGTAGTTCGGGCCACGTACGACGCAAACTTGTCTTGGTTGATTTTATTCCTTCTGAAAAAGGTTTTCTGATCAACAGTCCCAGCGGACAAAAATGACGCTTTGATGAGTTCACATTCTTTTACGGAAGAAGTGTCTTTTATTGTGTTTGAAATCTTTATATGTTTTTCTGTTTGTTTTGAGAAAGAAAGAGACAGAACTCTAACCTACGGTTGCGAAGGGAAACAAACTAACCTAATGTTATCATGCATGGGTTAAGACCTAGTGTCTATCATGCTCCTCTCTTGCACAGAGAGAAACAGAGATCCTACGGGATAGGCAGAAACAGAAACAATACCAGATATAATAAAGCAGTAAAATGCATGGATGCAACAGTACAAGCGAGGCCAGGGAGTCCCACTCAACCTCGAACCTAGAAAACAATAGGCAAAAGTGAACAGGCTTCACTTTCAACCCAACAGGGTAAACAGCAAACAATACAGTCAGGAAAACCAAACAATACATCAAGAAATGAAATACAACAGAAAGATGAACAGCATCAGCAGCTCTGAATCAACATCTGGCTCCAAGTAATCTCCAATCAGCTACAGACTTCAACAAGCATCAATCTCCCTCTTCATGGCCTTCAGGTAAGGGCTTTAATCATCAGTCTTCCATCTGCAATGGCTTTTCTTCAAGTTCCAACCTCCAGGATGAGGAATCAGTCACAAGAGTGAATTGGGTGTTAAGCAATCAGTTGACTACCAAGGGTGGTGAACAGACTGCTTCTAACACAAAAGACATTTTCTCTCAAGAGTTCTATCTCTTAGACACTATCACCAAGCCTTCCAAAGGAAGGGGGTGAGTGTCTTAGAGAGACTCTGAATCACAGAGAAGAATGGATGCAGACAAGGCAATCCATGTTTTAGAAACAACTTTCTAACCTAGAGCTCTACCTAGCTCCTAAATCCTAGTCTCTCAGCAGCTGCTAGCAAGAACCTCCTCTTCAACTCTGGAAGTTGAACTCCAACATCTGAATCTCCAATGGCTTCATCTTCCCAAGTCTTCAGCTCTCCCAAATTCCCCAGACAATCCCAATACCCACACACACAAGCAATAATCCCCAGAGGGCACACCGCATCAGTCAATCAGATATATACAGAGTATTAATAGCAGTAGGGGAAGCCTGACTTTTTCTAAGGGGATCTAATAACTACCCATAGCCCCTATAGTCCCATAACTAAACTATTCAAACCCTAAGTCCTAAGGGAAAAGGATCAAATCTCCTAAGTCATCACCTAAAACCCTAGTTTTATTCATGTTGCTCACACCTACACTAAGCACCTAAATTTAATTTCTAAAAAAGGGTACTAAATTGAATCTACTAGTTTGATGTCTAATCTAAACAACCTAAAAAGAATGGATGAAAAATATGAAAGCAATTAATAGAACAAAAAATATCAAAATCATGTATGAAATGGAATTATGTAAAATGTTATTTATTTAGAAAATATGAGAAAAATATCAAATAAAAAAATAAAATGCAATTTTTATTTTTTATAATTTTCTAGACATCTTAAAGAAAATAATGCAGAAAGAATGAATTAAAAATGATTATTTTGCTATTTATTATGAATTTTAGAAAATGCATGAAAAAATTAAAGAAAATAAAAGAAAATATAAAGAAATAAGATGGAGGGGGTGAGAAAAGCAATAAAACCAAGTTAGCGCGTTGGGCTTATTAACATGGGGGGTGTAGATAGCGCTCTGAGCCCAATCCCCCCCAACTTAATGAAACGCTGCGTTTGGGATTTCAAATTCTCCCACCAAAACTCAGATCAAACACGGGCCGTTGGATGATACTCCCAGTCAAAAGTCCAACCTCCATCGCACGGCTCTCCACCCTTCTTCAACCTCCAGCTCCTAGGGTTTTCAGCCATGCATTCCATACACGAATGTTCCACTCACTCGTTCTCCATGCATTCTTGATGAAAAATAACAACTCCAAGCCCTAAAATAATCTACACAACTCAAGGAATCCATATCCAATCCTAGTTTTCCCTAACTCTCATTGTACAATCCAAACAGAGAGCACGAAACTCAGGGCATACCAAGCTTGCCTGAGGTCAAAGTTACCAGAACTCAAACCTGATGATCCACAGATATTCTACATGCTTGCCTCATTGTTCTATGCTTCATCACATTGATTATAACTCAACACACAGCTTATTATCGAAGCCAACAGAAATGGCAACCTGTCATGGATCTCCATGAATCTATCCCTAAACTTCAAGAACTGATCCTCTAGGGTTTCTAAACAACATTACCCTAACCACATGATCTCTACCAGCCAGAATAGTGAGATTCGAAGAAATTTACATACCTTGCACTTGATGATGGTGATGGTAGTTAGACCTCAATTCAACCTTTGATACTTGCTGAAAACAATCTCCAATGAATGAATATGCTTCTGTTTGCAATGATTTGTGCTTAATCCTTATGAATCATGCTATTCCATCCTTCATGCAAGTTGGAGTTTCAAACTGAATCTCTTCACACAGCCACGAATTCACTCCAATCTTTTGTGCCAATTACTCCATGATGTTAGTAGATGATGATGGTGACAGAAATCAGAATGATAGAGGAAGTTCCAATGGGTTTTGGATGAAAGTGCAACTTGGGATGAAGAAGATAATAGGTATGATCCTTGATCAATTCAACCACTTCTTGATGTGAATCCTAGGGTTTGAATGATGATGGTGATGATTCAATCCAAATATGTGAGAATTTTGAGAGGTTTGTAAGAGTTTGAGGATCTTATGGAAGAATAAGAAAATGGATGAAAAATGGAGATTTTTGACAAATGGGAGCACCAACCCTTGCATGAATCAGCTTGCATGAATATATAGGTTGCATTAGAACCTCCTAGAACATTGGAGAAATTTCCCTTTACACTTTTCCCTTTCAATTTGGATTATGTTACTTTCAATCCAAGCAACCATGGATAACTCATAAATTGTGACCTAAACTCAAAATTCCACTTTAGCCAATGTCTTTAAAATGCCTTTTCCATTCAAAATGACCTATAATTTTGCATCATTTGGCCAAGATATGAAAAATACCATTTTTTAAGCCATTTTCCTTCATTAAATTCACCAATTTTGAAACCTTGTGCTATGGACATTTCCAATCTCTCATAGTCACTTTTCTAGACTCAAAATGTCATTTGGAGCAAGTTTGATGTTGTAAGTTTTCTCATTTGAGGCCTCCTTGTATGAGTTTTGGACATAGGTTAAAATGACCTGTAATTCACAAATGACCAAAATACCCTTTGCTTGCCAAGACCATAAGTTGAGTTCCACACATCATATGAAGGCATACTATACCATTCTAGAAAGCTAAGACAATGAGGAACAATTCTTATGTTGACCAAAAATTCATTTGAAATCTCCTTGAGGGTTAAAAGTTGCTTGGAAGTCAAGTCACTTTCACAGACAAAATTTCAGATACCTCAGATGACCTGTAACTTGCAAGGACCATAACTTGAGTTCTATAAATCTCCTTTATGTCTTCTACCACTCAAATTAAAGGTCTTGAGATCCTCTACAAGTTTCATGTTGGCCAAGGATCCATTTGAAGCTTGCATTTTGACTTATTTTGCTGGGAAATTTGACCTAAACTAGGGGATTTTACAGGGAAACCCTAATTTAGAAACTCCTCCTCTCCTTGATTTCTCTTGAATTCTTCTTAACACAACAACATATACTTATTCTCCATGTCAAATGATGAACCCCACCTCTCTCCAATAGCCCTTAATGCCTTTCAATCAGTCAATTGACCTAGGGTTGACCTAGGGTTGACCCAGATGAAACCCTAGTTGACTGTCTTCAACTGCAATTCTTGTGATCACCTCAACAACTTGTTTTCCTCCCCAAATGACTTTCTAAGCCTCTCATGATGTCTAGATGCTCTCCATGCCTTCCATTCACAGCTCACAACCCCCTTGTTGACCCTCAGATGCCCTCAGATAGGGGATAGGCTCAAGGTTAGATCTGCTGAACTCTCTGCTCTCAAATTCTTTTCTGATGACTTGAATGAGATGGAATTAGGATAATAACCTCTTGATAGGCCTCTAGAGATGAGAATAATGATTGGTCCCCTGTTGAATGACTTGCTATGCTTATGCTATGCAGAGGGTTAGTCTATGTACATGACTCTATATGCAAATGCTAATGATAATGAAAAAAATAAACCAAGTGAATAAGGTTGAGCAAATTTTAGGGTGCAACAGCTGCCCCTATTTAAGTGACTTGGACCCGATTGGGTGAAGATCGGACGGCTTTCATACATTCGAGGTACGAGACGGTTGAATACCAGTGGAACCGGAAATTTGCCAACCGCAGAAATAAACCGCACTCCTGCTTGGAGAACGACATTCATCAGCTGAATCTGACTGTTACGGCTACCCGCTGATCTCGTGCGACCGTGCTGGGGATTCTTCTCATCATCCTGAAGAAGATTGAATCATCGGAAATTTCGTTCTTTGCTTGTCCACGTCAGGACTCTACCTGCTGTCAACACGAAGAGAGCTCAACTAAAACCTGTCCACGTTAGGACTCCGCTTGCTGTTAACCCAGAAAATCTCGGCAACTCCGCTAGGGAATAATTTGTCTACCTTTCCATAAACTGAATCGTCCCCGTTAGGAATAACACCCTTCCACGTTAGGAACAACCTCGTCTGGACCCGTCCATGTTAGGACTCCATCCTTCCACGTAAGGAACCACGTCTTCTTTCCACGTAAGGAAACCAATTTTCTTCTACGCGAGGAATACAATTCCCAATCTGTCCACGTGAGGACTCCAACCTTTCTGAATCTGTCCGCGTCAGGCCTCCGATCTTTCCGCGTAAGGAATACCACTTTGGTTCTGAACCTGTCCACGTTAGGACTCACCCTTCCACGTAAGGAGTACATCATTCTTCCTCGTCAGGAATCATCTTTTCTTGAATCCGTCCACGTAAGGACCCCAATCTCTCCACGTAAGGAATCTATCTTCTTCTTCCACGTTAGGAATAACTCCTTTGATCTGTCCGCGTCAAGACTAAACTCGATACGTCCGCGTGAGGACTCGGTCTTTCCGCGTAAGGAAACCCATTTTTTTTCCACGTAAGGAATCTCATCTTTTCACGTAAGGAATAAACTTTTCATCTTTCCACGTCAGGAACTGAAACCTCTTTTCCCATGTAAGGAATAGACTTGTCCACGTCCGGACCCATTTTTCGTCTTGATTTGTCCATGTCAGGACTCAGGCATCTTCGACCTGCTGAGGAAATAAGACTTGTCCACGTAAGGACTCACGCGCTTGTCTGATCTGTCCGCGTCAGGACCCATGCTTTGCCACCACGAAGAAAGATAACTGCTGAGAGGAACTGGTCCACGTCAGGACACCACCACAAAGAGTAATCACTTTTGTCAACGTCATGACTTCCCATTTTACCAATTTCGAGAACCCGAATCTGCCCACGTTAGGATTAACACACCTCACTAACCCGGGGAAATAAACCTGTCCACGTTAGGACGCCCACTTCTGAAGAAATCCCGTCAATATAGGAATAAATTGTCCACGTCAGGACTTAGTTCTCCATTGATCCCCACCCACAAACTTCTTAGCACCGACGTGGCAGCGACTTTGGGGCGGACTCTACTGGGGATATCTGGGAACCAAACTACCGGATGCCTGTTCTGGTGACTGGAGGCAACTTCTGAAATTCTGATCCATGAAACCCTTTCGATGACAAATAACTCTGCTTGGAAATAAAGAGAATCTTATCCTGGTAACTCTGTGGGGACTACTGCCGAGCTGACATTATCATTGAATATCTCATGCCGAGATCTTGAGTGTTTGGTAGTTCATTTGAGCAAGTGCTCTCTTCACCTGAACTTCCAGAGTACAGAAACTGCTTCAGCACAATAAATGCTGAAGATAATGCCGACTCCGCCGGGAATAGCCAGATGCTACAGAATTATTCCAGCAAAATAAATGCTGGAAGGGTGAAGTCAACCATGCTGGGAAGTTGGGAGTTCGAAACAAACACCCTGTTGGGGTAACCCCCTGCTGGGGAATATAACTTTGCTGATGAATAGCAGGTATGCCAAGTATGATTGGACTTCTCTGCTGGAGAGTGAACTGATATTACACGGTATCCCTGACAAAGTAAATGACGGGACCCACCACCAACTCTGCTGGGGAGAGTCTATTCTCTCGGGGGAAATCCACTGACTCCGCTGGGGGAGAGTGAATGACCCTGCGGGGAAAGATGGACCTGTCTGAATACAGCCTTACGATTTTGGAATCGTCGATCCTCTTTTGCACAAGCTATGACTAGCTGGAGAATCCGATCCTCCTTCAGGAAGAACCTACATGACCTGCGTGAAGGCTGAGTCTTTCGTTATTGCAATCTTTCGATCATCTTCCTCGTACGGTTATGAAACCTGCAACAACGCAAACAAGACAAGACAAGCCTATGCAACCAAATCAACTCAGGTTAGTGACGTTATTTTCAGTTAATTCAAAGCTTTAGCAACTGTTGGCAAGGGCCAGCGACGTTATACTCATGCTAGTTTCATTAAACTTAGGCATTAATCATGCACAAAACAGTAAAGAACAGTGTCAAGTACTGAATAACGTATTTATTGATTGGGCCCCTGAATGGGCGGAGTTTTGTACACGGAATGTAACTCCTGAAAAGAGGAAGCTACACAAAGCAAATATACAAGTATACGAGTATGCACAAAAAGCATAAATATTGACAACTTAAATTTGTACACATGTCGGCAATGGGATACAGGTGAACACCACGAATTGATCCCCCCATGACTCGTCCGACCCTAATGCTTTCCCGGTATCCCCACTTCTGAAGAGATTGTATCCGATAACTGGCTCCTCAAATGTATTCTCCCGCATTGATGCTTATTGCAATTATCAAATTCGGACCGCAGTCATTTGCTTTTCAAATCCCTAACTTTTGCGTGAACCGCCCTTTACGGGTTTTCAGTTCACCGGGATACCCTTTTTTGCCGAAGCCGCCCAGTGTAGGTTTTCAACTTCGCGGGTGTACATTTTTTCAATTTTATCCCTAATTTTTGTCCGAACCTTTCATTCTGTTTTTGGTTCGCCGGGATGCCCCATTTTTGCCTGGACTCTCTTTTTTTTTGTCCAGCGGGTCTATTTTAAGCAAAGTATTTTTTAACCGCGTCCGAATTCACAGGCGACGTGAAGTTTTCTCCGTCCATGGTGGACAACAACAACGCTCCTCCTGAAAATACTTTCCTGACAACGTATGGCCCTTCGTAATTGGGGGTCCACTTGCCCCTGTGATCTGCTTGCGGCGGGAGAATCCTTTTCAGCACAAGGTCGCCCGTCTGAAAGCTTCGCGGATGAATTTTCTTATCATACGCTTTCTTCATTCGGCTCTGGTATAAACGACCATATGCTAGAGAAGCTAGCCTCTTCTCGTCCATCAAACTCAGTTGATTCAATCTGTTTTTCACCCATTCTGCCTCGTCTAACTGAACATCTCGCAATACCCTCAAAGAAGGGATCTCGACTTCCAATGGCAGCACTGCTTCCATTCCGTATACTAACGAGAACGGGGTTGCCCCGGTTGATGTGCGTACCGTCGTACGATAACCGTGCAGAGCAAAAGGTAGCATTTCGTGCCAATCTTTATAGGTCACCACCATTTTCTGAACGATCTTCTTGATATTCTTATTGGCCGCCTCAACAGCGCCATTCATCTTGGGTCGGTAAGGGGAGGAGTTGTGATGTTCGATCTTGAAATTCTGACAGAGCTCCTTCATCATTTTGTTGTTCAGATTTGAACCATTATCCGTGATTATCCGCTCGGGAATCCCATATCGGCAAATGATATCTCTCTTGATGAATCTGGCCACCACTTGCTTCGTTACATTTGCGTAAGACGCCGCTTCCACCCACTTGGTGAAATAATCGATTGCCACTAGAATGAACCGATGCCCATTAGAAGCCGTCGGCTCGATCTTTCCAATCATATCGATTCCCCACATAGAGAATGGCAAAGGCGATGACATCACATTTAGAGGACTTGGAGGCACATGGATCTTATCAGCATAGATTTGGCACTTGTGGCACTTCCTCGCAAACTTGAAACAATCAGTTTCCATGGTCAGCCAAAAATAACCTGCTCGCAGCAACTTTCTCGTCATAGCATGTCCACCAGCATGCGTACCAAATGTACCTTCATGTATTTCCTCCATGAGAAGCTTTGCCTCTTTTTCGTCTACACAACGCAACAGCACCAAATCGTGGTTTCTTCTGTATAATACACCATCCGGGTTCAAATAGAAATTACCTGCTAATCTCCTGAGAGTCTTCTGATCTTGACTGGATGCCCCAGTCGGATACTCTTTATTCTTCAGGAAATTAAGGATATCAAAATACCACGGTTTGTCGTCGGATGCTTCATCAATAGCAAATACATAAGCTGGCCTGTCCAGCCGGGAGATAATGATTCTGGGAGCCTCGTTCCAGAAGTTGACTTTGTACATGGAAGACAAAGTGGCCAGGGCGTCAGCCATTTGATTCTCTGCCCGCGGTACATGATGCAATTCAACCTTGTCGAAGAAAGGCAACAATCTCCTTGCATAATTCATGTAATGTATCAAATTGGGCTGCCGTGTCTCCCATTCCCCTTTGATCTGATTCACTACCAGAGTTGAGTCTCCGTATACGTCCAGATGTTTGATTCGCAAATCAATGGCTTCTTCAAGCCCCATTATACAAGCTTCGTATTCGGCCTCATTATTGGTAACAGCAAAGGTCAGTCGGGCAGTAAACGGGATGTGCGACCCGTGTGGCGTGGTGATGATTGCCCCTATTCCGCTACCGTAAGCATTCACAGCTCCGTCGAATATCATCTTCCATTTGGAACCCAACTCTGGTCCTTCGTCTGGCAACGGCTCTTCACAATCTTTCATCTTTAGATACATGATATCCTCGTCAGGAAAATCAAATCTCATCGATTGGTAATCTTCAATAGGCTGCTCCGCCAGATACTCAGACAGCACACTCCCCTTTATAGCCTTCTGCGAGACGTATTGAATATCATATTCGGTCAAGACCATCTACCAGCGGGCAATTATACCCGACAACGCTTGCTTTTCGAATACATATTTGATAGGATCCATCTTCGAGATGAGCATGGTTGTATGATTCAGCATGTACTGCCTCAAACGCTTGGCGGCCCAGGCTAGCGCGCAACAAGTTTTCTCCAGCATTGAATATCGAGATTCGCAGTCTGTAAATTTCTTACTCAGGTAATAGATCGCATGCTCTTTTCTTCCTGTCTCGTCATGTTGACCGAGAACACAACCCATGCTTCCCTCAAGAACTGTCAAATACATAATCAAGGGTCTCCCTGCCACTGGAGGTATCAAAATAGGAGGCTCCTGCAAGTACTGCTTTATTTTATTGAACGCCTTTTGACAATTTTCGTTCCACGTTACAGCTTGATCTTTTTTCAACAGCTTAAACAACGGTTCACACGTGGCCGTTAGGTGAGATATGAACCGGGCAAGGTAGTTCAACCTCCCTAAAAACCCGCGCACCTCTTTCTCTGTTTTAGGCGTCGGCATCTCTTGAATTGCTTTTATTTTAGCAGGATCGACCTCTATTCCTCTTTCGCTTACGATAAACCCCAGCAGTTTACCCGATCTCACCCCGAAGGTGCATTTGTTAGGGTTCAGCCTCAGCCTGAACTTCCTAAGCCTTTTAAATAACTTCAACAGATTCGCCAGATGCTCTTCCTCCGTCTGGGATTTGGCAATCATATCGTCGACATAAACTTCGATCTCTTTATGCATCATATCATGGAAAAGAGTCGTCATCGCACGCTGATATGTTGCCCCAGCATTTTTCAAACCAAAGGGCATCACTTTGTAGCAAAATGTTCCCCAAGGCGTTATGAAAGTGGTTTTCTCCATATCCTCTGGCGCCATTTTAATCTGATTATAGCCTGAAAAGCCATCCATGAAGGAGAATACGGAGTATTGAGCAGTATTATCAACTAACACGTCAATGTGAGGCAGTGGAAAATCGTCTTTTGGGCTTTCTTTATTCAAATCTCTATAATCCACGCACATTCGAACCTTGCCATCTTTCTTGGGCACTGGTACGATGTTGGCAACCCATGAAGGATACTTCGTCACAGCCAGGAAACCAGCGTCCCACTGTTTCTGAACCTCCTCTTTGATTTTCATTGCCATATCTGGTCGAGTTCTGCGAAGCTTTTGCTTGACCGGCGGGCAATCTTCTTTCAGTGGCAGGCGATGCACAACCATATCTGTATCGAGCCCCGGCATATCTTCATATGACCAAGCGAATACATCACTATACTCTTGGAGCATTTCAACCAGTCTCCGCTTGATATCGCCCTGCAGCGCGGCTCCGATACGAATATTCTTCTCAACCCCTTCCGACCCCAAGTTGATAATTTCGATGACCTCGTCGTGAGGCAGAATGGCTCTTTCCTCTTGCTTCACTAACCAAGACAGCTCTTCAGGAACATCGCTATCTTCGACAACCTCTTCTTCGGCCTGGAATACCGGGTGCTCGAAGTCGGGACGAGTCATAGGTGGTTCGAAGATGTCATCTGAAAATGTTATCCTGCAAAAGAATGGTTAAGTGCTTCAAAATGCGTATAAAGCGAACAACCACGTTGCCATTTTGTTGAAAAATATAAAACAAGAAAGACAGGGATTACAGTATTTGCACATGAAAAAACGCCGTTTATTTAATGATTACCACGCAATGTTTATAACAACACAGCCCTAAGCAAATCCTGATGCCCCGGGCAAGACATCAGATTATTCAACAATTAATAAAGCAAAGCATTACTGTTTAAAAGTCACAGGAACAAGCTCCTGAATAGACCAGTTGCACAGTCCTTGTCCTGGCGTGCTTGGCTGAATCCAAGCATCCGTATCACAGTCGCTGTCTCCTTCATCCGACTCCGAAGCAGCATTGACAGTTTCATGACACACCCCACTGGCAGAGATGGTGATTGGCTTTCTGAAACGGGGTGCCCCCACGGAAGGAGTTGATGACGACGGTTGGTACCCCAGCCCGAACCGGTCCATCTTCACAGGAATGTCCAGCACTTTGCCCCATCCCTTGGCTTCTCCTGCTTCCACTAGAGCTTGAGCTTCTTTATACGATGAGACGGCTATTTCTGGTACTTTGCTCGGCCCGGGACCCTTGTCCTTGATGCGCAAACCTTCGAACGCCTGGCAGGGCGTTTCGTGAATCTCTCCATCGACTTCCACATATTTAAATGAAGATAGATGGCTGACCAGGATGTCCTCTTCTCCGCACACGGTGACTACACTGTCTCCGACCATATATTTCAACTTCTGATGCAGGGTAGACGTGACTGCCCCCGCCCCATGAATCCAGGGTCTTCCAAGCAAGCAGCTGTACGCAGGCTGTATGTCCATGATATAAAACTCAGTTGCAAACACCTCCGGCCCCACCTGCAGAGGCAATGTAATCGATCCAAAGACTGTTCTCCGCGTGCCGTCAAACGCTCTGACTACCAAATCGCTGGGTGTACACAAAATTCCTCTAACATCCAGCTTCATCATCGCCTTCTTGGGCAGCACATTCAAAGATGACCCGGTGTCAACCAATACGTGTGACATTACTGATCCTCTACACTCAACAGATACGTGCAGCGCCATATTATGATCTCTCCCTTTCGGAGTCAAGTCGAAATCGGTAAAGCCCAAACTGTGGCCTGCATTCACATGTGCCAACACTCCTTCCAGCTGATTCACGGAGACGTCTTGGGGTACAAAGGAAGTATCCAGGACCTTCAACAAAGCATTTCTGTGAGCTTCCGAACATAAGAGCAATGACAAGATTGATATTTTGGACGGCGTCTGCTGCAGATGCTCCACAATCTTATAATCACTTTTCCGAATCAAGCGCATGAACTCTTCTACGTCTTTCGCTGCCGACTCTTTGTCACTTGCCTGCACCGGAACGTTTTCAACCACTTTCCCTTTTCCTTTTGCTAATCTTTCAGCCTCCACTTCGGGGGATATAAAGATCCTACCACTCCTTGTCATGCCTCCTGACCCAACAACATTATCCACAGTCTCGGCTGTCTGCTTATTAACATCAATTTTTATCCCGTCACAATACACCTCTAACCCATATGACCATGGGACTGCTTTTGTGTTCTCGTACGGGATCGGCCCGGCCTTAGTTATGGTAATCGGTGGTCGTTGAGCTGGTGCCGCGATAGTGATCGTCTTCCGAGGAATCGTTACCGTGGCCACATCACTCCGATTATCCACTACTGCCCCTGCAGGCTCGTCAGTTGCCGCTCGATCAAACTGCAATATGCCCTCATCAATTAAAGCCTGAATGCCTTTCTTCAAATCCTCACACCCTCCAGCTAGGGTCCAACAGTCTAAGCAATACTCGTTACATCCTGGGTAAACACCCCCTTGCAACAATCGGCTCTTTATCTCGCTCAGTGGCGTCTTTAAATCTTCAACATTCATAATCAGATTCAACCCTTCCTCAGTTAGAACGGCGTTTGCCCCATGATTAGGCATGGGTTTCTGCACTATATTCGGACCTGTCGTTCCGAAATTGATAGTCTTATTGTCCAAAAGATCCTGCACAACGTGCTTAAAAGCGTGGCAACCTTCTATATCGTGGCCCGGAGCCCCAGAATGAAACTCGCAGTGCCTGCTTGCATCGTAGCCAAACGGGGGAGCTCCCGTTATTGGTGCCAGAGTTCTTTTCTCTACTAGATTCAATCCCAAAAATGTCTGCAACAAATCGGCATAGGTTGAGGGAGGCTTCTCAAACACTCTCCTCGGTTTACTACCCTGGAATCTTCGCTGAGCTTGCTGTGCTCCCTGCTGAGGCTGCTGCTGCTGTGGCATTGGCTGTTGCTGAACCGGTTGTTGTTGCTGGAGTGGTTGCTGTTGATACGGGATAGTAACACTCGCCACCTGCTGCGGCTGACGGTATTGACCTCGTCCCCTGCCTCGGCCTCGGCCTCGGCCTCCAAATACTGCGCTTGCCTCGCCCTGCCGGCGCCCACCGAAAGCTTTCCTATTACTGCCAGATGCAGTTGATTCCTCGACTTGGAACTTTCCTTGCTTGATGTTACGTTCAATCTTTTCTCCCATCAGAATTAAGTCTGAAAAACTGGCCAGAGACGTGTGAAACAGCATATCATGAAACAGACCTGTGAATGTGCCGACAAACATGTCATTCATTTCCTTATCTTCCACAGGAGGACGGACCCTGGCAGCCATATCGCGCCACCTTTGCGCGTACTCTTTAAAACTCTCCCCCTTCTTTTGCGACAGCCCGGCCAACTGGACCCGATTGGGTGCCAAGTCGCTGTTATACTTGTAGTGAGCTACAAATGCCTCTGCTAACTGCTTCCACGTCTTGATATCAGTTGGCTCCAACCCCATGTACCACTCTAGGGAAGGGCCCGACAGACTATCCTGAAAGAAATGCATTAGCATTCTTTCATCAGTTGAGTATGCAGACATCTTTCTGTAGTAAGCTCGTACATGCACTTTTGGACATGTGTCTCCTTTATACTTGTCAAACGCAGGAGCTTTGAATTTAATTGGTACCCTCAAGCCAGGTACCAGCCCCATTGTGGCCATGTCCAAACCCACAACACTTTGGTTTAGGACTCCCCTCATCTGCTCTTCCAGCATTCTGATCTTCTGGGAATCGTCCATCGGCCCTTCGAAACCTCCGCCGGAGAAAGCGTCCTCCTGCTGATCTTCTTGCCACACACCGTTTCCAGCCCCATACCCATCATATCCATTATTACGTCCTGCTCTGATCTGATTCATTCCCGGACCTCGGCCTCTGTTGCCGTACCCTTGAACACCTCCAGCAGGACCAAAAGCCATAAATCCAGTACCGTTTCCGTTTCCAAAACCTCCGTAACCCTGATTGGTCGCGCCATAACCGTCTTGCCCAAAGCCTTGAGCATTAAAGCCATACTTCCCGGTGTTATCGAATCCCTGATCGTTGAATCCGAATCCAGTATTGACAAAGCCGTTGCCGCCTAGATTATCTCCCAAATTAACATCACCCAGCCCAACATTATGGATAGCAGTCTCATTTCCAACTCCGACGTTACCATTTGCAGCAGCGGTAGCGTTGTTGACATTAGCAGCAGGTGTATTGATTACAGGCGGAGCCACTGGCGTGGGAGTACCGTCTCCATGAACAGTATCGACCCGTACGGACTGATGATCTTCATTACCTTGACCAGCATTTCGAGCCAACAGAGGCTGGACCATGGCTTGCAAATTCTCCTGCCCTTTCGCAATAGCTTCCATGGTCTGCATAAAGAGAGCGAGCTTCTCGCGCACATCTTGCATCTCGTTCTACATTTGATCCATGATCCTTCGACAGTTGGTGCGGGTAGAATAGCGGTGCGGATGTTGATCTGCAATCCTGGAAAGTACCTGGTACAGAGCAGGAAATAAGACACTATTCAAAGATTACCTGTAATGCAATATGAGTATGAATGCAATGCAATGTGTCTGTGCATTAGGGAAATTCATTCTCCCAGTTCTAGTGTGAAGGTGCCAGTGCAGTGACAGTGTTGACAATAGGAATACCGGAGCTGAATCATAGAAAGCCTCATATATTGCTGAGAAAACCTGAATACAATGTCGCTGAAAGTATGATAAGAAGGCATGACCTCAACCAACAATCCTGGCGATGGTCAGCACTTATGCAAATAAAGCATACAAGTTACTACAAGTTACTACATGAAACGATCAAATCCTCCCGAAAGTCTGGTACTCTTCTATCAACTTCTTAGTCTCTGGGTGACTTGGTCGATCAAGCAGCCCTTCAACAAGTTGGTTTCTTTTCTTAAGAACACGGCGTACGTCTTCAGTAGTTTCTTCCCATGTTGCCTCTCCGAAGCAATCTTCTAGCTTTCGCTTCTGAGACACCGCTTCATCTCTGGATTTGATTGCTTTGTTCAGCGCATGCTGGACACTGTACCGGGTCATCACTTCCTCCTCACACTTCTTGATGCTAGACTTCAACTTCTCCTCGAGGTCGGAAATTTGCTGCTTCAGCTTATCTTCCCTCTTCTTATTGTTGGTGAGTGTAGCATTCCAAGTCTTATTGCAAGAGGAGATTTCTCGGTGTGCTGCGTCAAGCGCCTTCTTTTTGGCTTCCAACATGTCATGGGAGCTTCTGAACTCTTGCCCCAGACGTTCGCGCTTTTTCTTTTCCTCAGTCAACTCAGCCCCTAACCTGTTTAACAGCTCGATCTGTTGCTGGAAAGCATATACGGCCTTGTTTTTCTCACTGCGTACTTGAGCTAGCTCTTGCTCTAACCCTTCATTGATCTTCATCAAGGCTTCTTTTTCTTTCACAACTTGCTCATAGACTTCCCTAGAAACAGTAGTTGGCTCTTCTGCCGGAATAGGAACAATGACGGGTGCAGCTGGAAATGGCATTAATAACTGACTTGCTCTTTCCCGGATCCAAACCCTGTAAGGTGCATAGGCCTGGCAATCGTTCTTACCCAACAGTGGCTTCCCCTTGCGGTTAATACGTGTCCAGGCGTGTTGCAACTCAGCTAGCAATTCTCCCTTCAAATCACCTGTGAAGTACAGAGATTCCTGTACTTCTTCCTCCTGAGGTGGATTCTTCGGTGCATATCCGAACTGGCGAATGAATAGAGAAGGGTTGTAATTGATACACCCTTTTCTTCCTATCAGCGGCACATTAGGGTACCCAGAACAACTGAAGATGAGCTCAGATCCCAACAGGTCTCGATCAAACCACTCCATATCTTCCGACGATAGCCTCATCAGGCGCTCTGGCCAACCAGCTGGGACTGTAGCCTCTGCAACAGATCTTCTCTTAGGAAGGTGACTTTCAAACCACATACTCAACAAGGGTACACACAGATGAACATTCTTCCCCCTTCCCTTCTCATTCTTGTAGTGCAGTGAGTGGTAGAGATCTCCGAGTAAGGTAGGTACAGGATTACCAGCGGCAAACAAGTAGAAAGCATCGAAGTCCACAAAATCCGGTATATTGGGAAACAAAACTATGCCATAAATGCACAAAGCCAACACAGCATTGAAAGCAACCCAACACCCGCTCTTAGCGTACTCCTGGGCTTTACCAACTAAGAACTGAAGTGAGAAGCCTGGAACTCCACGGGAAACAGTAGTCACAAGTTCAGAAGCATTAATATGCAAGGCTTTTGCCAAATCCTCCGGCTTGGGCTTGGCGTCATAATGAATGAATGGAACCTGGTTCTGCACGGGCAGCTCAACATACTCAGCGTATTCCTCCAGGGTTGGTCCCATAATAAAGTCAGAGAACGTAAAGCACCTCAAAGCAGGGTCGTAGAATTGCATCAAAGCATACAGCCCATCTAACTCTACCTCTGTAGGTTTGCACACCAATCTCAATAGTCTACCATAGCTCATCCGGAAGCTCCTACGAACACCCTCATCAGCGAGAGAGATCAACCCCAGTAGAGGAACAATATCAGGCGTAGGCAATTTGTAAGCAACTGTTCTTCTTAGGCTAGCCATGATCAAAACTCAGAAGTCTGGGCACTAGAACTAGGGAAATGCAAATGCACCTGCAGCACAGACACACATTAGTGAAATGCAAATGGCAATGGATATGCAGTGATGCAATGCAAGTAACATGCAACAGGGACCAAAGCTGTAGCTGAATAGCCTGAACCCAATCAAGAAAGGTCTCAGATAGACCATCCAGAAGTCCTCAAGCCCTGGTCTCAGATATACCTCAAACAAAGCTCCAATATTGGTCTCTGATAGACCCCATAATCATAACCTGAATGGTCTCTGGCAGACCTCAGATCAAATCTCCCACTGGTCTCTGACAGACCTCAGAACACCTCTCCAAATAGTCTCTGACAGACCTTAGAAAACACCAACTGGTCTCTGACAGACCTTAGAACACATCTCCACCTGGTCTCTGACAGACCTTAGAACCCTCCATAAATATCCAGGATCCTGATCAAGAAACAAACCGGTGGTCTTAAGGTCTAGTTACCTGCATAACCCTGAATCCCCTCACAGGTGGGTGGCCCTATAACTGGCACAAGGTACGGCATCCTATGCGGTCATCGGCGTCACATACTTTCAGGGTTGATGATACGATTCCCAGAAGGAGTGGCATCATCAATTCCTGAAGAGGCCTCACTTAGCCAACTTCCAAATGATCGGTCCCCAGAGTCGACAATCCAACTAACCAGCAACCCACGCCAACCAAAGGAAGGGGCAGGAGGCCAACCAGAGGAACCTCGTCTGAGTGTAGATTTCATGGGACACCAAAGCAAGCAAAGCAAGCGGGCGCCCACTAATTTCTACTCTAATTCTAGGTGCACTCAAGCCCAGGTCCGGCTTATCTCTCAATATCAGAACACCCGCCACACCCCAGATACAGCAATAATAATCAATATATAAAGCTGAAAATACAAGGTTAGAAATATAAAATAACTCCATACAAAATCCTCGACGGGAAAACAAGCGTTAGGATTGACTCTCTTAAGGGACGTTGGATCCCAAATGCATAAGAACTATCGCAGTCCTTAGCAGCTAGGGGGCGTTGGCTCCCCAGCAGAGTCGCCAGCTGTCGCTACTGCGAAAATCGGCGCCGGCTGAACAGAAGAGTCGCCACCGCGCGTTATTTATCCCACGGGAGGGAAAGGAAACGCTCAGAGTAAACCTCGCACAACACGGGAAAGGTATGGTCATCGCAACCAAAACCTGGATTCGGGAGTCGGTTACGCAAGGGGAAGGTATTAGCACCCCTCACGTCCGTCGTACTCGACGGGATCCACGCTTGTTTTCAGGTATGGATTGTTACTCTATCTAAACTATAGGTCAAGGGTTAAAAAGAAAATAAAATGAAAAATAAAAATGACTCGGCAAAGTATCGCACTTTATGCCTACGTATTCCCGTCTGGAACGAGAAATCAGAGTCAACGTAGTTCGCCTACCTACGGGAAAGGAGGGGAAGGTTGCTCGCTAGGATATCGCATCCTATGGCTACGTACTTTCATACAGCATGAAAGATCAGAGCAAACGTAGTTCGGGCCACGTACGACGCAAACTTGTCTTGGTTGATTTTATTCCTTCTGAAAAAGGTTTTCTGATCAACAGTCCCAGCGGACAAAAATGACGCTTTGATGAGTTCACATTCTTTTACGGAAGAAGTGTCTTTTATTGTGTTTGAAATCTTTATATGTTTTTCTGTTTGTTTTGAGAAAGAAAGAGACAGAACTCTAACCTACGGTTGCGAAGGGAAACAAACTAACCTAATGTTATCATGCATGGGTTAAGACCTAGTGTCTATCATGCTCCTCTCTTGCACAGAGAGAAACAGAGATCCTACGGGATAGGCAGAAACAGAAACAATACCAGATATAATAAAGCAGTAAAATGCATGGATGCAACAGTACAAGCGAGGCCAGGGAGTCCCACTCAACCTCGAACCTAGAAAACAATAGGCAAAAGTGAACAGGCTTCACTTTCAACCCAACAGGGTAAACAGCAAACAATACAGTCAGGAAAACCAAACAATACATCAAGAAATGAAATACAACAGAAAGATGAACAGCATCAGCAGCTCTGAATCAACATCTGGCTCCAAGTAATCTCCAATCAGCTACAGACTTCAACAAGCATCAATCTCCCTCTTCATGGCCTTCAGGTAAGGGCTTTAATCATCAGTCTTCCATCTGCAATGGCTTTTCTTCAAGTTCCAACCTCCAGGATGAGGAATCAGTCACAAGAGTGAATTGGGTGTTAAGCAATCAGTTGACTACCAAGGGTGGTGAACAGACTGCTTCTAACACAAAAGACATTTTCTCTCAAGAGTTCTATCTCTTAGACACTATCACCAAGCCTTCCAAAGGAAGGGGGTGAGTGTCTTAGAGAGACTCTGAATCACAGAGAAGAATGGATGCAGACAAGGCAATCCATGTTTGAGAAACAACTTTCTAACCTAGAGCTCTACCTAGCTCCTAAATCCTAGTCTCTCAGCAGCTGCTAGCAAGAACCTCCTCTTCAACTCTGGAAGTTGAACTCCAACATCTGAATCTCCAATGGCTTCATCTTCCCAAGTCTTCAGCTCTCCCAAATTCCCCAGACAATCCCAATACCCACACACACAAGCAATAATCCCCAGAGGGCACACCGCATCAGTCAATCAGATATATACAGAGTATTAATAGCAGTAGGGGAAGCCTGACTTTTTCTAAGGGGATCTAATAACTACCCATAGCCCCTATAGTCCCATAACTAAACTATTCAAACCCTAAGTCCTAAGGGAAAAGGATCAAATCTCCTAAGTCATCACCTAAAACCCTAGTTTTATTCATGTTGCTCACACCTACACTAAGCACCTAAATTTAATTTCTAAAAAAGGGTACTAAATTGAATCTACTAGTTTGATGTCTAATCTAAACAACCTAAAAAGAATGGATGAAAAATATGAAAGCAATTAATAGAACAAAAAATATCAAAATCATGTATGAAATGGAATTATGTAAAATGTTATTTATTTAGAAAATATGAGAAAAATATCAAATAAAAAAATAAAATGCAATTTTTATTTTTTATAATTTTCTAGACATCTTAAAGAAAATAATGCAGAAAGAATGAATTAAAAATGATTATTTTGCTATTTATTATGAATTTTAGAAAATGCATGAAAAAATTAAAGAAAATAAAAGAAAATATAAAGAAATAAGATGGAGGGGGTGAGAAAAGCAATAAAACCAAGTTAGCGCGTTGGGCTTATTAACATGGGGGGTGTAGATAGCGCTCTGAGCCCAATCCCCCCCAACTTAATGAAACGCTGCGTTTGGGATTTCAAATTCTCCCACCAAAACTCAGATCAAACACGGGCCGTTGGATGATACTCCCAGTCAAAAGTCCAACCTCCATCGCACGGCTCTCCACCCTTCTTCAACCTCCAGCTCCTAGGGTTTTCAGCCATGTATTCCATACACGAATGTTCCACTCACTCGTTCTCCATGCATTCTTGATGAAAAATAACAACTCCAAGCCCTAAAATAATCTACACAACTCAAGGAATCCATATCCAATCCTAGTTTTCCCTAACTCTCATTGTACACTCCAAACAGAGAGCACGAAACTCAGGGCACACCATGCTTGCCTGAGGTCAAAGTTACCAGAACTCAAACCTGATGATCCACAGATATTCTACATGCTTGCCTCATTGTTCTATGCTTCATCACATTGATTATAACTCAACACACAGCTTATTATCGAAGCCAACAGAAATGGCAACCTGTCATGGATCTCCATGAATCTATCCCTAAACTTCAAGAACTGATCCTCTAGGGTTTCTAAACAACATTACCCTAACCACATGATCTCTACTAGCCAGAATAGTGAGATTCGAAGAAATTTACATACCTTGCACTTGATGATGGTGATGGTAGTTAGACCTCAATTCAACCTTTGATACTTGCTGAAAACAATCTCCAATGAATGAATATGCTTCTGTTTGCAATGATTTGTGCTTAATCCTTATGAATCGTGCTATTCCATCCTTCATGCAAGTTGGAGTTTCAAACTGAATCTCTTCACACAGCCACGAATTCACTCCAATCTTTTGTGCCAATTACTCCATGATGTTAGTAGATGATGATGGTGACAGAAATCAGAATGATAGAGGAAGTTCCAATGGGTTTTGGATGAAAGTGCAACTTGGGATGAAGAAGATAATAGGTATGATCCTTGATCAATTCAACCACTTCTTGATGTGAATCCTAGGGTTTGAATGATGATGGTGATGATTCAATCCAAATATGTGAGAATTTTGAGAGGTTTGTAAGAGTTTGAGGATCTTATGGAAGAATAAGAAAATGGATGAAAAATGGAGATTTTTGACAAATGGGAGCACCAACCCTTGCATGAATCAGCTTGCATGAATATATAGGTTGCATTAGAACCTCCTAGAACATTGGAGAAATTTCCCTTTACACTTTTCCCTTTCAATTTGGATTATGTTACTTTCAATCCAAGCAACCATGGATAACTCATAAATTGTGACCTAAACTCAAAATTCCACTTTAGCCAATGTCTTTAAAATGCCTTTTCCATTCAAAATGACCTATAATTTTGCATCATTTGGCCAAGATATGAAAAATACCATTTTTTAAGCCATTTTCCTTCATTAAATTCACCAATTTTGAAACCTTGTGCTATGAACATTTCCAATCTCTCATAGTCACTTTTCTAGACTCAAAATGTCATTTGGAGCAAGTTTGATGTTGTAAGTTTTCTCATTTGAGGCCTCCTTGTATGAGTTTTGGACATAGGTTAAAATGACCTGTAATTCACAAATGACCAAAATACCCTTTGCTTGCCAAGACCATAAGTTGAGTTCCACACATCATATGAAGGCATACTATACCATTCTAGAAAGCTAAGACAATGAGGAACAATTCTTATGTTGACCAAAAATTCATTTGAAATCTCCTTGAGGGTTAAAAGTTGCTTGGAAGTCAAGTCACTTTCACAGACAAAATTTCAGATACCTCAGATGACCTGTAACTTGCAAGGACCATAACTTGAGTTCTATAAATCTCCTTGATGTCTTCTACCACTCAAATTAAAGGTATTGAGATCCTCTACAAGTTTCATGTTGGCCAAGGATCCATTTGAAGCTTGCATTTTGACTTATTTTGCTGGGAAATTTGACCTAAACTAGGGGATTTTACAGGGAAACCCTAATTTAGAAACTCCTCCTCTCCTTGATTTATCTTGAATTCTTCTTAACACAACAACATATCCTTATTCTCCATGTCAAGTGATGAACCCCACCTCTCTCCAATAGCCCTTAATGCCTTTCAATCAGTCAATTGACCTAGGGTTGACCTAGGGTTGACCCAGATGAAACCCTAGTTGACTGTCTTCAACTGCAATTCTTGTGATCACCTCAACAACTTGTTTTCCTCCCCAAATGACTTTCTAAGCCTCTCATGATGTCTAGATGCTCTCCATGCCTTCCATTCACAGCTCACAACCCCCTTGTTGACCCTCAGATGCCCTCAGATAGGGGATAGGCTCAAGGTTAGATCTGCTGAACTCTCTGCTCTCAAATTCTTTTCTGATGACTTGAATGAGATGGAATTAGGATAATAACCTCTTGATAGGCCTCTAGAGATGAGAATAATGATTGGTCCCCTGTTGAATGACTTGTTATGCTTATGCTATGCAGAGGGTTAGTCTATGTACATGACTCTATATGCAAATGCTAATGATAATGAAAAAAATAAACCAAGTGAATAAGGTTGAGCAAATTTTAGGGTGCAACAACCGGGTGATACGGAGCTATGGTTTCCTGCATAACCCAATTCCCCTCACAGGTATGAACTTAATTAGCTGATGAGGTATGGAATCCTATGCGGTCATCAGCGTCACAGACTTTCAAGAGCGATCATACGATACCCAGAAGGTGTGGCATCATCATCTCTTGAAGCGACCTCATTTAGCTGAATCCCAAATGATCGCTATCCCCAACAGAGTCGCCAACTCTCGCTACTGCGAAAAAATGAGGCCGGCAATGATAGAAGAGTCGCCACCGTGCATTATTTATCCCAAAATGGGGGAAAGGAAACGCTCAGAGAAAACCTAACGAAAAGGGAAAAGGAATGGTCATCGTAACCAAGTCCTGGATTCGGGAGTCGGTTACGCAAGGGGAAGGTATTAGCACCCCTCACGTCCATCGTACTCGACGGGATCCGCGCTTGTTGTTTATCTAGGAGGGTGTGTTTAAATTATCTAACTAAAGGCTTAGGGACAAAAGAAAAGAAAAGTGACTCGGCAGAACACAACAGTTCTATGCCTACGTATTCCCGTCTGGAACGAGAAATCAGAGTCAACGTAGTTCGCCTAACTACGGGTGAAAGTGTTGAAGGTTGCTCGCCGAGATATCGCATCTCGTACCTACGTACTTTCATACGGCATGAAAGATCAGAGAAAACATAGTTCGGTCTAACAAGACCATAGGTTTGGTTCAAGTGTTTTTATCCGAGTAGGGTTAACAAATGGTTCTAGCAGTTTGGTGTATGCAGTTTGACCTTTGGAGACTTAGGCGTTTACCGTTTGCGAGAGAACCGAGAGTTAACGAAACTCTCCTTATGAAAATGGTTTCTAATGATTAAAGGTCCAAGAGGACAAAAAGGAGTTGAATGTTTGTTTTTGTGTCTTTTAAGAAGAAGTGTTTTGAGTTTTGTTTGTAACTTGTGTTGCACTAAAGACTTGGACTTAAGAGTGAATGCGTCGCACGTCACCCAAAGGGTGCCACACTAAACATTCAAGCTACGTGAGGGAAACCCTCTCATAACTCTTTCTCAAGTGCTTAAGGCTCGTAACGTACAACACATGTTATCCTTTATTAAGTGTTTTAAGAATATTTGAAGATGAGAAGAGAAAGGACGCACTAAAGGGGAACTAATCCAATCCTAAAGTTGTCATGCAAAGTTTATCCTATGGTTAAGGTTAGGAGGGAAGTACCTATTGTTATCATGCATGGTTAGGGCCCTAATGTCTATCACATTCCAACTTGAACAAGAGGGAATGGAAATCCTAAGGGAAGGAAGACAAAAGAAGAAGAAGAAAAAAATTATAAGAATATAAACATGAAATGCAAACATGGAAGGCAAAGATGCAATGCAAGTGAGGGAGGAAAATAGTGTGGGGAAGGAGCCTCCACAAGCTTATCTCAACCTCAAGCCAAAGTATGAATAAATGCAAGAGAATAGGAGAAGTAAATGCAACAAGAGCAAGTCATATCAAGCATACAAAAGGAAGCCTTCAAGGATTCACCACTTTAGGCATGCCTTAGAGACCTCCAAAGGAGGTACCTAAAACTTCCTTAAGTGGCACACCAAGGTCATTGGACAGAGGGTGGCATATTCTAATCATACAACCTATGCCACAAATGAAAATCAAGGATAAAATGATAAGGCATCAAGAGAAACCTATAATGAAAGTACATAAACCACTATTTGGAATCACAATGCACAACCATAAAAGTAAAGCATCAAATGGGCAAGCTATGTACAATATAAACAGCCACCAAATGGTCCACAAGACCTATAATATGTCCACAACAAGAATAAATCACTATAATTTCCATCACACAAGCAATACATGGCTTTTGGATCCAAAACAATACAATTGTCCAATTGAAAATGCCAAATTATGAGCCAACTTGTAAAATAAGGAAAAAATAGGCAAATACATCTAAAAATACAAAATTAATTCTCCAAGAACCTAGAACATGTCAACAATCAGAGGTTAAAAGAATCAGAGGTTAAAAGATTAGGAAAAGAATCCAAGAGGAAGGGTTCAAACAGAGAGTAAACATCCAAAGGTATCCCAAAGCAAGGCAATCTAGAGCATGCCCAAAGATGGTTTTCAAAACCTATACAAATCATATTATAAAATCCAGAGAAAACTATATTTGGAACCCTCAAGATGTGTACCAAGATCCCACAAAAGATTAGGCAAAAATATTTGGTTTTGATACCCCAATGAAATTCTACAAGAATAGAGGTACAAATTCATGATCTTAATGGCTACTGAACTAAGAAAAATCATAACTAAATGAAAATAAATCCTAAAAATACCATTCCAATTTCTGGAATCTCCTAAGATATTCAAGAATAACGGGAAAAAATCTTAAGAAAAAATAATCAATATTACTATTTTTCACGTAATTAAAGATAACGAGCAAGAAATAAGAAAAATAAGGAAAAACATGGAAAATAGACAAATCTGTGTGGTAAATAGCAAGAATACTCAGTCTAATCCATTGGGCCTGGCAGAATGTGGGTGTGGATAACAAGTCACTTAAGCCCAGATGAGTCACTTAAGTGAAATGGTGATGTGGCGCGCTGAGGAGTGTTGGATGTGAGTACTTTGTCAACATTTCTGAAATGATCCAAGGGCCATTGTATTGTCTTCCTCATTTGAACATGTGAGAGAGGGAAAAAATACCAGCCGTGACCGTATGACCGTGAGGGTGGCAGAGTGACGCTGGAATTCTTCCTCCATCTCTATCTCAATCAAAATCCATGAAATCAAACGTTTTTTTGAACCGAAATAAGAATATCCCATTGAAATGAAGTAAAACTTTCTCAAACTCAAAACCCGTGACTCTCTTAAGAAATATCAAGAACATAATTTCTTCATGAAACTTCCCCAAACATTACCAAAAACGTGATTCATGCTAAGGGTGATGTAGTGGTGCAAAAATTGTGCAAGAAAGATGCATAATTAATGAGTAATCTTAATTTTCCGATACCTCTGAAAATGGAGTTGTGGAGCTTCAATGGGACACAAATTCTTCTCGAAAATTGTGTAGAATCACTCAATGATAGTTGTTGAAGAAGTTTGGATAGGTGAGAAGGCTTTAATTGATGAAAAATGAAGAACTCAAAAATCACTTGGAGCTCACTTTTTTCAATTGCTATAACACTCTCTCTACACCAAAAAAAATCCAAAAAAATTATGGAATTGCTCTATAATACTTATAGAACAAGTTTACAATGAATTGGAGGCCCAATTGTGAGAAAATGATCAAGTTGAATTTTGGATTTTTTTTCCAAGTTGGAAGCCCATGAACAACCATGAAATCATGATCAATTTTCCTTGTTTTTGATTGCATTCTATTACTTGCATTGTAAGAAAGATCAATGGCCCAAAATCCCTCCTTGTTTGGATCTTAATGGTCATAATCCAAAGTGTTGCTTAAAGATGAAGAAATCTTGAAATAGTCCATGAACCATACCTCAAATGCAATTTATTTTGTCACCAATGTTCTTAAAACATGTTTTCCCTTCAAAATGAGTACAAATATGACCATATTTGATTTAATTTTGGCACGATCACAAACTTGGCTTTTCACATGCTTTTACCAAAATTCCTTTCATCAATCTTCAACTATGAGCTAGCCCATTGAAACCTAGAGGTTTAGTTAACGAAATGACCCTATTTTGAGCAACTTTCATGTTGGAAAAAAGTTCATTTGAGTTAGGAAAAGTGGTGAACTTGACCTGTAATTTTATGACCTGTAATCAAGGTTTCCCAAAATACCCCTGCCTTGCGAAGCTTATAACTTGAGCTCTACAAATCAGATGGAGGACTTCTAGGACTTTTTGGAAAGCTAAGATTATGAGGAACAACTTTCATGTTGGCCAGAAGTTGAGGAGAAACATCCTTCTAGCTCAAAATTGCTTGGAAGTTGGTTGACTTTTGCAGACAAATTTCACATTCATTTGGTGACCTGTAACTTGTCTGATCTATAACTTGAGTTCTACAAATCCAATGGAGGACTTCTAGTACTCATATTAAAGCTATGAACATCCTCTACAACATTCATGTGGATGCCAAAGTCATTTGAGACTTTTATATTAAGATAAGTAGTCTTGAAGTTAGGCACTAAATAGGGGATTTTACCCTGAGAACCCTAGTCTAGCAACTCCTCACACTTTGAATTCTCCTTGATTGATCTTGGAATAACATCTCTAATGCTTCAACATATCATTTCATGACCACCATGACTTAGAAATAAGCTTTAATCTCCTTTGAAATCAACAGTTGACTTAGGGTTGACCAGATGAAAACCCTAATTGCACCTTCTCTCATTGTGCTCACTTGTACTGGGCAAAATGACTTGGATGAGCCTCACAATGACCCTCATGAGCTTTTATGACAAATATCCACCATATCAATGGCTTGAGGACCTCAGTTGCCCTTTACATGGCCTCCTATACAGGAAGTGAACCATGTCCCTCTTAATCAGCTCCTCTCAAAGAACTCTGACTAAATTGAATTGATGAAATGCCCTTGATGATTGGCATGAGAATTCTTGATTAGGCTTAGAAGATTTAGAACTCCTCTCTTGATGGGCACACTCCTTAATCCCATGCAATAATTCTTTATGGTATGCAAATGCTAATGCTAAATGAAGTGCAAAGAACCAAACACCAAGAAGGAAAAGGTTGGAAAAATTTTGGGGTGCAACACTATGCCATTGAATAGAGCATTCAAGGCTTTAGAGTTTCCAAGAGCCAGAGCTTCTTGTTATTTATTCCATTCCTCTCCAGGAATCAACACTGATGCTCCATCCTTGTCAACTTTCACTGGATGTTCCCATCCTGAATTCACAGCTCTCCAAGCCTTGTAGTCTATAGATTTCAAGAATGCAATCATCCTTGGTTTCCAATAGTCATAATTTGACCCATCCATGATTGGTGGTCTATTAGTGAATCCTATATCTCTATCCATTGTACCAGAATTTATTTTCCCTAGATCTCACCCAGATTTAGACAGGCAGGGTGCCTGCTCTGATGCCAATTGAAAATTCTGGCAAGCACACGATGAGTGTTATTCCCAAAGTTATAACATCCATTGTGAAATTGACTACTGTACTAACTAATAACCTTGTAAGTAAAAGTAGTAAATAACACATCAATTGTTCACCCAGTTCAGTGTCAATAACACATCAATTATTCACCTAGTAGAATTAATTCAGAGTCAAACAACACATTTTGCACTCCTTACTTAAAACCTACCTAATGACACTTCAGCCTAGAGACACTCTAGACCTGAGTATTCCCACTCACTCCCCCTCAATCACACCACAGTGATTTATTACTCACAATTACAAAAATAATATGAAGAGACACTTCATACACACCTTGATCTTGCTTCACAGCTTTGATCAAGGTACACACACTCTTGCTTCACAACTTTGAGTGAGACACAACTTAGAATCTATCTAACCAATACAATCATCCAACAGAAAATTTCTTGGAGTACAAGTATCCTAAGACTCAATTCACACGTGAAGACTAGCCTTCTTCACTCACACGGACTCTCAATTAGCACTCTCTATTCTTCTGTTAAGAGCTGATGTTCAGGATTTCTTCTTCTGATATTTATAGCAGTTGTCGGTCCTTTTGGGCCTTGGTGCATAAATTAGGTTTTATTCATAACAAACCTATTTTCAATGATCTGCACACTTGCCACTTAATTCAGGGATATTTTAGTTCTCCTAGGGCTTCTAGAAAGTCTCCTAATATCCAGCTTGAGCTCCTATTATGTTTCCTGGTTTCTATCTACCAGAAAAACAAACCTGCGCTTGATGTCATACGACCCAAGTCATAACATTGGGTATGACATCCAGCTTAACTTGCTTTTAGCTAAGTCAACTTAGCCTGCACAGACCATATTATGTATGCACTAACATCAGTCATGACATACATACATGCTCTAGTGTTTTGCCACAAAATGCAGCCCATCAAGAGCACTTACATCATGAATATCCCGATCATGTATACAAGTTAAAACGTGACTTGTATGGACTCAAGCAAGCCCCTAGGGCTTGGTATAAGGGCCTAAGCAAGTTTCTACTTGATCAAGGGTATTCAAGAGGCAAGGTCGACACAACCCTCTTCATTAAGCGTAAAGGAAAATACTTAATCTTGGTACAAATTTATGTTGATGACATTATATTCGGATCAACTAACATGAATCTCGTAAGAGAGTTTTCTAACCTAATGCAGGGTGAATTCGAGATGAGTATGATAGGGGATCTCACATACTTTCTTGGATTACAAATCAAACAGCTTAAGGAAGGAACTTATTCAAGTCAAACGAAGTATTGTATGGAGCTTCTCAAGAGGTTTGACATGGCAAATTCCAAAGCCATTGACACATCGATGTCGACATGTGCAAATCTGAATAAAGATGAAAATGGTAAGGACGTAGAGGTAAAAAGATATCGAGTTATGATCGGCTCACTTCTTTATCTTACCGCCTCTAGACCCGATATTATGTTTAGTGTTTACATGTGCGCTAGATATCAATCTTCTCCTAAGGAATCCCATTTAAAAGCTGTTAAGCGCATACTTCGATACCTTTCGGGTACTCCAAAGCATGGGCTATGGTATTCCAAAGGAAACGATTGTTCCTTGGTTGGATTCTCCGATTCCTATTTTGCCGGGTGCAAATCGGATAGAAAAAGTACTAGTGGTACTTGTCACCTATTTTCGAACTCTTTGGTTAGTTGCATAGCAAGAAACAAGTTTCTGTTGCCTTGTCAACCGCCGAAGCGGAATATGTTATCGCCGGCAGTTGTTGCGCTCAAGTCTTATGGCTTAAGCAACAATTGTTAGATTTTAACCTTAAACTTGAGCGTATTCCGATCTTTTGTGACAATACTAGTGCAATTAATCTTACCAAGAATCCCGTGTTGCATTCACGCACTAAACATATCGAAATTCGACACCATTTTCTTAAGGGATCATGTGGAGAAAGGCGATGTTGTTTTTGAACACGTTGACACTACAAATCAACTAGCGGATATATTCACAAAACCGCTTGCTACTGAACCTTTCTTTCATATCCGACGAAAACTTGGTATTCTCGACATTTCGGATCGTGTTTAGTAATATTTCTTGCACATATTTTATTCATATATGTTTATACCTACTTCGGTCATCGGATATCTAACCAATTAAAGATGTTGTAAGTATAAGCGTATATTCATCAATCTACTCTCGACATGAAGGTGATATCTTTCCTTAACTCCCTCTCTCGTTTTTTATGTTCATACAAAATGCTTTAAACTGTGTTATATACGTGTCATATATGTCATAATATATGTATCTTGTCTATTTGAATGCTTGAAGTTTGTTGTGGCTGGTTATTTATGCATCTTTGTTGCTTATATGTTCATAAATGTGAAAATATGCATGTTTTGTCTGCATGAGTCGACCCAAACAGGGTGCGATCGACTCACAAAAATGTCCCTAAAATTGAAATTTTGTTCGGGTATGCTCAGGTCGACCTACCGGTCGATGCATACCTGTTGATTTTTGAACGTGGTAATTTTAATACAGTAAGCGTCGACGCATCGCTCGAAAACTGTCAATTTTTTTTTAAAACCATTCAAAATCCCCATTATTTCAATTTTTGATGACTCATTAATTGTCTATCATTACTTTTTGCATTGTAACTTGACACTACATTACATCTACACTTTATCACTCTCCTCTCCACAAAACCTAAATAGACTCTACAAAAAGGGTCAAGATCTTAATCTCTCTACACATTCAACAATCTTCTCCAATCCTTGCAAATCATCATCACCCTATCTCTCTTATCATCTCTTTGAGCTCAACAACCACGGTTGCAAGAAGAGTGACAGGTAAAAGAACTTCAAGGGCCTCCTCATCTGCTTCAATTCTGGTTTCCTCCATATCCTTAGTACCTCCGAAGTTTACTGAAAGCTTCACCAAATTTTTTAGTAAAAGATCTGTGGTCAAGCAACACGCTTATTATCGTCTCTCGACGAAGCGCATGCACATTCCTCGCATCATTGATCTTCTTGATTTTCAAGGGGTAAACAACTTTTTGGAGTGTAATGAAAAATATAATGAAGACCTTGTACGCATCTTCTACACGTCTTCACGGAAAATTTCCGGGTTCTTAATTTCACACTAAGATTGGCAACATAAAGGTTAGTGTCACTACTGCTATCTGGCAAAAATACTTTGATATGTCTCTTGATTCGGACAAGCCTCTCTTTGAGGTCACTGACACCTGTCGCTACTACGAAAATCGGCGCCGGCAATGACAGAAGAGTCGCCACCGTGCGTTATTTATCCCAAAGGAGGGAAAGGAAACACTCAGAGAAAACCTAACGCAAAAGGGGAAAGGAATGGTCATCGTAACCAAAACCTGGATTCGGGAGTCGGTTACGCAAGGGGAAGGTATTAGCACCCCTCACGTCCGTCGTACTCGACAGGATCCATGCTTGTTGTTTATCTAATAAGGGTTTGATTGATATTATTTACGCTAAGGGCTTAAGGACAAAAGAAAAGAAAAGTGACTCGGCATAACACAGCAGTTCTATGCCTACGTATTCCCGTCTGAAACGAGAAATCAGAGTCAACGTAGTTCGCCTAACTACGACCTAAGAAAAGGGGAAAGTTTTCTCTCCAAGCTATCACATCTTGTGCCTACGTACTTTCATCAGGTATGAAAGATCAGAGTAGCCGTAGTTCGGCTTACTACGGGGAGACTAGTTTAATCCTAACGTTATCATGCCAAGTTCGTCCTAAGGTTGAAGTTTGCAAAGGGGAAGACTAACCTAATGTTGTCATACATGGTTGCAAAGCCTAGTGTCTATCACATTCTACCTTGAACAAGGAGGAATGGAGATCCTAAGGGAAAGGCAAAGGAAGCAACAGAAAACAGATGAAATAAACAGCATACAGGAAATGCGGATTCATAACAGTAAACATGGAATGCAAGTGAGGGAGGAAGTAATCTCAATCTCAAGCCCATAATGAATGGAAGGTGGCCTATTTTAAACATGCAATCTTGGCCACAAGCGATTATAAAGAGATACGAGGCAATAAAACCTACGAATGACATACGTATACAACGATTAGGAATCATAACGCACTATCATGGAAATATGGAACCTAATGGGAAATTATGTATGATAAAACCAGCCAATAAATGATCTAAATATCCTATAGAATGTCTATAACAAGCAATAAGAACCCTAGCGTTCATCACACAAACAAATCGAGGCCGTTGGAGCCAAAATAAAACCCGACGTCCGTTCGAATGTCCAAATTACAAGTCCGAATACAAAAATACAAGAAAAATAGCAAAAGGTGCTAAAAAACTCAAATAAAAATCTCCAATGCTCTACATCAAGTCACAAACCAGGGGTGAGAGATACAACAAAAGTATCCAAAGAGAAATGGCCAAACAAGTTGAAACTATGTCATGTATACAAGAAGAAACCCAAACTAGCACATGGTGAAGAAAAGACCTTCAAAACCCTTCAAAATGGTACATTAAAAATCAAGTAAAAATACATCTAGGTACCTTAATGTGTTTATGAATACCCTGCAAAAGGTTAGGCAAAAATATGTAATTCTAATGCCTCAAAGAAAATCCACAAAATTGTTACACAATTAGTACGATTTTTATGACCACTTAAATGTAAAACATTCTAGTAAAATTTCAGAACATGATAAAATCGTGATTCCAAGTTTATTAAATCCTAGACATCTTAAAGATTCAGCACGAAAAAATGGGGATCAAAAAGACTAATTTTCCTAATTTTTATGATTATTTGAAGTCAACATATAAAACAGAAAAATAAAAGAAAATACTTGAAAGCATATAAATGTGAGAAACAAGTAATATAAATGCAATAAATCAGAATTGTCACAGCTGGGACTCGAACAGGGGTCATGGGGGTTTCGTGGCTGAGTTGGCGCGCCACGTGGTTTAATGAAGCGTGATGTGGCACACGACGTGGAAGCGTGAGAGGCGTCCGATGGGTGGAAGAAGTCTCCATTGAAAACACGATCCAACGGTCGGAAGACCTTCTTCCTCATTTCAATTTTTCTGCGTTTCTTCTCAGCCCGCGGTCAGCACCCACCGGCCGGAATACTGCCGGCGTTTTTCTCCACCCTCTATCTCCTTCGTTCCTCATCCAAACGAGACGTTCTTTAGATCGATTTTGTGGGATTTTTCGCAAGGAACTTGAATATCCAATTATTTTTCACTATAGTAACCTCTATCTCCAAACCCGTGTTGGGATCTTGAAATCTCAAGAACACAAAAAGGTCGTAAAAACTCTTCTTTCTTTAACAGAAACAATGTATTACCCAAGGGGATGACAAATATGTAACAATGGCGTAAAAAGAATGCATAATTAGTGTGGAAACTTGAATGCCATATACCTCTGAATTTTGCTTCCTATAGCTTCAAATAGCCTCTGAACCTTCAAGAAAAAGGGCTGGACACGTTCTATGATTGTTTCTGAAGATGTTTGAATCAAAGACTTGACCTGAAATGCAGTGAAAAGAAGAAAACGAATTTGAGTTTTTTTTCACCACTTTATCACATTCCCATGGTGTTATTCTTGCTCCAAATCTCTCTAGAAAGATGACGAACAATTTGTATAATTGTTGTGTAATTGATTGGTGATGAGAAAAGGAACAAAAATGGAGAGAATGAATGAATTGAAAAATGAGAATTTCCAAATATGTTAAGTGTAGAAAATGATGATGGAAGAGGAAGCTCAATTGGCTTGATTTTTAGTTTTTATATTCCTTGCATCATAAGGAAGGTTTAAGGCCCACAATAGTTCCTTGTTTCTAAGCCCAAGCCCAAGATCCATTATGTTACTTGAATTGTAAGAAATCTCGAAATAGCTCATGATAAAATCCTCAAATGAAAAATGTAATAATGTCATTGTTCTTAAAACATGATTTCCATTCAAAATGAGTACAAATATGGATTGGTTTGGTTAAATTTTGACAAAATACCAAACTAGGCAATTTCACATGTTTTCACCAAAATCACTTTCATCAATCTTCAACCATGAGCTAGCCCATTAAAATCTTGAAGTTTATCACACTTGATCCCCTGTATAAATGCTAATGCAATACTATGATAATGCTATGATGATGTTATGCTAATGCAAAAACAAGAAGGAAAAGGTTGGGCAAATTTTGGGGTGCAACAGCTGCCCCTATTCAAGCGACTTGGACCTGAATGAGTGAAAAGTGAACGACTTTCAATCAATCAAGGCAAAAGACGGTTGAATACCAAAAGAACCCGGGAATTTGCCAACCGCAGAAATAAACTGCAAACTCTGATTGGGATAGAATCTCCGAAGAAAACGAGCATAATGAACATCTTGAACATTCCACCAAGGGAAAGAGAAACTTAATCAAGTAACTCTGCTTCAGGAAATACGTAACTGGCCATGGTCTGAACACCACATGGGCCAAAGAACCATTTTTCGAATCGTCGGAATCTGAATACTCAACGCACGATAGGGCCACATCAAAATCTGTCAGAATTTGGATACTCAACGCACTGACTGGAGCCTGGATGCTCGATGTAACTGGTGATTTCACTGGGGATTTACCAGAGCCTGGATACTCGACGGACGAAACAATACATCACAAACCGAACATTCACCGAAATCTGGACATTCAACGGAGAGAGAGTATTATCACAACACTTACTAGGATCTGTATACCAAACTACCTTTATCGGAGTCCGAACACTCAACGGACAAAGTAAAACGTTACAAATTGGAAACTTCATCGGAATCTGGATATTCAACGGAGGAGCTGGGGCTTGAACGCTCAATGTAACATATCAAAGTCTGAACACTCAACGCAAAAAAACCAGAGTCTGACAACTCAACGAAAACACACCGGAGCCTGGAAACTCAACGAAGCGATAAACTGGAGTCTGGATACTCGACAAACACACCAGAGCCTGGATACTCAACGAAGCGATAAACCGGAGTCTGGATACTCGACGAACGAAAACACACCGAATCCTGGATACTCAACGAAGCAACAAACCGGAGTCTGAACACTCAACGAAAATACACCGGAGCCTGAACACTCAACGAAGCAGCAGACCGGAGTCTGAACACTCAACGAAAACACACCGGAGTCTGAACACTCAACGAAGCAGCAAACCGGAGTCTGAACACTCAACGAAATAGCAAACCGGAGTCTGAACACTCAACAAAAACACACCGGAGTCTGAAAACTCAACGAAAACACACCGGAGTCTGAAAACTCAATGAAGCAGCAAACCGGAGCCTGGATACTCGACGGACAAACACGCACCGGAGCCTGGATACTCAACGAAGCAAACAAATCGAAGTCTGAACACTCAACGAAGCAAACAAATCGGAGCCTGGATGCTCGACGAAACAACAAATCGGAGCCTAGATACTCGACGAAGATACAAACCGGAAAGAGAATACTACAAATACTTATCAAGATCACCTCACAAAATCTTTACCGGAGTCTGGGTACTCGACGAGAGAAAGAATCAATACAAACTAGCGATTACCTGAGCCTGAATACTCGACGGAAGAATCAATACAAACTAGAGATTACCGGAGCCTGGATACTCGACGGAAGAAAGAATCAATACAAACTAGAGATTACCGGAGCCTGGATACTCGATGGAATAGCCACGAACACTACTAGGGGTCTGGACCTTTTCTTGATTTTACCGGAGTCTGAACACTCAACGTACTGACCGGAGCCTGAATACTCAACGTAAAAAATGATGTCTGAATACCACAGCTCCATGCTGGGGAGAAGAACTCTGAATAACTTTGGAAGATACGACCCCAACTCTGCTTAGGGGTATACTAACAAACCTGGAGTTACAAATTTTACTAGAAATGAACAACTCTCTGCTGGTGATGAGCAACTCTTGCTGAGGGACGGAGTAAAGGTCATGCATGACCTCCCTGGAACACACGTTACACTGTTGGGGTCACGAACGACCTGTCGGAGGATATTCCACACATGCCTGGTGGAGAGAAATTTGATCTCAACTCGCTGGGGAACAAACCCATACTCGTACTCTGTGGGGATTAGAGGTACTCCTGACCAACTGCTGGGAAATGATCTTTGATTATTGGAAAAATGAGCTTCATCCGAATCTCTATGAGAAATCACCCCAAGCGTAATGCCCCTGCCCCAGTCTGATTCTTGGGAAGGTCTACGCTGAGAAGAAAATAGTTTGCCATGAGACAACCCCGAGATGGCTTGCCCCAGAATCTGGACCGTGAGAGGATTCTTGGTTGAATAGTTCGGATAAGCTCTAGAGGTATGGAGAAGAACAAATTCTTTTCCTCATAGGGTGGCATGCCCCAGCCTTGTAATGGCTTTGCCTCTGATTGACTAGTTTGCGGAGCGGTATCCCCGATTGCGAGAGATTTACCAAATCTCGACCTGATTGCCCCAGATTAACTGATTCTTGGATGGCTGACCTTACTGGGGGTTATTTGATAATAGCTTGCCACAACTCAATGGAGTATTCAGGCGTTCTACATTCTATCCTGATCAAACTTTCCACTGTGGAAACTTTCCTGCGGTCGAGCGCTTACTCGCAAGTAAAACAAGTTGTTTTGCATAAAAGATATATTAAATGCAATGCATATGACAGTTTTTTTTTCAAAACCCAATCCTGTTCACCGGAAAAAATTATGACATATAATGAATGAATCAATTATCAAAGTGTCAAAATTAATACAACGCTGTAAGAGGAATCCTTTTTGGAGTCAGTTTCGATGCGATCTTTACCGAAGTATGCCCTCGAACTAAACCTGTTTCAATTAGGACTTTTAAAGGTTGTAACGTGGTCGGGTTCACGGTTAACAAGGAAGGATATAAGGCTCAAAATTCATTTTAACCCACCCCTTCTCCTTGATGTTCTCCAATCCTATGTTCAGCTAATTCGACCTTAGCGTTCACCTTTCAAAGGTGGAATGATAGGAGTGATGGTTCAGGAAATCACATGCTTTCTGAAGTGACAGTCATTCCCTTTCCGTCTTCGTAGTTCCTGGAGTCACACGATTTCGTTCTTGTTTGAGGATTTTTCTCTTGTAATCCTTTTCATTTGTTCGCTTTTTCGCTCCCTAATTTTTTTGCCTGGACTAACTCTTTTGAGTTTCTGATTTTGAAGTCCAGCGGGATACCCTAATTTTTGCCTAAGTCACTTATTTGCAAGATTCGACTTAGCGGGCTTCTTTCTTTTGACTTTTTTTCTTTTTTGAACAAATCATGTGACATCGGCTTGTCTGACTTGTTAAAAGAGATTGTGACTGTTTCACTCCTTATCGGCAAGGTTTAACCATTGTGGTCCTTTAGGAACGACCTATACAAGTGTGATTTATCCTTGAACGGACATTCCTTTTGCAATTCGGACGCTTGGTCAAATTAACCGACACCTACCCTGCCCCAGGTTAAGATTGAGGGTTTTTCATTTTCAGAAAGAAACTCCTACTACAAGGCTCAACGGGGTTGACAAGGGATTATCTTCCTTATATCTCCGGTGTTTATGGATTTGAAACAATGCCTGTATATCGTCAATAGGTTTTTTCTATCCAATAGCATACAATCGGAAGCTTACACGTCTTTCGATTTCGTCATCCTCCCCGGATTCCACTTAAACAAGCGTTTGAAATAAAAGAAAGCAATAAAGTGAACACGAATGGGTTAATTCAAAAGATGCATATTTATTTCATTATCAATATCAATTGAGAAACGACAAGTTTTTACAAGCGAAAATTGCACGTAGACAGAAAAGAAACTACAAATGCAAAGAAATGACATGATAAAATGAAAATTGACAGCTTCTAGGAACTGGGCTTTATCCATGAATCCAAGTCACGATCGCTGTCTCCGCCTTCAACATCGGACACAACATTGATTCGTTCAAACACGACTCCTCCTGGAGTGAACACAATTGGCCCTTTGAATCGTGGAGCGCTCTGTGATGACGATGTAGGATAGTACCCTAAACCGAACTTGTCTTGCTTGTTGGGGATGTCCAGAACTTGGCCCCAACCTTGCGCTGCCCCAGTCTGAACCACTGCTTGGGCTTCCTTGAACGACGACATTGCTACCTTCGGCGCTTTGCTCGTAGTTGGAGACTTATCTTTAACTTGAACCTCCTCGAAGGCCTGACAAGAGTCTCGTGGATCTCACCGTCCACTTCTATATACTTGAATGACGATAAGTGGCTTACCAGTATATCATCTTTACCGCATATGGTGACAATGCTGCCACCGACCATATACTTCAACTTTTAATGGAGTGTAGACGTCACAGCCCCCGCTGCATGAATCCAGGGCCAACCCAACAGACAACTGTAGGCAGGCTGTATATCCATTATGTAGAACACAATATCGAAAACTTCAGGTCCCACTTGGATGGGTAAGGTCAGCTCTCCGAACATTGAACGACGCGTCCCATCGAAAGCGCGCACCACCAGGTCACTAGGCGTACAAATGATACCTCGGGTATCCAGCTTCATTAGGGCCTTCTTGGGTAGAACATTCAGGGAAGATCCAGTGTCAACCAACACATGGGACATGATTGTGCCCCTGCATTCAACCGAAATATGAAGTGCACTGTTATGATTACGGCCTTTAGGTGTCAGATCAAGATCCGTAAAGCCGAGCTCGTGCCCCGCATTCACGTGGGCCATCACCCCCTCAAGTTGATTGACCGAGATCTCTTGGGGTACATATGAGGTGTCAAGGATTTTCAGTAAGGCGTTCCTGTGGGCCTCAGAACATAGTAGTAATGACAATATAGATATTTTAGACGGCGTCTGCTGCAAGTGCTCGACTATCTTGTAGTCGCTTTTCCAGATTAATCTCATGAATTCCTCCACATATTTCGTCAGAGACTCCTTTTCCTTCCCCTGAGGATTGCTTTCTTCCGTAACCTTACTGTTCCCTTTTGCAGCTCTCTCAGCCTCTACTTCTGGTGACGCAAAGATCCTGCCGCTGCGGGTGATGCCACCTGTACCCACCAGATTATCCACTAAGTCTGCTGAAGAAATTTTCAACTCCACCTTCTCCCCATTACAAAAGACTTCTGCTCCGTAATTCCACGGAATCGCCTTAGTACTCTCATACGGGACTGGCCCAACTTTAGTTATGATGACGGTCGGCCTTTTGGGAGGCACTGGTATTGTGATCGTTTTGTAAGGGATTGAAATTGTCGCGACTTCATCCCGCTCCTCTGTCACTTCCTCAACAGGTCTATCTTCCATAGTATGGTCAAACTGTAACGTTCCTTCGTCTATCAAAGCCTGAATATGTCTCTTCAGATCTTCACACCCTTCTGGATGGTCCACACAATTAGCACAAGTTTCAGAACAACCAGGGAACACTCCCCCTCTCAGCAATTCTTTCTTCACCTGACCCAGCGGAGTCTTCAACTCTTCAACCCTCGTCACTAGATTCAAGCTTTCCTCTTCTAGAATGGCACTAACTCCTGTCGGTCCGTGATTCGGCATGGGACTTTTCACAATGTTGGGCGCTTCATGCGAGAAGTCTATGGCTTTACTGTCAATTAAATCTTGCAGCTTGTGCTTAAAAGCCTTACAATCGTCAATGCTGTGCCCGGGTGCCCCCAAGTGGAATTCGCAGCGGGCATTTGCATCATAGCCAGGTGGTGGTCGGCCTGTCAGAGGGGCCAAGGTTCTCTTCTAGATTAACTGCAGTTGTAGTAACGTTTGAAGCATCTGGGAGTACGACATTGGCGGCATATCGAATACTCTATTTGCTCCCCTCGAATTTTGGTACTTCCTGTAGCATTGTTGATTCTGCTGCTGTTGTGGTTGTTGTTGTTGTGGTGGTATCGGAATGATAACACTTGCAGCCTGATGATGATGACACTGATCTTGATATCTGCCTCTGCCTCTTCCCCGAGAGCTTGACACAGAATTAGCGTCGCCTTCACGCTTTTTATTTCCGAACACTTTCTTTCCTCCACCTGACGAAGGTATTTCTACGGCCTGAATTTTCCCAATCTTGACGTCGTTTTCTATACGCTCCCTAGTGATGACAAGGTCAGAGAAACTCCTGGACATACAGTTGACGAGCTTTTCATAGTACATCCTAGATAACGTCGATACAAACAAGTCAATCAACTCTCTCTCTACCATTGGGGGTTGCACTCTGGCTGCCAGCTCACGCTACCTCTGGGTGTACTCTTTGAAAGATTCCCCGTTCTTCTGGACGACATTCTGAAGTTGGACCCTTTTGGGAGCAAGGTCACTATTGTACTGGTAATGCTTCACGAATGCTTCAGCCAAACCCTTCCAACTGCGAACCTGAGAGGGTTCCAAACCCATATACCATTCGAGCGAC
This sequence comes from Lathyrus sativus, assembly GCA_963859935.3. Lineage (NCBI taxonomy): Eukaryota > Viridiplantae > Streptophyta > Magnoliopsida > Fabales > Fabaceae > Lathyrus > Lathyrus sativus. The sequence continues at coordinate 663,423,886 of OZ012739.1, forward strand.
GGCCCTGACAGGCTATCCTGGAAAAAGTGCATGAGCATCTTCTCATCATTTGAATAGGCTGACATTTTTCTGTAGTATGAACGTATGTGCACCTTTGGGCAAGTGACACCTTTGTATTTATCGAAGGTAGGAACTTTGAACTTGTACGGCACTCGTAAATCAGGGATCAGCCCTAAATTGGCCATGTCGAGCCCCATGGAGTCCTGATTTGTTATGTTCCTCATCCGTTCCTCCAGCATTCTAAATCTACGATCAGCTTCAGCAGGCAGCTCATCGCCCACATCCCTCATAGAGAACACATCGTCCTGACGATCTTCATTCCGTCGTTGGTCCCCATTGCCATACCCAGCGTAGGCACCCTCCGGACCATAAACATTTCGATTGACAGTGTAACCATACCCATCGTTACCAAGACCATGGTTAGTAGTACCATGTCCAAACCCAGTATTATGAGCACCATTACCACAACCCAAGTTACCAGTATTACCAAGACCTGTATTACCAGCATTACAAAAACCTGCGTTACCAACAACATTACCTAGACCAGCGTGGCAGACGCCAACATCACTACCATTCCTGACCCCTGCAGTAGCTGGGGTGCATCCGGTAGGCACAACGGTGGCGTTAGGAATTTCTGTATCGTTGCGGGGAGTATTAGCAGCAGTACCTCCGTGAAGAACTCCATTAAGATCAACCCTAGCAACCAGGGGATGGACCATTATTCACAGTTGCTCCTGTCCTTGAGCCATACCTTGCATGACTTCTATGAGCTGAGTCATGTGCTCCCTCATCTCTTGCATCTCAGTCTGAACGTGATCCATGGCTTTCTTGAGATTGTTTCTAGTACAATACCGGTGAATTCTCTGGTCAGCAATCCTGAAACCTCTCTGAAAATACAACAGAACATAAGAACGAGGCTTAAGAAGGTACCTGCAAATGCAAAGAAAGATATGCAAAAATGCTAACAATGTATATATGCATATGGAATATTTCCCTTGATTCTAGTTCCGGGTGAAACGCATGACAATGGAAACCCATCAGACAGCAATAGTAAAAAACTCCTCATATACAGATGGAAGACCACATAGGTAGTTACAAGCACAAGTATCTGAGCACGAATGACGGCAAGCGAGATAGCTAGAATCAAAGGGAATATGCACCTGCAATGTTAATGCAATGTCATGTAATCAATGCAGATGAGAAATGCAAAAATGCAAGGATGCTATAGGGGATCAAGGTAGATGTGCTGTGCTGTAGCAATAATAATCAGAAGCTGATTGTGCTGTAGCTTGAGAATAACTAGAGCTTCGCCTTTGCATAACATATATCACTGCATGACATAGATCACTGATACTGAAGACCTCTGATATCAAACCCAAAATTTCACACTGTAGAGAAAACCGGGTGATCTGAAGCTATGGTTTCCTGCATAACCCAATCCCTCTCACAGGTATGGACCTATCCACTGATAAGGTACGACATCCTATGCGTTCATCAGCGTCACAGAGTTTCAAGAGCGATGATACGATACCCATAAGGTGTGGCATCATCATCTCTTGAAGCGGCCTCACTTAGCTGAATCACAAATGATCGGTCCCTAGAGTCGACAACCCTCCAAACCAACAACCCCCCGAGCCCAAAGGGCTAGAAAAGAAGTCAACCGGGAGAATCTCGTCTGAGCGTGGATTTTGTGAGACACTAGTACATGCAAAGCATGCACCCACCCACTACTTTCCACAACTAATTCTAGGTACACTCAAGTCTGGGTATGGCTTATCACTCATTAGAATCAATCCCCTCCCACAACAGCACAATAAGGATATAATATAATGCTAAAAATAAACTGTGGGAAAATAAAATGCGGGAATGAAAAGCTAAGGTACAATAGGTATGTGCAAAACCCACAAGATAAACAAACAAGCGCTAGGACTGACTCGCATAAGGGACAATCAATTCCCAGCAGAGTCGCCAGCTGTCGCTACTACAAAAATCGGCGCCGGTAATGACAGAAGAGTCGCCACCGTGCGTTATTTATCCCAAAGGAGGGAAAGGAAACGCTCAGAGAAAACCTAACGCAAAAGGGGAAAGTAACGGTCATCGCAACCAAAACCTGGATTCGGGAGTCGGTTACGCAAGGGGAAGGTATTAGCACCCCTCACGTCCGTCGTACTCGACGGGATCCACGCTTGTTGTTTATCTAATAAGGGTTTGATTAATACTATCTACGCTAAGGGCTTAAGGACAAAAGAAAAGAAAAGTGACTCAGCAGAACACAGCAGTTCTATGCCTACGTATTCCCATCTGAAACGAGAAATCAGAGTCAACGTAGTTCGCCTAACTACGACCTAAGAAAAGGGGAAAGTTTGCTCGCCAAGATATCGCATCTTGTGCCTACGTACTTTCATCTGGTATGAAAGATCAGAGCAGCCGTAGTTCGGCTTACTACGGGGAGACTAGTTTAATCCTAACGTTATCATGTCAAGTTCGTCCTAAGGTTGAAGTTTGCAAAGGGGAAGACTACCCTAATGTTGTCATACATGGTTGTAAAGCCTAGTGTCTATCACATTCTACCTTGAACAAGGAGGAATGGAGATCCTAAGGGAAAGGCAAAGGAAGCAACAGAAAACAGATGAAATAAACAGCATACAGGAAATGCAGATTCATAACAGTAAACATGGAATGCAAGTGAGAGAGGAAGTCATCTCAACCTCAAGCCCATAATGAATGGAAGGTGGCCTATTTTAAACATGCAATCTTGGCCACAAGCGATTATAAAGAGATACGAGGCAATAAAACCTACGAATGACATACGTATACTACGATTAGGAATCATAATGCACTATCATGGAAATATGGAACCTAATGGGTAATTATGTATGATAAAACCAGCCAATCAATGATCTACATATCCTATATAATGTCTATAATAAGCAATAAGAACCCTAGCGTTCATCAGACAAACAAATCGAGGCCGTTGGAGCCAAAATAAAACCCGAGGTCCGTTCGAATGTCCAAATTACAAGTCCGAATACAAAAATACAAGAAAAATAGCAAAAGGTTCTAAAAAATTCAAATTAAAATCTCCAATGCCCTACATCAAGCCACAAACCAGGGGTGAGAGATACAACAAAAGTATCCAAAGAGAAATGGCCAAACAAGTTGAAACTATGTCATGTATACAAGAAGAAAGCCAAACTAGCACATGGTGAAGAAAAGACCTTCAAAACCCTTCAAAATGGTACATTAAAAATCAAGTAAAAATACATCTAGGTACCTTAATGTGTGTATGAATATCCTGCAAAAGGTTAGGCAAAAATATGTAATTCTGATGCCTCAAAGAATATCCACAAAATTGTTACACAATTAGTACGATTTTTATGACCACTTAAATATAAAAAATTCTAATAAAATTTCATAACATGATAAAATCGTGATTCCATGGTTATTAAATCCTAGACATCTTAAAGATTCAGCACAAAAAAATGGGAATCAAAAAGACTAATTTTCCTATTTTTTATAATTATTTGAAGTCAGCATATAAAATAGAAAAATAAAAGAAAATACATGAAAGCATATAAATGTGAGAAACAAGTAATATAAATGCAATAAATAAGAATTGTCACAGCTGGGACTCGAACAGGGGTCATGGGGGTTTCGTGGTTGAGTTGGCGCGCCACGTGGTTTAATGAAGCGTGATGTGGCACATGACATGGAAGCGTGAGAGGCGTCCGTTGGGTGGAAGAAGTCTCCATTGAAAACACGATCCAACGGTCGGAAGACCTTCTTCCTCATTTCAATTTTTCTGCGTTTCTTCTCAGCCCGCAGTCAGCACCCACCGGCCGGAATACTGCCGGCGTTTTTCTCCACCTTCTATCTCCTTCGTTCCTCATCCAAACGAGACGTTCTTTAGATCGATTTTGTGGGATTTTTCGCAAGGAACTTGAATATCCAATTATTTTTCACTGCAGTAACCTCTAGCTCCAAACCCGTGTTGGGATCTTGAAATCTCAAGAACACAAAAAGGTCGTAAAAACTCTTCTTTCTTTAACAGAAACAATGTATTACCCAGGGGGATGACAAATATGTAACAATGGCGTAAAAAGAATGCATAATTAGTGTGGAAACTTGAATTCCATATACCTCTGAATTTTGCTTCCTATAGCTTCAAATAGCCTCTGAACCTTCAAGAAAAAGGGCTGGACACGTTCTATGATTGTTTCTGAAGATGTTTGAATCAAAGACTTGGCCTGAAATGCAGTGGAAAGAAGAAAACGAATTTGAGTTTTTTTTTCACCACTTTTTCACATTCCCATGGTGTTATTCTTGCTCCAAATATCTCTAGAAAGATGACGAACAATTTGTATAATTGTTGTGTAATTGATTGGTGATGAGAAAAGGAACAAAAATGGAGAGAATGAATGAATTGAAAAATGAGAATTCCCAAATATGTGAAGTGTAGAAAATGATGATGAAAGAGGAAGCTCAATTGCCTTGATTTTTAGTTTTTATATTCCTTGCATCATAAGGAAGGTTTAAGGCCCACAATAGTTCCTTGTTTCTAAGCCCAAGCCCAAGATCCATTATGTTACTTGAATTGTAAGAAATCTCGAAATAGCTCATGATAAAATCCTCAAATGAAAAATGTAATAATGTCATTGTTCTTAAAACATGATTTCCATTCAAAATGAGTACAAATATGGATTGGTTTGGTTAAATTTTGAAAAAATACCAAACTAGGCCATTTCACATGTTTTCACCAAAATCACTTTCATCAATCTTCAACCATGAGCTAGCCCATTAAAATCTTGAAGTTTATCACACTTGATCCCCTGCATAAATGCTAATGCAATGCTATGATAATGCTATGATGATGTTATGCTAATGCAAAAACAAGACGGAAAAGGTTGGGCAAATTTTGGGGTGCATCAACACCCGCACGGTGGAAGGCTATGAGTTCAAGACAACTTTGAACTCTATGTTAAAAAAGCCGTATGCTGATCATATTGTGGCAAGCGACTTATTTCTGAAGACCGTCACCAGAGGAAAGCTGAAACCATAGGATAGGATTCTGCAATGGATAGTGGCTCGCATTCTGCGGCCTAAGAAAGGTGGTTTTTCTCATGTTGATCAGGTGGAAGTTCACTTGATGTACATTTTGAGAAACAAGATTAAAATTAATTGGCCTTACTACATTGCAAGTAGGATTTACGCTTTAAGGGACTCAGGTCGTGGTACAACTCTCTCTTATGCGTCAGTTATTCAAGAGTTCCTAACTAGTGCTAAAGTTGCACTTCTGGCATTTCCGTGTAAATCACTCACTTCTAACCAAGAGTTTTGTCAGAAAACTCTTACCATGAGGGGTTATATCTGGCTTCATGATGAACAGCGGTACAAATTTGTTGTTAAAGCCACTACTTCCCGGGTAGAAGACTCCGATTAGAGTGAGGAGGAAAGTGAAGAGGAAGAAGAAGAAGAAGAAGAACAAGAGGAGCAAGATGATCGACAACCAATGGATGCTGACAATCAAATAAATGAGGATTGGGTTCAACATACACCATCCACAGAAGATAGTAATGACCAAGGTTAGGGTCAGTGGCAACACACCGGGTGGACAACAATGCGTGAATACTATCAGCCTTCATAATGGGGCTATGAAGAGCCAACAAATCCCCCGCAACCACAGTCTTCAGAGCTTCTAGATATGATGAGGGCCATGTGTTGCACCCCAAAATTTGACCAACATTTATTTACCCATAAAGAGTTATACGAGGATTTGAAGCTAGCCAAGAAGGCTATTCAAATGTTTAAAGGTTGATACCTTTGCCAGAGAACTCAAGAGATCCTCAGAGGAATTGGTTGAAACCAAGGTTGTGTGTCTCATAACTTGAGAGTTGTGGGAGCTCCTCAGATGATTCTGAGACTATGAGAATGGACTTTAAGCTTTTAGAAAGCTTATGAGATGTCTTGAAAGCCATCATGAAGCCTAGAGAGGTCATTGTACAAGAATTCAGAAGATTCATCCATGAATGGTGGAATTAGGGTTTGACTGGGTCAACCCTAGGTCAACTGATGATTTGGAGAGGGTTGAGACCTAATCCAAGAGCCATGTGATCATGGAATGAGGCATTGAGATGCTATAAGGATGATTCCTAGACCAACTCATCATGATTGAGGAGTTTGAGAAGTTTCAAGCTAGGGTTTCTAAGGATTGACAGTGTAAAATCCCCTAGTTTGATCCCTATCTTCAAGGAAGTTTAGCTCAAGATGTGATTGTCATCTCATATTCCCCACAACATTAATGTTGTATAGCTTGTTCTTAGCTTTAATTTGAGTACTATAAGTCCTTGATAGGATTTTTAGAGCTCAAGTTATGGTTTTGACAAGTTACAGGTCATCTGAGATATGTGAATCTGGGTCCTTGAAAGTCACCCAACTTGCAGACAAAGTTTGCCCTAGTAGGATGATTCCTATGGACTCTTGGTAAACATGAATGTTGGAGAGAATCTTCTTAGCTTTCTAGATAGTACTAGAAGTCCTTGATAGGATTTGTAGAACTCAAGTTATGGCTTTGACAAGTCAAGGGCATTTTGGTCATTTGGAAGTTATAGGTCATTTCAAGCATAAGGCCATATCTCCTACTTCCAAGCTTCAAATGGAAAAATCTTCAACATCAAACTTTCTTAGAATGATGTTTTAAGGCTAGTAGGGAGGTCATTAGATGTTGAAAAGGCTCATATCAAAAAGTGATAAAAATGGCCTAAAAATGAGGCATAAGTTAATTAAAGTGAAATTGAAAAATGGAAATCCCAAGTTATAAGTCCAAACCATGTCATGTAATAGGTCATTTTGACTCCAAATGACATTCTAAGAACAATGGTTCAGCCACAATTGTGATTTGAGGCTTGGATCATAGGGCTGCTTTGGAAAAAGCTTACTTGCATCTTAAGGTACCAAACCAAAACAAGGCAAAACTCAATAAGCAAGGTGGTTAAGCATTGTAACTCATCCAAAATCTCATGTGGGGAAAAATTCAAGTCAGAATTGAAGTGTACAAGGGATATGGCATGAGATAGCATGTAAGGAGAATGAGAAATCAAAATACCATGACATGAAAAGTTCAATTTCTCATTGGATGATCCTATAGGGTTCTAGATGATTCTAAACCACTCTATAAGACAAGTGTAACTTGCTCAGATGCAAGGTTGGTGAGAATTGTTGCATAGAAGAGAGAGTGAAACCAAGAATCTTCCATTGCAAGTCAAGATCAATTTCTTCATTCCTCTTCATTTCCTTTCATTTTTTTCACACAAACACCTTCCATACATCACATTGAAGCTGTGCAGATTGAATTGAGAGCATTACCATGGAGAATTGAGGAGTTGGTGATTGAGATTTCAAGGTTGCATTTCAAAATCGAATTTCAAGAATCAAGCAATTTTAGCCATTCTTTTTGCATACAGAAGCTAGAAGATTGCTCAGTGAAGGAATTTGGAAAGTTTCAAGCCTTGAATTGAAGGATTACTACCTCTGTTCACTCCATTTTACCAGGTTTGCAATTTCTTTCCTACACCTTAATTTAGGCATGATTAGGTTGAATTATTAGTGTAGAATGGTTAGAGACTAATAGGTGATGGATTTTGGAGAGTTTGAAGGCAATTGGTGATGGTTTTGTTATGGACAAGATTTCTGTTTGGATCAAGAACTCTTTGGATATTGAGTGATAATCTTAGTTCTTTAGTGAAGATTGATCAGTGATAGGAGGTGGTCATTTTAGTGTAAGTAATTTCAAGAATGGTGAGTTTGGATTTCTGAGCATAATTTGAAGTTGGGATCGTGTTTTATGTTAGAGGAAGATTCAATGGATTTTGAGATGAGGATCGTGTTCAACATGGAATTCTAGGCATGTTAGGGTTTTAAATTTCAAGAATTGATAGAGAAATGAGGGAGTTCGTATGGAGGAAGATGAGGCTTCATGGCTGTATTTCCATGGAGGTTTCTCATAACCCTAGCCCAAGGAAGAAGATGACTCACAGCCATTGGATAAGGAGCTGACCTTTTGACCCCCGCGTGATCCAATGCACCATGTTTAATCTCATTTTTGGAGGGAATCAGAAACTAATGAAACACCGCGTTTCATTAAAGAAGAATTTTGGGCTTAAGTGAACTTGTGCTATCCACACACCCAGTCAAGGCCCATTGGATCTTTTAACTGCATTTTGTTGCTATTCTCACCGAATCTTTTTCATTTTCTGAATGTTTTTTCAATTGTTTTTCTGATTTGGATATTGGGCCCTGGCGCTTTACTTTTGGCACCCCCAGTCTGGGCCCAAGCGTATATTGCACTGCATTGGTTTACTTGTTACACCCCAGCCACTCATATCTCATTTTATTTTTCTCCATTTTATTTTCAAACTTTAGAAATTCATATTAAATTGAAAATTAAAGATTTTTTCATGGGAGTTTTTTCTCTTATTTCATATTTTTGTCTAGAAAAATATAAAATAAAAACATTTTTCATTTCATGCATTTTGGTATTTTTTGTATTTGTTCCATTTTAATAGCTTTTTATTTCTTTTATGTTGATATGTGATTTTGTAGAATTTAGTTTAGGTAGCTCCCTTAGTATTTTTAAGTCTTTCTTTTTAGGATAGTTAGATATATGTTTTAGCTTCCCCCTGGATTTATTCCATGATTTTGTGATGAACTTTAGGATGGTTTTGATTAGATAATTCTAGGTTGTGTAGAATTAGGTTAAACTTCAACATAGGTCCATAATAACATTAGGATTTTGGGTTTTTAGGACAAATTAGACTATGGGACACATATGGGTATTAAGGGTAGGTATGTAGGATCCCTTAGAAATTATATTGGGATTTAATATAGTAGTATGCTATTTTTAGTTGATTTTTGTATTGGTTGTTTGTTTGTGTTGCCTTTAGGGCATGTTTGCTTTAGTTGCTTTGCTTTGTGGGCTTGGTGAGCTTGAGATTGTCCTAAGGAGCATTGAGGAGAATAGTAGAAGGTTTGAAGATGCATTGAGGAGCTTGAGAGCTTGATCTTATTTTCTTTTTTTTTGTTGTTTTAGGGTTAGGGATTAGGAAGAGTTTAGACTTAGATAACTTCTTTCTCAAACATGGATGGTATCTTTCACCTCCATTCCTCCCTATGATTCAAAGTCCTTCCATGGTATACACCTCTCTCCTTTGGAGGGATAAGTGAGGTACCTAGGAAGTAGAACTTTTGAGGGAACCATTCCTTTGATGTTGAACCCTTAAAGGTCACCTTTGGTGGTCAATAAGCAGTTCAACATCCCCCAGCTTATCCAGTAAGTGATTTCCTCTGGTTTGATTGTCTTGAGAGATGTTGAGCTTGAGCTTGAAGATGAAGACTTCAATGAGGAGTGTAGAAGAGGATGAATCCTTGAGTATTGCTATTCCAGCTGAAGCCTGAAGAGCAACAAGAGCAAGTTGATACATGAAGACCCCTGAAGATGAAGTAAAGACGGAAGGATGAAGTTGACACTTCTAAGTGATTGAGATTGATTCTGAAGAGCTGAAGCTTGAAGAACAAAGGAAGTTGATACTTACTTTGATACCTGGAGATCCTGAAGGAGCCAAGTTGATACTCATGATTGATGGTGAAGCCTGAAGGTGGAGCTGATCAAAAAGCTGAAGCTTGGAGAGAAGTTGATCTGTTCTCTTTTTTCTTTTCTGTATTGATGTGTTTTGTTTAACTTGCTTGATGCATTAGAATAAGTTCATATCTAGAATAGGTAGAATCTAGGAGCATGATTGCACTAGAGGTTGAGTTGCTCCCTCTGCTTGTATTGTTACTGTGTGGCTTTGCTTGTGGGTATTCGGTAGAGCTCAGCTCCCTTGCCCATGTGGTTTGTTTGCCTGATGGCATTTCATTTCATTTTATCTGTATAATTGCAGTTTACTATTTATTGCTTGATAGCATGTTGTTTTATATTTCAGTATGATTACTGTTATCCATTCTGGCTTGAGGTTGAGATGAGCTTGTGGAGGCTGAAGCCCCACACACATTTCCTCCCTCACTTGCATTGCATACATTTTACTGTTAAGCTGATGCTTTGTCTGTTTTGGTGTATCATTGACATGAACCCTTAGGACTCTCAGTTCCTTTGATAAGGAATTGATGATAGAACTTTAGGTTGAAACCTATGCATGACAACTTCTAGGAGTTCCTTGTTCAAACCTCAACCATAGGATGAATCCATGGCATGATAACAGTAGGACTTGATAGTCTCCCTCCTAGTTGGGCCTGTTCTCTTCTCATCTCAAAACAGTTTAAGATACAGTAATCATGAATGATTTCTTTCGTACGTTACGAGCCTTAAGCTATCTGAGAAAGGATTGTGGGAGAGCTTCTTTTCCACCGTCTGGATGTTTAGTATGGTACCCTTTGGGTGACATGCGACGCATTCACTCTCAGGTCATAGTCTCTAGTGCGATTGAAATCGCAAACACAATAAAAAACACTTCTTTCGTAAAAGACAGGAAATAAACCGTAGTTTCCCGAACTACGTGAGCTCTGATCTCTCATGCCTGTTGAGAGTACATAGGCACAAGATGGCGATGTCTTGGCGAGCTACCTTCCCCCATAACCCTTCGTAGGCCGAACTACGTTGACTCTGATTTCTCATTCTCTGATGGGAATACGTAGGCATAAAGTGTGACGCTTTGCCGAGTCATTTTTCTTTTCTGTTTAAGCCAGCCTTGATAGGTAGATAGAATAAAACCAACCCGTCCAAGTAAACCAACAAGCGTGGATCCCGTCAAGTACGACGGACGTGAGGGGTGCTAATACCTTCCCCTTGCGTAACCGACTCCCGAATCCAGACAATGGTTGCGATGACCTTGTCTTACCCTTATTCGTCAGGTTTTTCCGATCGTTTCCTTTCCCGCTCTGAGGGATAAATAATGAAAGGTGGCGACTCTTCTGTTGTGCCGACACCTTATTTTCGCGCAAGCGACAGCTGGCGACTCTGCTGGGGACCTCAACAGTTCCCTGCGAGAGTCAATCCTAACGCTTGTATGTTTACCTTGTTGGGTTGCGTTTATTTATCGCATTTTACTTCTCGCCCTTTATTTACCGCATTTTATTTTCAGTATAATATGATTATCTGTGCTGTTATGGGATGGGAGTTCTGATGAGTGAGAAGCCAGACCCAGGCTTGAGTGCACTATAGACTTAGAGTGGAAATTAGTGGGCGCGTGCTTGCTTTGCAGGCACTAGTGTCTCATGAAATCCACGCTCAGACGAGGTTCATCCGGTTGGCTTCACTTTCAACCCCTTGGGTTGAGACGGTTGCTGGTTTGGTGGATTGTCGACTCTGGGGACCGATCATTTGTGATTCAGCTAAGTGAGGCCGCTTCATGAGCTGGTGATGCCACACCTTCTGGGTATCGTATCACCCCTCTTGAAAGTCTGTGACACTGATGAACGCATAGGATGCCGTACCTTGAGTCAGTTTAGGTCCATACCTGTGAGTAGGGTTGGGTTTATTGCAGGAAACAATGACCTTCAGACTACCTGGTTTTCTTGACAGTGAATCAGTTTTGTTGGTACCAGGGTTCTTAGCTGCAGATATGTCTGTTCTTGATAGAGCAGGTTTTGATCAGAGGATCTTATCATCAGGTGTATGTTTGTTCTTGATAGAGCAGGGTTTTGTCATCAGTTGTTTGTTCTTGATAGAGCAGATTTTAGGGGTCTGAAGATCTCATCAGCAGATGTTGTTTGTTCTTGATAGAGCAGATTTTTGGGGTTTGAAGATCTCATCAGCAGATGTTGTTTGTTCTTGATAGAGCAGATTTTTGGGGTCTGAAGATCTCATCAGCAGATGTTGTTTGTTCTTGATAGAGCAGATTTTTGATTTGGGGTCTGAAGACCTCATCAGCAGATATTCCTTGATCATACATCAGAAGTCCTTATTATCAGACATTCGTTCTTGACAGAGCAGAATTATGACCCTATGTATATGGTCCTATCAGATGGTTGGTCTTGGCAGATCAGATTTATGGTCCTACACCAGGGTTTTCTTCTCATCAGATGCAGTGGTTGTTCTTGATAGAGCAAGATTATGGTTTTGTTGATACAGAATCTCCACAGCACCAGTTGTCCTGGATCTCTTATTGCATGATTGCATTTTGCATTAATTTGCATATTCATTTGCATTTCATTAACGTGTGTCTGTGTTGCAGGTACCGTTTTCCCCGATCCAGGATTTCTTGCCTCCTATTATATTGTTATGGGCTCTTTGAGGAAGACCGTGGCTTACAAGTTTCCTACCCCGGATGTGGCTAAGTTGACTGGTTTGATAGCTCTAGCAAATGATTCTGTGAAGGATGAGTTCAGAAAATCTTATGGCAGGTTGCTCAGTTTGGTTTGCAAGCCTTCTGTGTTCGAGTTGAATGGGTTGCACGCTCTGCTGCAGTTCTACGACCCTCCGCTGAGATGTTTCACTTTCCAGGATTTTGTTCTCGCACCTACGCTAGAAGAGTATGCTGATTTGCTAGGTGTGCCTATCAAGAGGCAGATGCCTTTTGTCCACATGGATGCTGAGCCTGATCTGGATGGTTTAGCTCCTTCACTTCACATGGACGCCTCTGAGTTAGTGCTGACTAGTTGGAACAAGGTTCCTGGGTTCTCCTTGCAGTTTCTGGTGGTTAAGGCTCAGCAGTGTGCCAAGGACAGATGTTGGGACGCGTTCAATGCCATCCTCGCTCTATGCATATATGGCATCATCCTGTTCCCCAACATGCCCGATTTTGTAGACTTTGATGCGTTTCACATCTTCGCTTCAGGGAATCCAGTCCCTACTTTGATCGGAGAAGTCTATCACTCAGTCCACTACAAGAATGAGAACAGGAGGGGGAAGAACGTCTCGTGCTGCGTACCCTTGCTGTATAAATGGCTTGATAGCCATCTGCCCAAGAGGGGTCCTTTTGTCTTGTCTGCAGCCACAGCTGAGTGGCCTGAGCGTCTGATGAGTTTATCTGCAGAGGATATTGACTGGTTCAACAGAGATAGGCTGGGTACTGAGGTGATCTTCAGTTGCAGCGGGTTTCCAAATGTACCTTTGATAGGTAGGAAGGGCTGTATAAACTACAATCCGTCGTTGCTGGTTCGACAGTTCGCGTATGCCTTGAGAACTCCGCCGAAGGAAGAAGAGGTACAAGAATCTCTGTGCCTCACTGGTATTCTAGAAGGGGATTTGTTGTCCAAGCTTCAGCGTGCATGGAATAGTATCAGTAAGCGAGGAAAGCCTTTGCTGGGAAAAAGCAACAGTCAAGCCTACCCTCCGTATTTGACTTGGATCCGAGCCAGGGCCAATGCTATAGGGATGTCGTTTCCTCATGCCAAGCCAGAAAGTCCTCCAATGATCGAAGAGCCTACTACTGTGCCCATTCATCAGCATAACCAGGTATTAGCTGAGCGGGATGAATTGAAGCGGGCGAACGAAGAACTGGAGAAGGAACTAGCTCAGCTCCGAAGCGAGAGGAACGAAGCCGTTCATTCTTTCAAAAGGCAAACAGAGTTGGTGAACCAGCTAGGTGCAGACCTGACTAAGCAGATAGCCGAGCAGGAACGCATGGGTCGAGACTTCAAGGCTGTCAACGACGTACTGGCTACGAAGAAGCAGCACTTGGACGAGGCATATCGGAGGATATCCAAGTTCAACCAGCACTGGAAGGCTTCCCTAGCCACCAGGAAAGAGCGGGAGGATAAGCTGATGCTGCAGATCTCCAAGCTGGAAGCCGAGGTGAAGGACAGTGAGCAGAGGTTTGATGAAGAAACCGCCCGCAGATACGCCGCCGAAGGCCAGCTCAACAAAGCTCTCGCTAACCTGAAGGAGCGCAAGCTGACGTTTGAGTCCAAAAAGCGGAAATTAGAAGATTGCTTCGGTGAAGGAGCATGGGAAGGTTCGATCGAAGGACTTTAGTACACCATTGTGCAGAGGGAATTACTCGTCGAGGGGTTGCTCACTCTGCCAGATCATCCAGAGACGAAGGAGTTATTAGCAGAGTATCGCGCCCGTGGCCGTACTTGACTAGTTGTATTCCTTTTGTTGTATGCTGACCATCACCAGGCTTGTTGGCTGAGGTCACGCTGTTGATTCGTCTTGTACTCGCTGATGCTATGTACTGCCTTGATAGGCTTTCCTTTATATATGAGATTGGTGTTTCCATGATTGGGCTCGGACTTCTTCTTCTTATTATTATCAGCACTGGCACTCAGGCACTAGGATCGGGGGAAATCTCCCAAACACACAGACACACGCATGCATTTGCATGAAGCATTTGCATGACGAGCATTTTGTTGTTTTTCCTAACCCTTAGTGTTTATAGGTTTTTTCAGGTTTACAGGTCCCAGGCTGTTCCCGGTGACTCCAGGATTGATCAGAGACTAATTCACCGTTATCCAACTCGAGCTAATCAGACCAGGATCATGGACCAAGTGCAGACAGATGTCCAGGAGCTCCGTGAGAGGATGGATCACTTTATGGAGCTTATGCAGGTGGTCGCCAATGGCCAGGACCAACTCAGGACTTTGGTTCAGCCTTTGATCTCCAGGGTTGATAGCAACGGCATACTCCATGGTGGGGATGTGCCTACTCCTCCACCAGTTGATACTCCGCAGAATGGTGTCCCCATGGCTGGGGGCAATGGCAGTGCTAATGGCAATGTGATGGCCAACATCGGACTCAATACGACGGGCGTCGGCAATGGGAGTCTGGGAGCTAATGTCAACATCGGGCCGGTCAACGGTAATGCAGGCGTCGGGAATTTGTTGGTGCCTCAACCGTGGCTTGAGGATCATCAGGATGATGTGTTCTCTCAAAGAGATGCGGAAGGGGAGCTGAATGCTGAAGCGCGGCTCATATTCAAAGCACTTGAAGATAAAATGAGAGATATTGAGAATCAGAATACTTTGGGCGTTGATATGTCCAAGCTGGGATTAATTGCTGATTTCAAGGTACCTCCCAAGTTCAGGGTGCCTGACTTTGAGAAATATAAGGGCACCACCTGCCCTCGTGTCCACCTGCGATCGTACTACAGGAAGATGTCTGCCTATTCCGAAGACGAGAAGTTGCTGATGCACTTCTTCCAAGATAGTCTTTCCGGGCCATCCCTCGAGTGGTATATGGGCCTGGAGCCCACTACCGTGCGCACCTGGAAGGATCTCGCTGAAGCGTTTGTCCACCATTACCAGTACAATAGCGACTTGGTCCCGAACCGAGTCCAGCTCCAGAACCTTTCGCAGAGGAATAATGAAGGATTTAAGGAGTATGCCCAGCGGTGGCGTGAGTTGGCTGCTCGGGTTCAACCGCCGATGGTTGAGCGCGAGCTCGTGCAGATGTTTTTCGCCACCCTCCCGGGGGTCTACTATGAAAAGTTAGTCAGCGGTATGTCTGGGACGTTCTCAGCTCTCATTACCATGGGCGAGCACGTCGAGAATGGTATCAAGATCGGGAAAATTCAAGGTGAGTCATCCTCAGCTGGAGGAGGTGGAAAGAAACCTTATGCTGGTAAACGACGAGAAGGAGATGTGAGCGCTGTGACCAACGCTCGAAGGAAGGGCAAAGGCCCTCAGCAGCAGATAGCCAGTATAAATATCCCAGCAGCTCCGCAACCGCAGCAGCAGCAGCAACCGAATCAGCAGGGATATAGAAAGTACCAGAATCGGGTACCTTTGACAAACCGTCACTTTGAGGCACCGCCCATGTCGTATGCGCAACTCTTGCAGACTTTGCTTCAGCTTTAGTTGGTTCAGAAGAGGATGATGGCTCCCTTGACAAGGGCACCTCCACCGGGGTATGACGCAAATGCCACTTGCGACTTCCACACAGGGGCACCAGGCCACACGATCGAGAACTGCAAAGCCTTTAAGCACAAGGTGCAGGACCTGGTAGATGCCAAGATCATTAACTTCTCCGACAATGTGCCTAATGTCACGAAAAACCCTATGCCAAATCATAGGGGAGGCGGAGTGAACGCCATTATCGAAGAAGAGAGTGCAGATCTGTTGACTGATGTCAAAGACCTAAAGACGCCGCTTAGCTTCGTCAAAGCTAAGTTGTTGAAAAAAGGGTTCTTTCCAGGATGCGGAGAGTTATGTATGGACTGTGCTACACATTCTGATGGATGTGAGCAGTTGGTAGAAGGAATCCAAAGTCTGATGACCGAGGGTATTCTGCAGTTCAGCCGGAGGGCTGAAAGTGCATCAGGAGAGGTAGTGTTGAAGCAGGCCGATGAAGTTGCCACCATCACCATCCCTCGCCAACCAATTACCATTTCTGCGCCCCGACCGCCTACAATCACTATTACCAAAGCTTGGACGATACCATTTGAGAGCACTAATGCCGTTCCGTGGCATTATGGAGCTGAAGTCTATTGCAACGGTCAAAAGTTGGAGCTGGAGCCGTATGGGTCGACTGTGGAGAATCTCGCAGGAATCAGTGGTATTACCCGTAGCAGAAGAGTGTTTGCACCGCCGGAGGTCGTGGCAGATAAAACGGTCAGAGCGGATGCGGCCGATAAGGGTAAAAGCAAAGTCGTCGAAGAGGTCCCGTGTGGGGTAGAGAAAGATTTGCTGGTCAAAGATGTCGAGGAGTTTATGCGGTTGATCAAAAAGAGCGACTACAAGATTGTAGACCATCTCCATCAGACGCCTTCGAAGATTTCTATTCTCAACCTGTTGCTATGTTCTGAAGCGCACCGCAACACGCTACTGAAGGTATTGAACGCTGCCTACGTACCGCAAGAGATATCGTTGAATCAGCTAGAAGAGGTGGTAGCCCATGTTAATGCTGGCAATGGGCTAGGTTTCACAGATTTAGAGCTGACGCCTAAAGGGAGAGATCACAACAGCGCCCTGCACATCTCAATAGAGTGCAGGGGCACAATCATGTCGCACGTGCTGGTGGATACGGGTTCGTCACTTAATGTTCTTCCGAAGAAGGCATTAATGAAGTTGGACACTCGCGGATTGCTTTGCACACCCAGTGATCTGGTGGTGAAAGCGTTTGACGGAACTAAGCGCCACGTTTTCGGAGAGTTGACCCTGCCGATCCAGGTCAGTCCGGAAACGTTCGACACAGTCTTTTATATCATGGACATCATGCCTGCCTACAGTTGCCTCTTGGGCCGGCCATGGATCCATGCTGCTGGTGCCGTGACCTCCACGTTGCATCAAAAGCTCAAATATGCTGTCGGAGGAAGCATAGTAACCATCTGCGGTGAGGAGCACATAATGGTGAGCCATTTGTCGTCCTTTAAGTATGTTGAAATGGATGGCGAAATCCATGAAACTCTCTGCCAGACATTTGAAGCCGTCAAGGTGAAGGAGGTAGCTCTTGTATTCGTAGAGAAGCCAGAGATGAATCTCTCCTCGTTCAAAGAAGCTCGGGCCGTCGTCGAAGCCGGATCTACCCCAGGCTGGGGGCATATTTTGGAGATACCGAACAAGCAGGATAAGTTTGGATTGGGGTATTCTCCTGAAGCTGAAGCTTCTTCTTCTTCGTCTAGCAGCGCACCACGGGGTAAGGGACCGATCCTATTTACCAGTGGCGGAGTGATCTTCGAAAGCATCAACGCGGCGTCTGAAGACAGCGGGGATAGCGATTGTGATCTCGCCTCTTGGATTCAGCCAAGCAAGCCGAGCAAGGGCCTCAACAATTGGACCATCAAGGACATCACCCCGATGACAAGTGAAGAATAATGATTTGCTTTTTTCAATCATTGTACAACCCTATGTCCTACCCGGGGCATAGAGGTTTTATTGTCAGGGCCTTGTTGGATTATGTACGTACATTTTGTTAATAAATCAAAGGCGTTTTCTTCGTATTCAAATATTGTGATCTCTGTTATTCCTGTTTTATATTTGTTTTGAAAAACAGTAAAATGGCAATGGGGTTTTTGCTAACCTGCATATTCTTGTTTTAAACTTAACCCTTGTTATTGCAGGATCCACATAACAGATGACATCGACTCTGGACCTTCTACGACTCACTTCGACTTCGATTGCCCGATCTATCAAGCCGAAGAAGAGATTGATGAAGACGAAGACCTTACTGAAGAGTTGGCCCGCTTTTTGATACAAGAGGAGAAGGTTATTCTGCCTCATGAGGAGGAGATTGAGATCGTAAATCTGGGTTCTGAAGAGCTCGTCAGAAATGTCAGGATAGGGGCTGCGCTGCAGAGTGATGTCAAGCAGAGATTGGTCGAGATGCTTAGAGAGTATAGTGACGTCTTTGCTTGGTCGTACGAAGATACGCCCGGACTTGACATGGTCATCGTGGTCCACCACTTGCTGCTGCGAGAAGATTGCCCTTCCATTAAGCAGAAGCTTAGGAAGACGAGACCAGACATGGCCGTTAAGATCAAAGAAGAAGTGCAGAAACAGCTTGATGCTGGCTTCTTAGCGGTCACCACTTACTCTCCGTGGGTCGCCAACATAGTGTCTGTACCGAAGAAGGACGGTAAGGTACGCATGTGGGTCGATTATCGGGATTTGAATAGGGCGAGCCCTAAAGATGATTTCCCGTTGCCTCATATTGATGTGTTGGTCGACAACACAGCCCAGTTCTCCGTGTTTTCGTTCATGGATGGATTCTCCAGTTACAATCAGATCAAGATGGCGCCGGAGGACATGGAGAAAACGACGTTTATCACCCCTTGGGGAACATTTTGTTACAAGGTAATGCCCTTCGGTCTGAAGAACGCAGGGGCCACTTACCAACGAGCAATGGTAACTTTGTTTCATGATATGATTCATCATGAGATCGAGGTCTATGTTGATGACATGATTGCGAAGTCCCAAACAGAGGAAGAGCATCTGGTCAACTTGTTGAATCTTTTTGAGAAGCTTAGGAAGTTCAGGTTGAGGCTGAATCCTAACAAATGCACTTTCGGAGTGCGGTCCGGAAAGTTGCTGGGGTTTATCGTTAGCGAACGAGGCATCGAGGTTGATCCTGCGAAAATAAAAGCCATTCAAGAAATGCCAGCGCCAAAAACAGAAAGAGAAGTTCGTAGTTTCTTGGGCAGAATAAACTACATTGCGAGGTTTATCTCTCAGCTCACGGCCACTTGTGAACCGATGTTCAAGCTTTTAAAGAAAGATCAGGCGATTACTTGGAATGGGGATTGCCAGAAGGCATTCGATAAGATAAAGCAGTATCTTCAAGAACCTCCAATCTTGATACCCCCAGTGGCTGGACGACCATTAATCATGTACTTGACAGTTCTTGAGAACAGTATGGGGTGTGTCCTCGGTCAGCACGACGAGACGGGCAGAAAGGAGCATGCCATCTACTACTTGAGTAAAAAGTTCACTGACTGTGAATCTCGATACTCGATGCTGGAGAAGACGTGTTGTGCACTAGCTTGGGCTGCCAAACATCTACGACAGTACATGCTCAATCACACTACTATGCTGATTTCGAAGATGGATCCGATCAAGTACGTCTTCGAGAAGCAGGCTTTTTCGGGTAGGATTGCCAGATGGCAAATGATGCTAACGGGATATGATATTCAGTACGTATCCCAGAAGGCCATCAAGGGAAGCGTATTGTCTGATTACCTTGCCGAACAGCCGATCGAGGACTACCAGCCGATGAAGTTCGAATTCCCTGACGAGGATATTATGTTTCTCAAAGCGAAGGATTGCGATGAGCCGTTGCCCGACGAGGGGCCAGATAGGAAATCCCAGTGGAAGTTGATATTCGATTGGACGGTTAATTCCTATGGAAGTGGCGTCGGGGCTATCATCACGACTCCCCATGGATCCCACATCCCGTTTACTGCGAGACTGACGTTTCCAGTTACCAATAATGAAGCGGAGTACGAAGCATGCATCATGGGTCTAGAGGAGGCAATTGATTTGAGAATCAAGAACCTAGAAGTATATGGTGACTCAGCGCTTGTGATCAACCAAATTAAAGGGGAGTGGGAGACTCGTCAATCGAATTTGGTGCTGTACATGAATTATTCTAGGAGGCTACTTCCGTTCTTTGATAGAGCGGAACTCCATCATGTGCCCAGGGCTGAAAATCAAATGGATGATGCCTTAGCCACGTTGGCTTCAATGTATAAAGTCAATTTTTGGAATGAGGCTCCAAGAATTGTCCTTTCGCGTCTTGATAGACCGGCATTTGTCTTTGCAATCGAGGATGCCGCCGACGGCAAGCCATGGTTCCATGACATCCAGACTTTCCTTATGACTAAGGAATATCCTGCGGGTGCGTCAACCCAGGATAAGAAAACTCTGAGGAGGTTGTCTGGAAACTTTTATCTCAATCCTGATGGAGTGTTGTATAAGAGAAACCACGATCTCGTGCTACTTAGATGTGTAGATGAGAAAGAGGCGAGTATGCTCATGGAAGAAGTCCATGAAGGCACATTTGGTACGCAGGCCGGCGGGCATGCCATGACGAGAAAGATCCTGAGAGCAGGATACTACTGGCTGACGATGGAGTCAGATTACTTCAGATTCGCGAAGAGATGTCATAAATGCCAGATTTATGCTGATAAAGTTCATGTGCCGCCATGCCCGTTGAATGTCATGTCCTCCCCGTGGCCGTTCTCCATGTGGGGCATCGACATGATAGGCAAGATCGAGCCCACTGCATCTAACGGTCATCGTTTCATTCTGGTAGCTATCGACTACTTCACCAAGTGGGTGGAGGCAGCCTCGTACGCTAATGTGACCAAGCAGGTAGTGGCTAAATTCATAAAGAGGGACATCATCTGTCGTTACGGAATTCCCGAACGGATCATTACTGATAATGGTTCAAACCTGAATAACAAGATGATGAGGGAGCTGTGCCAGAGTTTCAAGATTGAACACCACAACTCATCTCCTTACCGGCCGAAGATGAATGGCGCCGTCGAAGCCGCCAACAAGAACATAAAGAAGATTATTCAGAAGATGGTTGTGACATACAAAGACTGGCGCGAGATGCTGTCATTTGCACTGCACGGTTATCGTACGACGGTACGTACGTCAACCGGGGCAACTCCTTTCTCCTTAGTGTACGGTGTGGAAGTTGTTCTACCGTTAGAAGTGGAGATCCCTTCTTTGCGAGTTTTGGTTGATGTGAAACTCGACGAGGCAGAATGGATTACGAATCGCCTGAACCAACTCAGCCTGATGGACGAGAAGAGGTTGGCATTGATTGCATTTGGTCGTCTGTACCAAAGCCGAATGAAGAAAGCTTATGATAAGAAGGTGCGTCCTAGAAGCTTTCAGACGGGTGATCTCGTCCTGAAGAAGATTCTTCCTCCACACTCCGATCACCGGGGCAAGTGGACTCCGAATTACGAAGGTCCGTATGTCGTCAGCAAGGTCTTCTCGGGAGGAGCTTTGTTGTTATCCACGATGGATGGTGAAGATTTTGCATCCCCGGTGAACGCGGACGCAGTTAAAAAATACTTTGCTTGAAAGCGACCCACTGGACAAAAAAGGAAAGTCCAGGCAAAAAAGGGGCATCCCGGCGAACCAAAAACAGAATAAAAAGGTTTGGGTCTTAGAGGGATCAACTCATGGTGTTCGTCTACGCCTCGTTGCCGACATTTGTATATACTGATGTATATTTATGTTTTATTTTTGCGCGGCTTCCTCATTCCAGGAGTTTGCCTCTGTTGTAAAACATTTTTACCCATTCAGGGGTTCGTTATCAATAAAATGCATATTATTCAGCAATTTTGTTTGCCTGTTTAGCATTTATTTGTTTTGTTTGCGAAAAAGAACGCCGATGTTTTGATAAAATGCGCATACATTAACTTACTGGCCCAGGCCACTGATTGTTGAAACAATTAATTACTTGAATATTGTCACGAGATAATAACCTTGATAGGTCCCTTTGAGAAGGGTATCTTGTCTGTTTGTGTTGTTACAGGTGTAGCATATTCCAGACAGAGCGTCGTGCGCATCCCGAAGCAGGATGATTCCTCCTTCTCCAGCAGAGTTCAGTAGCCTCTCCCCGCAGAGTCTGAACGCGAGATCGTGAGCATTGATGTGTCTCCCCAAGAAGAGATGATTCTCTTCCCAATTAGATGTATCCTGAAGGAACGTCATCACCTCAGCTGAGTCAAGCACCGAAGCATGAAGACTCCCCCAGCACCGGGACACAAGTGCAAGTTTCGTAGGAAACTGTTTGTACGCCGAAGTATGCAGCAACCGGTGGTGCCAGACTGAAGCCTCCAGCGGAATTGAGATTCCCCACCAGAGTTGCACTCTCCCCAGAAGTCGGATGATTCCTTCTTCCCCGGCGGAATTGAAATTCCTCATCAGAGTCGTACTCTCTCCAGTGAAGCAGAATGATTTCTTCTTCCTCAACCGAGTTTGCAAATCCCCAAGAGAGCCGAATCCTTGGAAGCAGTCGGGACCATGATGGGTTTTCCCTAGCAGAGCGTTGAACAGCTGATGCTGTATTTCCCCCAGAGTTGTACTCTCCAGTGAAGCAGAATGATTTCTCCTTCCCCAGCCGAGTTTGCAGATACCCAAGAGAGCCGAATCCTTGGAAGTTGATCACACCATGATTGGTTTCCCCCAGTGGAGTGGTGATCAGCTGAAGTTGTTTCCCCACAGAGTCTTATCCCCAGAAGAGTAGCCGAGACAGCCACGCAGTTTACTCCCGCGATTGATATCGCTTTCCCTCAGCAGGTCCAAGTTCTCGTAGAGCTTCATTCCCCCGTAGCAGTCAACTGAAGTTGTGCCCCCTGCGGAGTCTAATTGATATTGGCGTGACCATGTTCTCCTCAGCAGGATGATTCCTCTATCTGAGTAGTTCTTTCTCCTTGACAGGAGGATTCCCCCCTCGAGATTTATTTTGCTGACGGGATCGCATCATAGTGCATGATTGCATAGCATTTGTCATAAACGCATAGCATTTCCACCGTGTGGAGCATTGCGCCATTTTCGAAGCATATGCATAATAAACATGATCTAGGTTGCTACCATTCTTGTTTTGCAGGTGTTCCGCCACAGAATTGATTGCTCGGGATGATTCCTGACATTCTCCCCAACGAAGTCGCTTGCTCAAGATGATTTTTGAGACCCCCAGCGAAGTCTTCAGTTCAAGACGATTCTTGAATTCCTCAGCAGGGCCGTTTGCTTAAGATGATTCTTAAGACCCCAGTAGAGCCCCCAGTGAAGGTTGCCCAGGAAGATTCCTGAAGCCCCAAGAGAGCCGAATCCTTGGAAGCTGCCCAAGCCATGATTGGCTTGTCCTCGACAAGAGTTGCCCAGGATGATTCCCGGAATACCCAACAGAGTGTTTGCTCAGAATGGCTATCGGTTCAGGATGATTCTTGAAGGTCCCCGACAGATTTATTTGTTCAAGATGATTCTTGAAGTCCTCAGCAGAGTTGATTCCTCCAGAATGATTTCTGGACCCCCCGTAGCGGAGTTACTTGATAGTCCTCCAGATTCCCCGGCGGCGAAGCGTCCTCCCCAGCAGGTTTTCTAACGGCGAAGTTGAAATCTCCTTTGAAGACTCCATGATTGAAGTCTGACCGTGTTAATGAAGCAGTTCTCTCAGCTGATGCGGAGTGCCTGATGGCAGAGGTTTAGATGTTCCCAGTTGGCTCATGATTGACCAAGAATTCTATTCCCGAATTGCTGATGATGTCCGGCTGATGCCCGACAGATTTCTTTGAATGCCTGATGGCACGATCAACCTGATGGTTAAAGTCCGGCTGATGCCCGACAGTGTTCTTTGAATGCCTGATGGCATGATCGACTACGTATTACCAGTTACCGTGTGACCAATTCCCTAATGGATCTCCTTCACTCTGGCGGCGAGGTCAGATTATGTTTGTTTCCAGCGACGATGTTGGGTGTTGGTTTTCCAGCGGCGATGTTGGATGTTTGTTTTGACGGCGAGGTCAGATTATTGTAGTTTTCCAGCGGCGATGTTGGGTATTTTGGTTGTCCGACAGCGACGTCAGATGCTCTAGTTCTCCAGCGGCGATGTTGGATGTTTGTTTCTGGCGGTGATGTCAGATAGTTTAGTTTTCCAGTGGCGATGTTGGATGTCTGTTTCTGACGGAGATGTCAGGTGATTCTTTAGTCCTCCAGCGGCGATGTTGGATATTTGTTTGTTTCTGGCGGCGATGTCGGGTGGTTCAGTTCTCCAGCGGCGATGTTGGATATGTGTTTGTTTCTGACAGCGATGTCAGGTGATTTAGTTCTCCAGCGACGATGTTGGCGAAGTCAGGTCATGTTGAGTACTTGACGGTGATGTCGGGTGTTTCCCAGATTTATGGTTGGTTGACGGCGATGTCAGGTGGTCCAGTTTTCCAGCGGCGATGTCAGATTCTTTGGTTCTCTAGCAGCGATGTTAGGTGTTCTGTGTCCGACGGTGATGTCAAGGGATTTAGTTTTCCAGCGGCGATGTTGGGTGTTCTGGTTGTCTGACGGGGATGTCAGATGCTTTATTTTCATGAATGTCTGACGGCGATGTCCGGTGTCTGATGGCAATACGAGAGGAATTTTATGTGGATAACTGACGACAAGGTTCAGATCAGTATGTCTCCAGCTAGTTGCTGTTGCACCCCAAAATTTGACCAACATTTATTTACCCATCAAGTGTTTGAAGGTTGATACCTTCATCAGAAAGTTCAAGAGATCCTCAGAGGAATTAGTTGAAACCAAGGTTGTGTGTCTCATAACTTGAGAGTTATGGGAGCTCCTCAGATGATTCTGAGACTTTGAGAATGGACTTGAAGCTTTGAGAAAGTTTATGAGATGTCTTGAAAGCCATCATGAAGCCCAGAGAGGTCATTATGCAAGAATTCAGAAGATTTAACCATGAATGGTAGAATTAGGGTTTGACTGGGTCAACCCTAGGTCAA
Organism: Lathyrus sativus; assembly: GCA_963859935.3. Lineage (NCBI taxonomy): Eukaryota > Viridiplantae > Streptophyta > Magnoliopsida > Fabales > Fabaceae > Lathyrus > Lathyrus sativus. Next base: position 663,448,767 of record OZ012739.1, read on the forward strand.
CTAAAGATTTGGAGGAGGTTGAGACCTAATCCAAGGGCCATGTGATCATGGAATGAAGTATTGAGATACTACAAAGATGATTCCCAGACCAACTCATCATGATTGAGGAGTTTGAGAAGTTTTAAGTCAGGGTTTCCAAGGATTGTCAGTGAAAAAACCCTAGTTTGATCCCTATCTTCCAGGCAGTTTTAGCTTAAGATGTGGTTGATATCTCATCTTACCCACAACATGAATGTTGTAGATCTTGTTCTTAGCTTTAATTTGAGTGGTATAAGTCCTTGATAGGAGTTGCATAGCTCAAGTTATGGTTTTGGCAAATTATAGGTCAGCTGAGGTATGTGAATCTGGGTCCTTGAAAGTCACCCAACTTGCAGACAACTTTTGCCCTAGTAGTATGATTCCTATGATTTCTTGGTCAACATGAATGTTTAAGAGCATATTATTAGCTTTCTAGAGAGTACTATAAGTCCTTGATAGGATTTGTAGAACTCAACTTATGGTTTGAACAAGGCAGGGGTATTTTGGTCATTTGGTGATTATAGGTCATTTTAAGCAAAGACCATATCTCCTATTTCCAAGCCTCAAATGAAAAAACTCAAAACATCAAAGTTGTTCAAAATGGGATTTTAAGCCTAGAAAGGAGGTCATGAGTTATTGAAAAAGCTTGTAGCAAGGATTTACAAGATTGGGTAAAAATGACCTAAAAAATGACTTATAAAGTAAATGGATCCAAGTTGGAATTTGGTTTGGGAGATCCACAAATCCAAAATAGGTCATCCAATATGTTATTTTGACTCCCAACATCATTTTAAAAACAATGGTTCAAGTAGAATTTTGATTTGAGGTCTTAAAATGGAGGTTGCTTTGTAATTTTCATTCTTGCATAATAAGGCAACTTGTAAATCTTCACATAAAGCAAAACCAAGGCTTGTTTTTCATATACTCCTTCTCAATATCTCACAAGGGGAGATTTTAAAGCAAAATGACAAGCTTAATGCATGAGATGAAGGGATATACAATGTATCACTTCATGAGAAATTCCATAACATTCTAGTTCTTTCCATGAGTTTCTAGACTATTCCATTGGTTGTTATAAAAAGAGTGAATCACAATGAGGAAAAGGTTGGTGAAAGTTGATGAGTCCATTGGAGAGAGTGAGAGAGAAAGTTCCATTTTAAGATTTCTTCAAAATCAAGCAAGCTTTCATTTCTTCATCTACAAGCCTCATCCATCTCAATTCTTGCAAACAGAAAGATATCCACCATTGGAGGAGCATTTGGAGAAGATTACAAGTCTTGAATCAAGCCCTAACATCACTCACCATTGATATTTGACAGGTTGGTAACTTGCTCCATAGATCCTCATTTAGGTGCATACTGTTAGATTGCTAGGTGTAAGGATAACATGCTAGGTTAGGTGATGATTTTCTGAGGATTTGAGAGAGATCCGTGGAGTTTCGTGGCAGGGTGCCATTTCTTGCAAGATTAAGAACCAGCTGTATATTAAGTTTTAATTGGTATGTGATAGTATAGAATGATGAGGGTAACATAAGGAACAAGTTTAGATCATTAGATTTGAGTTTGGTTAAGGTTGATCACAGAGAAAAGAGGTGGAACCCAGGATTTTGAGCTATCGGGCTAGGAGCTACAAGATGTTTCAGTGGAAGATATGAGCATGGTTAGAATCTTGGTAACACGTAGAGCATTTTTGCCTTTGGAAATTTGTGATTTCATTGAGTAATGGAGGAGAACGAAGGAGTTGAAACTCTGGCATGGAGTTAGGGTTTCTGAAACCCTAGATGGTGTTTTGGAGAAGACGGGTTTGTAACCGTTGGATCATCCTGGTTTAATTGACTTCTTCATCTAATCTAACAGCCACAATTTAATTCTGAAAACGGAGGGAAAGTCCAGCACCAAAACGCAGCGTTTGGTTTAATGAGGAGTTCTGGGCTTACTGAACTTGTGCTACTCACACCCCACCCAGGAGCCCAATCCAAAAATGAACTATAAATTGTTGCTATTCGTACCGCTGGTGTATTGATTTTTCTTTTCAATTTTTCTTTTATTTTTCTGACGCGCGTGGGCTTAGGCCATTTTCTATCTGAACCCCCCTTCCTGGGCCCATCATGGATAATAACTGAGCGCGTTTACTTTTGATACCCCCCCATCCCTTTTATTTCATTTCTTTTATTTTAATTTCCTTTATATTTTCTTGCACATTAAAAAATTCATATAAATTTCAAAAATGATTATTTTTCACTTCTTGTTTTTTTCACATGTTCATAATCATGTCTAGAAAAATATCAATAAATAAAATTCCATTTTATTTTTCTTTTAATATTTTTAGCATATTATTCTTTTAAATAGCCTTTTTAATTGATTTTAGTTGATATTCAATTTTGTAGAATTTGTTTTAGGGCTTTCCCTTAGGATTTTTGAGCCATTCTTTTTGGCATAGTTAGATATTGAATCATAGTTCATATAGGATTTAATTCATGATTTGTAGATTAAAATTTGAGTAGTTTGTTGAGCATAGTCTTAGTGTACTCAAAATTAGGGTTTTAGGTTGCATAAGTAGATCTTAACAATTTTGTTTTGGGTTTTATGGGCCAAATTAGAGTATGGGGAATATATGGGTTAAGGGTAAGTATGTATAGAATCCCCTAGAATTTTACTAGAGTATTATATAGTATTTTAGTATTTTTAATTGATTTTTGAATGTATGGATAGTATGTGTGGTGCTTAAGGGCATAATTTGTATTGTTGTGCTTGCTTTTCTTCTCCTTTGAGTGTGTGAGCCTTGAAGATTGAGTTGAAGACCTTGTGGATCATCATTGAAGACTTTGAAGACCTTGCAGTGGAGTTTAGTTAGCTTTTGTTTGTTCTGTTTATAGGATCATAAGTACATAGGTAGAGCTTTAGATAGAATAATTCCATTCAATAAACAAGGAGTGTCTTGTTCACCTCCTTCCTTCTCTATGATATAAAGTACCTTAAGGGTATTCACCTCTCTCCTTTGGAGGGATTAGTGACCTTGCCCTGTAAGGTATAACTTTGAGAGAGCCTTTCCTTTTGATGTTAAGTCCTCAATGGCATCCTTTGGAAGTCAGTGAGCACTTTAACATCCTCACCTCATCTTGTTGACTGAGTCTTGTTTGATGGAGCATTTGGGTTGTTGAAGATAGCAATGAAGAGTATTGAAGATTTGAGTGAAGATCTAAGAGCCATTGAAGAGAGAAGCTGAAGCTTTGAAGAGGATGATTCCTTGGAGATTGTTGAAGTCTGAAGACTTTGTGGAGACCAAGTTGATACCTGAGCATCCCTGAAGATAGTGAAGCCTGAAGGTGGAGCTGATCAAGGAAGCTGAAGCTTGAAGGAGAAGATGAGTTGATACTCATGTTGAAAGGTTGAAACATGGAAAGCAGTTGATGATTGAAGTCTGAAGACTGAGTAGCTGCTGGAGGAGCTGAGGCTTTCTTCTGTTTTTCTTTTCTGTATTGTTTGTTTTGCTTGATTTGTCTGTTGCATTAGGATAAGTTCATCTAGAATAAGTTCAGACTAAGAGCATAATTGCATTAGAGGTTGAGTTGCTCCCTCTGCTTGTATTGTTATTGCTTGGCTTTGCTTGCGGGTATTCGGTAGAGCCCAGCTCCCTTGCCCATGTGGTTTGTTTGCCTGATGGCATTTCATTTCTTTTATCTGTATGATTGCAGTTTACCGTTTATTGCTTGATAGCATGTTGTTTGTTTATCAGTATGATTACTGTTATTTCATGACTGGCTTGAGGTCGAGACGAGCTTGTGGAGGCTGAAGCCCCACACACATTTCCTCCCTCACTTGCATTGCATGCATTTTACTGTTAAGCTGATGCTTTGTCTGTTTTTGTGTATCATTGACATGATCCCTTAGGACTCTCATTTCCTTTGATAAGGATTTGATGATAGACTTTTAGGTTGAAACCTATACATGACAACATCTAGGAGTTCCCTGTTCAAACCTCAACCATAGGATGAATCCATGGCATGATAACAGTAGGACTTGATAGTCTCCCTCCTAGTTGGGCCTGTTCTCTTCTCATCTCAAAGCAGTTTAAGATATAGTAATCATGAATGATTTCTTTCGTATGTTACGAGCCTTAAGCTATCTGAGAAAGGATTGTGGAAGAGTTTCTTTTCCACAGTCTGGATGTTTAGTATGGTACCCTTTGGGTGACATGCGACGCATTCACTCTCAGGTCATAGTCTTTAGTGCGGTTGAAATCGCAAACACAATAAAAAACACTTCTTTCGTAAAAGACAGGAAATAAACCGTAGTTTCCCGAACTACGTTTGCTCTGATCTTCCATACAGTGTGGAAGTACGTAGGCATAGGACGCGACGTCCTAGCGAGCAACCTTTCCCCCATAACCCGTAGTTAGCCGAACTACGTTGACTCTGATTTCTCATTCTCTGATGAGAATACGTAGGCATAAAGTGCGACGCTTTGCCGAGTCATTTTTCTTTTCTTTTTCAGCCAGCCTTGATAGGTAGATAGAATAAAACCAACCCGTCCAAGTAAACAAACAAGCGAGGATCCCGTCGAGTACGACGGACGTGAGGGGTGCTAATACCTCCCCCTTGCGTAACCGACTCCCGAACCCAGACAATGGTTGCGATGACCTTGTCTTACCCTTGTTCGTCAGGTTTTTCCGATCGTTTCCTTTCCCGCTCTGAGGGATAAATAACGAAAGGTGGCAACTCTTCTGTCATGCCGGCACCCTATTTTCGCGCAAGCGACAGCTGGCGACTCTGCTGGGGACTTGATAGTTTCCTAGGGATCCAACGTCCCGAAAGCGAGTCAGTTTTGGGATCCAACGTCCCTTAAGAGAGTCAATCCTACCGCTTGTGTGTTTGCTTGTTGGGTTGCGTTTATTTATCGCATTTTTACTTCTCGCACTTTATTTCCCGCATGTTATTTTCAGTATAATATGATTATTTGTGCTGTTGTGGGATGGGAGTTCTGATGAGTGAGAAGCCAGACCCAGGCTTGAGTGCACTATAGACTTAGAGTGGAAATTAGTGGGCGCGTGCTTGCTTTGCAGGCACTAGTGTCTCATGAAATCCACACTCAGACGAGGTTCATCCGGTTGGCTTCACTTTCAACCCTTTGGGTTGAGACGGTTGCTGGTTTGGTGGATTGTCGACTTTGGGGACCGATCATTTGTGATTCAGCTGAGTGAGGCCTCTTCAAGACTTGATGATGCCACTCCTTCTGGGAATCGTATCGTCAGTTTTGAAAGTCTGTGACGCTGATGAACGCATAGGATGCCGTACCTTGAGTCAGTTTAGGTCCATACCTGTGAGTGGGATTGGGTTTATTGCAGGAAACCTTGACCTTCAGACTACCTGGTTTTCTTGACAGTGAATCAGTCATGTTGGTACCAGGGTTCTCAGTTGCAGATATGTCTGTTCTTGATAAAGCAGGTCTTGGTCAGAGGATCTTATCATCAGGTGTATGTTTGTTCTTGATAGAGCAGGTTTGATCAGAGTATTGTCATCAGTGGTTTGTTCTTGATAGGGCAGATTTTGAGTGGGGTCTGAAGATCTCATCAGCAGCTGTATGTTTGTTCTTGATAGGGCAGATTTTTGATTTGGGGTCTGAAGACTTCATCAACAGATGTTTCTTGATCATGCATCCGAGGTCCTTATTATCAGCCATTTGTTCTTGACAGAGCATAATTTTGATCTTATGGTCCTATCAGATGGTCGTTCTCAGCAGATCAGATTAGTGGTTTCACACCGGGGTTTTCTTCTCATCAATGATTGTTGATACAGAATCTCCACAGCAGCTATCCGGATACATTATTGCATGCCTGCATTAGTTTGCATGTTCATTTGCATTCCATTAACGTGTGTCTGTGTTGCAGGTACCGTTTCCCCGATCCAGGATTTCTCGCCTCCTACTGTTATTATGGCCTCTCTCAGGAAGACTGTTGCGTACAAGTTCCCGACCCCTGATGTGTCGAAGTTGACTGGTTTGATAGCTCTGGCAGGTGATTTTGTGAAGGATAGGTTCAGGAAGTCTTATGGCAGGTTGCTCGGTCTGGTTTGCAAACCTTCTACGTCCGAGTTGAATGGGTTACATGCTCTTCTGCAGTTCTATGACCCTCCTCTGAGGTGTTTCACTTTTCGGGACTTCGTTCTCGCGTCGACGCTGGAAGAGTATGCTGATATGTTGGGTGTGCCTATCAAAGGGCAGATGCCTTTTGTCCACATGGACGCTGAGCCTGATCTGGCTAGTTTAGCTTCTTCACTCCATTTGGGCGCCCCTGAGTTAGTAGTGACGAGTTGGAACAAGGTTCCTGGGTTCTCCCTGCAGTTTCTGATAGCTAAGGCTCAGCAGTGTGCTAAGGACAAATGTTGGGATGCATTCAATGCCATCCTTGCTTTATGCATATATGGCATTATCCTGTTCCCCAACATGCCGGATTTCGTAGACTTTGATGCATTTCACATCTTCGCTTCAGGGAATCCAGTCCCTACTCTGATCGGAGACGTCTATCACTCAGTGCATTACAAGAACGAAAACCGGAGAGGGAAGAATGTCTCATGCTGCGTACCGTTGTTGTACAAATGGTTTGATAGTCATTTGCCCAAGAGGGGTTCTTTCGTCTCGTCTGCAGCCACAGCTGAGTGGCCTGAGCGTCTGATGAGTTTGTCTGCAAAAGATATTGATTGGTTCGTTGACAGGGACAGGTTAGGCACCGAGGTGATATTCAGTTGTAGTGGGTTTCCTAATGTACCTCTGATAGGTAGGAAGGGTTGCATCAACTACAATCCGTCATTGCTAGTTCGTCAGTTCGCATATGCTTTGAGGACTCCACCGAAGGAGGAAGAGGTACAGGAATCTCTGTACCTCACGGGTACTCTAGAGGGGGATTTGTTGTCCAAGCTTTAGCGTGCGTGGAACAGTATCAGCAAGAGGGGAAAGCCTTTATTGGGAAAGAGCAACAGTCAAGCCTACCCTCCTTATTCAGCTTGGATCAGAGCCAGAGCCAACGCTATAGGGATGCCATTTCCTCATGTCAGACCAGAGAGTCCTCCACCAGTCGAAGAGCCTACCACTGTGTCCGTTCATCAGCACGACCGGGTATTAGCCGAGCGGGATGAACTGAAGCGGGCGAACGCAGAATTAGAGAAGGAGTTAGCTCAGCTTCGAAGTGAGAGGAACGAAGCCGTGCATGCCTTCAAAAAGCAAACAGAGTCGGTCAACCAACTGGGTGCAGACTTGGCAAAGCAGATTGCTGATCGGGAACGCTTGGGTCAGGACTTCAGGGTTGTTAATGATGTACTAGCTACGAAGAAGCAGCATTTGGAGGAGGAATATCGGAGGATATCTAAGTTCGACCAGCATTGGAAGACCTCCTTGGCCACCAGGAAGGAGCGAGAGGACAAGCTGATGCTGCAGATCTCTAAGCTGGAAGCCGAAGTCAAGGACAGTGAGCGGAGGTTTGATGAGGAGACCACCCGCAGATACGCCGCCGAAAGCCGTCTCAACAAAGCTCTTGCTAACCTGAAGGAGCATAAGCTGATGTTTGAGTCTAAGAAGCGGAAACTGGAGGATTGCTTTGGCGAAGGAGCTTGGGAAAGTTCGGTTCAGGGGCTTCAACATACCATTGTGCAGAGGGAGCTACTCGTCAAGGGGTTGCTCACCTTGCCAGATCATCCAGAGACGAATGAGTTATTAGCAGAGTATCGCGCCCGTGGCCGTACTTGACTAGTTGTATTCCTGTTGTTTTGACCTTTGATGTATGCTGACCATCACCAGACTTGTTGGCTGAGGTCATGCTGTTGATTTGTTTTGTACTCGCTGATACTGTGTACTGCCTTGACAGGCCTTTCCATATATATATGAGATTGATGTTTCCACAATTGGGCTCAGACTTCTTCCTCTTATTATTATCTGCACTGGCACTAAGGCACTAGGATCGGGGGAAATCTCCCACGCACACAGACACACGCATGCATCTGCATGAAGCATTTGCATGGCGTACATTTTATTGCTTTTCCTAACCTTTAATGTTAACAGGTTTTTCAGGTTCACAGGTTCCGAGCTGCTTCCGGTCTCCAGGATTGATCAAAGACTCATTCACCGTTACTCAACTCGAGCTAATCAGACAAGGATCATGGATCAGGTGCAGTCAGATGTTCAAGAGCTCCGTGAACGGATGGATCGTTTTATGGAACTGATGTAGGTGGTCGCTAATGGTCAGGACCAGCTTCATACTTTGGTTCAACCTTTGATCTCCAGAGTTGATAGTAATGGCATACTGCATGGCGGGGCTGTACTTACTCCTCCTTCAGTGGATGCTCCACAGAATGTTGTTCCTATTGCCGGGGGCAACGGCAGTGCAAACGGCAATCTGATGACTAATATCGGACTCAATGCGGCGGGCGTCGGCAATGGTAGTCTGGGAGCCAATGTTAACATAAGGCCGGTCAACGGCAACGCTGGTGTCGGAAATCTATTGGTGCCTCAACCGTGGCTTGAGGACCATCAGGATGACGTGTTTTCCCAAAGAGGTGTAGAAGCAGAGTTGAATGCTGAAGCTCGACTCAGGTTCAAAGCGCTGGAAGACAAAATGAGAGACATTGAAAATCAGAACACTTTGGGCGTTGATATGTCCAAACTGGGGTTAATTGCTGATTTCAAGGTACCTCATAAGTTCAAAGTGCCGGTCTTTGAGAAGTATAAGGGTACTACTTGCCCTCGTGTTCACCTTCGATCTTATTACAGAAAGATGTCTGCCTATTCTGACGATGAGAAGTTGCTGATGCACTTCTTCCAAGATAGTCTTTCTGGTCCATCCCTCGAATGGTATATGGGCTTGGAGCCCGCTACTGTGCGCACGTGGAAAGATCTCACTGAAGCGTTCGTCCTCCACTATCAGTACAATAGCGACTTGGCCCCAAACCGAGTTCAGCTTCAGAATCTATCGCAGCGGAACAATGAAAGCTTTAAAGAGTACGCCCAGCGGTGGCGTGAATTGGCTGCTCGTGTTCAACCGCCGATGGTTGAGCGCGAGCTAGTGCAAATGTTCGTGGCTACCCTTCCCGGAATCTACTATGAAAAGCTGGTCAGTGGCATGTCTGGGACGTTCTCGGCTCTCATCACTATGGGCGAGCATGTCGAGAACGGAATAAAGATTGGAAAAATTCAAGGCGAATCATCCTCAGCTGGAGGAGGTGGTAAGAAACCTTACGCTGGCAAGCGTCGAGAAGGAGATGCCAGTGCTGTCACTAATGCTCGGAGAAAGGGCAAGGGCCCTCAGCAGCAGATTGCTAGCATAAATATCCCAGCTGCTCCGCCGCAGCAGCAGCAGCAGCAACCTCAGCAGCAGAATCAGCAGGGGTATAGGAAATATCAGAATCGGGCTCCTTTGGCAAATCGTCATTTTGAAGCTCCACCTATATCGTATGCGCAGCTTCTGCAAACTTTGCTGCAGCTTCAGCTAGTTCAAAAGAGGACGTTGGCTCCCTTAACAGGGGCACCACCACCGGGGTATGATGCAAACGCTACTTGTGATTTCCATACTGGGGCACCAGGCCATACGATTGAGAACTGTAAAGCTTTTAAGCACAAAGTGCAGGACCTGGTAGACGCCAAGGTCATTAACTTTTCTGATAGTGTGCCCAATGTCACCAAAAACCCTATGCCTCATCATAGGGGAGGCAGAGTGAACGCCATTATCACCGAGGAGAGTTCAGACTTGCTGACTGATGTCAAAGACTTGAAGATGCCGCTTAGTTTTGTCAAGGCTAAGTTGCTGAAGAAGGGCTTCTTTCCTGGATGCGGAGAGTTATGTATGGCTTGTGCTACACTTCCTGATGGGTGTGAGCAGCTGGTAGAAGGTATCCAAAGTCTGATGTCTGAGGGTATTTTGCAGTTCAGCCGGAGCGTTGAAAGTGCATCAGGGGAGGTCGTGCTGAAGCAGGAAGATGAAGTTGCCACCATTACTATTCCTCGTCAACCTATTACTATTTCTGCGCCCCGACCGCCTACAATCACTATTACCAGGGCCGGGCCAATCCCATTCGAGAGCACTAATGCCGTTCCATGGCATTATGGCGCCGAGGTCTATTGCAATAGTCAAAAGATAGAGCTTGAGCCGTACGGATCGACTGTGCAGAATCTTGCCGGAGTCAGTGGCATTACTCGAAGCGGAAGAGTGTTTACGCCGACAGAGGTTGTGGCAGAGAAAGTGGTCAGAGCTGAGGCCGCTGATAAGGGTAAAGGCAAAGCCGTCGAAGAGGTCCCTTCTGGGGCAGAGAAGGATTTGCTAGTTAAAGACGCTGAAGAGTTCATGCGGTTAATCAAGGAGAGCGACTACAAGATTGTAGATCATCTTCATCAGACTCCGTCAAAGATCTCTATTCTCAACTTGTTGCTGTGTTCTGAAGCGCACCGCAACGCGTTACTGAAGGTATTGAACGCTGCCTACGTGCCGCAGGAGATATCAGTAAATCAGCTAGAAGGGGTGGTAGCCCATGTAAATGCTGGCAATGGGCTGGGATTCACAGATTTAGAGCTGACTCCTAAAGGGAGAGATCACAACAGCGCCTTGCACATCTCAATAGAGTGCAGAGGCACTATCATGTCGCATGTCCTGGTGGATACGGGTTCGTCGCTTAATGTGCTTCCGAAGAAGGCATTAATGAAGTTGGACACTCGTGGATTGCTTTGCACGCCCAGTGATCTGGTGGTGAAAGCCTTTAACGGAACTAAAAGCCATGTTTTCGGAGAGTTGACCCTGCCGATTCAGGTTGGTCCGGAGACGTTCAATACGGTTTTTTATATCATGGATATCATGCCTGCCTACAGTTGCCTCTTAGGTCGGCCATGGATCCATGCTGCTGGTGCTGTGACGTCCACGCTGCATCAGAAGCTCAAATATGTTGTCGGGGGAAGCATAGTAACCGTCTGTGGTGAGGAGGACATCATGGTGAGCCACTTGTCATCCTTTAAATATGTTGAAATGGACGGCGAAATCCATGAAACTCTCTGCCAAGCATTTGAAACCGTTAAGGTGAAAGAGGTAGCTCCTGTCGTCATAGAGAAGCAAGAGATGAATCTCTCCTCGTTCAAAGAAGCTCGGGCCGTCGTCAAAGCCGGTTCCACCCCAGGCTGGGGGCATGTTTTGGAGGTACCGATCAAGCAGGATAAGTTTGGATTGGGGTATTCTCCTGAAGCTGAAGCTTCATCTTCTTCGTCTTCGTCTCGTGGGAAGAGGCCGATCCTATTCACCAAAGGCGGAGTAATTTTCGAAAGCATCAACGCAGCGTCTGAGGACAGCGGGGATAGCGATTGTGATCTTGACGCCTGGATTCAGCCAAGCGAGCCGGGCGAGCGCCTCAACAATTGGACCATCAAGGAGATTATCCAGCTGACAAGTGAAGAGTAATGATTTGCTTTTTACAATCTTTGTACAACCCTATGTCCTGCCCGGGGCATAGTGGTTTTATTGTCAGGGCCTTGTTGGATTATGTACATGCATTTTGTTAATAAATCAAAGGCGTTTTCTTCGTACTCAAATATTGTGTTCTCTGTTATTCCTGTTTTATGTTTATTTCGAAAAACAGTAAAATGGCAATGGGGTTTGTGCTAACCTGCATATTCTTGCCTTAAATTTAACCCTTGTTATTGCAGGATCCACATAACAGACGACATCGACTCTGGACCCTCTACGGCTCACTACGATTTCGATTGCCCGATATATCAAGCCGAGGATGAGATTGATGAAGACGAAGACCTTCCGGAAGAGTTGGCCCGCTTGTTGAGACAAGAGGAAAAGGTTATTCTGCCTCACGAGGAGGATATTGAGATCATAAACCTGGGTTCTGAAGAGCTCGTCAGAAATGTCAGAGTAGGGGCTGCGCTGCAGAAGGATGTCAAGCATAGACTGGTCGAGATGCTTCGAGAGTATAGTGACGTCTTTGCTTGGTCATACGAAGATATGCCCGGACTCGACACAGACATCGTGGTTCATCGCTTACCGTTGCGAGAAGATTGCCCTCCAGTCAAGCAGAAGCTTAGGAGGACAAGACCAGACATGGCTGTAAAAATCAAAGAGGAGGTCTAGAAGCAGTTGGACGCAGGATTTCTAGCCGTTACCACTTACCCTCCGTGGGTCGCCAATATAGTGCCTGTACCTAAGAAGGACGGTAAGGTACGCATGTGCGTCGATTATCGGGATTTGAATAGGGCGAGCCCTAAGGATGATTTCCCATTGCCTCATATCGATGTGTTGGTCGACAACACAGCCCAGTTTTCCGTGTTTTCGTTCATGGATGGCTTCTCCGGTTACAATCAGATTAAGATGGCACCGGAGGACATGGAGAAAACGACGTTTATCACCCCCTGGGGAACATTTTGCTATAAGGTAATGCCCTTCGGTCTGAAGAACGCAGGGGCCACTTACCAGCGAGCAATGGTAACTTTGTTTCATGATATGATTCATCATGAGATCGAGGTCTATGTTGATGACATGATTGCAAAGTCCCAAACGGAGGAAGAGCATCTGGTCAACTTATTGAAGCTTTTTGAGAGGCTTAGGAAGTTCAGGCTGAGGCTGAATCCTAACAAGTGCACTTTCGGAGTGCGGTCCGGAAAGTTATTGGGGTTTATCGTTAGTGAACGAGGTATCGAAGTTGATCCTGCGAAAATAAAAGCTATTCAAGAAATGCCAGCGCCGAAAACAGAAAAAGAAGTTCGTGGTTTCTTGGGCCGAATAAACTACATTGCAAGGTTTATCTCTCAGCTCACGGCCACTTGTGAACCGATGTTCAAGCTTTTAAAGAAAGATCAGGCGATTACTTGGAATGAGGATTGCCAGAGGGCATTCGACAAAATAAAGCAGTATCTTCAAGAACCTCCAATCTTGATACCCCCAGTGGCTGGACGGCCATTAATCATGTACTTGACGGTTCTGGAGAATAGTATGGGGTGTGTTCTCGATCAGCACGACGAGACGGACAGAAAAGAGCATGCCATTTATTATTTGAGTAAAAAGTTCACTGAGTGTGAATCTCGATACTCGATGCTGGAGAAGACGTGTTGTGCACTAGCTTGGGCTGCCAAACGTCTACGACAGTATATGCTCAATCACACCACTATGCTAATTTCGAAAATGGATCCGATCAAGTACGTCTTCGAGAAGCAGGCTCTTTCAGGCAGGATTGCCAGATGGCAAATGGTGTTAACAGAATATGATATTCAGTACGTCTCCCAGAAGGCCATTAAGGGAAGTGTATTGTCTGATTACCTTGCCGAACAGCCAATCGAAGAGTACCAGCCGATGAAGTTCGAATTCCCCGACGAGGATATTATGTTTCTCAAAGCGAAGGATTGCGATGAGCCATTGCCCGATGAGGGGCCGGATAGGAAGTCTCAGTGGAAGTTGATATTCGATGGAGCGGTTAATTCCTATGGAAGTGGTATCGGGGCTATCATCACGACTCCTCACGGATCTCACATCCCGTTTACCGCGAGACTGACGTTTCCAGTTACCAACAATGAAGCAGAGTATGAAGCATGTATTATGGGTCTAGAAGAGGCAATTGATTTGAGAATCAAGAATCTAGACGTATATGGTGACTCAGCGCTTGTAGTCAATCAAATTAAAGGGGAGTGGGAAACTCGTCAAGCGAATTTGGTGCCGTACATGAATTATGCCCGAAGGCTGCTTCCGTTCTTCGATCGAGTGGAACTTCATCATGTACCCAGGGCTGAAAATCAGATGGCTGATGCCTTAGCCACGTTGGCTTCAATGTACAAGGTCAATTTTTGGAATGAGGCTCCAAGAATTGTTCTTTCGCGTCTTGACAGACCGGCATTTGTCTTTGCAATCGAGGACGCCGCTGACGGCAAGCCATGGTTCCACGATATCCAGACCTTCCTTATGACTAAGGAGTATCCTGCGGGTGCGTCAACCCAGGATAAGAAGACTCTGAGGAGGCTATCTGGAAACTTTTATCTCAATCCTGACGGAGTGTTGTATAAGAGAAACCACGATCTCGTGCTACTCAGATGTGTAGATGAGAAAGAGGCGAGTATGCTCATGGAAGAAGTCCATGAGGGCACATTTGGTACGCACGCCGGCGGGCATGCCATGACGAGAAAGATCCTGAGAGCAGGATATTACTGGCTGACTATGGAGTCGGATTGCTTCAGATTCGCAAAGAAATGTCATAAATGCCAGATTTATGCTGACAAAATTCATGTGCCACCGTGCCCATTGAATGTCATGTCCTTCCCTTGGCCGTTCTCCATGTGGGGCATCGACATGATAGGCAAGATCGAGCCCACTGCACCCAATGGTCATCGTTTCATTCTGGTAGCCATCAACTACTTCACCAAATGGGTGGAGGCAGCCTCGTACGCTAATGTGACCAAGCAGGTGGTAGCTAAATTCATAAAGAGGGGCATCATCTGTCGCTATGGAATTCCCGAGCGGATCATTACTGATAATGGTTCGAATTTGAATAACAAGATGATGAAGGAGCTATGCCAGAGCTTCAAGATTGAACACCACAACTCATCTCCTTACCGGCCGAAGATGAATGGCGCCGTCGAAGCCGCCAACAAGAACATAAAGAAGATTGTTCAGAAGATGGTTGTGACGTACAAAGATTGGCACGAGATGCTGCCGTTTGCCTTGCACGGTTATCGTACGACGGTGCGTACGTCAACCGAGGCAACTCCTTTCTCCTTGGTGTACGGTATGGAGGCTGTCCTACCGTTAGAAGTGGAGATTCCTTCTTTGCGAGTTTTGGTTGATGTGAAACTCGACGAGGCAGAATGGATTACGAATCGTTTGAACCAACTCAGCCTGATGGATGAGAAGAGGTTAGCATCGATTGCATTTGGTCGCCTGTACCAAAGCCGAATGAAGAAAGCTTATGATAAGAAGGTGCGTCCTAGAAGCTTTCAGACGGGTGATCTCGTCCTGAAGAAGATTCTTCCGCCACACTCCGATCACCGGGGCAAGTGGACTCCGAATTACGAAGGGCTGTATGTCGTCAACAAGGTCTTCTCGGGAGGAGCTTTGTTGTTATCCACGATGGATGGTGAAGATTTTGCATCCCCGGTGAACGCGGACGCAGTTAAAAAATACTTTGCTTGAAAGAGACCCGCTGGACAAAAAAGAAAGAGTCCAGGCAAAAAAGGGGCATCCCGGCGAACCAAAAACAGAATAAAAGGTTCGTGCAAAAATTAGGGATATATTGAAAAAAAAATGTACACCCGCGAAGTCGAAAACCTACACTGGGCGACTTCGGCAAAAAAGGGTATCCCGGTGAACTGAAAACCCGTAAAGGGCGGTTCACGCAAAAGTTAGGGATCTGGATAAGCAAATGACTGCGTTCCGCGTGTAGACTTTCATTGTTTAGTGGTTTGGAGGACCTGAGGGCCGTTTATCTGAATCAATCTCTTCCGAAGCTGAAACGTCGGAGAAGTATCGAAGTCGAGTGGGTCTTAGAGGGATCAACTCATGGTGTTCGTCTACGCCTCGTTGCTGACATTTGTATATACTGATGTATATTTATGTTTTATTTTTGCGCGGCTTCCTCATTCCAGGAGCTTGCCTCTGTTGTAAAACATTTTTGCCCATTCAGGGGTTCACCATCAATAAAATACATGTTATTCAGCAATTCTGTTTTCCTGTTTAGCATTTATCTGTTTTGTTTGCGAATGAAAACGCCGATGTTTTTGATAAAATGCGCATACATAAACTTACGGGCTTAGGCCCATGGATTGTTGAAACGATTGATTACCTGAATATTGTCACGAGATAATAACCTTGATAGGCCCCTTTGAGGAGGGTATCTTGTCTGTTTGTTTGTGTTGTTGCAGGTGTAGCGCCTTCCAGAAGATGCGTCGTGCGCATCCCCGAAGCAGGGCGAGTCCTCCTTCTCCAGCAGTGTTCAGTGGTCTCTCCTCCGCAGAATATGAACGCAAGATAGTGAGCATTGATATGTTTCCCCAGGCAGAGATGATTCTCTTCCCCAAGCAGACGCATCCTGGAGGAACATCGCTTCATCAGCTGAGTCAAGGGCAAAGCTCATTCCCCCAGCACCGGGTCACAAATGCAGATTTCGTAGAAATGTTCGGGTGCCGAAGCTCGTGTTTCCCCGGTAAGGTCGCCGAGGCAGGTGCCTTCCCCAGCACCGGGTCGCAAGTGCCGGTCTCGTAGGAAGCTGTTCGTACGCCGAAGTGCACAGCAACTGATGGTGCCAGACTGAAGTCTCCAGCGGAATTAAGATTCCCCACCAGAGTTGTATTCTCCCCCGAAGTCGGACGATTCTTTCTTCCCTAGTGGAATTGAATTCCTCATCAGAGTCGTACTCTCCAGTGAAGTAGAATGATTTCTCCCCCCCGGCAGAGTTCGCTAACTCCCAAGGGAGCCGAATCCTTGGAAGCAGTCGAGACCGTAAGTGGTTTTCCCTAGAAGAGTATTGAACAGCTGATGCTGTATTTCCCCAGAGTCGCACTCTCTCCAGCGAAGCAGAATGACTTCTCCTTCCTCAACCGAGTTTGCAGATGTCCAAGAGAGCCGAGTCCTTGGAAGTTGATCAGATCATGATTGGTTTTTCCCCAGTGGAGTGTTGAGTAGCTGAAGTTGTTTCCCCACAGAGTTGTTATCTCCAGAAGAGTAGCCGAGAAAGCCCCGCAATTTATGCTCGCGATTGATATCAGCAGGTCCAAGTTCTCGTAGAGCTTCGTTCCCCTGCAGTAATCAACTGAAGTTGTTTCCCCTGCAGCAGTCAACGGAAGATCAATTCCCCAGGCGGAGTCCGATTGATATTAGCGTGTCCATATTCTCCTCAGCAGGATGATCCCTCTATCCGAGTAGTTCTTTCTCCTTGACAGGAGGATTTCCCCCTCGGCATTTATTTTGCTGGCGGGATCGCATCATTGTGCATGATTGCGTAGCACTTAGCATAAACGCATAAGCATTTCCACCGTGTGGGGTGTGGCGCCGAAGCATATGCATCATAAGCATGATCTAGGTCATTATCATTCTTGTTTTACAGGTGTTCCACCGAAGGACCAGTTGCTCAGGACGATTCCTGATATTCTCCCCAACGAGGTCGCTTTCTTAAGATGATTCTTAAGACCCAGGTGTAATCCCCACAGTCGCTCGCTCAAGATGATTTTTGGGATCCCCGGCGAAGTCTTCAGTTCAAGACGATTCTTGAATTCCTCAGCAGGGCCGTTTGCTTAACATGATTCTTAAGACTTCAGCGCAGTTTCCCGAGTTGTTTGCTTAGGATGATTCTTGAGCTCACCAGTAGCATCCCCAGCGAGAGTTGCCCAGGAAGATTCCTGGAATCCCTAGCAGAATAAAGTCTCCAGAAAGGTTATCGGTTCAGGGTGATCCTTGAAGGTGCCCGACGGAGTTGTTTGTTCAAGATGACTCTTGAAGTCCTTAGCAGCGTGATATGTTTGCTCCAACAATGATGTCTAATCTGAAGATTGACGTCGCAAACGCCTGAAGGCGACATCAGAATGTTCCTGTGGATTCGGATTTCCGTGTTGATGAATCAACGTGTGTCTGAAGACAGAGTTCAAAAGTTTGTAGATGCAGCTTTTGTACGCAAGGTGATCCGTGTTGGCCTGAAGACCAAGTCAGTTGTCCTGAGGTGACGATTGATTGCGATCAAGTGAATAGTGTTTCTTCTGACTGAAGTCGAAGATGTTTCTCCAGCTGAAGCGGAGTTTTTCCTGAAGGCAAAGTGTTTGAATCCCCGTAGAGTCATGAATGGCTCAGGATACCATTTCTCTGACTGAGGTCACAGATTTCCCAAGCTGAAGCGAAGGTGCCTGAGGGCAAGGTTATCCCCCAAGGTCATGAATGACCTAGGATTCATTTTTCAGACTGAAGGCCGAAGTATATCCCTGACTGAAGTCACGGATACTCTATAGCAGAGGCGGAGTTGCCTGAAGGCAGGTCCATGTATCCTTGAAGGCCAAGGATCATTTTCTTCAGACTGAAGTCGAAGACACCTCCTGCAGAGTTGCCGACAGGCGAAGTTTACATCCTTGAAGGCCAAGGATGCCCATCTTCATAAGTACTTGAAGATCTTTTCTAGCTGAAGCTGGAAGCGGCCAGGGGCCAGGGTTTCATATGTCTTTGAGGTCGAAGTTCTACGGTGGGATCAGTGCAGTAGTATTCCGATGTTCGTTATGGTTCTGAGGGTGAACCCCAGATCAGAGCGTGCTTGGTTGAGTCTCTCATCTCCAGCGGAGTAGTTTCAAATACGCAAGTGTACCTGTTGTTCCATTTACCAGGGGTGAACCCCAGGTCAGATTTGTTCAGTGTTTGTTCGACGGCGAGGTTGGATGTTTGTTTGACGGCGAGGTTGAATGTTCGTTTTCAGATGATGTTTGTTCGACGGCGAAGTTGAATGTTTGTTTGACGGCGAGGTCAGATCATGTTTGTGTTCGACGGCGAGGTTGGATGTTTATTTGGCGGCGAGGTCAGATTATGTTTGTTTCCGGCGGCGAGGTTGGATGTTTATTTGACGGCAAGGTCAGACTCTTTAAATCCCCAGCAGAGATGATGTTTGTACGACGGCGATGTCGAGTGTCTCTGAGTGATGTTTGTGTCCGACGGCGATGTCAGATTTAGTTCTCCAGCGGCGATGCGGGGTATTTTGATTGTCCGACGGCGATGTCAGGTGGTTTAGTCTTCCAGCGGTGATGTTGGGCGTTTTGGTTGCTTGAAGACGATATCGGAAGAATTTAATGTGGATAACTGACGGTGGTGTCAGATCAGTATTTCTCCAGCTAGTTGCCGTGCGGCTAGTATTGCAGTAGTCGAAGAGTTGAGCAGTTGGCAAATTTTCGGGTTTACCGGTATTCAATCGTCTCGCACCTTGATTGGCTGAGAGCCGTTCGCTTCTCACCTAGTCAGGTTCAAGCCGTTTGAATAGGGGCAGCTATTGCACCCCAAAATTTGACCAACATTTATTTACCCATCAAGTGTTTGAAGGTTGATACCTTCATCAGAAAGTTCAAGAGATCCTCAGAGGAATTAGTTGAAACCAAGGTTGTGTGTCTCATAACTTGAGAGTTGTGGGAGCTCCTCAGATGATTCTGAGACTTTGAGAATGGACTTGAAGCTTTGAGAAAGTTTATGAGATGTCTTGAAAGCCATCATGAAGCCCAGAGAGGTCATTATGCAAGAATTCAGAAGATTTAACCATGAATGGTAGAATTAGGGTTTGACTGGGTCAACCCTAGGTCAACTAAAGATTTGGAGGAGGTTGAGAGCTAATCCAAGGGCCATGTGATCACGGAATGAAGTATTGAGATACTACAAAGATGATTCCCAGACCAACTCATCATGATTTAGGAGTTTGAGAAGTTTTAAGTCAGGGTTTCCAAGGATTGTCAGTGAAAAAACCCTGGTTTGATCCCTATCTTCCAGGCAGTTTTAGCTCAAGATGTGGTTGATATCTCATCTTCCCCACAACATGAATGTTGTAGAGCTTGTTCTTATATTTAATTTGAGTGGTAGAAGTCCTTGATAGGAGTTGCAGAGCTCAAGTTATGGTTTTGGAAAATTATAGGTCAGCTGAGGTATGTGAATCTGGGTCCTTGAAAGTCACCCAACTTGCAGACAACGTTTGCCCTAGTAGGATGATTCCTATGATTTCTTGGTCAACATGAATGTTTAATAGCATATTCTTAGCTTTCTATAGAGTACTAGAAGTCCTTGATAGGATTTGTAGAACTCAACTTATTGTTTGAACAAGGCAGAGGTATTTTGGTCATTTGGTGATTATAGGTCATTTTAAGCAAAGACCATATCTCCTATTTCCAAGCCTCAAATGAAAAAACTCAAAACATCAAAGTTGTTCAAAATGGGATTTTAAGCCTAGAAAGGAGGTCATGAGTTATTGAAAAAGCTTGTAGCAAGGATTTACAAGATTGGGTAAAAATGACCTAAAAAATGACTTATAAAGTAAATGGATCCAAGTTGGAATTTGGTTTGGGAGATCCACAAATCCAAAATAGGTCATCCAATATGTCATTTTGACTCCCAACATCATTTTAAAAACAATGGTTCAAGTATAATTTTGATTTGAGGTCTTAAAATGGAGGTTGCTTTGTAATTTTCATTCTTGCATAATAAGGCAACTGGTAAATCTTCACATAAAGCAAAACCTAGGCTTGTTTTTCATATACTCCTTCTCAATATCTCACAAGGGGAGATTTTAAAGCAAAATGACAAGCTTAATGCATGAGATGAAGGGATATACAATGTATCACTTCATGAGAAATTCCATAACATTCTAGTTCTTTCCATGAGTTTCTAGACTATTCCATTGGTTGTTATAAAAAGAGTGAATCACAATGAGGAAAAGGTTTGTGAAAGTTGCTGAGTCCATTGGAGAGAGTGAGAGAGAAAGTGCCATTTCAAGATTTCTTCAAAATCAAGCAAGCTTTCATTTCTTCATCTACAAGCCTCATCCATCTCAATTCTTACAAACAGAAAGATATCCACCATTGGAGGAGCATTTGGAGAAGATTACAAGTCTTGAATCAAGCCCTAACATCACTCACCATTGATATTTGACAGGTTGGTAACTTGCTCCATAGATCCTCATTTAGGTGCATACTGTTAGATTGCTAGGTGTAAGGATAACATGCTAGGTTAGGTGATGATTTTCTGAGGATTTGAGAGAGATCCATGGAGTTTCGTGGCAGGGTGCCATTTCTTGCAAGATTAAGAACCAGCTGTATATTAAGTTTTAATTGGTATGTGATAGTATAGAATGATGAGGGTAACATAAGGAACAAGTTTAGATCATTGGATTTGAGTTTGGTTAAGGTTGATCACAGAGAAAAGAGGTGGAACCCAGGATTTTGAGCTATCGGGCTAGGAGCTACAAGATGTTTCAGTGGAAGATATGAGCATGGTTAGAATCTTGGTAACACGTAGAGCATTTTTGCCTTTGGAAATTTGTGATTTCATTGAGTAATGGAGGAGAACGAAGGAGTTGAAACTCTGGCATGGAGTTAGGGTTTCTGAAACCCTAGATGGTGTTTTGGAGAAGACGGGTTTGTAACCGTTGGATCGTCCTGGTTTAATTGACTTCTTCATCTAATCTAACGGCCACAATTTAATTCTGAAAACGGAGGGAAAGTCCAGCACCAAAACGCAGCGTTTGGTTTAATGAGGAGTTCTGGGCTTACTGAACTTGTGCTACTCACACCCCACCCAGGAGCCCAATCCAAAAATGAACTATAAATTATTGCTATTCGTACCGCTGGTGTATTGATTTTTCTTTTCAATTTTTCTTTTATTTTTCTGACGCGCGTGGGCTTAGGCCATTTTCTATCTGAACCCCCCTTCCTGGGCCCATCATGGATAATAACTGAGCGCGTTTACTTTTGATACCCCCCCATCCCTTTTATTTCATTTCTTTTATTTTAATTTCCTTTATATTTTCTTGCACATTAAAAAATTCATATAAAATTCAAAAATGATTATTTTTCACTTCTTGTTTTTTTCACATGTTCATAATCATGTCTAGAAAAATATCAATAAATAAAATTCCATTTTATTTTTATTTTAATATTTTTAGCATATTATTCTTTTAAATAGCCTTTTTAATTGATTTTAGTTGATATTCAATTTTGTAGAATTTGTTTTAGGGCTTTCCCTTAGGATTTTTGAGCCATTCTTTTTGGCATAGTTAGATATTGAATTATAGTTCATATAGGATTTAATTCATGATTTGTAGATTAAAATTTGAGTAGTTTGTTGAGCATAGTCTTAGTGTACTCAAAATTAGGGTTTTAGGTTGCATAAGTAGATCTTAACAATTTTGTTTTGGGTTTTATGGGCCAAATTAGAGTATGGGGAATATATGGGTTAAGGGTAAGTATGTATAGAATCCCCTAGAATTTTACTAGAGTATTATATAGTATTTTAGTATTTTTAATTGATTTTTGAATGTATGGATAGTATGTGTGGTGCTTAAGGGCATAATTTGTATTGTTGTGCTTGCTTTTCTTCTCCTTTGAGTGTGTGAGCCTTGAAGATTGAGTTGAAGACCTTGTGGATCATCATTGAAGACTTTGAAGACCTTGCAGTGGAGTTTAGTTAGCTTTTGTTTGTTCTGTTTATAGGATCATAAGTACATAGGTAGAGCTTTAGATAGAATAATTCCATTCAATAAACAAGGAGTCCCTTGTTCACCTCCTTCCTTCTCTATGATATAAAGTCCCTTAAGGGTATTCACCTCTCTCCTTTGGAGGGATTAGTGACCTTGCCCTGTAAGGTAGAACTTTGAGAGAGCCTTTCCTTTTGATGTTAAGTCCTCAATGGCATCCTTTGGAAGTCAGTGAGCACTTTAACATCCTCACCTCATCTTGTTGACTGAGTCTTGTTTGATGGAGCATTTGGGTTGTTGAAGATAGCAATGAAGAGTATTGAAGATTTGAGTGAAGATCTAAGAGCCATTGAAGAGAGAAGCTGAAGCTTTGAAGAGGATGATTCCTTGGAGATTGTTGAAGTCTGAAGACTTTGTGGAGACCAAGTTGATACCTGAGCATCCCTGAAGATAGTGAAGCCTGAAGGTGGAGCTGATCAAGGAAGCTGAAGCTTGAAGGAGAAGATGAGTTGATACTCATGTTGAAAGGTTGAAACCTGGAAAGCAGTTGATGATTGAAGTCTGAAGACTGAGTAGCTGCTGGAGGAGCTGAGGCTTTCTTCTGTTTTTCTTTTCTGTATTGTTTGTTTTGCTTGATTTGTCTGTTGCATTAGGATAAGTTCATCTACAATAAGTTCAGACTAAGAGCATAGTTGCATTAGAGGTTGAGTTGCTCCCTCTGATTGTATTGTTATTGCTTGGCTTTGCTTGCGGGTATTCGGTAGAGCCCAGCTCCCTTGCCCATGTGGTTTGTTTGCCTGATGGCATTTCATTTCTTTTATCTGTATGATTGCAGTTTACCGTTTATTGCTTGATAGCATGTTGTTTGTTTTTCAGTATGATTACTGTTATTTCATGACTGGCTTGAGGTCGAGACGAGCTTGTGGAGGCTGAAGCCCCACACACATTTCCTCCCTCACTTGCATTGCATGCATTTTACTGTTAAGCTGATGCTTTGTCTGTTTTTGTGTATCATTGACATGATCCCTTAGGACTCTCATTTCCTTTGATAAGGATTTGATGATAGACTTTTAGGTTGAAACCTATGCATGACAACATCTAGGAGTTCCCTGTTCAAACCTCAACCATAGGATGAATCCATGGCATGATAACAGTAGGACTTGATAGTCTCCCTCCTAGTTGGGCCTGTTCTCTTCTCATCTCAAAGCAGTTTAAGATACAGTAATCATGAATGATTTCTTTCGTACGTTACGAGCCTTAAGCTATCTGAGAAAGGATTGTGGAAGAGTTTCTTTTCCACAGTCTGGATGTTTAGTATGGTACCCTTTGGGTGACATGCGACGCATTCACTCTCAGGTCATAGTCTCTAGTGCGGTTGAAATCGCAAACACAATAAAAAACACTTCTTTCGTAAAAGACAGGAAATAAACCGTAGTTTCCCGAACTATGTTTGCTCTGATCTTCCATACAATGTGGAAGTACGTAGGCATAGGACGCGACGTCCTAGCGAGCAACCTTTCCCCCATAACCCGTAGTTAGCCGAACTACGTTGACTCTGATTTCTCATTCTCTGATGAGAATACGTAGGCATAAAGTGCGACGCTTTGCCGAGTCATTTTTCTTTTCTTTTTCAGCCAGCCTTGATAGGTAGATAGAATAAAACCAACCCGTCCAAGTAAACAAACAAGCGAGGTTCCCGTCGAGTACGACGGACGTGAGGGGTGCTAATACCTTCCCCTTGCGTAACCGACTCCCGAACCCAGACAATGGTTGCGATGACCTTGTCTTACCCTTGTTCGTCAGGTTTTTCCGATCGTTTCCTTTCCCGCTCTGAGGGATAAATAACGAAAGGTGGCGACTCTTCTGTCATGCTGGCACCCTATTTTCGCGCAAGCGACAGCTGCCGTGCAGCTATTATTTCAGTGTTCGAAGATTTGTTCCCGCAGAGTACCGTGTGCTTATGCAGTTGGCAAATTTCCGGGTTTATCGGTATTCAACCGTCTCGCACCTTGATTGGCTGAGAGCCGTTCGCTCCTCACCCAGTCAGGTTCAAGACGTTTGAATAGGGGCAGCTGTTGCACCCCAAAATTTGACCAACTTTTATTTACCCATCAAGAGTTATATGAGGCTATGAAGCTAGCCAAGAAGGCTATTCAAATGTTCAAAGGTTGATACCTTTGCCAGAGAACTCAAGAGATCCTCAGAGGAATTGGTTGAAACCAAGGTTGTGTGTCTCATAACTTGAGAGTTGTGGGAGCTCCTCAGATGATTCTGAGACTATGAGAATGGACTTGAAGCTTTGAGAAATCTTATGAGATGTCTTGAAAGCCATCATGAAGCCTAGAGAGGTCATTGTACAAGAATTCAGAAGATTCAGCCATGAATGGTGGAATTAGGGTTTGACTGGGTCAACCCTAGGTCAACTGATGATTTGGAGAGGGTTGAGACCTAATCCAAGAGCCATGTGATCATGGAATGAGGCATTGAGATGCTATAAGGATGATTCCTAGACTAACTCATCATGATTGAGGAGTTTGAGAAGTTTCAAGCTAGGGTTTCTAAGGATTGACAGTGTAAAATCCCCTAGTTTGATCCCTATCTTCCAGGCAGTTTAGCTCAAAATGTGATTGTCATCTCATCTTCCCCACAACATGAATGTTGTAGAGCTTGTTCTTAGATTTAATTTGAGTACTATAAGTCCTTGATAGGATTTGTAGAGCTCAAGTTATGGTTTTGACAAATTACAGGTCATCTGAGATATGTGAATCTGGGTCCTTGAAAGTCACCCAACTTGCAGACAACGTTTGCCCTAGTAGGATGATTCCTATGGACTCTTGGTCAACATGAATGTTGGAGAGAATCTTCTTAGATTTCTAGAGAGTACTAGAAGTCCTTGATAGGATTTGTAGAACTCAAGTTATGGCTTTGACAAGTCAAGGGCATTTTGGTCATTTGGAAGTTATAGGTCATTTCAAGCATAAGGCCATATCTCCTACTTCCAAGATTCAAATGGAAAAATCTTCAACATCAAACTTGCTTAGAATGATGTTTTAAGGCTATTAGGGAGGTCATTAGATGTTGAAAAGGCTCATATCAAAAAGTGATAAAAATGGCCTAAAAATGAGGCATAAGTTAATTAAAGTGAAATTGAAAAATGGAAATCCCAAGTTATAAGTCCAAACCATGTCATGTAATAGGTCATTTTGACTCCAAATGACATTCTAAGAACAATGGTTCAGCCACAATTGTGATTTGAGGCTTGGATCATAGGGCTGCTTTGGAAAAAGCTTACTTGCATCTTAAGGTACCAAACCAAAACAAGGCAAAACTCAATAAGCAAGGTGGTTAAACATTGTAACTCATCCAAAATTTCATGTGGGGACAAATTCAAGTCAGAATTGAAGTGTACAAGGGATATGGCATGAGATAGCATGTAAGGAGAATGAGAAATCAAAATACCATGACATGAAAAGTTCAATTTCTCATTGGATGATCCTAGAGGGTTCTAGATGATTCTAAACCACTCTATAAGACAAGTGTAACTTGCTCAGATGCAAGGTTGGTGAGAATTGTTGCATAGAAGAGAGAGTGAAACCAAGAATCTTCCATTGCAAGTCAAGATCAATTTCTTCATTCCTCTTCATTTCCTTTCATTTTTTTCACACAAACACCTTCCATACATCACATTGAAGCTGTGCAGATTGAATTGAGAGCATTTCCATGGAGAATTGAGGAGTTGGTGATTGAGATTTCAAGGTTGCATTTCAAAATCGAATTTCAAGAATCAAGCAATTTCAGCCATTCTTTTTGCATACAGAAGCTAGAAGATTGCTCAGTGAAGGAATTTGGAAAGTTTCAAGCCTTGAATTGAAGGATTACTACCTCTGTTCACTCCATTTTACCAGGTTTGCAATTTCTTTCCTACACCTTAATTTAGGCATGATTAGGTTGAATTATTAGTGTAGAATGGTTAGAGACCAATAGGTGATGGATTTTGGAGAGTTTGAAGGCAATTGGTGATGGTTTTGTTATGGACAAGATTTCTGTTTGGATCAAGAACTCTTTGGATATTGAGTGATAATCTTAGTTCTTTAGTGAAGATTGATCAGTGATAGGAGGTGGTCATTTTAGTGTAAGTAATTTGAAGAATGGTGAGTTTGGATTTCTGAGCATGATTTGAAGTTGGGATCGTGTTTTATGTTAGAGGAAGATTCAATTGATTTTGAGATGAGGATCGTGTTCAACATGGAATTCTAGGCATGTTAGGGTTGTAAATTTCAAGAATTGATAGAGAAATGAGGGAGTTCGTATGGAGGAAGATGAAGCTTCATGGCTGTATTTCCATGGAGGTTTCTCATAACCCTAGCCCAAGGAAGAAGATGACTCACAACCATTGGATAAGGAGCTGACCTTTTGACCCCCGCGTGATCCAACGCACCACGTTTAATCTCATTTTTGGAGGGAATCAGAAACTAATGAAACGCCGCGTTTCATTAAAGAAGAATTATGGGCTTAAGTGAACTTGTGCTATCCACACACCCAGTCAAGGCCCATTGGATCTTTTAACTGCATTTTGTTGCTATTCTCACCGAATCTTTTTCATTTTCTGAATGTTTTTTCAATTGTTTTTCTGATTTGGATATTGGGCCCTGGCGCTTTACTTTTGGCACCCCCAGTCTGGGCCCAAGCGTATATTGCACTGCATTGGTTTACTTGTTACACCCCAGCCACTCATATCTCATTTTATTTTTCTCCATTTTATTTTCAAACTTTATAAATTCATATTAAATTGAAAATTAAAGATTTTTTCATGGGAGTTTTTTTCTCTTATTTCATATTTTTGTCTAGAAAAATATAAAATAAAAACATTTTTCATTTCATGCATTTTGGTATTTTTTGTATATGTTCCATTTTAATAGCTTTTTATTTCTTTTATGTTGATATGTGATTTTGTAGAATTTAGTTTAGGTAGCTCCCTTAGTATTTTTAAGTCTTTCTTTTTAGGATTGTTAGATATATGTTTTAGCTTCCCCCTGGATTTATTCCATGATTTTGTGATGAACTTTAGGATGGTTTTGATTAGATAATTCTAGGTTGTGTAGAATTAGGTTAAACTTCAACATAGGTCCATAATAACATTAGGATTTTGGGTTTTTAGGACAAATTAGACTATGGGACATATATGGGTATTAAGGGTAGGTATGTAGGATCCCTTAGAAATTATATTGGGATTTAATATAGTAGTATGCTATTTTTAGTTGATTTTTGTATTGGTTGTTTGTTTGTGTTGCCTTTAGGGCATGTTTGCTTTAGTTGCTTTGCTTTGTGGGCTTGGTGAGCTTGAGATTGTCCTAAGGAGCATTGAGGAGCATAGTAGAAGGTTTGAAGATGCATTGAGGAGCTTGAGAGCTTGATCTTATTTTCTTTTTTTTGTTGTTTTAGGGTTAGGGATTAGGAAGAGTTTAGACTTAGATAACTTCTTTCTCAAACATGGATGGTATCTTTCACCTCCATTCCTCCCTATGATTCAAAGTCCTTCCATGGTATACACCTCTCTCCTTTGGAGGGATAAGTGAGGTACCTATGAAGTAGAACTTTTGAGGGAACCATTCCTTTGATGTTGAACCCTTAAAGGTCACCTTTGGTGGTCAATAAGCAGTTCAACATCCCCCAGCTTATCCAGTAAGTGATTTCCTATGGTTTGATTGTCTTGAGAGATGTTGAGCTTGAGTTTGAAGATGAAGACTTCAATGAGGAGTGTAGAAGAGGATGAATCCTTGAGTATTGCTATTCCAGCTGAAGCCTGAAGAGCAACAAGTGCAAGTTGATACTTGAAGACCCCTGAAGATGAAGTAAAGACGGAAGGATGAAGTTGACACTTCTAAGTGATTGAGATTGATTCTGAAGAGCTGAAGCTTGAAGAACAAAGGAAGTTGATACTTACTTTGATACCTGGAGATCCTGAAGGAGCCAAGTTGATACTCATGATTGATGGTGAAGCCTGAAGGTGGAGCTGATCAAAAAGCTGAAGCTTGGAGAGAAGTTGATCTGTTCTCTTTTTTCTTTTCTGTATTGATGTGTTTTGTTTGACTTGCTTGATGCATTAGAATAAGTTCATATCTAGAATAGGTAGAATCTAGGAGCATGATTGCACTAGAGGTTGAGTTACTCCCTCTGCTTGTATTGTTACTGTGTGGCTTTGCTTGCGGGTATTCGGTAGAGCTCAGCTCCCTTGCCCATGTGGTTTGTTTGCCTGATGGCATTTCATTTCATTTTATCTGTATAATTGCAGTTTACTGTTTATTGCTTGATAGCATGTTGTTTTATATTTCAGTATGATTACTGTTATCCATTCTGGCTTGAGGTTGAGATGAGCTTGTGGAGGCTGAAGCCCCACACACATTTCCTCCCTCACTTGCATTGCATGCATTTTACTGTTAAGCTGATGCTTTGTCTGTTTTGGTGTATCATTGACATGATCCCTTAGGACTCTCAGTTCCTTTGATAAGGAATTGATGATAGAACTTTAGGTTGAAACCTATGCATGACAACTTCTAGGAGTTCCCTGTTCAAACCTCAACCATAGGATGAATCCATGGCATGATAACAGTAGGACTTGATAGTCTCCCTCCTAGTTAGGCCTATTCTCTTCTCATCTCAAAACAGTTTAAGATACAGTAATCATGAATGATTTCTTTCGTACGTTACGAGCCTTAAGCTATCTGAGAAAGGATTGTGGGAGAGCTTCTTTTCCACCGTCTGGATGTTTAGTATGGTACCCTTTGGGTGACATGCGACGCATTCACTCTCAAGTCATAGTCTCTAGTGCGATTGAAATCGCAAACACAATAAAAAACACTTCTTTCGTAAAAGACAGGAAATAAACCGTAGTTTCCCGAACTATGTGAGCTCTGATCTCTCATGCCTGTTGAGAGTACGTAGGCACAAGATGGCGATGTCTTGGCGAGCTACCTTCTCCCATAACCCTTCGTAGGCCAAACTACGTTGACTCTGATTTCTCATTCTCTGATGGGAATACGTAGGCATAAAGTGCGACGCTTTGCTGAGTCATTTTTCTTTTCTGTTTAAGCCAACCTTGATAGGTAGATAGAATAAAACCAACCCGTCCAAGTAAACCAACAAGCGTGGATCCCGTCGAGTACGACGGACGTGAGGGGTGCTAATACCTTCCCCTTGCGTAACCGACTCCCGAATCCAGACAATGGTTGCGATGACCTTGTCTTACCCTTATTCGTCAGGTTTTTCCGATCGTTTCCTTTCCTGCTCTGAGGGATAAATAACGAAAGGTGGCGACTCTTCTGTTGTGCCGACACCTTATTTTCGCGCAAGCGACACCATGCAGTTAGAGCAATGTACCTTCATGAATGCTCAGGACGAGCGGTTCGCCCAACTTCAGAGCCAATTCGAGACACACACTGAAATATTTAACACCTTCTCCTTGAATATTAATGAACAATTAGATGCTCTAGTTGGATCAAATAAAAGTCAGGAGAAGACCATTTCACACAGCCTCAATACCTTGAACAGTGTTGTTTTGGAATTTACCGACATGGAAAATCCTTATCGTGGAAGAGGCCAACACTTCAGTGGGAGGGGATATTGAATCCTCTGAATTAAAGCATCCTTGCATTTCATCCATTTTTATGTTGTCTTGTTATTTTGCATTGTATTAAATAATTTCTAATTGTGACAATGCTTTGCATTTTTGAATGCTTTATGACTTCCTGAGCACTAATTGTTATGTGTTTTATTAATATATGGTTTGTTTACCTATTTGTCTCTTGATCATTGACGTTATCATGTGTGGATAATTGTGTAATTCTAGTATGCATATCTCATATGTCTCAAGACCATTGATCTCTACTGAAACAAGGACGAGGACAGATCATGAACAATTTAAATTTCTTTAAATTGTACCAATGTCATGACCTCTGTTGTGACATCTGCAGGCTGGCAGACCTATTTATCTAACCATTTAACTTGTGTAGAATTGTAAATGCAGAAAGATAAGTAGCACCAGTAATTGTTTACCCATTTCGGTGCAACATCACCTACATCTGGGGGCTACCAAGCCAGGAAGGAAATCCACTATTAGCAGAATTAATTTAGAGTTAAACCTCCAGTTTAAACTCCTCACTTAATCTCTACCCAATGCAATTTCAGCCTAGAGACACTCTAGTACCTGAGTATACCCACTCACTCCCCCTCAATCACATAACAGTGATTTATAATTCACAATTACAAAAATAATATGAAGAGACACTTCATAGCTTTGATCAAGGAACTCACACACTCTTACTTCATAGCTTTGAGTGAGATACAACCTAGAATCTACCTATCCAATGCAATCATCCACCAGAAAATTGCTTAGAGTACAAGTATTCCTAAACAGAATTCACACGTGAAGACTGACCTTCTTCATTTACAAATATGTCTACCACAATGTATCAAAAGATACAAAGGGTGACTTACACACAAGGGACTCTCAAACCCTAGACCTTTATTTTACACTCTGGTTTTTCTTGATGTGAGTGCTTGTCTTTCTTCTGCTTCTGCTCCTCCTTTTATAGCAATGCAGACTGAGCTTGGGCTGGTCACAAGTAACAAACATTAGTTTTATCAAAGTAAAACTAATTTCCACAAATTAAGGTGCTGTCAAATTAGGTCATAATACTACCTAGAATCTCGTCAGAGATAACTAAGAAGTCATAACAGGTTTCCTGAAGTATAGCCTGAGTTTCCTCTTGTAATATAACAGAAAACCAACATGCCTGCTGTGCACGCCTGATGTCATACACTCAATGTCATATGACATCCAATATGACATCCAAATCTCTTTGTGCTTAGCTGATCAACCTTGCCCTGCTGAACACTCCTGCAGAATCTTCTTTACACCAGTCATGACTTCACCCAAACTTCTGCATAATAACATTAGAAACAAGTATATTAAATTTTCTTAAAAGGATCTTGGAGATCCTTTTATGAATACCAATACAATCTGTTCTTGTTCCTAATAAATATCCTTGACATATTTACTGATGAGGTATTTTTAACACGGTCTCATCAATCTAAACCAATTATGTCAAGAGATATACACTAGTAGCTCCTTCTGATATCATACAGCTACCTGATATTGAAAATGACATCCTGCTTAAAACACATGATAGCACACCTCACTCACCACCTGTGAGGAACTTCATCACAACTCAACCTGTTGTGGCTGCACACCTCACTCACCATCTGTGAGGAACTTCATCACAACTCAAACTGTTGTGGATACTGCTAAGATAGCTGCTACTACATTCCTAACAACCTTAGGATCACACTTTGATGAGATGACCTTATCAATCCATATAGCAGCACCAGCTGTACCAGACAGTAATGTCATGATATTCAGTATGACAGTAGTTCTGTCTTCAGCTCCTGCTAGCTCCTGCTGCACCAGATATCAATGACATGATATTCGTCATGACAGCAGTTCTGTCATCAGCTCCTGCTTGCTCCTTTAGTGATGTCATAACTATGGTAATGACATCTTGCTTAACATTCGTTCAGAATCCAGTTTTACCAAAATTTTGTCAATCATAGAACCATGGACAATTCTATATCATAGAACCATGGAACTAACAAATTGTTCATGTTGATTGTTACCTGTTGTACATTCTTTTTGATTTGAGCCTTTATTTCTTAACCAATCTATCTTTCTTTTTGATATTGTCAAAGGGGGAGAAGAGTGTGCCAAGATAATAGTAAAAACTATGAGAATTGCAAATGGAAGACGTCACAAATAGAGGCATCAAGCAAGGGAGAAGTTAATACCGCACATCACACAAGCCGGTTTCACATGTTTTGCCATCATCAAAAAGGGGGAGTATTGTACCCTAAATTTTACCCCCAAATTGGTGATCATACTGCGCATTTCACTTGAGTCCATTAGTCCCTATTTTAGCTAACCGTTTAACTAGTCTATTGTGTTTTTATGAAGTTAGGTTCACTGCCGAAAGTTCAGGAAACCATGAGAGCTTTGTGTACTTCTTATCTCCTGCAAGTTGTAAAGGGAATGTACACCCCCACTTTGTAGACTCTCAATCAACACAAAGCCACCGTCCTCAGATGTTCTCAGAGGATTCTTAAGGAGAACTAAGTCCTTTGATTTAAGAATTAGTGGGAATTTTTACGTCTAAAGTGAATCTCCACAGATTTTTCTTTAACTTCGGATTTGATTGATTACTTATTGAACGAGTAGATTACTAACAATCAAATGAAAGAGTTTGGGTCATGGTGACTTTCGGACCCGGTCAATTCGAAGTGTTGAACATGGACAAACAATGCGGGCTCGAGTTTAGACAAGTAAACTTCAATTTGAGATTCAGAAGGCCATGAAGGTTTTTGCGTTTGCATTTTGTACCGTACAGGATCCCTCAGAAGGATTAGAGTTTTTTTCATTGGCAATGGGTACATATTCCAGGGTGGAGTTATAATTCTTGTCAGAAAGCGATGTTACAGATTGCATATTCACAGTCCACACACTAGGCTCATTATGATCTAAATGATGGGCGTGTTGAGTAATAAAGGTCGAGTTTCATTTTACTCTTACCAACGAAATTGGATCGTCACTAAAAAGAAGAAGCAAGATTTTAGATCTTCTTGATAATGGTTTGTGATTAATTAGCCTGGAGCGGTTCAAGCAATGTTTTATTTTGATCAAAGTTATTGAGGATCATTTTCTTTCAAGGTACATACAAGTGGCCAACTCGTACGTCTAAGTAGCACAAAATACCGGCAACAAATGGATTTTTTCTCCATACACTCAATTTTGAATTGGAACCAAAATAATACAAGAGATTCAAATTCATAGGATGCTACAATACAAAGTTCAAAGGAATACAATAAAATCCAAATCATACAAGACGAGATCCCCCAAAGACCCCTATTGTTTCGTCCAGACCACTTAAGTAGCTACCACCTCTTCTCAACCGAACGCACAAGAACAAAGCACCAAAGTGTTTCCCTAAGCTAAGACAAACCGCCACTATATAACAAGCCTGAGAAAGAATTAAATGAATGTTCCATTTAACATTATCCTAATAGTCTAAAAGTGAAAAGAATTTTAAGACTCAAGCTACATGAAACACGACATGGCTCCTTGAATCTAAGTCATGCGTCCCTGCAAATGTTTTCCAGATTTGTGCTATGGTAAGAGCAGCAAATCCCGTTGCCTTCCTTATCCTGCCGGTAGCGCCACGCCTCCATTACCATACCAAGGACAATCCTGTCAAGAACCAAACAATAAACATTAGATAACTATGACTGAAGTTTCGAATTACTCCACCGTAGAACCATGGTTCATTCACTTTGGCATCAAAATATGGTCAACGATATCATGGAAGAAATTGAGTTGGTGCTTCAGCCGACGACGTCGGGCTGCCCTAAATACAGACGGTTTGTTTGAAGCATCAACAGAAGTAGTGTGCGGTTTAGCCGTATTAGCAATTGAAGGGAAAACCATAACGAGAGGGGCAACAATATTTAGGAAACTCTCCAACTTGGTCACTTTTAGCCGAATTTCCTACTTTAGTTGCAGAAAGTAGAGGTAGCTGCTCCCTGTAATTGACAGAAAGTCTTGGCTAAACCACCGTGTAACAACCGCACACAAACTCGTCACATTCAAGGCACAAAGTCTAAAGGTTGCACAGAAGGCACATGAAGTTACTCCTCAAAATATTCAACTTCTCCAAAAGAGCACCACTTGGTACGAGACTCGGTGAAGATCGCGACACTCCCTCTAATAATTTCAGCAGATGAGAATTCCCTGTAACATCCAAACAAAACTGTATCAGTTCTGTCTAAAAGAGGATTACATACACACGAGTTTAAAACTCAATTTGTGAAAGTCATTCATACTGAATTTCACATGATTGTCAAAGAACCTATAGCAACGACACTTATTTGCTTCCGTATGCCACACCTGGTCTTTCAAAGTTCAAACATCATATTAAACTTTGCCGTATTCAAAATTGATCCAACATGCGGTCTATTAGCTGCATCTGGAAGTGGACAATCGACTCTGAAGCTTGTAGACTTCGTCTGAAGTCATCTTGAAATGGAGAGATTACAGTACGAAAAAACAACAAAACCATCCTCCTGGTGCCCATGTTTTCGGTTGTACCAAGCCTCTGTCTGCTGTTCAAGCTCCTCTTCTCATAGCAGCATTATTGATAATGATTGGAGAAAAATTAGTCGGTACGAAACCAGGATGCAGATAATTACTACCTGACTACAACACCATGCATTTTCTCATCAAGACGTCAAGCTCCCACAATAGATTTCTTTCTCCTCAAGATAATAAACTGAGCTCTGACTTGAGTGGATTGACACTCAATTGAGAAACCGCAAACACAGTTACCGGCGCCTACAATGAGCAG
This sequence comes from Lathyrus sativus, assembly GCA_963859935.3. Classification (NCBI taxonomy): domain Eukaryota; kingdom Viridiplantae; phylum Streptophyta; class Magnoliopsida; order Fabales; family Fabaceae; genus Lathyrus; species Lathyrus sativus. The sequence continues at coordinate 663,483,375 of OZ012739.1, forward strand.
ATATAAGCATAGAGGTTATGACACCAAAAGGGAACAAGAGCCAAGAAATCATTGTCATGACGTAATCCAACTTGATACAATTCGGAAAAATTATTATCATAATTATTCAGAGACAATGTAAAGCCATCGACTTTCTACTTGAAAAAAAACTGTAGGAGATTACTCGCAAAACCTCAGCAGATGCCATGCTATCAATACAATGATTAATAAGATCTAAAGAAAATAACAAGATCTTACAAGAAGTTGAAATTCGTTTGAAATCAGAATATTCATGAAGGATTACTTTGCTTTGCATAAATGAAATGACTTTATCACATGTCTCAAAAATCAAACAGAAATCAAGGAGTAGAATCCTCTTTCCAAAACAGTTTTAAACAAAATCAAGAGCATTCAAGCATATTTAACATCAGCTTCAAACAATATCCAGATAACTATCAAACGTGTTATGACGAAAACAGAAACTATTAAAGACACAACCTAAACAGGTCTGAGACAAATTTCGAATTCTTACCAATTAAGCACTTACATGTCTGACTAATTTAGGAAAGAGGTCCTTGAATTTGCCTTGCCCTCAGTCTTTCATTCAGCTATAAAGGAGAGGAAAATTCACGTGAACAGGTGTGAAAAAGATCAGAAGGAAGTTCAAAAGATTCACAAAACTCTAATGAACCCAGAATTCGCAAACCCCATCGCATACCCAGAAGTCCAGAAGAAAACCCTAAGTCATAAAAGGGGAGAAAGTAAAACTTATATGCAGAAAATTCCAGCCGCGAAAACCGTCGTCGAAAACGCGCACATCACCGTCAAGCCACCATCACCATTTTCATCGCGAAGCATCACCGGAACCGCGAAGTCACCAACGAAACCTGCGCATCGTCGTCAATTTGCATTTTTGGTAAAGAATTTCTATTTGATTCCGTGAAGTGTTTTGCTTTTCGTTTTGATTGTTTGCTGATTTTGAGGAAAGCAGAACGAACAGAAATGGAGAAGAAGAGGAGTTGAGAGAAATTGAAGGGGAAGAAGGGATAGGCACCGCAGATCTTGTCGTTGGGGATTTAGGGTTCGAACTGAAACCTTTTCCCCCTTTTGCTTTTGGGTGGCCGGAAGGGTTTGGGTCCGGTGGATTCATCACCCCGGCCCAACCCGGTTTTCTTTTTAATTTTTTTCTGTTTTTATTTTTTATATTTTGTAATCATAATTATAATAATAAAACCACTAACTACTAACAACACTAACTACTAACATTTTTTTATTGATTTTTAAAATCTGAAAACAACTAAAAATAATAATGAAAACAATTTTCTCTTTTAAAAAAATGATAATTTTAAAATGTTAATTTAGGTTCATAAAATAAAAGAAATATAATTAGTTTTAAGTTAAAATTTGACTTAGTTTTATTTCAATATAAATAAAAATACAAAATGTTCAATTTGATAATGTAATTTAAATCTCATTTCTCTTTTTCATAATAAATATAAAAAAAACCCAAGAGAAATATAATCTTAGTTTTTTAAATTCTTAGTTAATTTAATTCTAGACCTTAAACAATTTGATTTTCTTAATAAATAAATAACTTCACTTTAATCCAATTTTGAGAATAATTGGTGTTAATAATTCAGGATTTAGCTTTAATTATGTTCTAACACTTAATAAAAACTCACCAAAGTTCATAAAAATAAAATTCTAACATTAGCCTTTTTCACTTCAATTAACTAATCCAATTCAAAATTCTCAAAAATATTTGACCCCAACTTCTAACTTCTAAGTCAATTAAATTAAAACGATTCATCCATATCTCATCGCTTGTATGTCAACTCACATTTTCAATTGTTCTGCTGTATTTTACCGTTGTTTCCCCTCCGAAGGAAAGGTTACACCATTTGATCGCCGAGTCAATGCCTTTGCCCTCACCCCATCCTAGCCTTAGGATCCGATTTGCCGTACTCATACTTAGGCGTCCCGCCGTGGACATTCAAACCCTTATCCAAGCCTTAGGATTGGGAGTCGCCGCACTCCACATAAGTTTCCCGTCATGGAATACTTATCTCACACCCTTTTAATTCGAACTTCAACGTAGAAATCGGAGTCTCCGTACTCCAAAATAAACGCTTCCCTATGAAAGTTTATTTTCCCCTAGAACCTTGACCAACAGTCAAGAAGTTCCTCTTCTTGCCTCTGTGAGGGGAACTATGATTACTCTGATTCCATCCCCTACCCAGGATACGTAGGCACAAGATGCGAGTCTTGGCGAGTAAACTTAGGACTAACCCCTTAGGTCCATTCTTTTTACCTTTAACCTTTAGAATTACCCTTAATCAAATAACTATAGCAATATCACATATTAAAACAAGAGGTTCCTGTAGAGTACTACAGAAGTTTAGGATGCTAATACCTTCCCTAAGCTTAACCAACCCCCGAGCCCTAGATCTCTCCCCACATTGTGTTTACGATGCAAAATAGGTTTTCCCCTTTCTTTAACTTTTCTTTTGGATAAATCAAAGACCGGTAGTAAATAAATTAAGATTCAAGTTAATCAATACATCCAAATTTCACCGCAACAGGGAGTATGTGAGGATAAAGCCTCATATACTATACACATGTGTTTCGATGATGTCAAAACGCAACCACATGGAAGAATCGGTACTTGGCATTATCACCACAAGGCATAAGCATACCTTATCTCTTACGTCTCATTTGCTTGCATGTTGTGTCATCCAATTAGCATCATTCGATTCAAACATAATTGGTGGATTATGTGTTGCATCTAGAAGTGTCAAAAACATAAAAATAGACATTTTTTTTGCAAAATATAGGTCTTTGAGTCGACCATTCATTTTGCTCCGGTCGACGCATAGAAGGTGTCTACAAAGTGTATTTTCCACGTGTTGCGGTGAAAATTGGATATCAAGCTATTAAATTAACTTGAATCTTAATTCTTTTACAATCGAACTTTATTTTATCCAAAGGAAAGGTCTAAAGAAAGAAAAACCTTTTTCGCGATGTAACAACAAAGCTTAAGAGATTCGGGTATCGGGGGTTGGTTATACCTAGGGAAGGTGTCAGCACCCTAAGTATCTGTAGTACTCTACAGGAACCTTTTGTTTGATTGCTTGCTAAGTTTGTGGAATGTTCTATGGTTTGGGATTAGGATAAGGGATAGGTAAAGACCTAGATTTGTTTTCTAAGTTTGCTCGCAAAGACATCGCATCTTCTGCCTACGTATCCTAACTAGGATAGAATTAGAGCAATCGTAGTTCGCCTCACAAGGGATGAAGAACACTTGATTATGATCAAGGTTCAAGGGGGAACAAACATGACAATGTTTGTGTGGAGTTTGACAGAACTCCCTAATCTAAGTTATAACACTCAAAGGGGAAGTAAGAAATCATGACAATGATTCTTGTATAGAGTTGACAAACTCTATCCTAGGGTTCTAGGTGAAGAACACTCCTAGTACAGGTGGGTTTCTTAGACAATCAAAGCAACTGATCAACCAAGGACTGTGACTGCAGATCAACCTTAAGTAAATTTCTCAGAGGAGGCAGCATGAATATGGTAACAACCAAAAATAAAATCCTAGCATGTTGAATAACATTTAAGGATATGAATATAAACAAATATCACAAATAATCACAAGTATAACAAGAAAGAATTCATCTGCATACGTGAAAACGATCACAAAACATACTTAACTTGCAAGTGGTTAAAAGGGATGAAAAATTGGGCAAACATGGAATTTTGAAATACTACATAAAGATAGACATAAAAAACACAATGCAAAAAGAATGGGTGCAAAATGATTAAAAATGAGTGAGATGTGATTTTTTGAAGTTTGGGTGAAAAATGGTGAAAAATAATAAAAGGGTTGCCTTCCTCAGGGGTCGAACCCAGGTTCAGCTGGTACAAGGCGCTTAGGTGACAAGTTGGTTACCACTGGGGTGGCTATACATCCATTGATTATGCCACCCCAAAATAAAGATAAGCCATCATTGTGTGTTATTCTGGGCAGAGCTTGAGGCAAAACAAGGAAAGGTTGAAATACGTTTTGATCCATAACTTCTTCAAATCTCAATCTTTTTTCATGAAATTTTAGCCTAAACCACTTGAAATTTTATGAGGAAGATGATGGTGCAATCCATTTTTTGAAATAACACACCCACAGATAAATTCAATAGAACACGCATCCTATGAACTTGCAATGCATTTTGGTATCTCATGATTAAAACAGCTACAACCAAAGGTATGTAAAGGTCTGAGCAAACTCTAAATGTGCTAATGAAGTAATTCTAACCAAGAAAAAGGTTCCAACAGTCACAAAGCAAGAACTTGCATGTGAGTTGCAGTCATACACTTGAAAATCATTTTGCAAAGGTAGGATTTAAAACAGGTGCAGCATACACATGGTATTAGCTTCAGTTCCAAACTGATAGTCATAGTATGACCAAACTCTCAAAAGAATAAAAACCGATCACAATTGAGTATGACTGAGCTAGCCACATCAGGCCTCAAGGGGAATCCTGGATACTATGGTTATGATTTAAGCCAAGCTACATCAAGCTATTCTTGTTAACAGATGCATCAATCATATTGGCAATATGATGTAAACTTAACAACCTTAAGACAAACACCAATGCACACTGCTGTTGGTATCCAAAGAGTTACCAATCCAAAATGATAAACAGGTTCAGAAAACATCATGGGATTAATAAGGTTCTGGTGGGAAATCTTGATGTTTCAAGCATTGATGGTTTCCAACCATAGCAGTCCCATTGAATTCCCCTATGGCTGTATTATAGCAGAGGGAGGGAACAAACTCAAACCAGTTTGTACCATCAACAACACCAACAGCTAGCAGCAGCTGTGTGACTCAACAAGAGTCAAGTAACTTTGTAGACAAAAGCATCATCAAGCCACAGGCAAAGCCAATAAAAAGCAAAATAGACAACTTAATGTAAGATCCTTGGTAATAATCACATATTGCTACCAACATGCTAGATAAACTAACTCATCAAAACAGCCAGCAAAGAGTTGTCAACTTTAAGCCTAAAGCTTGACATGGATCCCAACAAGACAAGGTCCTATGATAGCAGGCAGCTTGAATTATAGCTGCATCACAACCAAAACCAACAATCTAAAACAACAAATCTAGTGCAAAAGGAAAAAACTAATAATAGCCATTATGCTAAACCTACTCACACAGCCCAAATGCATGGCTTGTTCACAACAGGTTTGGACAGTAAATTAAGTCTCAAGGAAAACATGTCAATGAAACTTGAACTCTAATCCAACATGAACTAAGGCAACAATCCTCTCTCATCAGAGCAAACTGGCAGCTCTCCCAATGATCCTCATTCTAATCTTAAACAAACTACTTAAGGCACCAACAGACCTAAACCATACTCAAAAATGGTAGCAACTGAGTTTGGAGATTGAGTTCTCAAGCACAACCATTGACATCCAAAACACACTATACTGAACATGCTAAACTCCTATAACAGCTATAATTTCAGAATGACAGACACCAACATACAAATGTCTAAGATCAAACAAACTGGACCCCTCTATGTGCAAGTTAATGATTCAAACAGGTTCTTGCTAGAAAGAGTTAATTACAGCCTTAGCAGTGTGTGCCACATAAGCCAAACAAATGAACCACATGATCTGCCAACAACTTATACAAAGAAAAATCTGACGTGAAACAAAAATTAAAGAGGTATTGAATGGAAACAGAAACAGTAACCTTCTTTGGTATGACAGGCTAAGCATTAAGGCAATTTTAGAGAAAAAACTGGAATTCTCCAACTGTTTAGGGAATTCAAGCAGTCATCCTGAGCTATCAAAGATTCACCTATCTAACTTGGTCCTTATGACAGTTGTAAATTCAAAGACAACTCTCAAACTTCACAAATAGAAAACAGCATTTTGATAACAACAATTTGCAAATTTAAGACATGACATTGTTAAAACATCCAGCAAACAGTCCAATACATATTTCCATATGGTGGTCACTACTTCAAGGTAAGCAAACATAAATAAAACTTATCATGAAAACAAATTCAAGCAGAACAGCAGCAAGTTCAAGATGACAAAACCAAGCATCAATCCAAATATGCTTCACATGATAATTACAACTTTCATAAAAGCAAGCACAAACCAAAAACTCAACCCATGATCTAATGGTTCCAACACTTTTAACCAATACATATATATAAGAGAGGGCAAAGTTAGAGATTACATACCTCTTGTAGATCTCACTATGCTAGCAGCCAAGAAAACCAGAAATTCCCCTTTGAGCACACTTTGTGAAAGTTACTTCTTTTTGAGGAAAAATGCAACCTTGTGGCCAGTTTGTGAAAATGGATTTCTAGATGGTGTTTTAGATCATGGACAACTATAATATCATTAACATGAGGTGTCTAAAGTGTTAAAGTGGTAGGAAATGGTCTTTGTAGTGATTTGGCTTGAAATGTGTGTAAAAGTCAAACTGTGGTGTATGGACAATTGACTTTTTGATCCAAAGGTTTTTTGAGTGGTTCAATGGTTGGAACACCTTCTACACAATATTTATGGATTATGTAGATGGTTTTTGGTGAGTTTGAGTGTAGGGAACTGGTTTTGGCAGCAATTATAGCAAGGCAGATTTTGAAGCTTTTTGGCAATTTTGTAATTTTGGTGATTTTGGAGAAAAGTGTGAAAGGGTGGGAGCTTGATCTTTCTCTGGTTTTTAGAAGAGATATTGTGTATGGAGTGAGGTGGGGAGTGCCTCTATTTATAGGCAAATAGGGATAGTGGGCAGATTTGGAGATTTCCTTCTTAAGAATGAAAGGTTTTCATTTTTTGAATCAAATCTCCAAAAAGGGATTTCTTGGCTTGGAGGTAAGCTTAAAGTCGAGTATCATGATGAGTTTAGAGTGGCCAAATTCAGGATAGAGTTTGTAGGTTCATGGCTGATTCAGATTTCACTTTCCACCTCTTGCTTGCTTTATGATATTTTAATGCAAGTTGCAAGGCAACTTGCAAGTCCACTTGCAAGCTTGGCTAATTCCATTTCCTCTGCATTTCCTTTGTACTTCCATGCTACAAAGTCTCTACATATCAGATAAAACATGATTCAAAAGCTGAGATTGGTTCAATTGATGAAAGAATGGATTTTTGAAACTTTGTCAATGTGGGACTCAAGTGTGAAAACACCAACTTTCCAAATCCATAACTCTCAGCTCACAAATGCTATTGAGATGTTCTAGTACTTTTTAGAAATCCCTCAAATAGCTATACAACATTCATGTTTTCATGAGTTTCAAATTCTCAAAGGAACTTGGCCAAAAAGTCTCTCAAAGTTGCTAAAAAATGAGCTTAAAAGTGAAATTCTTCTAAGTCCTTTTCCTTTCTTGAAATGAATTTGATCATAACTCCAAATCTATGCATTTTCTGATCATGGACCACTTAGGGACTTTTTTAGGATTTGCCAAGAGCTTTCCAATGAGCTTTGAACCACTTCATTTGGATGTGTGGTTAAGGAGTTAGGGTTTAGCCCCTTTCAAAACCCTAATTTCCCGATTTTTTGATTACTTCCTCATCCTTGATCCAATGGTCATAAAAATTTATAGGCAAGTGAAAAATGACATAAGGAACATTTTTGATTCACACTTTGAAGTCCAATTCCTTAAATTTGAAGAGTTGACTTCTCGGTCAACCGTACGATCGATCGGTGACTACCGAGTCATCTGTTGACACTCTGGACCTCCTGAGACTTTAACACTTCTTGAATGAACTTTATTAAGCTATTTGAACTTCATGGATCATGATCCCCACATTAAAACACCTTCCAATACCAAAGTCAAACTACAGTTGACTTTTACCGATCGAAAACCCTAATCGGGTACCCTGAAATGCACTGTTCTTGATTCTGGTGTAATAACCTCAAATTAGATTCTCAATTGACCTCATATAACATCCTTGATCTTGTTTCATGATTGAATTAACCCACAACATTGATTGATCACAAACCCTGAAGCTTCGATTTAACTGTACAAAACCCTGATTCATCTGTAACTTTGAAAAAGATAGACTTGCACTGGGTTAGGGTTAGATAATTTTTGGGTATGCTCCTAAAATGATAATGAGAATCTAATGGTTCAAAATTTGGGGTGCAACAGTTGCCCCTATTTAAATATCTTCACTAGATGGAACTGAGAGACGACAATCCTCGTAGAATCGCAGTGAAAGGTATTTAAATATAGAAACCAAAAAATTTGTCCCTTAGATCTGATGATATGCAAAAGGACAGGTCATGATATGCTATGAATTCTAAATGATGCTTTATGATGCTTGGATGCAGGACATACGCGGATGAAAGAAAACAAAACAATGAGTAACTACTCATGGGGCCCAGTTATTGTAGACTCGACACTAGGGAAAACCGAGGTATAACAATCAATAATTCAAACATGACCAATGATATCTGAGAGGAAAATTTCACATGGGGATGCGAAAAGTCCAATAAAGATGACAATCTTACTGGGGAAGAGCAATCAACTCCACTGGGGAAGTGAAAGACTCGAGTCATGAACCTCACTGGGGATGATCAGATGAGGAACTTTCTATAGCGAAGAGTTCAAACGAGATCTTCAGGAATGGACCAGAAACAAAACACATTGGGGATACTAGTAATGACTAGATCTCCGAGGTTTGACTGGGAACACCAAAGGTTTTACTAGGGATACTAATGTCACCCGGCTTTAACAAATAGTTCAAATGGTGCTAGTAACCACTAGACTTCCTGGAGGTAATGGTAACGACCAACCTGAGAAAATAACAAACAAGGTTTCTCAAATCCAATCGGTAACACATAGGACTTCGACTGGGGAAATTGGTGACGACCAAATTTCAAGCAATGCCGGTAACTACTTGACTTAAAGGAGATTGGTAACGACCAAGTCCGGGTCCCAATGACGATTGGATTTCAAGTAATGCCAGTTACGATTGGATTTTAAAAGAAACATGGTGACGACCAAATCAGGGTATATCAACACATGTGGTTATGAGAATGCTATTAACCTATTAGGCTTTAGCTGGGGAGGTTGGTAACGACCAAACCAAAAGGATACCAATGATGATTGGATTTCAAATGATGCTAGTTACGACTGGACTTCATGGGGGGAGGTTGGTGACAACCAACAAGATACCAATGACAATTGGATTTCGAACATCTGCCAGTTACGACTGGACTTAAGTAGAAATCAACTAGTGACGACTAGACTTCACAGGAGATTTGCTAGTGACGACTAGACTTCAAAGGGGATTTTCTAGTGACGACTAGACTTCAAAGGGACAAAGTTGGTAACGACCAAACCAAAAGATAATAACGAGTGAAGTTAAGACAATGCCAGTTACGACTGGACTTTAAAGGAAAATATGGTGACGACCAAAAAGAATACCAATAACGATTGGCTTTCGAACAGTGCCAGTTACGACTGGATTTAAAGGAAAAAGATGGTAATGACCGAATCAAAAGATACCGATGAGTGGAGTTAAGACAATGCCAGTTACGACTGGTCTTAAAAGGAAATATGGTGACGACCAAAAACAATACCAATAACGATTGGCTTCCAAAACAATGCCAGCTTCATCTGGACTTAAGCGGAAAATAACTAGTTATGACTAGACATTCACGGGGGATCGACAGATATCACACTAGACCTAAGAGACGAAATGAATCACACTGAACCCAGGCTACAGGGTGTATGCAGATTTGGGAAATAAACCCAATCCTAACAGGGAACGGTGCTTTAAATAAGCTAGTCAGATATGACAAAGTAAATTAAAACAAATGCTCAGACATCTTCTACTAGGGACGAATCTTCACATCATCATAAGAAGTTCTTGAGACAGTCTTCAAGCTTGATAACTACACATGGCCAAAGAAAAATCAGCAGTTCAATTTGCTTACACTTCACTAGGGAGTGCGATCGGATCGCACATCAAAGTTTCTGCTACCCTGAGGTTTCGGGGAAGTATAATTTCCCTCGACTCTTTTCCACGAGTTGAAGTTTTTACGTTTGTTAATCTTTTCAAGTTTTTTTCAATAATTTGACCCCTATGCTTTCAAAATTATCGTTGATCAACGAACAATATTTTGCATAACAAAGAAAGTAAAGGAAATGGTAAATTTGCGAAAGAAAGAATGGCTCAAAACTGATTTTATTCAAGAATGAAACCTTGCAAATGACAAAATTCCATAGAAGTTTTTCAAGTGAAAAATGGCCAAGTGGACAAGGTTACATTGAATCCCATGACCAACTATCCCTAAAGACTAAAACTCCCCAAAATCCTCGCTTCTGACAAGAGCGATTGAGATGATTTCTTTGTACAAACTTTTGCAGTAGTGACAACTTATCCTGATGCAGTGAAACGCCTTTGTCCCTAACTTTTTCCTAGATTGCCTTTTCAGGTTTTCAATCCACCGGAATGCTCATTTTTGCCTAAGCCGCCCTTTCGGGTTTTCAACTTAGCGGGCTCTTTTTCTTTTTCTTTTTTTCTTTTTCCCAACCCTAAATCTTGCATAAGCCGTTTCTTTTAGGCATAATATTTTCGTACTGCATCAGAATTCACTGGATGAGTAAGCTACTCTCCATCCATGGTAGTGAGAATTAACGAGTCTCCTGAGAAGACTGTTTTCACAACAAACGGGCCGTCATAGTTAGGCATCCATTTTCCCTGTGCATCTTTGTGAACTGGTAAAATCTTTTTGGGTACAAGCTCCCCTTCTCGGAATTCTTGGACGCGAACTTTCTTGTCAAAAGCTCTCTTGATCCTTTTCAGATATAACTGACCATGACACATTGCAGACATGCGCTTTTCATCGATAAGATTCAACTGATCAAACCTTTCCCACAGCCATTCTGCTTCTTCAAGCTTGGTTTCCATTATGACTCTCAAGGAAGGTATCTAGACCTCAATAGTAAGTACCACATCCATTCCATATACCAAAGAAAAATGGGTTGCCCCTGTTGAAGTGCGGACGGACGTTCTGTACCCATGTAAGGCAAATGGTAACATCTCATGTCAATCTTTGTAGGTTTTGACCATCTTCTGTAAAATCTTTTTGATGTTTTTATTCGCAGCTTCTACAACTCCATTCATCTTGGGACGATAAGGAGAGAAATTGTGATGTTCAATTTTGAAGTCATCGCACAACTCTTTCATGATTTTGTTGTTCAAATTGGTACCATTGTCCGTTATGATTCGGCTCGGAATTCCGTAATGACAGATAATCTCCTTCTTGATAAAACGGGCCACCACTTGTCGAGTAACGTTGGTGTAGGATGCGGCTTCAACCTACTTTGTGAAATAATCAATAGCAACTAGAATAAATCGGTGTCCGTTAGAAGCTTTTGGCTCAATTTCCCCAATCATATCAATGCCCCACATAGAGAAAGGCCACGGTGATGACAACACATTTAGCAACGTCTGAGGTACATGCATCTTGTCCGCATAAATCTGACACTTGTGACATTTCCTGGCATATTGAATACAGTCAGTTTCCAAAGCCAACCAGTAATAACCAGCCCTCAAAATCTTTTTAGACATAGCATATCCATTGGCATGAGTGCCAAATATTCCCTCATGAATGTCTTGCATTAACAAATCTGCTTCTCATCTGTCGACACATCTAAGCAGGACCATGTCATGATTTATTTTGTAAAGCACATCATTACTGAGAAAGAACTTGGATGCTAATCGTCTCAGAGTTTTCTTGTCAAGTGACGTAGCATCTGCTGGATATTCTTGTTTTAACAGGTAATTCTTTATGTCGTGGAACCAAGGCTTATCATCAGTTTCTTCTTTAACAATCTGAAAGTAGGCGGGTTCGGTGTTGCGTTCAATTCAAATGAGGGTGGCATCATTGACATCCCTGACTTTCCACATTGAGGCTAACATGGCTAGGGCATCAGCGATGTGATTCTCAGATCTTGGAACATGCTTGAAAGTGATTTCATCAAAATACTCAATCATCTTGACGATGTAGGCTCTATAAGGGATCAAATTCTCATGCCTAGTCTCCCAATCACCAGTAACTTGATAAATAACCAAAGTTGAATCTCCACTTACTTCAAGAAGTTTGGTTTTGAGGTCGATGGCTGCTTCGAGGCCGAGAATGCATGCTTCATATTCGGCGATGTTGTTTGTGCAGTCAAAATCTAACCTGGCCGTGAATGGAGTGTAACCACCCTCTAGATTCATCAAAACGGCGCCTACACCATGCCCACTGTAGTTAGAGGAACCATCAAACATCATTCTCCACCGAAGACCCGGTTGTGGACCTTCATCAGGACCTGGTTCTTTATAATCCTTTACCAACATAATGTCTTCATCTGGGAAATCAAATTTGAGAGACTCATAATTTTCAACTGGTTGATCTGCAAGATATTCTGACAAAACACTACCTTTGATAGACTTCTGAGCTACGTACTGGATGTCGTATTCTGATAATAACATATGCCAACGGGCGAGCCTTCCAGTATGAGCAGGCTTCTCAAAAATATACTTTATCGGATCCATTTTTGAAATCAACAAAGTGGTATGACAAATCATATACTGCCTCAAATGCCTGGCAGCCCATGCTAAAGCACAACAAGTTTTCTCCAGAAGTGAATATCGGCTTTCACAATCAGTGAACTTCTTGCTCAAATAATAAATAGCATGTTCTTTTCATCCAGACTCATCCTGCTGACCTAACACACAACCCCTGGAATTCTCGAGTACTGTCAAATACATGAAGAGAGGTTTTCCCGGAACAGGAGGTATTAAGATCGGAGGCTCTTGAAGATAGCCCTTAATCTTATCAAATGCTTGCTGGTGATCTGAATTCCAAACAACCGTTTGGTTCTTTCATAACAACTTGAAAATGGGCTCACAAGTAGGAGTCATATTGGAAATAAATCTGGATATGTAGTTCAATCTTCCAAGAAAACCTATGACTTGCTTCTCAATCCTTAGAGCTGGCATATCTTGAATGGCTCGGACTTTATCTGGATCCACTTCAATCCCTCGATGGCTGACAATGAAACCGAGTAATTTCCCAGATCTTACCCCAAAGGTACACTTGGTTGGATTCAGTCTCAACTGATATTTTCTGAGTCTCTTAAATAATTTCAAAAGATGTTCCAAATGGTCCTCCTCACTCTGAGATTTGGCGATCATGTCGTCAACATATACCTCTATCTCCTTGTGCATCATGTCATGAAATAAAGCCACCATGGCTCTTTGATAAGTAGCACCTGCGTTCTTTAGCCCGAAGGGCATAACTTTGTAACAGTAAGTCCCCCACAGAGTAATGAAAGTAGTTTTTTCCATGTCATCGGGATCCATCTTAATCTGATTGTAACCGGAGAAACCATCCATAAATGAGAAAACTGCAAAACGAGCCGTATTATCTACCAACGTGTCAATATGCGGCAAAGGGAAATCATCCTTCGGACTGGACTTGTTTAGATCCCTATAATCCACACACATTCTGACTTTCCAATCCTTTTTCGGTATAGGTATAATATTGGCCACCCATTCGGGGTATTTGGACACTGCTAAGAAACCTGCATCAATCTGTTTCTTCACTTCATCTCGAATCTTGAGAGCCATGTCAGGTCTCGTTCTTCGGAGCTTTTGTTTAACCGGTGGGCATTCTGGTCGAAGCGGTAATTTGTGAACCACTATATCAGTGTCTAAACCCGGCATATCTTGGTATGACCAAGAAAATACATCCACATACTCCTTCAGAAGCTTCTCTAGTTGCTGCTTGACTTCTGCCCCTAGAGCTGTCCCAATCTTGACTTCTTTCTTGTCTTCTTCGGTGCCAAGATTAATGACTTCTACCTGTTCTTTGTAGGGTTGAAGCTCTGCGTACTCATGATGTGCCCATTCTACCAGTTCATCTGGGATTTCAAAATCTTCGTCCTCATCCTCAGCTTGGCATATTGGTGAATCAAAGTCAGGAGGGAATGCAAAGTCATAGGATTCAATGGGTTTTAGGACATCACTGCACGTTAGAATGGCTTAATTATTAAAATACACAAAGACAAATGCAGCACACAAAAGAGAAAAATTGTTTTGGTTTTTTAAGATTGCCATTTTTCTTTTAAAATGAAAGCAAAAGCAGTAAAGGGAATAACACAAGGAATTTAACAAAATAGTTCATTTTTCATTGATTTTCTTAAAAGCATGGGGCCTTTTATAAAACATTCCTATAGCCTTGGGCATGGCTATGGAGATTCAAAACAACAACAAGAAAAGAAAGACAAACAAATTACTTTAACTCAGGAAAGACCATAGGAATCTCAATAGCTTCCCAGCTGCTCAAAGCATATTCGCCATGATACACTAACTGTTCAAGGTCTTCATCTTCAAAATCTTCTTCCACAACACTTACTTGGAATCCTCTACTGATGAATACTTCTTGTATAGCCTTTGGGCGTCCTTTGTCCTGTGTCGGTGCTTCATCATGAGTTGGTTTGTAACCCAACCCTTGGCGATCCATCTTTGGATTCACTTCAATAACCTCTTCCCAACCTGTAGGAGTACCTTCTTCCAATGTAGACTTGATGCTCTGAGCGGATGCAAAAGATGGACCACTCTTAGCCACTGTTTCCTCTAATATTACTGCGTTAGCTATCTCGAGTGCCTGAAAGGAAGTTTCTAACGCGCCCTCATTTTCCTCAATATACTTGAATGATGACAGATTGCTCACCATTTTGTCCTCTTCACCGTGTACAATTACCAGCTTGTCATTCACAACAAATTTCATTCTATGATGCAATGTGGAAGTTACCGCCCCAGCTTCATGTATCCAAGGTCATCCCATCAAACAACTATAAGATGGGTTAATGTCCATGACTTGGAATGTAATATCGAACACATGAGGTCCTATCATGATTGGAAATTCTACCTCTCCAACAACCGTTCTTCTTGAACCGTCAAAAGCTTTTACAATCAATGACGTTGGTTTCATTTCTGCCCTTGCATATGCTAACCTTGCGAGCGAACTTGCGGGCAATACATTCAATGAGGATCCAGTGTCGACTAAAACTCATGCCATTGTGTCTTCCTCGCACTTGACAGATATGTGCAACGCACGGTTATGATTGTGTCCTTCTTTTGGCAACTCTGCATCACTAAAACTCAGGGTGTTACATGCTGTAATGTTGGCTATCACTGAATCAAATTGGCCGAGAGTTATATCTTTTGTCACATGTGCCTGCCTCAATACTTTTTGCAGAGCTTCTCTATGGGCTGGAGAGTTCATCAAGAGAGATAAGATTGATATCTTTGATGGGGTTTGGTGGAGCTGATCAATAACCCTGTAATCACTTTTCCGGATAATCCTTAGGAATTCCTCGTCGTCTCCCTCAGTACTCGGTATCTCTTTTTCTTTTGTCGCAGCAGGAGTAACCTCTTTTGGAGTGACTACTGTTATCTTTGGCTGATAGATTCGACCACTACGGGTCATCTTGCTTGTACCCGCAATATTTGTCATGTCCACTTGGTCGTCTTTCACTGTCTCTTTCTGACTAACCCTCCTAGATCCTCGGTCTAGCACAGTCATGTCATATTTCCATGGAACGACCTTTGTGCTTTCAAAAGGAAATGGCCTTGGTTTCTGAATAACAACCGGTCGAGGCTGATCTGTAACCGATCTATTGAAAATAGGCTTCACACTTTTGTTGGTCATTTTGAACACCGGAACTTTCTCACAATTCTTTGGTAAATTAAAAACAGGCTCAATTACCGAAACTTCTTATTTCCTCACCTTACTACACACTTGCAATATTCCATCATCAATCAATCTTTGTATAGCTCCTCGTACCGTATCACACTCTTTAGAATCACTAGAACAATCTTCACAATCATTATGGGTATCCTCTATCACTCATGCTTTCAGTAGCTTCTCGTGAAGTAACCTTAACGAAGTCTGGATCTCCGACACACTCTAGACCATCCTTTCATCTGAAACTTCTTCTACTGCGTTAACCCCTCCATAATTCGGTAATGGATTACTTTTAACATTAGGGGGTACATCATCAAAAAACAAGATCTTCTTTTCTATCAACTCCCTGACAAGATGTTTTAAGGCAAGACAACCTTCTAAATCATGACCGGCAGCGCCTTCGTGAAAGGCACAACGAGCATTTGGATTATATTGAGGAGATGTAGTGTCTGAATTTAACGGTCGCGTTGTTACCAATCCTTGCTGCACCAAGGAGGGGTACAACTCTGTGTAAGTCATTGGTATCTGAAGAAGTGGAGGTTTGGTTGTTGGTCTCCGATTCTGGTAGTTTTGTTTGGGTTGTTGTGCTCTCGGCTGATGATGTTGCTGATAGGGTGGAGCGTTGAGCGCTCATTGATACCCTTGTTGAATTGGTTGATATACGGGTGCTGGCACTGCCTGATAATTGGGAACAGGATGATTGAAAGTTGGAGTTACATCTGCAACATAGAGTTGTTGGGCATACTGCAACGGATACATTTGTCGTTGTTGCTGAGGTTGCTGAGCAAAACTTGGTTGAGGCTATTGAACAAAGCCTTGCTGAGGTTTCTGATACTGTTGATAAGGTTGTCTCCAAGTGTGATTCTTTCTTCCCACATCTATGGCATTTGTCTCCCCTTCTTTATTTTTATGAAAATTACTGCTGAACTTCTTGACATTGTTGTTATCGAAACTGCTGGAACCACTAGCCACCTTTCCATTCTTCATTCCTAGCTCCACTCTCACCCCCACTGCTACTATATCTGAGAAACTTGCGGTTACACTACTGATCATCTTCTCATAAAACTTTGGTCTTACTGTATCGACGAACCAATCTGTCAACTCTTTTTCACTCAAAGGAGGCTCTACCTGAGAGGCGGTCTCCCTCCACCGTTGTGCATATTCTTTGAATGACTCTGAACTCTTTTGTGACATACTCAGTAATTGTCTTCTATCAGGAGCCAGATCCATGTTGTACTTATAATGTTTTATGAAAGCATCAACCAAGTCTTGGAAACTATGAATACGAGACTGATCCAAACCTAAATACCATTTAGCAGGAGCTCCTTTCAAACTATCCTGGAAATAGTGAATCATCAACTTATCATCTTCCACATGCGCGGCCATTTTTCGGTAGTATATAATCAGATGTGTTCGAGGACAAGTAGCACCAAAATACTGATCGAAATTAGGAATCTTAAGTTTTGGTGGAATTACCAATCCAGATACTAAACACATATCTCTGGCATCAGTACCAAAGATGTCGTTTCCTTCCATTTCTCTGACCTTCCTGCCTATAGTCTCTACACTTTCTTTCAACCTATCATGTCGTCCACTTTCTTCTTCATACCCCTCAAGACCTTCATACACTGGTGGAGAATTATGAAAAACAGGACGTGTTTGAGTCTGAACAGAAGGCTGAGTGTAAGTAGGAATAGCTTGAGGAAGCTCTGCCCCTAGGGTAACTGCTTGCTGGTTGACTATTGGTGGAGGTACAAAACCAGGTGATAATCCATAGGTTGGCACATTAGCAACAGTGACTGCCGTCGGGATTGGATCCATAGCTATACCAGTGATTTCAGAAACAACAGTGGCTTGAGTGTCCAATTTTGCACGAATGACCTGCAGGGCCTCCATGATCTTCCCCATGCCTCCTCGGAGCTCTCCGAGTTCATTATCAATTCTGTCCACGTCCAAATTCTGTCCTTCCATTCTCAGGCGAGCTTGGGCTCAAGTATTGTATCGGTGTTGAGGATTCAGTGTGATTCTTTCTCTGGAGACAAGATAGCGAGATGAGACACAACACAAGAATATGCACATGCAATGCTTATGAATGCAGACATACAAATGCAGAATTTAAACATTCAAGGAATTCAAAGAAATATTTGCAAACATTATAACAATGGAGAAATAAAGAAAATTCAAAGTCTTCATAGATTAATAACTGAGAGTTTTACAACAACGATTCTGAAACTAAAATACAAGTCTTCAATACAGATACATGATGAAAAAAAACGGCAAACAAAAGGATCTTAGATCTTCTGGTTGGAGGGCCCTCCGTCTTCTGGCTGATTCTTCTTTCCACCTTGATAGACCAACTCTTAAAGCTCTTCCTTCTCTTGCATAACCCTGAAATACTTATCCCTCCAAGTCTTTCCTTCTTTTTCAGCTTTCGCCAAAGCAGCTTTCAATTCTTCTACGAGAGTAGGTTTGGGTGAGTCAGGCTCAAAGCGAGTATAGAACATCTTTAACGCCGGTTCTTTTACCCATGATAAGTAAGATTCTGAAATAGTAGTGTCGTAGTAACCTAGGGCAGTTACCTCCCTTGTGTGGACATGACGCCAATCATACACAATTCGAGCCCTGTAAGCGGGATTCTTCCCCTCTTCAATGTATAAACTTCTCAAAAAGTCTGGGTCTGGTTCATTCTCCATCGGGTGTCCCAACTGGCGACGAGCTAAAATAGGATTATAGCTGATGCAACCATTAATGCTGATAAGCGGTACATTCGGGAAATCCCCACAGCTTTGAATCATGGCGATCCCCCCATACATAGGGTTATACCACTTAACATCTGAATGTTTGAGTAATAACAACTTTTCTACCCATGAGAGCCCATTCTGCTTATCCCAGAGGGCTAGAATTCTTGGCAAGTGCGAAATAAACCACTTGTGCAAGAGAACGGTGCAAGACTCAATCTGACCAACTCCATAACGGTTCCTACGGTGGATGGAAAAGTACACATCAACCAACAAGGTAGGTACAGGATTTTTGATTAAGAAAAGGTTGATTGCATTTGCATCTACGAAATCATTAGCAGTCGGGAACAGGAACAATCCGTAAATTAGTAAAACCAAGATGGCCTCAAAGGCTTCAGAATTCCTTGACACGGCATAGCTTTGAGCTTTTTCATATAGGAACATAGCTGGAAATCCATACAACCCTCCCTTAGCAATCATATGAGCTCTTACTTCGTCCACCTCCAAATACGCGGCCTCTGCAACTGCTCTTGCATTAGGAGTCCCTTCTCTTCCAGAAAATGGTCTAGGAGTGACGCCTACTCCCATCAGGGCGGAATATTCTTCCAAGGTTGGCAGCAATTGATAATCTGGAAATGTGAAACAGTGATAGGTTGAATCATAGAACCGCACGAGTGCAGACAACAAACCTTCATATACTTGAACTTCTAGCAAAGACAGCATATTCCCATATTTCTCTCTGAATGCCTCGGGGTCTTCTACTAAGCTTCCTAGTTTCTTCAAGTTCTCCAATTTTGGTCTTTGGAACACAATCTCTGATTTTTTTTCGGAATCTATCCTCTAATATCTGCAAAACAATCTTTAGTTCCTTGAATGATTTAACTAATGAGAATGCAAATGCAAAGGTTTTATGGAACTCAGATTTTGTAAATATCAAAATGTCATTTCATTTCATTGATTTTCAAATTTTGAATTACAAAATAGTACATCTTACAAAAAAGTCCTAAACATAGAGCTAAAGATATTCTAACAAAAGTCCTTTCTTGTTTTGATCTTCTTGAGTTCTTCCTCTATCTGTGTCTTCTCAAGAATGAGCTTGTCCACCATTAACTTCCATGGAGTTGACTGATGGCTGGAATAAAATGAATCTTCCTGCGCCTTCCTCTTCTTACAAGTGATCATTTCTTCATCCTTCAACTGAAGTTGTCTACGGAGTTCATTATTTTCTTCCATGGCCACTTGGTACTTGTATCTCCAGGCTACTTCAGTTTGTTGTGATTTTCTCAAAGCAACCTTCAACTTCTCCTCTTCAGACATAAAGATCAATGGGGGTTCTTCCTTCAAAACCATGGGTTCCTGCCGAGGATAAGGCATCTTCAGCTGAATAGCTCTCTTTCAGACCCATTGGAGATAAGGCTCGAGAGAGACGCAATTAGGTTTCCCTAAGTCTTCCTTTCCTTTCTTATGTACATGACCCCAAGCTTTTAGGATCTCTTCTTTCAATTCTGAACTTCCCTTAAAGAAAATATTCTCCACATAAGCACTATTGGGTTTGTCCTCCAAAGGATATCCAAGCTGTCGGCGAGCGAGAACAGGATTGTAACTAATTCCTCCATTTGTACCAAGAAGAGGTACATTACCAAAACTTCCGCAACTGTCAATGATCTTTATCCCATCGTAATTACGGCTGTACCAATCAATATCAGAATGAGCGAGAGCCATAACCTTCTGAGACCACCAACCTTCCTTCCAAAAAGCATGAGCTTTAGGTAAGTGAGAATAAACCACTTGTATAGTAGAGGGACACAGCAGGTAACCATTCCTCCTTTATGAAGATTCCTCAGATGAACAGAATGATAGGCGTCAGCTAGTAAAGTTGGCACAAGATTTCTCTTCAAGAAAATCTTAATGGCGTTGAAATCCACAAAATTATCAAAACTTGGGAACAATAAGATCCCATAAATGAGCAAGGCAAGGATAGCCTCGAATGCATCCATACTCAAATGATCAGCATAGTATTGGGCTTTCCCAACCAAGAACTTTGCAGTCAAACCAAAGAATCCTCCTTTAGTAGCCATATTTTTCTGAATATCCACCAATCCCAAACGTGTAGCTTTAGCAATTTCTTCCTCCTTAGGGTCCTTTTCCATGATTGGGAAAGGAGACTCATCAAGAATGGGTAACCCAACCAAGCAAGAATATTCCTCAAGTGTAGGTACCAGCTGATAATCAGGAAAAGTGAAACAATGATAGAGCAGATCATAAAACTGGAGGAGTGTGGAGAGAAGTCCCAGATCCATCTTCTTCTTTACCCTCAACAATGACAATAAGTTCCCATACCTGCTCTTGAATCCTTCTAAATCTGTTATCAAAGTGCTCAACCTCTCTATGTCATCCAAGTTAGGACTTTTGTAAGTGTACTTCATAGTTTTCTTTTTTCCACTATCCATGATGATCCTAATGTTTACAAGTAAAAATTTGAGTTCCATGAAACTTATATGATGTGATGTTCATGAATGCATGAATGCACAAACACAGGTAAGCACAAATTCACATATACACATAGTTAAACAGATAAAGGTTTAGGTTTGGAGAACACGAGCATGGAGCCAAGGTCTACCCATCCCAAAAGTATGTACTAAGGCTTTCAAAAACTGTAGAACAAGGTTCTAAGAGGTTCCCAGAGTCCTCGACTCATCTTTAGGATATTATCAATTTCCCAAATAACTTGGTGGTCGATAATATTCTCAAGAGAGTCTCGTCCAAGTGTAGTATCGCGTTTCAACTATTTCAGAATTACTCCCTTATAGTCATCGCACTACATCCTAATAAGGCCAAAGTGGGGGAAAAGGTAATCTAAAGGTCCCCAGTATCACATGCTCCTATGTAGAAAGTAGTATTGTATTCACGAATACTCGATCAACAATACTAACTCATAGAAGGGCCTCTACTGAGCGGTGGTTTTCTCAAGTCAGCTTGGTCGGGAATCAACTCCCTATAAGCCTTCTTGAATGCACCACCATCCTTATCATAAGTATGCTCAAACACGGGTATAGTGTTGTCTCACCACTCAAAGTTCCCAATATCCAACAGGGCATATATTTACAAGTATTCACAAATATAGCAAGTATTCAAACAAGATAGGCTAAACCCTCAAAGCAACAGTGTCCCTAGTGAAGTCGTCATTTCTGTTGCGGTGAAAATTGGATATCAAGCTATTAAATTAACTTGAATCTTAATTATTTTACAACCAAACTTTATTTTATCCAAAGGAAAGGTCTAAAGAAAGAAAAACCTTTTTCGCGATGTAACGACAATGCTTAAGAGATTCGGGGATCGGGGGTTGGTTATACCTAGGGAAGGTGTCAGCACCCTAAGTATCTGTAGTACTCTACAGGAACCTTTTGTTTGATTGCTTGCTAAGTTTGTGGAATGTGTTATGGTTTGGGATTAGGATAAGGGATAGGTAAAGACCTAGATTTATTTTCTAAGTTTGCTCGCAAAGACATCGCATCTTCTGCCTACATATCCTAACTAGGATAGAATCAGAGCAATCGTAGTTCGCCTCACAAGGGATGAAGAACACTTGATTATGATCAAGGTTCAAGGGGGAACAAACATGACAATGTTTGTGTGGAGTTTGACAGAACTCCCTAATCTAAGTTATAACACTCAAAGGGGAAGTAAGAAATCATGACAATGATTCTTGTATAGAGTTGACAAACTCTATCCTAGGGTTCTAGGTGAAGAATACTCCTAGTACAGGTGGGTTTCTTAGACTTAAAGCAAAGTCTAATGGTTTCTAAACTAAGGCTAAAGTGACTTAACAAAGTCAAGAGAAAGGTGAATGAGCTATCCATGACACAGGGGTCAATGGAAAGACTTTTCCTTTGGAAGGAGACAGGGGAGGCAACTTGGATGAGAGCTAACAAGCTTCATCACTTGGGGAAAGAAAACATTAAAATAGTAATAGCATGATGAAGATAAATGTATAGTAATAACCATTAAATGAACATGTTAAAGATAAACACAAGATATGCATTGATGACAATCAAAGCAACTGATCAAGCAAGGACTGTGACTGTAGATCAACCTTAAGTAAATTTCTCAAAGGAGGCAGCATGAATATGGTAACAACCAAAAATAAAATCCTAGCATGTTGACTAACATTTAAGGATATGAATGTAAACAAATATCACAAATAATCACAAGTATAACAAGAAAGAATTCATCTGCATACGTGAAAACGATCACAAAACATACTTAACTTGCAAGTGGTTAAAAGGGATGAAAAATTGGGCAAACATGGAATTTTAAAATACTACATAAAAATAGACATAAAAAAAACACAATGCAAAAAGAATGGGTGCAAAGTGATTAAAAATGAGTGAGATGTGATTTTTTGAAGTTTGGGTGAAAAGTGGTGAAAAATAATAAAAGGGTTGCCCTCCTCAAGGGTCGAACCAGGTTCAGCTGGTACAAGGCGCTTAGGTGACAAGTTGGTTACCACTGGGGTGGCTATACATCCATTGATTATGCCACCCCAAAATTAAGATAAGCCATCAATGTGTGTTATTCTGGGCAAAGCTTGAGGCAAAACAAGGAAAGGTTGAAATACGTTTTGATCCATAACTTCTTCAAATCTCAATCTTTTTTCATGAAATTTTAGCCTAAACCACTTGAAATTTTATGAGGAAGATGATGGTGCAATCCATTTTTTGAAATAACACACCCACAGATAAATTCGATAGAACATGCATCCTATGAACTTGCAATGCATTTTGGTATCTCATGATTAAAACAGCTGCAACCAAAGGTATGTAAAGGTCTGAGCAAACTCTAAATGTGCTAATGACATAATTCTAACCAAGAAAAAGGTTCCAACAGTCACAAAGCAAGAACTTGCATGTGAGTTGCAATCATACACTTGAAAATCATTTTACAAAGGTAGGATTTAAAACAGGTGCAGCATACATATGGTATTAGCTTCAGTTCCAAACTGATAGTCATAGTATGACCAAACTCTCAAAAGAATAAAAATAGATCACAACTGAGTATGACTGAGCTGGCCACCTCAGGCCTCAAGGGCAATCCTGGATACTATGGTTATGATTTAAGCCAAGCTACATCAAGCTATTCTTGTTAACAGATGCATCAATCATATTGGCAACATGATGTAAACTTAACAACCTCAAGACAAACACCAATGCACACTGCTGTTAGTATCCAAAGAGTTACCAATCCAAAATGATAAACAGGTTCAGAGAACATCATGGGATTAATAAGGTTCTGGTGGAAAATCTTGGTGTTTCAAGCATTGATGGTTTCCAACCATAGCAGTCCCATTGAATTCCCCTATGACTGTATTATAGCAGAGGGTGAGAACAAACTCAAACCAGTTTATACCATCAACAACACCAATAGCTAGCAGCAGCTGTGTGACTCAACAAGAGTCAAGTAACTTTATAGACAAAAGCATCATCAAGCCACAGGCAAAGCCAATAAAAAGCAAAATAGACAACTTAATGTAAGATCCTTGGTAATAATCACACATTGCTACCAACATGCTAGATAAACTAACTCATCAAAACAGCCAGCAAAGAGTTGTCAACTTTAAGCCTAAAGCTTGACATGGATCCCAACAAGACAAGGTCCTATGATAGCAGGCAGCTTGAATTATAGCTGCATCACAACCAAAACCAACAATCTAAAACAACAAATCTAGTGCAAAAGGAAAAAACTAATAATAGCCATTATGCTAAACCTACTCACACAGCCCAAATGCATGGCTTGTTCACAACAGGTTTGGACAGTAAATTAAGTCTCAAGGAAAACATGTCAATGAAACTTGAACTCTAATCCAACATGAACTAAGGCAACAATCCTCTCTCATCAGAGCAAACTGGCAGCTCTCCCACTGATCCTCATTCTAATCTTAAACAAACTACTTAAGGCACCAACAGACCTAAACCATACTCAAAAATGGTAGCAACTGAGTTTGGAGATTGAGTTCTCAAGCACAACCATTGACATCCAAAACACACTATACTGAACATGCTAAACTCCTATAATAGCTATAATTTCAGAATGACAGACACCAACATACAAATGTCTAAGATCAAACAAACTGGACCCCTCTATGTGCAAGTTAATGATTCAAACAGGTTCTTGCTAGAAAGAGTTAATTACAGCCTTAGCAGTGTGTGCCACATAAGCCAAACAAATGAACCACATGATCTGCCAATAACTTATACAAAGAAAAATCTGACGTGAAACAAAAATTAAAGAGGTATTGAATGGAAACAGAAACAGTAACCTTCTTTGGTATGACAGGCTAAGCATTAAGGCAATTTTAGAGAAAAAACTGGAATTCTCTAACTGTTTAGGGAATTCAAGCAGTCAGCCTGAGCTATCAAAGATTCACCTATCTAACTTGGTCCTTATGACAGTTGTAAATTCAAAGACAACTCTCAAACTTCACAAATAGAAAACAGCTTTTTGATAACAACAATTTGCAAATTTAAGACATGACATTGTTAAAACATCCAGCAAACAGTCCAATACATATTTCCATATGGTGGTCACTACTTCAAGGTAAGCAAACATAAACAAAACTTATCATGAAAACAAATTCAAGCAGAACAGCAGCAAGTTCAAGATGACAAAACCAAGCATCAATCCAAATATGCTTCACATGATAATTACAACTTTCATAAAAGCAAGCACAAACCAAAAACTCAACCCATGATCTAATGGTTCCAACACTTTTAACCAATACATATATATAAGAGAGGGCAAAGTTAGAGATTACATACCTCTTGTAGATCTCACTATGCTAGCAGCCAAGAAAACCAGAAATTCCCCTTTGAGCACACTTTGTGAAAGTTACTTCTTTTTGAGGAAAAATGCAACCTTGTGGCCAGTTTGTGAAAATGGATTTCTAGATGGTGTTTTAGATCATGGACAACTATAATATCATTAACATGAGGTGTCTAAAGTGTTAAAGTGGTAGGAAATGGTCTTTGTAGTGATTTGGCTTGAAATGTGTGTAAAAGTCAAACTGTGGTGTATGGACAATTGACTTTTTGATCCAAAGGTTCTTTGAGTGGTTCAATGGTTGGAACACCTTCTACACAATATTTATGGATTGTGTAGATGGTTTTTGGTGAGTTTGAGTGTAGGGAACTGGTTTTGGCAGCAATTATAGCAAGGCAGATTTTGAAGCTTTTTGGCAATTTTGTAATTTTGGTGATTTTGGAGAAAAGTGTGAAAGGGTGGGAGCTTGATCTTTATCTGGTTTTTAGAAGAGATATTGTGTATGGAGTGAGGTGGGGAGTGCCTCTATTTATAGGCAGATGGGGATAGTGGGCAGATTTGGAGATTTCCTTCTTAAGAATGAAAGGTTTTCATTTTTTGAATCAAATCTCCAAAAAGGGATTTCTTGGCTTGGAGGTAAGCTTGAAGTCGAGTATCATGATGAGTTTAGAGTGGCCAAATTCAGGATAGAGTTTGTAGGTTCATAGCTGATTCAGATTTCACTTTCCACCTCTTGCTTGCTTTATGATATTTTAATGCAAGTTGCAAGGCAACTTGCAAGTCCACTTGCAAGCTTGGCTAATTCCATTTCCTCTGCATTTCCTTTGTACTTCCATGCTACAAAGTCTCTACATATCAGATAAAACATGATTCAAAAGCTGAGATTGGTTCAATTGATGAAAGAATGGATTTTTGAAACTTTGTCAATGTGGGACTCAAGTGTGAAAACACCAACTTTCCAAATCCATAACTCTCAGCTCACAAATGCTATTGAGATGTTCTAGTACTTTTTAGAAAGCCCTCAAATAGCTATACAACATTCATGTTTTCATGAGTTTCAAATTCTCAAAGGAACTTGGCCAAAAAGTCTCTCAAAGTTGCTAAAAAATGAGCTTAAAAGTGAAATTCTTCTAAGTCCTTTTCCTTTCTTGAAATGAATTTGATCATAACTCCAAATCTATGCATTTTCTGATCATGGACCACTTAGGGACTTTTTTAGGATTTGCCAAGAGCTTTCCAATGAGCTTTGAACCACTTCATTTGGATGTGTGGTTAAGGAGTTAGGGTTTAGCCCCTTTCAAAACCCTAATTTCCCGATTTTTTGATTACTTCCTCATCCTTGATCCAATGGTCATAAAAATTTATAGGCAAGTGAAAAATGACATAAGGAACATTTTTGATTCACACTTTGAAGTCCAATTCCTTAAATTTGAAGAGTTGACTTCTCGGTCAACCGTACGATCGATCGGTGACTACCGAGTCGTCTGTTGACACTCTGGACCTCCTGAGACTTTAACACTTTTTGAATGAACTTTATTAAGCTATTTGAACTTCATGGATCATGATCCCCATATTAAAACACCTTCCAATACCAAAGTCAAACTACAGTTGACTTTTACCGATCGAAAACCCTAATCGGGTACCCTGAAATGCACTGTTCTTGATTCTGGTGTAATAACCTCAAATTACATTCTCAATTGACCTCATATAACATACTTGATCTTGTTTCATGATTGAATTAACCCACAACATTGATTGATCACAAACCCTGAAGCTTTGATTTGACTGTACAAAACCCTGATTCATCTGTAACTTTGAAAAAGATAGACTTGCACTGGGTTATGGTTAGATAATTTATGGGTATGCTCCTAAAATGATAATGAGAATTTAAGGGGTCAAAATCTGGGGTGAAACACCACGGGTTGGCGCACGTCGACCTCCGTTCGACGCATACTGTTGTTATTTCTGTTTGTCTAAAAATACAGACTTTGCTTCGACGCATGCTCCTGTTTTGGTCGACGCATAGCCTGTTACTTTGCATAATTTGTTCTGTCTAAGGAGTTCCGGTAGACCACTCATTTTTGTATGGTCGACTGTTCGTTGTTTTTCTGCATAATTTTGGTCTTTCCACTTATTTTGAAAAGTGGTTTTGTCTGTTTTTTTTGGCATACGATAAATAGAAAGTTACTCATTTTCATCAATAAAAATTGAACCAATTGCAAAATAAGAAAAGTGAAAGAGGTTCCATTAGTTCTCATCATCTTCATCTTCTACATTTCATACCACAACAATCACACATAATAATCTTTGTTGTGCATTATGGTTTGTTTGAAGTGATAACGTCCGAAGCCGTTGATTGGGAATCTGGTTCGGGTTGAGATTTTGGCAGGTTTTTCTTGAATAAAACCTCGAGGGTTTTTTCCTCCAAGATTCGCTGAATTTGGGGGTTTTTGGTACGATTCTCCTCAACATATATTCAGCTGAGTGAAGGTGATCGAGGAGCGGTGAGTTTCGTCGATCTAATAGCGGGAATCAGTGAATTGTGAAGGAGAGGTTCGGTTTCGATTAGCAAGTGTTTGATATCAGTCGGGCTGGGGCTTGAAAACACAAGGTTGTTCAACCAAGGAGCTGTAATCGGAGGTTCATCCACAAGCAATCGAAGGACTTGATTCGACTCGAATCAAGGGACAAGAAGAGAAAGCATATTCAACAACAAGGGAGTTTGTTTGTTCATTTTCTATTCCATTCTTGTATAAACGATTCAAAACATGTTACATTTATATTATACGAGCTCAATTCTATTGTTATAATTTAGAGAAGACGTACCCCAAAGTGAGGACGACGGGGGAATTGCCTCAACAAATCTTTGTGCCTTTTACTTTTCGCATTTTCATTTTGCTTAATAGTTGCGTGATTTTCGTACAAACAAGTTTATCAAATTAAGGGTTGTTTTGAGTAAGTGCTGAAGTAATTTTGACTCTAGTACAATAGTTTATTGTATAAGGAAACCATAATTACTTACTCAAAGCCAAACTCACTTGAAGTGCTCCGCACGCTAAGTGTTTGATAAATTGTCTGAACTAAAATTCTCGTGTGTTGTCCAATTAGTTTGTTGGCATTTTGAGGCATTGGAACTAGTCATACCAAGTAGTGATATAAATCAATTGATAGTGTGACTAGCATGGTGATTCTCTTTGCTCATTATCAATATCCATAGGCTAGACGCATATCCGGTCCTCTAGTAACGGTTCATTATAGACGGTAATTTTTCCACGGCCGCTTCTGCAATTTAAACAAATTTTTTAAAACCAATTTTATTGGTAGCGCTGACTAATTTTTTAATAAGGGATCTATTCAACCCCCCTTCTAGATCCGTGCCATCGTCTAACACAAGAGATCCACGAATGGATCAACGCCTAACACCTCGGCGGAAGATCACTTGCGCGCAATGAGATGGTTGGTGATCTTACGAGCTTAAGGTATTTGTTTGATTTGAAAGTTATGTGTGACGCCCTTTTGTGATTGCATGAAAATTTACTCTGATTATTCATAGATTTTCCGTGGGGTTTAGAAAGGGTTTACACGCAAGGCCCTACCAGCGGGATATTATTGGCCCACCATGCAGCATGACGCCAAAGAGCACGTCAAGAAGTGCGAAAAATGTCAACGGCACAGAGACATACACCTGGCCCCGCCAAACGAGCTCAAAACACTTTCTTTGCTATGGCCATTTGCATGGTGGGGAATGGACATCCTCGGGCCCTTCACCATCGGATCCTACCAAAATAAATATTTGATAGTCGGCATCGACTACTTCACTAAATGGATTCAAGCTGAACCCTTGGCCAAAATGACGGCCCAAACATACTTTGTTTCTACAAACAGAACATGATTACCCAGTTCAGTGCGCCCCAAGCCATCGTCACTGACAACGGGACGCAGCTCACTGACAAGAACTTCCAGGACTTCATCACCAGGCTAGGCACAAAGAAACACTTCATGTCAGTCGAACACCCGCAGACGAATAGGCAGGCAGAAGCCGCAAACAAAGTGATTCTGCGCGGCCTGAAGCGAAGGCTGGGAGACACCAAGAAGAGGTGGGTCAAAGATCTACACAACATACTCTGGGCCTACAGGACCACCCCGCACTCGACAACTTGGGAGACCCTATTTTGACTGACCTACGGGACTGAGGCGGTGATTCCAATGGAAATAAGAGAACCTTCCAAGAGAACTGAGTCCCCCATCCTCGAGGAGGCCAACAACGAGGCACTAAGGGAAGAACTCGACCTAGTCGAGGAAATCAGGTCGGGGCCTCTCCACGGGAAGCCTCAGTGAAACAAAGGATAGCCTTGCGGCACAACAACAAAGTCATCAAGCGCGAATTCTAGGTGGGCAGCCTGGTCCTATGAAGGAACCAAAATAATTCACGCGAGGGCAAGCTTACCACAAACTGGGAAGGCCCCTACAGTGTCCGAGACAAAATGGGTAACGAGGTCTATTACCTCGAAAACCTACACGGGGAAGAACTTGCTCGACCATGGAACGCAGAAAAACTCAAGAAATACTACAGTTAGACACTATCCACTGTTGCACCCCAAACTTTGCCCAACCTTTTCTTAACTTGGTTTATGTTTCATTTCATTTATTTCTAGCACTTGCATTGCATAACATATTTCATTGAACAGGGGATCAAGAGGTTGTGCATATCAAAAGGAGTCTACTCATAGTGTTGAGCCTAAGCAAGGGTTGTTACTCAAGTTTGAATGGTCATCAAGTCATCTAGAAGTGGTCAATAGTCTTGTGAAAGGATGAATGGATGTATGTGGGTCAGCTCCTAACTTGGAGGCCAGTTAAAGAGAATCAAAGGATTGTGAATTCATGATTATGGATATGGGATGTTTAGAGAGCTCATCGAGTGCTTTAAGAGCCATGTTGGGGCTTATTCAAGTGGCAGTGTGATGTGAAAGAAGCCACAGTCAAGAATTGTGCATCTAGGGTTTTTATCTGGTTAATCCTCAGTCAACTGTGAGTTTGAAGGAGATTAAGACTCAACTCCAAGTCTTTGTGGTCATGGAATTTTGTGTTAAGATACATGAGATATCATTTCAAGATCAATTCATCAAGAATCAAGAGTGTGAGAAGTTACTAAATTAGGGTTCTCAGTGTAAAATCCCCTATTTAGTCCTCAGCTTCAAGACCACCTATCTCAAGATACAAGTCTCATCTCAACTTTTGACCAACATGAAACTTGTAGAGAATGTTCTTAGCTTTCTTTTGAGTACTAGAAGTCATTCATATGATTTCTAGAACTCAAGTTATGATGCAGACAAGTTACAGGTCATCAGATGAATGTGATTTTGGTCAACAAAAGTCAACCAACTTCCAAGCCATTTTTGACCTAGAAGGATATTTCTCCTCAACTTTTGATGAACATGAAAGTTGTTCCTCATGATCTTAGCGTTCCAAAGAGTACTATAAGTCTTTCATCTAATTTGTAGAACTCAATTTATGAGGCTTGCAAGTCAGGGGTATTTTGGGAAAGTGAGATTACAGGTCATAAAATTATAGGTCCATTTCACCAACTTGCACACCTAAAATGGAGTTTTTTCCAACATCAAATGTGCTCCAAATGGTGTCAATTGTTCAACCAAGCATTGAGAAGTCATGAATTTGGCTTGGAATGGTGAACTCCTAAAGTGATTTTCATGGAAAAAGCCTTAAAATGAGAAAATTGGAATTAAT
This sequence comes from Lathyrus sativus, assembly GCA_963859935.3. NCBI lineage: Eukaryota > Viridiplantae > Streptophyta > Magnoliopsida > Fabales > Fabaceae > Lathyrus > Lathyrus sativus. The sequence goes on from OZ012739.1 coordinate 663,514,434, forward strand.
TCATTTTGAATCATTTTTGTGCAAATGAGTACATATTTTGAATGCAAACCATATTTCAAACACAATGGCAATGTTAGAATTTGAATTTGGTGAGTTTTGATGTGCCATTTTCAAGCTTGCTTCAAGCTTAAGTTACACTTGCAATATCAACCATGGAGATCAAACAAGGATCAAATCACAGCCATTCATACTCCATACACTACCAGCAGTTGATTTGAGGCATTTTGGAGGCAAAGTGGAGGCATTTTCGTGCACTTGAACAAGTGAAAAGTGAAGAAAAGTTGGATTTGCAATTGGGCTCTAGGGGCTGCCATTGGGCTTTCTTATGATTCAAATCCATCACATAAAAGGTTTCTATCATTCACAAATCATCAGAGCACGAATTGGTTGAAGAATTGGAGCTAGAGCATTTTGAAAAAGTGAAGGAAATTCAAAATTTGAATTCTGAGATCCAAGCCATTTCAAGCCAAATTGAAGTTTGTAGAAGCTTTATTGAAGATTGTGGAACGTTTCTGGACATTTTTCTTTGAGTTTCATCAAGAGTTGAAGGCTCAGTGGAAGTTCACCACTAGGTATTTACAATTCAACTTATCTCTCTGTTTACTCCATGATTCTTTTCCATTTTTGCATATTTGAGACCTAGGAAACATGTAGATCATTAATCACAAAAACAAACTGGCATTTGTGATGGTTGATGTTATGAGCTCCAAACTGTTTGGACTTGAATTGATCTATTCTTGAGCTTTTGTGCTTAATTATTGCTTGATCTGTGATCTGTATAACATGTAGATGATGTTTGCAAAAAATTGAGTGAGTTTGGTGAACTTTTGTTCTTGATGCACAAATATGTTTGGCTTCGGGTTGTTTTTGTTATGCATTATTAAGGAATTTGGATGCTGGACTTGTGATCCTTGTGATCTGTAGATTAATTTTCATATAAGGTTTGCTAAATTTGGTGAAGTTTTCATGTCTGCGTGTTGTTGTTTGATTCACGGTGGCCGGAGTTGCGAAGAAGATGATCGGAGTTGCAGTCCGGCCACCACCTAGTTCCCTCCAAGTTTGAGTGAGGAAAATGACTACGTGTCATGATATCGGCCTCACGTTTGGTTTACTTTTCACATACACGGCCACAATTAAGAAACACGTTATACCTCCATTGACTGCACATACGTGATTCCATTTAAAATTCATTAGTTGAGCTGGCGCGTTCTGAGCCTCATGATTTGCATACTTTTTGATCATGCGCTTTGTATTGCTTTCCACTGTGTACCCTGTTTGACCATGCTTCATGTGATCACTAGAGTTATTTGATTTTTATTCTGTTGGATTGGGCTTGGATTTTCGCCTGCTACTCACACCCTCTGCTGGGCCCATTGCGTGTTTTGGACTGCATTTCATTGCTATTTGAACCAATGTTTTTTCTTTTTCTTCTTATTTTCTTTCTTTTATTTTCTTTTATTTTGTTTTTAATTTAAATCATATAAAAAAGCTCCATTGCTCTAAAAATTCAACAAAAATATTTTTCATGAACTTTAAGATGTCCTTTATTTTTAGGATATTTTTATTTTATTTTTTTATTTTATTTTCAATTTAAAAAGGAATTAAATATTGGAGTTGTTTTAAATGAGTTAAATTGTAGCATTGTTTGTTCTTGCATTTGTTTCTCTCATTTCTTTTGGATCCAATGACTAAAATTTAAACCTCATATCCATGATGAGTTGATTAAATTTTGAGGACCATTTTGCCCTGGTTTGTTGACTTTAGGGTTGACTTTTGGTGCTTTCCTTTTGGCTTTTGTTTCTCCCATTTCAAAGTGGTACATCTAAATGAATTTTTTCTTTTGATGGTGCTTTGAGAGAATATTTTCCTTGTGCTTGTGGTCTCTGTTTGCCAACATATTTAGGTACCTTGTGTATTTTATTTGATTATTTTTGAACCATTTTCCTAATTTTGAGGTAACTTGCAAGTCAAGTTACCTCCAAGGAAGGTTAATACAAGTGCATGACCTAGTTTGGATTGGAAATGACCTTTGTGGATCCATTAAGCTCTCAACTCTTCTTGTTTCACATATTAGACATGTTGAGCTTGCTGTATGTTCATTTTTAGGTCAAAATTATGTTCATTGCTTGTTCATTTGTGTGTTTCTTTTGTTGCTTCTACTTAGGGTTTCCATATGTGACATGTTTGCTTTGTTTGTGTGATTTCTCTCTTTGTGTGATTGCCTCTTGTGCATTTCTTCTTCTTCTTCTTTCTTCTTTGCATTCCTCATATGCATGCTTGGTTGAGATGAGCTTGTGGAGGCTACTGCCCCACACTATTTTCCTCCCACTTTCATTCTACTTGTGCATTCAATGTGTGCATTCTTTCATTTGCATGTTTCTTTTGTTGTTTCTTCTTCTTCTTTTGTCTTTCTTCCCTTAGGATTTCTAACCTCTCTTGTTTAAGAGAGGTTGTGATAGACATTAGGGCTATAACATGCATGATAACATTAGGTAGCTCCCTTTCAAATCCAAACTTTAAGTCCACTTTGCATGATAACTTTTAGGATTTATTACTCTCCCATTAGTGGTTCTTTCTTCTCTTCTCATCTTCATACAATCTTAACATACTTAATAAGGATAATTAATGTTGTGCCATGAGCCTTATACTTGGGAAATGGTGATTGAGGGGCCACCTCTCAATTTCCTAGAGTGTTTAGTATACGTCCTTAGGACGATATGCGACGCATTCGATCCTAGGTTTTAGACTTTAGTACAACATACATTATAAACATTCAAATTCAAAACACTTCTTCTCTAAAAAACACAAAAACACTTCAAACCTTTTTCATCCTTCGGGATCTTAATCAGGAAAATATTTTCACAAAAAGAGTGTCGTTAACTTATAGTTCTACCGCAAACGGTAACGCCTAAGTCTCCAATGGTCGAGCTGCATACACCAACTGCTAGAACTCCTTGTTAACCCTACTCGGGCCTAAAAACTTTCGAACCAACCTGTGGTCCTTTTATCCCGAACTATGTTTGCTCTCATCTTTCATACCAGATGAAAGTACGTAGGCACAAGACGCGATGTCTTGGCGAGCAACCTTCCCCCTTTCTCCCGTAGTTAGTCGAACTACGTTGACTCTGACTTTCCCATTGCACGAGGGAGTACGTAGGCATAGAGCGGCGATGCTCTGCCGAGTCACTTCTGTTTTCTTTTTGCTTTTGTCCCTAAGCCTTTAGCTAGATAGTTTCAACACACCCTTTTACATAGACAACAATGTGTGGATCCCGTCGAGTACGACAGACATGAGGGGTGCTAATACCTTCCCCTTGCGTAACCGACTCCCGAATCCGGACATGGTTGCGATGACCTTGTCTTTCCCTTTTCTGTCAGATTTCTTCGATCGTTTCCTTTCCCTCTCTTTGGGATAAATAACGAAAGTGGCGACTCTTTTGTTTTTCCGCCGGTTGTTTTTCGCAGTTGCGACATCCACGACCCGTTAGCGTCACGACCACAAGGGCGCGACACGGTACAGACGTGACTCCTAACTTTAAAAACAAAAAGACAAGAGTCATTCCCTTGCGTATGCAATCAAGACCCTTGATCCAGTGGGGACCCCTCAACCGAGCCTCGCCGCTGTTGTACCATTGGGGCAGAACACTCAGCTTGTGATGGGAAGTTCACTCCCGGGAAAAAGACCTCGACTGAGATCTTGGCCCCATCATCAATCGGATACCAACTCTAATCACCCGACCAGTTCCCCGCACAGTCGTTCATCAAACAGGTCGAGCAAGAAAACAAACAGAAATACAATTCATACACAGAAAACAAGGAAACATAGAAAATAAAGCACACGCAGCATAAAAGTAATGTTACTGCATTCCCAAAATAGCGGGCAAAGGCCATTGTTCAAAAATTACAATAATGGCACACAGGCCAGAAACGGATACATCAAAAATAGGCACGTAAGCCAAGAAAAAAACATAGGCACGCAGGCCAGAAAGACAAAAATAAAACTAAGAGGCTTCATTCTCCTCCTGCTCATCGCCCACCTCGACCGGGCCGTCGTATTCCTCCACGGCTCCCAGTGTGACCACGCGACCCTCGATGACCTGATGGAAGGGCCCTGTCCCTTCGGTGATAAACGGAACATTTGGGTTCACGATTCAGAGTTGCTCCACGGCACTGTCGTAGCCCACTCGAGAGCCCTCAGACAATCCTGCTCGATTTGTCGGATCCTCGACACCAGAGCCGCCCGAGACACCATGAGCTTTTTCTCGGCAGTCTCGTCCTCTGCAGGCTGGAAAGCCGCCTCCAATTCTGCAATCTGCGTCAAGAGCCTCGTCCTCTCTTCACCTACGGCCTTCAACTTCTTTTCCATCTTGTCGTGGAGCCTAAGTTGGGCAGCACTCTTTTCTGTGGCCTGGACAAGATCAACATCCAACTTGCTCCTCTCTGCCTCGATGATCGTAAGGTCATTCTGCAATTTGGAGAGGTCGGCTGAAGAGAAAGCCTCATCGTTGAGGACCAGAGTCGTCTCGAAGACCCGCATCACCGCAGCCAGATCCTCCGTCAGAGCCTTCTTCCTCGTCTTCCGTTCATCACCCAAAATGGCTTTGGTCTCCATGGAACCCATCACTAGGAAGTTGTCCCCACAAAAGAACACGGGCTACAGATGACACGGTGGAAGCAAGAACCTCTCCTCAGCATTACCTTCGGTGAGATCGACGGTCTTGGGCTCATTAACCCGCACCCTTTTAGGTGTCCCTTGCGAGGAGGGGGACTGGCTGCCCTGGGGGGAAGAAGAGGAGACACCGAGCCCCTGGTCGGGACCAGGCATTTGTTGTACCTAGGAAATCCTCCTCTTACCAGATTTTTTCACGCCCCTACTAGTCGCCAACCTCTTCACACACACATGCATGCTCGATATATCTCCTGCAAAAGAAAAATAAACAAAGTCAGCAAAACGCAAACCAACAACAAATGCACAGACAAGGTCCGAGTGAAAAGTGGACCCACTACCTAAGAGACGTAGGACTTCATCATTGAACGCACATTCGAGGAGGGCCCTCGTATTGATCAATCACGACTCCTTAAGAATCTCCCTGTTCGAGTCGAGGATAAAATTCTTGTCCAGCGTCACGCACTTTACAGGGGCGAAACTAGCCATAAAAGCGACCAGCTTCTGGTAAGCCACCCGGTCGTCGGCATCTAACAAGCTTACCCGCACTATGTAGCTGTCTGTGCCCTTGTCGAAATGTTCCTCAGTCCAAATCAGCGGAATCTTCGGCACTAAGACTTCCTTGGGATTCCCATCTTTTTCTCGGACCTCGAGATTGAAATGCGAGTCCACGGCCGTGTGAGTGACAGGCTTGACAATGTAATAACAGTCCTGGAAAGTTCTTATGGAATCCATATACGCCCAGAAAAGCCTCCTCGGTTGCTTCAAGGACACCCAGATGTGCCGATCTCGAGCGTTTGTCTTTAAAGGTGGAAGATGTGGAAGAAAACGGTGAGAGTGGCCCCAATGTTGAGATGTCGACAGACGAGCTCATAAGCCCGCACAAATGTAATCGGGTTAGAATGTAGTTGCAAGGGCGACAACCGAAGCCAGTTAAAAACTCCTAGTTGGAAGTCGGTGAAGGGTAGATGCAATCCCGCTTCCCAAAAGGTAAACTCATATATGGGGAACCTTATCCCCTTATACGTCGAGCATATCCAATGGTTTGTTTGTGGTTTGTACACCTGCCAGTTCATGGGGGAACCCTCACGACGGTCCTCGACATTAGCATAGGCGTCAGAATCATCCATGGCAAAACGAGAAGAGACACTCAGGGGCTCCTCCCCAGCCAAATCCGCGACAGACCTTCTCCGCTCTTCACTGGCCTGCACCATAGGAGTAAGACTCGTTGTTAGTTTCAATAATTCCATGTACCCAAGCAGTCATTTACACCTGAAAAGCAGAGGAAATTGGTGAATTCGACATTCTAGATCAAATCCACCCTTCCACTGCAGATCAAGTGAAAGGGTGAAGAGGGGAGACCCATATGGACAGGGCCTCTCCCGCCTCGACAGACGGGAGCGAACCCCCGAGACTTCCAGCGTTTGTCCTTGGGAAGTTCATGCAAAACTATCCTACGTCCCCATAGATTTCATTTCTTGTCTCTGGGAAGTTCGTGTAAAACTATCCTACGTCCCCGGGGACTTCATCGTTTGTCCCCGGGAGATTTATCTAAAACTATCCTACGTCCCTGAGGCTTCATCGCTTGTCCCTGAGAGCTTCATCCTAACCCTACACTAATTCAAAGAAATTATGGAGTATTCATCGGAAACTTCACGGTCTCCCCGGGGCATTCATCAAGTCCACCGGAGAAACCGTTGGAAACACAGGAAGAACGAGGGCAAAGCAGCAGAGACTTACTTGGTACGACGGTTCTGGGAGGATGATACGACGGCGGACGTCTCGGTGCTGAAATTTGATAAGCTTTAACAAGAAGAAGAGGAAGCGTCTTAAACAGTAGAAGCAAAAAGTGAGAAATGAAGCAGACTCGGTCCTATTTATAAGCATAACACGGGACTCGAGGTGCCCCTAGGCACTCAAACGCCCTTACCCCTAGCCACCCTAGCTAAGCAATGTTTGTCTGACACATGGCAGCACTAGAAGCTTCGCATCCATTCGTCTCCCTTTCGGGCTCGTATAGCGGGCACATCCTTTACACTTTCCACATCCTTCGCTCACGACTCCAAATTTTATGCATCGGGAAAATACCTTCCCCCAAAGAGGTCCTCAATATTTTTGACCTGCCCTTAAGTCATTACTCCTCCAGCTAGGAGAAACGACTTGGGGACTCCTATTTTGGACTGGGTTGGGACTTACCCCTCAGACAGACAGGCCCAACCCAATGTTATACTGATGAGGCCCAACAAGGATCAATCCACTCTGTTGAGCACAAGCCCCAACAAGGAGTACACTAGTTGGGCAGAGCATTCTTTGACATGAGGAGAGCTCATGCGTTTTCCCCACGGACTCCACGTGTCTCCCACACTAGGATAAGTTGTCATACCCTAAATTTGTCCTACCTCTTTTTAAAATATTTTTGGATTTTTGGATTTCATTTTCATTTTTTGCATTGCCCGCATTATTTCACGTCATTTAGACACGTGTCCACTCACAATTGGGCGTTTTCCAATTCTTATCATTTCTGGCCAATGGGAGTGTGACATGTGGCCTAAAACTGTTTTTGTGAATTTTAATTCTGTCATATTTTTCTAACTTCTTTTCAAAATACTAAAATTTTTTGTGCATATAATTGTTTGTTAGTAGAAATTAGATTTTTAAATTTAGAATTTTAATTAATTAGAAATTAGAAATAGACTTTAGAATTATTATGAATTTTATTAGAAATAGATTTTTTAAATTAGAATAGAAATAAATATTTTAATAGAATTGAATTAGAATTTTGTTAAAGGTTAGAGTTTAGAATTATAATAGAATTTTATTAGTTTAAAATAGATTAGAAATAGATTTAGATTTTTATTTAGAAAATAGGATTAGATTATTTAATTAATTAATTAGTGTAGAAAAATAGAAGTAGATTTTTAATTTAGGATTAATTTAGATATTAGAAGCTAGAATTTAGAATTTTAAATAAGTAAATTTAGATTTTAGAATTAGAGTTATTTAGAGAATTAGTTTAGAATTTGTATTAGAAGATAAATTAAATTAGAAATAGGCTAGAATTAGATCTTTTAATTTTAATTAGAAATAGAGTAGAATTAGATTTTTTAGCTAATTAAATTTAATAAGAATTAAATTAGTTTTTAGATTTAGTTAGTTAGGGTAGTTTTGTTTTATTATTAAGCAGAAATTTAATTAAATTACAAAAAGTTAAATAAGAAAAGAGGGTTGATTGTAGAATTAAACTCAGCCCACCGATTGGAGGCCCATAAGGATCACCGGTTTAAAAAGAGGGGAGGAATTGGTTGAAAGGGAACCCTGATTTCAGCTACTGTTCATCGTCACCTTCGGGAACCCTAAACGGCGCCGCCCGAAAACCCTCAATCCCCACCTCCGAAAAATTGAACCATCATCATCCATTTCTTCGTCCATCACCATTGTCAAACATCACCATCTTCATCTGACTTCACCACCTTCACTGTGAAAACACCATCACCCATCTTTTTCTTCAAATATAAACGTCGCTACCCCCTTCTCAACCCTAAAAAACCAATCGCGGACCTCCCTCCTTCATGCGAAATACGGCGCCCACAAACCCTAATTGGAATTGTACATCCTCCTCTTTCAATTCTAAAACGGCGCCTCTCAAAATTATTTGCCGCTGACCTTACCTCTCTCCAAAACGGCCGACACCCATTTTTCTTTCATTTTCCTCACGAGCTCCCTCCGGTTTCACTTTCAGAACACTCTAACTGGGTCATCCTCAGCTCAACGATTCACCACCAACATCGTCAAAATCGTATGCCGGTGAAAATCCTCCGAGTTTCGACTTCTGTCATCAATTCCCTCTAGTTTCGCTGGTTCCGACGTCTGTCGTGGCTCACCGAGATTCAAAAGCGTCACAAATCCCACACGGTTTAGATTCAGCAACGGCAACGACTTCGACATTTCCACATAACATCTAGCAGCACTAACCACACGTGGATTTAAAACAACGATAACACAAACCTTACCAGAGCAGCTGCCGCGCGACGTCGGGTAAAGATTCTGTCACAGTATCGCGTCGTGGGTCATATTTTATTTATCAGCACGTTTTGATTATTTTGATTGGTTGGAGCATGTCTATTATGGGTTTTGTTTTTTAGTCTGAAATGCAAAGATATGTGTTGTGATAGTATTTTGGTTCAAGCCTTTCGATTCAAACATGTTTCAGAATAACTTTGTCTGCGATGAACAATGACGCCTGTAAATAAAGTTATTTATTCATATTTTGGGTCTGTTAAAAGAGAGCAGATTCATTACCTTATGGTTATACTGTCATGTTCTGTTAAAAAGTGTAAATACATATATAGTGCTGATTTCGTTTTGTATGATCCAATTTTGCCATTGCTGTTACATTTTAAATCGGTTGGTTCAATGTCGCTGTGGGTTTTCCGCCATTGTTTTGGTTATGATGGAATATTATGCTGCCTAATTTTTCTGTGTTTCAAGGAGAATAAGTCGTAGGTGTTTGCAGACATGTCAAGGGCCAGCGGTAATTGTTCTTCTCAACTAGCTGGTACAAGTCGTGTTTAAGGCCAACATGGGTTGGTTGAGAAAATTCAGCATTTTGTTTTTTTATTAATATTTATATTTAAATGTTTTTTCAATCTTAATGTTTTATTAGTTAATTGATAATTTATTTTAACTTAATTAATAAGTCCTTCCCAAATTGGGAGATTCTATTCTAACATACTAATTAGTTAAGAATAATTCAAAATATTTTCTAAAGTAATATCTTATACTATTTTTAAATTGTATTTTCAAAATATGAGTAGTTATTTTTTCCTAATCTTAATTCAATCTATTTTCAACATTAAATTTTTTTTAATCAAGATATTTAAATAGTCTATTTAGTATTATTATTATTATTATTATTATTATTATTATTATTATTATTATTATTATTATTATTATTATTATTATTATTATTTTAGACATTTCAAGACATTTTTTTTTCAAACAAAAGTTTAGGACCATTTCCAATTTCTTTTTTAAAAAAAAACATGAGTAACCACTTTCAAAATATAATTATTTTTTCTAATCTTAATATAACTTATTTTCAACATACAAACCACTTTTTCAATTAAATCATTTTCAAAATTAATAGTTTTTTTTTAATTATCCAACTTATTTTTCATTACTAAATTATTTTTCCAATTAAACCACGAAAAATTAAATCCTTGAAGTCTAGCACTTCTTGGGTTTTTTTGGACGATTGTTATTAAGGCATACGCCTTAAGTAATATATCGTTCGACTTTTTCATTTTTAGTAAAGAAATATCATAGGAATCTAGCATTCCGTGTGATATTTTCATTGTTCATTCGAACATTTTTCAAATGAAAAAGGTGTTGTCAAGATCTAGCATCTCGATAATACCCCGATTAATTGGTTGTGAGACCAACGTCTCATTTATCAAATAATTGTCATTTCTCCTAAATTTTTCAAATCCAATTTCGTATTCTCACCTCTTCCACATAAATTATCTTCATACCTCATTTCACTTTAAATTATTTTCAAAACATTTTCTCGATTAAAACTTCGAAAGAAGGAGGTTCTTGGAATCTAGCATTCCTTGGATCTTCGAGTGAATAATTCTCGAGGCACGCCCTTGAGTTACTATTCACTCAATCTTTCGACTTTTTCAAACGCTTTCCTAAGTCGGGTGCTCGTACGCATTCGCAACCATCGATATTTCGCACACACCTCACAATTCATCGTGGTTTCGATATTAGGGGCATCCTTAGGGACTAATATCGTTTCTCACAATCTAACCCTTGACACGTCGTCAAGTCGGTTCCGTCTTCAATCAAATCCTTGACTCGTCGTCAAGCCATTTTCAAACCAACCTCCTTTTGCCCCACATTTTGTTTTCGATTCAATCTTTTTACAAACACTTTTTTTTAAAACTTACCGAAAGAGGGATATTCTTAGAATCTAGCATTCTTTGAATATTCGAATGAGTAACTCTCGAGGCGCTCCCTTGAATTGTTATTAGTTCATTCTTTCGATTTTAAAACACCTAACTCCTTATCTTCAACCTATTCAACCCAATTTCCAAAAGAATCGAGTTCTTGGAATCTCGCATTCCTTGAATTCTTGAATGACAAGCTCTTGAGGCATGCCTTTTAATCACTCTTTCGTTTCTCCACTCAACTTCAAACCCATTCAATCCTGTTTCTTTTCGTGGTTGTTACCACGAACTATGGACACTCTGATTCTTCATTCATTCTTGAATGTAAGATACGTGGGAACAAGATTGCGATGATCTTGGCGAGCGCACTTCTATCTTGCTCCATTATTCCGTCCACATTTCTACCTTTCTCCACACTTCTATCCATTTTCCAATTTCCCCCATCTTTTCCCGTAGCCGAACTACGACGCTCTGATTTCTCATTCTCATCCGAATGAGTATACGTAGGCACAAGAGCCCTAATCCTTAGTGAGCACCCTATCTTCTAACCATCCATTTCCCCTAGCGTCCTTATCCTGTTAACCTACCAATTCGCCTTTATTATTGAGAAGAAAAACAAGCAAGCCTAGACAACGCTCACCGCAAAATACCCTAAGAGGTTCCCGTTGGGTACTACAGACGTGAGGAGTGCTAATACCTTCCCCTTGCGTAACCGACTCCCGAACCCGGAACTTGGTTGCGACAACCATGTTCTTATCCTTTTGTTTTAAGAGGTTTTCTTGATATTTCACTCTCCCATTTATTCGGGATAAATAAAGTTCGGTGGGGACTTTGTCGAACCGCATTTTCGCGCCTTTCACGCGAGGGTCGTTGCTCTGAAATGTCTCCGTGATTTTTTGAGGTGCGACACACGTCATCAGGCAACTACCCACTTCTGAAAGAGTTGGTCAGTGTCATACCCCAAATTTGTCCTACTTCATTATTTAAGGAATGCTTTACTACATCACGACTTCTGACCATGATTCTCTAAGGTTTCGTTTATAAAGACCATGTGTGTACACGTTATGGTTATAATCCCTAGCAATTTACGATGAAGAATACGCCTTCAGCCCCTTATACCCAAACTCATGTGTGTCCTCGTTCTCACGATCAGACGGATATGATGATTGGGTCTATTTTCGTAACATAATTGTTGTTCAAAGACATCACATGGTACTTCTAGGCCCAGTCGTTTGCTTCAGGCTTTGTTCAAGTTGGTTGGAAGCGTCTAGCTATGTTTGGATTCTAAATCAGTTTGTGACAAACTTAGATTCAACTTACAAATTTCAAGACCATATTTCTACATTTTGGTACTGAGTGTTGCAAAGGCCAAATTTGTGGAATTTATTTTCAAGCCATAGGTGTGTTAACTTCAAGTCATGTGTGAGCTGCAACCTTATTTTACAATTATGTTTAAACTATTCATAGCCAATCTCGACTTGATAGCCTTCAAGACATTTCGATGTTAAGATTGATTTAGAATCATTTTTATGAATGTTTGTTCACAAGGACTAGTGTTATGTTTTGCTTGACCAGCTAACGATGAACTTGCTTAAATCATAAGTCAAGCATTATGGATAATTGTGTTAAAAAGGGGTGAAATTTTTCTTTTCACAACAGCCTGTTGTTTAATTTGCTACCAAGGCATGCAAGCCCATTCCAGTTCAAGAGGCGTAAGGACCTCTTGATAATATCTAAGCTGTCCTTATCCTAAGTGCACGACGGAAGGAATTCAAATAGGAAAAAGCAAGTTCTATTAAATACCATGTTCAGTGGCAAGTTCAAAACTAAACTATAATATTACAAAGGATTCAAACATTGTTACGGGGCGACATTGTGCCCACAATTTAAACAAGCTAATTAACAAAACCGTGACTCGACCAAGACTTAAAGATTTGTAGTCATACAGAAGACCTCATGTTCCTTGGCAACGGAAATTGGTGATGTTGCATTCATCCCTCCATGAAGATCATCATAAGCCCTTACTTTCTCAAGATTTCGGTCCCTAGAGTTTCAAGTTGTGGCAGCGGTTCCTTAACAAAGATAAGATCATAGGATGGTGTCATGGCAACTCATGATGAGAAAACTCGATGATTTTTCAAGCACTCTTCTGTGCAAGTGCTACTTTGTCCTCGCATTGGTGGAAAATGACATATCTGGGCCAAGCAAAAGGAAGTTGAAACAATATATATACATCATCAGAAGACTATTATTGTGGACGCTGATGCTGAAAATAACAGAAGAAAAATTGTAGCATTTATTGGTGGACTTGATTTGTGTGACGGCCGATATGATACTCCCCATCATCCTCTCTTTAGGTCACTGCAGACACTGCACAAGAATGATTATCACAACCCGACTTTCACGGGTAGTACTGGTGGCTGTCCGCGGGAACCATGACATGACTTGCATTCTAAAATTGATGGTCCAGCAGCTTACGATATTTTGACCAATTTTGAGGAGCGCTGGTTAAGAGCTGCAAAACCTACAGGGATAAAAAAGTTTAGGAGTTTGTATGATGATGCATTGCTCAAGATAGAAAGAGTTTCAGATATTACCCAGATGTTTGAAGCTCCTAGTGATGGTGATGATAATCCTGAAGCTTGGCATGCTCAGATATTTCGTTCAATTGATTCAAGCTCTGTCAAGGGATTTCCAAAGAAGCCAAAAGACGCATCGGAAAAGAATCTAGTATGTGGGAAGAATGTGCTGATTGACATGAGCATACATACAGCATACGTAAAGACCATTCGCGTTACGCAGCATTACATTTATATAGAAAATCAATATTTCATTGGTTCTTCATAAAACTGGAGCCAAAATAAAGACATTGGTGCTAATAATTTAATTCCATTAGAGATTGCACTGAAGATTGCTGAAAAAATAAAGGCAAACGAGAGGTTTGCAGTATACATAGTTATTCCAATGTGGCCAGAGGGTAATCCAACAGGTGCTGCCACTCAAAGGATTCTATTTTGGCAGCATAAAACAATGCAAATGATGTACGAGACAGTTTACAAGGCTTTGGTTGAAGTTGGGCTCGAAGCAGCGTTCTCACCACAAGACTATTTGAACTTTTTATGTCTTGGAAATCGAGAAGCCATAGATATACATGAGAATATTGTTGTGTCTGGAATTCCTCCTCCACCTCATCTCCTTCTCCAGCAGCAGCAGGACAACATCAAGAGAGTGTTTAATCCGAAGTTATTGTGCCGCTCTGCATCGGGTGAAGGCCAATACCTGTAGAGCTATAAAAAAAGCAATAAGCTCATAAGTAGCGCATCTTTTCGGCAACGGATCTCGCATAAGAACAAGTTTCAACAAAACGTAATTGGAGTAAAGATGTCTAGAGTAACATAGTCATTGACAATTTACCTTCATGGCGTATCAAAAGGTTGCTTTACCAGAATGCAAGAATGGTCTGCATCAAGAAACCGTGAGCATAGGTTCGTATCCACATTAAGACCATACACCTTGACAGAGATCCAACTTTCAAGTCGCGCACACCATTATGCCAGCCGAGAACAAATAATGAACTCCCTCGTCATGCCAAGTCCTCCACGAGCGCGTACATGAATAAAAGGTGGTTAGTATAATATACAAGCCATAATCAGTTCACAATGCAAAAAAAAGAATGAGATCCTTCGTTTCAATAGAGCAGCCATGGTGAAGGGTCCTGGTCTCTACACCGACATCGGCAAGAAAGCCAGAGGTCTGTTGTGCAAGGATTATCACAATGACCAGAAGTTCACTATCAAACATTGACTTGCCTATTGGAGTTGCTATAACGTCCTCAGGAACGAAAAGTGTTATTGGAACTAATGCTCTTGCTTTGGTGACGATCTTTCTTTTTGATAACCAAACTTGGGGTACTTACAAAATCCAGAGCTGCTGTCGAATTTTGTCAAAGATAACTTGGTTGGGTCATTGACTCTAAATGAAAAAAGGTGATCATTGGTTAGTATAAAAACAGGCCATAACAGTAAGAGATGCACAATGAGACGCTTAAGATTGAATCCCTGATTTACCTGCCAAGCCTTGATCGCATCCGCAAGATTGTAAGGCATCATACCACTCCACGCCAAGTTGAGGTCGGTACATGAAAATCAACACAAAAACGAAAAGTTACCATGAGAACTTTCAACAGCAAGAATACACATCAGCAAAATGAACAAAACAATTAAACCAGAAAGAAATTATGGTTTTAGCAGTTAGAATGCGACTTAAACACTCGTTCAACACAAACCTTTTACCGTAGTTAGCCGAACTACGGCTGCTCTGATTCTTCATTCTCTTCTAAATGTAAGATACGTAGGCACAAGATTGCGATGATCTTGGCGAGCACAATCCCCTCTTTTTCCCGTAGTCCCACGAACTACGAATGCTCTGATTTTCCACTTCTTAAAAGTGAAGATACGTAGGCACAAGGGCCCCAATCCTTGGCGAGCACCCTGTCTTAAAACCACCCATTCCCCCTATAGGAGAAACCTTAGAAGAAAACAAACAAGGGTAGATAACTTTACTTTTGAATCGATCAAGAGGTTCCCGTTGAGTACAACGGACGTAGAGGGTGCTAATACCTTCCCTCAGCGTAATCGACTCCCGAACCTAGAATATTGGTTGCAATGACCATGTTCTTATCTCCTTTAAGATTTTATCGATATTTTCCTATTCCATCCTTGGAATGAATAAAATTCGGTGGCGACTCTGTTTCGAACAGTATTTTCCGCGGCCATCGCGAGGATCGTATTTTTCGAGGTACGACAAATGGCGACTCTGCTGGGGACACGCATAGCCCTATGCAAGAGAGAGTTAAGCCTAATTTGACTCGATTCGAGAGTACTAATCTTTTCTTAACTGTTTTCTTTATGCTTTCTCTCCTATTGTTTATTTATTGCTTTCTCTTTCAATTGTATGTTGTTTATTTTATCCGCTTGCTGGATTCGGGGATAACATCACAAGTAAAGCTCTACACCCGAGCTTTGGAAAAAGAAGAGAGAAAACATAGTTTAGAATTAGTAGTGATTAGTGCTAGTCCCCAAGGACTCGCTCCTTGTGTGCCTAGCATGAAAGCTCCTCCAGAATAGACCTTTTCGTAGATCCTATCGTAACGCAGCTAGCCTGTTGCACGATTTGATTCATGAAGGGTCCATGACTCTGGGAACCACTCTTAGAACCGGTTTCTATATTGGTAGTCGTGTAGTGTTAGTCTCTGAGGACACGCTCCTCGTGTGCCTGGCATGAGGGCTCCGCTCAGGAGAGACCCTATCGTACTCTCTTTATAATACAGCTAGCCTGTTGCATAATGTTGATGCGGTTGGTGTCCGTGATCTTGGGAACTTTATATGTCAACATAGAAGCTATCCTGTGAGTGGGTATGTGGCTAAAGAAAATAGAGCTTGCCTAGTGTAACCTATCGGTTAGGGAGCTTTGACCTGCTTATATTATCCTGGATCCTGCCTGCATTGCATTCGCATGTCATTGCATATGCATTTTACTTGCATTCCAAAACCAAAAAGCTCATCCATCCTTTGTCTATAATCCATAGTTGATTTCCTGACACGCGTGTTGGACTTGAAGCAGTGCTAGAAGACTATGGAACACTTGAGGCAAAATCAATTTGAGCTGAGAAAAGACGAGAATAGCGGGGAAGGCAGGATGAAGCAGACGCCAGAAGTGGGAAGAAGAAAGGAAAAGCTTCAAGAAGGTACCACAACTAGGAGTTTTACTCCCATATTTCATTCCACTCCACAGCCTCTTGGTTTTTATCCCCAACCATTTCTTCCAAAGCCTCGGAATCAACGGTCATCACCTGTTCTATCCCAGGAACAGGGGAATCTAAACCAGAGAGGCGTCAAGAAGTCTCAATCACGCCCTATTCACGACCCTATTCCTATACCGTGTGGACAAGTGCTCTCGAACCTGATTTCGAGTTCATTAGTGGCACCCATATCCCTCGGGCCAGCTCGTACTCCTCCTCCACCTGGATATGATCCTGATGCACAGTGTGAGTACCATAAGGGAGCGAGAGGGCACTCTATTGAAGGTTGTTGGTCATTCAAGAATAAAGTTCGAGAGCTAATTAATAACAAGCGCATAGTCTTCGAGGAAGACAATCCAGGGGCAGAGTGTGGGTATCATACTGGAACCATAGGGCATGCTGTCAAAGAGTGTGAAAGCTTTCGAAACAAGTTGCAAAGATTGACCAGAAAGGAAGACCCTATCCCAAATGGTTCAACTCAGAGATCTGGCAAAGAGGAAGTACAAGAGTTTTGTGGACCAATCAGAATCCGATACCACAGGGAAAAGGTTGAGTTTTTGGCAGATGAGATGTCTTTATCCTCTGATAATCATGTGGAGACCATGATTTCAAGAGAGGAGATGGAAGAGAAGTCTAAAAGGGTTGTATTTGCTGAAGAGACCTCGAAAAGTCACTTGGGAGAGCATCATACCGATACTGAGGAAAATGATGACATCCACCTTTGGATCCCAAAAGGACAGCCAACAATACCTAGGGAACCATGTCAGAAACCTTGGATTGCTCCCTATGCAAATCAACGGGCGTATGGCCGAGGAAATTAGGATCCACGCCAGAATCAAAACAGGCCTCGCAATAATTTGGGAAGAAGGAACGCGCCTCTTCACCCAGTTCCTGTACCGCACACTCAGCTTCTGCCACATTTGATTCGAAATTCACTAGTGGAGCCTAAATCTCTCAAGCCAGTGCCAGAACCATACCCTCCTGGGTATGATCCCAATGCACGTTGTGGATACCATGCTGGATCAATGGGGCATTCAACAGAAGATTGCAAAGCTTTTCAGGCTAGGGTGCAACAATTGATTGACCAGGGATGTATATCTTTTCAAGAAGGGAGTTTGGTTGTGCGTGTCCGCCTCGCACCTGAATGAGTTTGGGGACTTCAAGACGCATCTTCTCAAGCCAACTGATCAAGCAAGAAAAGCCCAGTTCCTCCATGCTGGCATTTTTTAGATCATGTTTTTTTATGCATTTGTAGTTTCTTTTCTGTTAATTACTACTTGCTTTTAGACATTGTTTCGTATTAATGGTATTGTTAATTATGCATGTTTTTGATCAAATCCATTCGTATTCATTCACATTTTCTCACTTATTGCAAAAAAATCATTAAAAAAAAATTTCACTCCACTTCTTTTATCGCACTGCTGTTTAGCGAAAATTTGAGGGAGGATGACGAAAACTAAATACCCATAATTGCTGATAGTATGCTTTTGGATAAAATTCCGCTGATGATGTACAGGCATTGTTTCAAATCCCCAAACACTGGAGAGATAAGGAGTTAGTCCCTAGTTAACCACTTCGAGCCTAGAAGTAGGAGTTTCCTTCGGATTTCTAAACCCTTATGCTTAACCTGGGGCATGGGTAGTATTTAGTTAACTTGATTACGCACTCGAATCACGAGATAAAATCCAAGAGATTACGATTGTCTATCAATGACCAATGACTTGGCAGTCACAGACCCTTCAAAAAATATATATAATAAAAAGCCCGCTAAGTCAAACATCTCAAAAGGAGACTTAGGCAAAAATCAAGGCAATCCCGATGGATCTGACAAGCAAAGTCAGTCCATGCAAAAGTTAGGGATCAAAAACAAAACCAAAAAGAGGTTCTCAGACTCTCGACAAAAACAAAATAGGATTCAGTGGCTACCCAAATCAAGGGGCACTGACATCCATCAAAGAACAAATAAGGTGACTGACATCTCGAGCAAGCCTTGAAACACCGTCAAACAGGTGCAAAATTAACTGAACGTATGACTGAAGATCATTAAGAAGAAGGGGTGGGTACAAATCAAATTTTGAGCCTTATATCCTTTGTTTCTATAACTGTGAACCAGACCACGATACAACCCTCAAAAGACCTAATTGAGGCGGAGTTTATTTTGAAAGCATACTACAGCGAGGTTGTGTAACCTGACTCCTACACATTTGCTAATCTTATAATGTGGTGTCATATTCTTGCTATATCTTTCACACACCAATTAAATCAGCATTGCGTTTGGAATAACAGTCCACTCGTCACACACGGTCACATCATTCTAATAAATGATCCTTTTAAATTATGCATAAATGTCGCATTAAAATTAACATTTTTGAATGAACGATTTTTAATTGAAAATTAGTAATCGGCATAATGGAAATTCCAACAAAGTGCAATCAAAAAGGAACTTGATCACTCATTGGTGTGGACATGAATTAAGACTTTCTCCTAACCTTACGAATCTGGGGCAAGTCCTTCTGAGGTTTAAACCGGGGCAGATCACTGCAAGGTTCAGACACTGGGGCAAAGGGGTTCAAGCCATATCCTGGTATAATCATCGCCAAAGTTCTCATCCCAGAAGAAAGTCCTTCAAACACCCGACATACTAGGGCAAACTGTTTGAACTTGGGGCAAACTAGCTTATGGTAGGAGGTCAACAAGCGTCAAAGGCCTTGGGGCAGAGCAAAAGCACGACTAATACGCATTGGTTAAGTCGCTACGCTCGTGCAATCCAAACGCATTGGTTAAGTCGCTACGCTCACGCAATCCATATGCATTGGTTAAGTCGCTACGCTCACACGATAAACACGCATTGGTTAAGTCGCTACGCTCGTGCAGTCAAAATGCTTTGGATGAATCGCTACGCTCAACATGTGTAAGCCGTCATGACATATCAGCTAGGAGCAAGGTTCTTACAAGAACAAGTATATCATTTCTGCAAAGGATCCAACTTGGAACACCAAGAGTATCCGCATCGGTCGTCTGATTGTAGCACTGCCAGAAGTTGTGTGTCAGGAAGTCAAATCCTTTTATCAATAAAAGTCTAATCTCGCTTGGCACACCCCACATAAAGTCCAATCATTTATTGGCAACCACAAAAAGCCACTCCGATTGGAACCTTCAATTCACCCTAAAAGTCCAGTTTTCATTGGCAACCAATAAAAGTCCACCCTCGATGGGATCCTCATAAAACCAAAGTCCAAACCCGTTTGGTAACTACCAAGTCCAGTCCCTGGTGACATCCCTGGCAAGATTTTATCCCCAGCGTACCTGATCATGTGCCTTGTCATAAGCATACAACATCATATCATAATCATATTAAGCATTTGCACATCACTTGCATACGCATTTTGCATTCCCTAGCAGTTGCATTTTTAGTTGCATGTTTGTGCGTCATAACGCATAATGTTGTTATCCCCATTCGCATTATGTGGCATAACAGCATAGCAGGATCCAGGATCGGTTCACAAACATCTTGGCCAGTCCTCCAGTGAAGTTGGCAGTATGACTCTGAAAAGAGTTAATACCCCACGAGTTCAGAGAATTCTACTCCCCAGAAAGTCATTCTTCAACCATGCAGTTGATGATGGTAATCCCCAGCAACTATTGCTCTGGTGGCCCCCAAGCAGAGGTACTCTTAAAAAGTTTCTTGAAGGCTTACCCTGCAGAGTTTGCACAACGGTGTTCCTACAATAGGAATTTTGGCTCAACTATCCCCAACAAATTTATATTCCGAGACACTACTTTGGTATCGCGAAGGACCTTAACGAATGAGGGACTGCTTCGACCACCCAAAGGGGTTCGTTTATACCACTTTGGTATCGCGAAGGACCTTAACGAATGAGGGACTGCTTCGACCACCCAAAGGGGTTCGTTTATACCACTTTGGTATCGCGAAGGACCTTAACGAATGAGGGACTACTTTGACCACCCAAAGAGGTTCGTTTATACCTACTTTGGTATCGCGAAGGACCTTAACAAATGAGGGACTGCTTCGACCACCCAAAGAGGTTCGTTTATACCACTTTGGTATCGCGAAGGACCTTAACGAATGAGGGACTGCTTCGACCACCCAAAGAGGCTCGTTTATACCACTTTGGTATCGCAAAGGACCTTAACGAATGAGGTACTGCTTCGACCACCCAAAGAGGTTCGTTTATACCACTTTGGTATCGCGAAGGACCTTAACGAATGAGGGACTGCTTCGACCACCCAAAGAGGTTCGTTTATACCACTTTGGTATCGCGAAGGACCTTAACGAATGAGGTACTGCTTCGACCACCCAAAGAGGTTCGTTTATACCACTTTGGTATCGCGAAGGATCTTAACGAATGAGGGACTGCTTCGACCACCCAAAGAGGTTCGTTTATACCACTTTGGTATCGCGAAGGACCTTAACGAATGAGGGACTGCTTCGACCACCCAAAGAGGTTCGTTTATACCACTTTGGTATCGCGAAGGACCTTAACGAATGAGGGACTGCTTTGACCACCCAAAGAGGTTCATTTATACCACTTTGGTATCGCGAAGGACCTTAACGAATGAGGGACTGCTTCGACCACCCAAAGAGGCTCGTTTATACCACTTTGGTATCGCGAAGGACCTTAACGAATGAGAGACTGCTTCGACCACCCAAAGAGGATCATTTATACCACTTTGGTATCGCGAAGGACCTTAACGAATGGGGGACTGCTTTGACCACCCAAAGAGGATTGCTTATACTACTCTGGTATCGCGAAGGACCTTATTAGATAAGGGATCGCTTCGACTACCCAGAGAATGTCAAATTATCTTATTTATCTTTCGCGTCCTGCTACCCCGTTCTAGTATATCTCACTGCAGTTTACTTGCTTATCGGACAAATTTTGGGGTCTTTTTGTATCTAATTGACTTCAACCTTAAAATGAATGCCATACAGCAGTCCATTCTCTCAGGTTTAAGGCAATTAGATTGGGGCATCTGTCATACCCCAAATTTGTCCTACTTCATTATTTAAGGAATGCTTTACTACATCACGACTTCTGACCATGATTCTCTAAGGTTTCGTTTATAAATACCATGTGTGTACACGTTATGGTTATAATCCCTAGCAATTTACGATGAAGAATACGCCTTCAGCCCCTTATACCCAAACTCATGTGTGTCCTCGTTCTCACGATCAGATGGATATGATGATTGGATCTATTTTCGTAACATAATTGTTGTTCAAAGACATCACATGGTACTTCTAGGCCCAGTCGTTTGCTTCAAGCTTTGTTCAAGTTGGTTGGAAACGTCTAGCTATGTTTGGATTCTAAATCAGTTTGTGACAAACTTAGATTCAGCTTACAAATTTCAAGACCATATTTCTACATTTTGGTACTGAGTGTTGCAAAGGCCAAATTTGTGGAATTTAGTTTCAAGCCATAGGTGTGTTAACTTCAAGTCATGTGTGAGCTGCAACCTTATTTTACAATTATGTTTAAACTATTCATAGCCAATCTCGACTTGATAGCCTTCAAGACATTTCGATGTTAAGATTGATTCAGAATCATTTTTATGAATGTTTGTTCACAAGGACTAGTGTTATGTTTTGCTTGACCAGCTAACGTTGAACTTGCTTAAATCATAAGTCAAGCATTATGGATAATTGTGTTAAAAAGGGGTGAAATTTTTTTTTTTCACAACAACCTATTGTTTAATTTGCTACCAAGGCATGCAAGCCCATTCCAGTTCAAGAGGCGTAAGGACCTCTTGATAATATCTAAGTTGTCCTTATCCTAAGTGCACGACGGAAGGAATTCAAAGAGGAAAAAGCAAGTTCTATTAAATACCATGTTCAGTGGCAAGTTCAAAACTAAACTATAATATTACAAAGGATTCAAACATTGTTACGGGGCGACATTGTGCCCACAATTTAAACAAGCTAATTAACAAAACCGTGACTCGACCAAGACTTAAAGATTTGCAGTCATACAGAAGACCTCATGTTCCTTGGCAACGGAAATAACGGAAATTAGTGATGTTGCATTCATCCCTCCATGAAGATCATCATAAGCCCTTACTTTCTCAAGATTTCGGTCCCTAGAGTTTCAAGTTGTGGCAGCGGTTCCTTAACAAAGATAAGATCATAGGATGGTGTCATGGCAACTCATGATGAGAAAACTCGACGATTTTTCAAGCACTCTTTTGTGCAAGTGCTACTTTGTCCTCGCATTGGTGGAAAACGATATAGCTGGGCCAAGCAAAAGGAAGTTGAAACAATATATATACATCATCAGAAGACTATTATTGTGGACGCTGATGCTGAAAATAACAGAAGAAAAATTGTAGCATTTATTGGTGGACTTGATTTGTGTGACGGTCGATATGATACTCCCCATCATCCTCTCTTTAGGTCACTGCAGACACTGCACAAGAATGATTATCACAAGCCGACTTTCACGGGTAGTACTGGTGGCTGTCCGCGGGAACCATGGCATGACTTGCATTCTAAAATTGATGGTCCAGCAGCTTACGATATTTTGACCAATTTTGAGGAGCGCTGGTTAAGAGCTGCAAAACCTACAGGGATAAACAAAGTTTAGGAGTTTGTATGATGATGCATTGCTTAAGATAGAAAGAGTTTCAGATATTACCCAGATGTTTGAAGCTCCTAGTGATGGTGATGATAATCCTGAAGCTTGGCATGCTCAGATATTTCGTTCAATTGATTCAAGCTCTGTCAAGGGATTTCCAAAGAAGCCAAAGACGCATCGGAAAAGAATCTAGTATGTGGGAAGAATGTGTTGATTGACATGAGCATACATATAGCATACGTAAAGACCATTCGCGCTATGCAGCATTACATTTATATAGAAAATCAATATTTCATTGGTTCTTCATACGACTGGAGCCAAAATAAAGACATTGGTGCTAATAATTTAATTCCATTAGAGATTGCACTAAAGATTGCCGAAAAAATAAAGGCAAACGAGAGGTTTGCAGTATACATAGTTATTCCAATGTGGCCAGAGGGTAATCCAACAGGTGCTGCCACTCAAAGGATTCTATTTTGGCAGCATAAAACAATGTAAATGATGTACGAGACATTTTACAAGGCTTTGGTTGAAGTTGGGCTCGAAGCAGCATTCTCACCACAAGACTATTTGAACTTTTTCTGTCTTGGAAATCGAGAAGCCATAGATATACATGAGAATATTGTTGTGTCTGGAATTCCTCCTCCACCTCATCTCCTTCTCCAGCAGCAGCAGGACAACATCAAGAGAGTGTTTAATCCGAAGTTATTGTGCCGCTCTGCGTCGGGTGAAGGCCAATACCTGTAGAGCTATAAAAAAAGCAATAAGCTCATAAGCAGCGCATCTTTTCGGCAACGGATCTCGCATAAGAACAAGTTTCAACAAAACGTAATTGGAGTAAAGATGTCTAGAGTAACATAGTCATTGACAATTTACCTTCATGGCGTATCAAAAGGTTGCTTTACCAGAATGCAAGAATGGTCTGCATCAAGAAACCGTGAGCATAGGTTCGTATCCACATTAAGACCATACACCTTGACAGAGATCCAACTTTCAAGTCGCGCACACCATTACGCCAGCCGAGAACAAATAATGAACTCCCTCGTCATGCCAAGTCCTCCACGAGCGCGTACATGAATAAAAGGTGGTTAGTATAATATACAAGCCATAATCAGTTCACAATGCAAAAAAAAGAATGAGATCCTTCGTTTCAATAGAGCAGCCATGGTGAAGGGTCCTGGTCTCTACACCGACATCGGCAAGAAAGCCAGAGGTCTGTTGTGCAAGGATTATCACAATGACCAGAAGTTCACTATCAAACATTGACTTGCCTATTGGAGTTGCTATAACGTCCTCAGGAACGAAAAGTGTTATTGGAACTAATGCTCTTGCTTTGGTGACGATCTTTCTTTTTGATAACCAAACTTGGGGTACTTACAAAATCCAGAGCTGCTGTTGAATTTTGTCAAAGATAACTTGGTTGGGTCATTGACTCTAAATGAAAAAAGGTGATCATTGGTTAGTATAAAAACAGGCCATAACGGTAAGAGATGCACAATGAGACGCTTAAGATTGAATCCCTGATTTACCTGCCAAGTCTTGATCGCATCCGCAAGATTGTAAGGCATCATACCACTCCACGCCAAGTTGAGGTCGGTACATGAAAATCAACACAAAAACGCAAAGTTACCATGAGAACTTTCAACAGCAAGAATACACATCAGCAAAATGAACAAAACAATTAAACCAGAAAGAAATTATGGTTTTAGCAGTCAAGAATCGACTTAAGGAAAACTACCATGGATTAGTTGTTGGCTTGATAACATTAGCTACAGGTTCATTTATTGAAACATCCAACACGCATATACAGCAGTAACCATAATGTGTGTAGCGGTAACCATGACGTGCGCGGCAGCTCCAGGTAATGCGACATGAACAACAAGAGCTCCACTGATCTGTAATAAATTTCCAAATCCAATGATCATCTTCACTCCTGTTATGCACATGAAAATAGAAGTATGTCATTAAGCAGGTGATAAAAGCATCTTAAAGCACGTAGAAGCAAATAATTGATTTCAAAGAAGAGAAGAGATAAAAGGTTTTAACTGCTAAACGTTAGAAAAAAGTTTTAACTGCTATATAGTGGTGTCACATATACCAATGAACCAGTTTCAGCAGCAGAGGCAACAACAGTTTCCTGAATCGCAAAACCTGACACTGCTGCAGCAACAAATGACTCAGCAGCTGGTGCGGCAGCCACAGGAATATCCACAATCATTTCAACAAGCTATTACGAATAATGGTGTAATTGCTTCGCACAGCAACTGGTAACTTACGCTCAGCTTCAACAACAGACACAATTAATCACCATTGCAGGTATTGCATCAAAGCCAGCAACAGAGGGTGACACCAAATCTTCCAATGGCTCAAATATCTCAACAAAACCTGCAGAGGTTTAATATAATAGCTGCGCCATGAGAAATCCACATCGCCTGAAGATTACAGCAAAAACAGTGTTACGAACCAAACAAGACGCATAATTGTTTCTGCAGTAATTCGGTACACCAGACCCAAGTCATGTCCACGGATACGTAAAGCAGAAAATTCAGTGCCTAGATATACCTGACATACATGAAGTCACCAAACCGGGTCCGTCAATGTTTCCCTTACGCTCAAAAGGGGATCACCCTCATTCTTACTTCAATACTTTTCTACCGCTGTTTTTCGCACCATACCAGGACCGTGCAAATGCTTCAAAATCTTCGATCAATCGGCGACAACAGCATTCCCTAATTAATAGCAGTCGTAAGTACCTTGCATTCGACAAAACAAGTCACAGTCAGTTCATAATGCAAAAACAATGAGATGACCAAAAGTGAGATTTTACGACCAATTTCAAAGTTATCCTGAGCCGGCTCTGAGCATCTGTATTAACGGGTCTTGTAAAGGCGGCAAAGGCGGTGTCACGGGAGCTGCAGGTGGGAGGATTGTGATGTATAGCCTGGATCATTCTTCGGGTACATGTGTGGTCAATACAGAATTCAATTGGAGCACCTACCAAGAGGGCAGGAGACTTTGAAAAATCCATGGCAATCCACACTTTAGGCCTGTGAATAACATCAACAAATGTTGATAAAAAACTACCACAAAAGAAGACTGATCCAAAACCGTGGTACAATGATAATGAAGGGTTCATGAAGAGGGAAAGAAAATGCGTGGGATTGTGCTTACGTAGGACTCATCACAAAGATGTGGACATCCCTCTTTTTTCAAAAACATCTCTTCAAATATTGGAATTTGTGCTAGTATTTTGGCATAACCATTTACCTGTCCTGCTCTAAGATAATAATGAAGTTCTGAACTGGTTTCTGTCTTCACAATAGAGTATATGGTGCTGCCTTTACTTTGTCGGGGAAGAGGTTGGCATGTTTTTATCCACTCCCCTTAAATCCTCAAAATTTCTGTTCTTCAAAGTTGCAAAACTACAGCTGTGATTCCTAAAACAAAGCAAAATACATAGGTTAAATCAAGGTATTGAAACATAGTAAATGGACAGGATTAAGCATTTCTTAAAAGAAAGAGCAGAATTTATAAATGCGGTCATAGCGAATAAAAGAACAATAAGCCTGGAACTGAATATGATTCTTCTTTATAAGAGCTTCTTCAGTTCCATTTCTTTTGCAATTGACAAATATTGCTTTTCCAAGAACGCTGAGTTCTATGCAAAGTATTTTAAAGCCTTCTACTCTTCCTAGTTTATCACCAAGTTCTACATCAGAGTTGGAGCCCAAGCAACGAAGCGCACGTGACATATCCGCTGCAGTCAATGATGACACTTCTAAACTAGAAAATAACAGACTAGTAGAGCATGCCGACGTTGTAGAAGTTGATTCTTGTCCATATGATATGACTGCAGGAACATGTTCAGGAAAAGAACGACAAAGACAAGAGGTTTTTAACAACAGAGTCTTGGCAAAAGTTGACATGATTCAATAGAAAAGTTAGTCATAGTTTCCCTAGAACATGAAACACGATTTAAGGAGCATGAATATAAGAACAAATTCCAAACCAAATCATACCACAGAGCTAAGAAAAAGCTAAGTTGCAACGCTCCAGGAATTCATTGGCACGAGATCACACAAAACGTATCTGCAGAACCAGAAATGAAAATGAGTCAATAGCCAATTTTTGCTCTTACAAAACTACGTCAACTTTATGCATTGCTGCTGTAAAAGAATAGAAGAAGTTAAATATACCATCCTTATGTGAGTCGAGAAGTAGGCGGTACATCATCTTTCCTCTCCTAGCCATGATATCTTATTGAAGTTCCATCCAACTATGTTGGCTTCACCCCTTGCAATGGTAAGGAATACATTCAAATAAGTCATACCAAGACATTCTAAAGTCAAAAATATTACAGCAGTAAAAGCCACATTTTCATAGTAAAAATTTGGGGTAAAAAAATAGATATTTTCACAAGTGGCTACAGACAAAGAACAAGTCACCATCACCTTGGTCCCCCCACCCAAATCTTTGTGCGAAACCTCTCTAACGGTATTGCAGGACCACAACCCACAACCTCACACACTTGAAGGAATATTCCTCAGGATTTCTCTAAAAAATCACACGTATGAGAACATTTTGAATCCTCCTATAAAAAGGGGACCTAATGATTAGTGAAGGGGGGAGAAAAAAACCCTAACGTTACCCTGTCAAAATCAATCCCTAACCTTTCCTAAAAAATTTTCCCAAACCTTCTCAGAGCTGACATTAAAGCTCTGACATCAAAGCTCTGCGCAAGGTGAGCTCAACCATATTCTCACGCCCTCTCATCAAGACACGGATAGAACACTAACCAGAAAATCAAACCAAAAGGAAGAAGAAGAGAAGCGGAAAAGATAAAGCACGAACCACCTACCTCGGGGATTCACCAGACTTGCTACAGGCTTGTAAGTTCCTTCTATTTTTACTTGATTTTTGTTCGTCTTCGTACGAGGACCATGATTTAGCTGCTTGATGTTTTGCTCTGTGTTGCTTTAACTTTGACGGAGGGTCTAGGGCTTTCCACGCTAAGAGTCGTTGTGTCTGATTTAGGGTTTTTAGCTGATAAAAATGAGATAGGATTTGGGGATTTTGCTCAAGATAAAGGGGGGTCAGTGTTTAGGGTTTGATGTTTTAGGTGTTGGATCGCGGGAGAAGGTGAGGGTGTCGACACCGGCCGCCGTATTTCTCCGGCCTTGTGGTTTGAATCAAGAGAGAAGGGGAATGGTAGAGAACGAGTGTTTGAATGAATTCTATGTGGATAACTTTGTTTGTTTTTTTAAAAGCTGATTATTGCACGTTGAAGGAAGTAATAGCCAAGCCCATATCCTTCAAAATGTTGACGGTGTTGTTCAAAAAAAGGGAGAAGAAAATCATTTATTATTATTGTTTATTGATATTACGATGATGCGCGTGCGTGTTAAGGTCCCTAGGACCATTCATTACTGTTTACCACTTTGACACCTTTCGTTGGAATTCAGTATATATTTTTTTTGTTTTTTTTACCTTACATTTAATGTGAAGGTTCATTGTCCCTTATATGCCATGTAATGTCCATTTGCTTCCCAAAAGTCTTGAATGAGGGTAACCGTTGTTTTTTTTTATATATGGCAAAGAGGCTCATGAACCGGGTTTGTATGTGTGGGCCTCATGCCTTAATGGGTTTTTTATTCCGTTTGGGCCGCAGGATCCTCTTTTGGGCTCATGATATTTTCATATGAATTATACTCATAATATGACGCTAATGAAGCAATTAAGGTTTAAGCTTATTAAAATTGGAAAAACATTATGTTACTTAAGTTTTTAAATATTGGTTTCACTAATTAATTATGTAATTATTTTTTTTAAAATTTATGAAATTGTTATTTTTGTTATTTGCTCATTATAAGATTATTTGATAAATGGTCATGATGATTGATTAAGTAGATTGGGTATTTTTTGGTATTGAATTCTTATTCCATTTAGTTTTGATGTTGATAATGAAAGTGTTGGATCCTTGGGGTCTAGCACTCTTTGGGTCCTTAAACGACCGCTCTCAAGGTGCACACCTTGAGGTGTGGTTGCTTTGTCTTTCATCTTTAAAACTACCCAACTTTGTTAAAGCGCTCGAAATTCGCAAACCCTAATTCGAGCAATATTCCAACCCTAGTTTAACCCACATACGCTAATATTTCTAAATTATTTTCCTAAATGAATTACGAAAGGATCGAGTTCTTGGAGTCGCGCATTCCTCGAATTCGAGAGTGACTACTATTGAGGCGTATGCCTTGAATGGTGTGTCGTTCGAACTTTCGTTTCTAAAACATTTCTCGTAATTATTTGGACAAGTATATTCACTGTCCAACAAACATATTTTATAATTAATGGGATGAAAAAGATTGTCGTTGGGATCTGGCATTCCAACGATATCCCGACTAATTGGTTGTGAGGCCGACGTCTTGCTTATCAAATAGTCGTCATTCCTCCTAAATATACAACCCGTCTAAACCCCGTTTCTCACCCTCGCATGATCGGATCTAAAACTGCCTCAATACAAACCCTAGCATGTCTCTAAACCACACGTAAAATTCAAACTATTTCTTAACTAAACTGCGAAAGAATTGAGTTCTTAGAGTCTCGCACTCCTTGAATTCTTGAGTGACCACTCTTGGGGCGTACGCTTTAGGTTGTGGTTCGCTCAACCTTTCGTTTATAAAACACGTGCCCTAACTATTTGGACAAATATTGTCATTGTCCATTCAAATACAATTTCATAATTAATTGAATGAAAAAGGTGTTGTTGGGATCCAGCATTCCAATAATATCCCGATTAATTGATTGCGAGGCCGACGTATCGTTTATCGAGTAGTCGTCATTCTCTCTTCAGATATTCAATCCAACTCTCTTCTCTCGCCCTCGTGCGATTGAAACTTTCTCAAACATATTTCATAATTAGTCGAATGAAAAAGGTGTCGTTGGAATCTAGCATTCCAATAATGCCCCGATTAATTGATTACGAGACCGACGTCTCGTTTATCAAAGAGTCGTCATTCTCCGTCAAATTACCTAACCAAACTCCTCTTTCTCGCCCCGCGCGATCGAAATCGTAAACTTATTCAAATATATCCTCTAACCAAAACATCCAATGCGATAAACACTAAATTCCTCGCCCTCGTGCGATCTCCAACCAGAACACCTTTTGTCAAGAACATTGTTTATTCCCTTCTTCCGCGCATAACAAACTCGAGCTTCAGCCTCCCCTAGCGAGCAGACAAGCCAACGTTTAGCAGTTAGAATGTGACTTAAACACTCGTTCAACACAAACCTTTTACCGTAGTTAGCCGAACTATGGCTGCTCTGATTCTTCATTCTCTTCTGAATGTAAGATATGTAGGCACAAGATTGCGATGATCTTGGCGAGCACAATCCCCTCTTTTTCCCGTAGTCCCACGAACTACGAATGCTCTAATTTTCCACTTCTTACAAGTGAAGATACGTAGGCACAAGGGCCCCAATCCTTGGCGAGCACCCTGTCTTAAAACCACCCATTCCCCCTATAGGAGAAACCTTAGAAGAAAACAAACAAGTGTAGATAACTTTACTCTCGAATCGATCAAGAGGTTCCCGTTGAGTACAACGGACGTAGAGGGTGCTAATACCTTCCCTCAGCGTAATCGACTCCCGAACCTAGAATATTGGTTGCGATGACCATGTTCTTATCTCCTTTAAGGTTTTATCGATATTTTCCTATTCCATCCTTGGAATGAATAAAATTCGGTGGCGACTCTGTTTCGAACAGTATTTTCCGCGGCCATCGCGAGGATCGTATTTTTCAAAGTACGACAGTCAGCCCACCTTCCGAAGATCACGGGGAAGTTGATCCAGGGTGAAGACCATGTGTTGGTCTTCACTACGCCATGTAAGCTCTGGCAATTACTTGTGTTGGGCATGGAAATCCGACCCAATGCAATGTAACTATTGGCCCTGCACTAGATGCATATTATAAACACCCTCTTTCAATAGAGGGTCAGGTATTCCATTCATTACACCTTCTCTATGTACTTGTTATCTCTCTAGTTTTGTTACTCACTTAAGCATCGGAGCATCTTGCAGGTACACCCTCTTTTCTCCACCACAACACCGATGAAGGCAGCAACTCACGATGCGTGGTAGGCTACTGACTCCTTTCTGACCAGGTACGATCAGATACCAATTAACAAATTCTTGATTGAGAAACGGAGTTTCTTGGGTGAACAATGAAACTACTAGAACAGAGAAAAAGAAAAGAAAGAAGGAGAATAAGATATTTTTGGCAAACTGTTTTCTATTCACTTTCTCATTTAAGGTTTACAAATGATTACAAATAAATAACATAATTAGCATCTCTCTACAACCTGAGAGATCTAGCCTATTTATAGACTAACTAGCTAACTTGTATTACAAGCTAACTAAATAATTGGATGCTTAACATAAGGCCTAATTTGACAATACATATTAAAACTAACTTCGATTATAATATGTAATACTTCGACAACACCATGCGGACCATCTCCGACTTCATGCTTGTCTCCTTTCGAAATCTGAAATTTATCCATGTCGACAATATTAGAGTTCAATCCAATAATATCACAAATCTCTACCTTGGAACAAACTCTACAATAATAGGGAATATTTTAGCTTTCATCATGCATCTTTATCAACTGCATACAGTGGAAAAACTTGCAACTCGGCAATGTCTTGATGATCATATCAACAACATTGTCATCAGTCGAAATCTTCAGCACTTGGACTTCTCCACACTCAATTATCTCTCTAATGAAGTGCAACCTTACAGCGATGTGCTTAGTTCGCCCATGATAGGCTAAATTCTTTGACAGATGTATTTCACTTTGACTATCAAATTTTTTTGATTCAAAGTCCACCATATTTGTTACTTTTTATAAAATTAAGGAATTGATTTGCTTTTTTTTTTGTTGTTAGAAGATTGTAGGTAAAGTCTTGGTGTGATACTTGTACAAAGATCTAACAATAGTGAAAAGATGAACTAGTATACATTATTGTGTTCATTTACTTTACTGCAATTTACTTTTTTGTTTATCATTCGTTCATTGTTCATAATTTTGAAAATTTTTAAGAAACCAAAAAAATATTAAATCTCAAAAAAATATCTTTAAAACTAATTCACCCCTCTTAGATTGTGAACTCAATACTTACAATGATCACCTCCAAGAATCCTAATATTCACATGTGTAGATGTTTTTGATTGGCTTCATTTTGTGGCAAAACATTGATGTATGTGTGAATGTCATGACTGATGTTATGACATACATAATGAGTGTACTGCAGGGTAAGTTTGGATAGCTAAGAGCAAAGTATGTTGGATGTCATGCTGGATGTTATGACATCATGCAGCTGACATCAGGGCGCGTGTTTTAGGTTCTGGTATATTGCATGAGGAAGCTCAGGCTATACTTTAGGAAACATTTTAGGAAGCTTAGTTATCTCAGGCAAAATGCCAGGCATTGATGAGGATAACCTTTGACCTAACTGTTTGTGCGCAGCTTAATGAAAAGAGGTCTTAATTGGGTTAAACCTAATTTCTACACTAAGGCCCAAGATCTTTCTGCTGCTTATAAATAACAAAGTAGCAATCCTAATTGGAGACAATTCTTGGTAGAGCTTTTGAGACAGAGAGTACAAAGTGTTTGTGAGTGAAGAATTCAGCCTGTGTACTATGATCTTCACGTGTGTTTTGTGTATTAGGATTTCTTGTGAGCCAAGCAATTATCAGCTGTATGATTGCATTGGACTAGTGTTTTTTGAGTTGTACTCTGATTGTGTCACTCTAAGATTTTAAGCATGAGTGTTGTGTCTCTTGATTGAAGCTGTGAAGCAAGATCACGACTTGTTTGAAGTGTGTCTTCATTTAATTTGTAACTTTAATTGGTTGATATCACTGTTGTGATTGAGGGGGGGTGAGTTGGTACTCAGGTCTAGTGTTATGTTGAAGTTGCATTGGGTAGGTCTTAAGTGAAGAGTGCAAACTGGTTGTTTGACTCTGAATTAATTCTGCTTATAGTGAATTTCCTCCCTGGCTTGGTAGCCCCCAGATGTAGGTGTGATTTGCACTAAACTGGGTCAACAATTCTCTGTGTTATTTACTACTTTCAGTTCCTGCTTTCAGTTAAGTTTAGTAGTATGTTCAATAGTGGATGTCATAACATCCGTTATAACATTAACTGTTTGGTACCTAGAATTTCAATTGGCATCAGAGCAGGCACCCTGCCTGTTATTTTCTGAGTGAGATCTTGGGAAGATAAATTCTGGTACTATGGACAAGGATATAGGATTCACAAATAGACCACCAATTCTGGATGGCTCTAACTATAACTACTGGAAACCTCGTATGATAGCCTTCTTGAAGTCTCTAAATAGCAAGGCATGGAGTGCTGCTAACTCAGGATGGGAACATCCGGTGAAGACTGATAAAGATGGATCACCTGTGTTAATACCTGAAGAAGAATGGAGCAAAGAGCAAGAAGCCTTGGCTCTTGGGAATTCTAAGGCCTTGAATGCTTTATTCAATGGAATAGATAAGAATATTTTCAGACTTGTGCATCATTGTGAACTGGCCAAAGAGGTTTGGGATACTCTCAAAACAACTCATGAAGGTACCTCTAAGGTCAATATATCAAGATTACAGATGCTAATCACTAAGTTTGAAAATCTGAGAATGAAGGAGGATGAGACTATTCATGAATTCTACATGAATATTCTTGAAATTGCCAATACCTTTAGAGCTTTAGGAGAAAAGATGTCTGAAGAAAAGCTTGTAAGGAAAATTCTCAGATCATTGCCCAAAAGGTTTGCCATGAAGGTTACTGATATTGAAGAGGCTCAGGATATAAGCAACATGAAGGTTGATGAACTCATTGGTTCTCTACAAACCTTTGAGATGGGGATGTGTGAAACTGTTGAAAAGAAGAACAAAAACATAGCTCTTGTGTCAAATACGGCAGAGGACTCAGATGAAGACAATGGTGGAAATGATGAAAATTTGTCAGAAGCTATAACTATGCTTGGAAGACAATTCAACAAACTGATTAAAAAAATAGATCAGAAGACCAAACCTAATGTCAAGAACATCTCCTCTGACATCAGCATAAGAGGTAAATATGAAGATAAGCCCAACCAAAGTAAAGGAATTCAGTGCCACAATGTGAAGGCTATGGTCACATTAGAGCTGAATGTCCCACCTATCTCAAGAAGCAGAAGAAAGGCCTAACTGTCACCTGGTCAGATGGAGATTCTGAGAGTGGATCAGAAGAAGAGTCTGCAAAACATGCCACTTCACTAAATAGTGTATATGTATATGATGATGATTCTATGAGATGAATTTTGATGAGCTTGCTTCTTCATATAAAAAGTTATGCATCAGAAGTGCAGAAGTATATCAACAAGGGGAGCAGCAGAAGAAACTCATAAGGAAGTTGGAGGCTGAGAAAATAGAGCATCTTGCAACAATAGACTCACTTAACAGTGAGGTCAGCTTGTTGAATTCTAAACTTGATCAGATGTAAAAATCAATTAGGATGTTAAACAATGGGACTGACACTCTAGAAAAATTATACAAAGTGGTCAGAAATCAGGAGACATATCTGGACTAGGATTTGTTGGTAAACAATAACCCATCTTGGGTTGCAAGAGGCCAAAGGTTGAAAATCAAAGGTCAAACCAGATGTCACGACCAATGTCACAACATCAGGGAAACAGAAGCAATAACCAGACCAAGAACAAATTCCAAAGGCATAGGTGTTACTATTGTGGAAGATTTGGGCACATAAAGGTTTTTTGCTTCAGGCTGCATGGATTTCCTAGCCACATGCACCAAGTCAAATCCAAACAGGTTGCTCCTATCAAGAAATGACAATGGGTTGCTAAAAATGTGGCTCTAGTAGCTCATACTTCTCTAAGGATGCCAACCAAAGAAGACTGATATTTTGACAGTGGATGTTCTAGACATATGACTGGGATAGAGAATCTTTTGGTGAACATCAAACCTCATTCCTCAAGTCGTGTAACCTTTGGTGATAAAGCTAGAGAAGAAATCAAAGGTGTTGGAAAACTAGACTATCCTGGTGTTCTAGACCTGGATAATGTCATGTTAGTTAAAGGACTAACCGTAAAACTTATTAGTATCAGTCAGCTCTGTGACCAAGGACTCAGTGTCAAATTCACTAAGGGTGAATGTGTTGTCACCAATAGAGAAGATGAGGAAGTCATGGGGGGATCTAGAGCTAAGAATAACTGTTACTTATGGGAGCCTAAAAATAAATTCAATGTCTTGACCAAGGAAGTATATGTGGAATAACCCAAGGGATTTGTTGAACCTAACCTGCCAAACCATGTATACAAATTGAGGAAATATCTTTATGGATTAAAACAAGCTCCTAGAGCTTGGTATGAGAGACTGACTGAGTTTCCCGCTGCTAATAGGTATAGGAAAGGAGGGATAGACAAGACCTTCTTTGTGAAGAATGAAGGTGGAAAACTCATGATTGCGCAAATCTATGTGGATGACATAGTGTTTGATGGAATGTCAGATAGCATGGTTAAACAGTTTGTCAATCAAATGCAATTTGAGTTTGTGTGGAGAGCTAACATACTTTCTTGGGCTGCAAGTCAAGCAAATGGAAGACTCTATTTTTCTATCCCAAAGTAAATATTCCAAAAACATAGTCAAAAAGTTTGGCATGAATAATGCGAGTCACAAAAGGACACCTGCACCCATACATCTGAAGTTAACTAAAGATGACAATGGTATGAGTGTTGACCAAGGCTTATATAGAAGTATGATTAGAAGCTTGTTATATCTAACATCCAGTAGACCTGATATTGCATTTGCAGTTGGTGTGTGTGCTACATATCAAGCAGATCCCAAGGTAAGTCACATAAATCAAGTCAAGAGGATTCTCAAATATGTGAATGGAACTTGTGATTATGGTATGCTATATTCTCATGGATGTGCCCCTATTCTATATGGGTATTGTGATGCTGATTGGGATGGGAGTGTTGATCACAGAAAAAGCACATCTGGTGGATGTTTCTTCTTGGGGAACAACCTCATATCATGGTTCAGCAAGAAGCAAAATTGTGTCTCCCTATCCACTGCTGAAGCTCAATACATAGCAGTGGGTAGCAGTTGTTCCCAACTGGTCTAGATGAAGCAATTATTGACTGAGTACAATGTTACTCAGGATGCCATGACATTGTACTGTGACAATCTGAGTGCTGTCAATATTTCCAAGAATCCAATTCAGCATAGCAGAACCAAGCATAATGATATCAGACATCACTACATAAGAGACCATTTGGAAGATAAAGTGATTACCCTGGAGCATGTGGCCACTGAACTACAGCTAGCTGACATTTTTACAAAGGCTCTAGATGCTGCTCAATTTGAGAATCTAAGAGGAAAGTTGGGAATTTGCATGTGTGAGGACTTATAACAATTACTGGAAAGAGGGAGTTTTCATTTTAAAATAAGCCTTATTGGGGAAAACTTGTGCCAACCCCTAACTTTAATGCATTCAATGCCCTTGACCACTAAAGCTCTTTATTCCATGCAATCGTGTTATCCCACTATACCTACAATTATCTCTGTTTTGCCTACTCTTCAGAATACGCCTCATCTCTTCAATTGTTCCCTTATCAACATCAAAATATCCTTCAATCAAGATGTTTCTCCATCCAAGAACCATCCCAAGTCCTTTGAAGATGCTCCTGGTACGACATCTCCTCAAGCTGGAAATTCCAGTCAACACTCCCAAGGTAATTCTTCTCTGACTGCTGATGAATTTGCTAGAATGAAAAACAAGGAAGGTTCTGCATATGTGGACAGATCCATTAGGGAACTTGTCACAAAAATTCTCCAGAAAGGACGTATAGTGTGAGGTATCTCCATCCCCTTGCTCGCATTGATCCACCTCACAGTTTTGATAATGTCCATGGCACCAATAGTGCAGCTGTGCCAGAGGAAGAGTCTGATGATAGTGATGAAGATGTCTCAACAGATATTGAAGACATTGTCTCCAGTTCTTCTAAGGAGGAAGATTAAATTTTCTGCCTTGATGGTTTGCTAATGGCGTGTTGGTGATGATGGTATGTTGGTGTGGCTAGTTTGTTTCTTTTTGGTTAGTTTTTATTTTCTTTTGGTGGATGCCTTAACGAAATGAGATATTTGTTGTGCTCTTCATGAGCTTTGTATTGTAATAACCCTTTAACTCTGTGTTTCCAACCTTATTTGATATATGCTAATTCATTAGTAGGATCATAATTTTGTGGCTAAAAGGGGGAGAAATAGTTGTTATCAGCAAGGTGTGTTGTGTGTGTAGATGTGTAGGATGTGTTGTGTGTATGCTTCACAGGTGGAAGATTTGAGTTATGTTGTTGTGTTGAGTGTTTTACAGCTTTGTTGTTGTGCATGTTTACTCTAAACATGGTTGCAGGTGTATGTGTATGAGGGCTTGGAAGAATGTGTAACTGCGGGTTGTGCAGGTTGTGTTTGGATGATGTTGTGTGCATCAGCTGAGAGGGAGTAACACAAGATGTAGCAGGTGATGTTATTTGTTTTGTTGTGCAACATGTGTGATTCAGGATGTCATCCTGGATGTCTTGACATCCATAATCCAGAACAGTCTGGAT
Source organism: Lathyrus sativus (assembly GCA_963859935.3). NCBI lineage: Eukaryota > Viridiplantae > Streptophyta > Magnoliopsida > Fabales > Fabaceae > Lathyrus > Lathyrus sativus. The sequence continues at coordinate 663,552,108 of OZ012739.1, forward strand.
GATAGTGTGTCAACAGGTTGATCCTAAGTGGTCGGAAGCTGATATTGTTTGTGTGTGTAGATGACTCTGATATGGTACTACAACATGTGTGTGTTGATTGGTAGTTTTAGCTAGTAGCTTTCCTGCATAATTAGATATATGGTATGAACTTTCTGTTGCTTGTTCTCTGATATGATGACAACGTGGTTTAGCTAAAAATTTGCCAAAGGGGGAGTTTGTAGATGTTTTTGATTGGCTGCATTTTGTTGCAAAACATTGATGTATGTGTGAATGTCATGACTGATGTTATGACATACATAATGAGTGTACTACATGGTAAGTTTGGATAGCTAAGAGCAAAGTATGTTAGATGTCATGCTGGATGTTATGACATCAAGTAGCTGACATCAGGGCGCGTGTTTTAGATTCTGGTATATTGCATGAGGAAGCTTAGGCTATACTTCAGGAAACATTTTAGGAAGCTTATTTATCTCAGGCGAAATGCCAGGCATTACTGAGGATAACCTATGACCTAACTGTTTGTGCGCAGCTTAATGAAAAGAGGTCTTAACTGGGTTAAACCTAATTTCTGCACTAAGGCCCAAGATCTTTCTCATGCTTAAAAATAACAAAGTAGAAATCCTAATTGGAGACAGTTCTTGGCAGAGCTTTTGAGACAGAGAGTCAGAGTGTTTGTGAGTGAAGAATTCAGTTTGTGTACTGTGATCTTCACGTGTGTGTTGTGTATTAGGATTTCTTGTGAGCCAAGCAATTATCCGTTGTATGATTGCATTGGACTAGTGTGTTTTGAGTTGTACTCTGATTGTGTCACTCTAAGCTTTTAAGCATGAGTGTTGTGTCTCTTGATTGAAGTTGTGAAGCAAGATCAAGACTTGTTTGAAGTGTGTCTTCATTTAATCTGTAACTTTAATTGGTTGATATCACTACTGTGATTGAGGGGGAGTGAGTTGGTACTCAGGTCTAGTGTTAGGCTGAAGTTGCATTGGGTAGGTCTTAAGTGAAGAGTGCAAACTGGTTGTTTGACTCTGAATTAATTCTACTTATAGTGAATTTCCTCCCTGGCTTGGTATCCCCCAGATGTAGGTGTGATTTGCACTGAACTGGGTCAACAATTCTCTGTGTTATTTACTACTTTCAGTTCCTGTTTTCAGTTAAGTTTAGTAGTCTGTTCAATAGTGGATGTCATAACATCCGTTATAACATCAATTGTTTGGTACCTAGAATTTCAACATGAAAAACAAATTTTCTATTCATAATAAATTTACCATCAAAAGTATTTGATTACCCCAAAAAGTTTCATTTTACTTTGGACTAGCAATATACTGAATATTTTATAAATTTAATTGAATCCAACTTACACAATAGAAGTTACATAGGTAGACCCAATCTGTAACATTAACACATAATCATATTTATAATATTATTTCGCAGACTTTATTGTAAAGTCAAACTTAGAAACGAAACATAACATTGTATAAAGGTGTCCAGATCCAAACTAATCCAATTAAAAACCTTAAACCAATCCAAAAAAAAAAAACTGAAAAATAAAAATAAAAATATTATTGATTGTGTTTGGATGTCTTTTTTGTCAAATATGCTCTCACTCCTATGAAAAACCCATTTAACAACGGTTGGAAAAGATGTATAATCACGCGTTGTTATGTAGAGTGTCGTTGTATGTATGATAGTTACAATCAAGATCCAGTAACTGTTGTAATAAACTGGAAAGTGTGTGCCCTATCACAATGAGTTTTCCAAAATACCGTTGTGATAATAATAGTGGTCCTAGGTTCGATTCTCAGCTGCCCCGTTTTGATATTTATTTTTTTCTAGTCAGCATCCGAGATATTATAACGATTATGATATATAACCATTGTTAAATTTTCTGCAAAATTATAAAAAAAAATATTATCCTGCTTTTATAATTAATCCCATTTTTAACCTGTAATATTGTTCACCATATCACAATAGAAAATACAAATCACATTTGTGATAAAATTATCATAATAATATTAATTGTATCACATTCATAATATCATATAATTGTATCATATTCAATACATTATAACATCATCACATGAATCCAAGGTAACCAATACATCAACCATTACACCATCAGTCAACATAGAAACCTAATCAACTATAACTTATTTCTTCAGGATCTTCAATTTCAATTCGTCCTCCTTGGCTTTGTAGGTGTTAACCATCTCCTTCTCCTTATTCAAGTTCTTTACTAGTGAAGAAATTATTTGTTTTGTTCTAGGATCCATTTCCTCATCCAACCAAGCAAAGTGAGAGAGTTTTTTGTATCCTTGAATCTTATACATGCCACAGTCATAGAAATGGCGGTCTGGGTTTGAATTGGTCTATGCCGTCATCAACGAAGCGTCGAGACCACACTTGCATACGTACTTTGAACGACTTGAGGACCTGCTTTCATGGATACAACCGGACTACTGAGATATTTTAATGGAAGTATTTGATGGAAACTTGAAGAAACTGGGTGAGAAGAAGACAGAGAGTGACTGGGGGAAAAGAAGATGAAAAACAATTCAAAAGGATCAAGAACACAAGATATAATAAACAAAAACAACAACAAAATATAAAGTTCTGAGAACATTAATCAACAACAACAACATACAACAACATATAATAACACAAGATATTATGTAATGTTTCAAGATACACCTTTTTATAAATTAATCGTGGATGTCGAACAAATTATGAAGTTCATCTAGTTTATGAAGCTATGAAAAAGAAATATAAGGTGAATAAAATTTACACAATAGCTTAACACTTCTTGTATTTCTCTTCATAGCTACACAAACCATATGTATCATAGGCAAAGTATGCACCTTGTTAAGTGAAGACGAATCAGAAAGAAATGAGAACATTCACCAAATGAAAAAATGAGAACTCATTTTTAACAAGAAACGTAAATAAAATCAAAACATAAGTTTAATGAATGAACCTCAAGTTAGCGATTGGTGAAGGCCTATCTGAAGGTTGAAGTATGTTTAAAAAGTGACATGGATGTTAGGGTTATGTTGTGAGAGAGAAGAGTGAAATATGTTAGAGTTTTCTTTTGATAGAAACGACTATTATGCATTGAACGATAGAAACTTTCGCTTATATACTAAAAAATATCACTTTTTATCACGATTAGAAAGAAAAACCGTAATGCAATTTTCAAATTTTACAACGTTTGTATTGTAAAACCGTGGTTAAATAACTTTCAAATTTTACAACGGTTGGTTTACTTTACCGTTGTAAAATCATTTACAATTTATTTTTTTAAATAATGGACTTAAGTGACACACGCTTAATGTACTATATAAAATGGAAAAATATAGTTGTTGGGAATCGAAGTTTGCTACATATCATTTATTACTACGGTGTTTCAAGACAACCGTAATTAATTTACTGTTTATAAATCCAGCTACTCACTAGACGCGAAAATTTTAACTTATTACAACGGTGTATATGAATCCGTTGTAAACTTGTCGTTGTTGTTTGCGCATTTTGTTGTAGTGTCTGATGATATCGAATTTCAAATTGATTTTTTAAAACTAGTCCAAATTGAACAAAACCACGTGTATATTTATTTTAATACTTATTTATTTATTGTACGTGACAAAATATTGACGGTTAAGAATCAACACGAGGAAAAAAATTAGTGTAGCAGCAGGGATGAAAATTTTGCACTGAATATGTGGTAAGATTAGAAGATATAAGATTAAAAATGACAATATTAGAGAAATTGTTGGGGTATTACCTCTAGTGAAAAATATGATAGAAAATAAACTTAAATTGTTTGAGCATGTAGAGATAAGACTGATAGATTTTATTGTAAGGATAGTTGATCACATAGATATGAGTCAAACAACTAAAGTTAGAGACAAACATAAAAAAAAAACTATAAGAGAAACTATTATGAAAAGATATTGAGATTAACGAATTGAAAAAAAACATTATCTTGAAAAGAACATTGTGGCGGGATTTGATCTATTTATCTGACAACACTTAGTGGAATAAGACTTAGTTGTTGTTATTGTTGTGTATAATATGTTGGTGCAAAGGTGAATAAATGATGAACAGAGGAAATATTCTATTAAGAATGACGGCTACAAAAACATGATTAAAAGTTACAATGATTGTCACCCTATTTATAAGCTAAAACTAGGGTTACTAGAATAAGATAAAATACTAAAATACCCTCTAACAAACTTAGGGGCTAAGAAAATAGTACAACTAAATAAATATGAATTACTATTAATATTCTAATACCATCCCTTAATTCATATTCCATCAAAACTTGTAACACCAATTCCATCCCTTAGTCTAAGAAATTGATCAGTCTTGATAGCTTTCGTCAGAACATCTGCCAACTGCTTCTGAGTGCTGCAGCGTACAACTTCTAACACTCCACTCTGAACTTGGTGTCTCAGAAAATGATACTTGGTCTCAATATGCTTGCTTCTCCCATGCAACACTGGGTTACTGGCAAGATTGATTGCAGACTTATTGTCAATCATCAACTTCAGAGGTTTGTCTACTTTAATCTTCAGATCCTGCAACAGATTCAGAATCCACACAGCTTGGCATGCAGTAACAGCACCTGCAATGTATTCAGCTTCACAGGTTGATAACGCCACAACAGGTTGCTTCTTTGAACAACAAGAAATGGAACCTCCCAAAAATTTGAACAAGTACCCAGATGTACTTCTTCTGTCAACTCTGTCTCCACACCAATCAGAGTCTGAATAACTCAGAAGTTCTGACTCATTATTTCCTCCAGAGGGAAATAACACTCCATACTTCAGAGTTCCTTTGATATACCTCAGAATCCTGACAGCAGCTTGATAATGGGACCATTTAGGTTTACTCATGAACCTACTAACCATCCCAACTGAGTAGCAAATATCAGGTCTGGTATTGCACAGATACCTCAGAGAACCAACCAACTGTTTGAAGGTTGTAGCGTCCACATCCTTTCCTTCAGAGTCTGAATCCAGTTTCTGATTTGTATCAGAAGGTGTGACAGCCATCTTACAATTCTTCAGATCAAATCTCTTCAGAAGTTCTAATTCATACTTGAGTTGATGCAAAATGATACCTTTCTCAGAATATCTGAACTCCATCCCTAGAAAGTATGTCATTTTTCCTAGATCAGTCATTTCAAATTCATTCATTAGAACCTTCTTGAACTTGGCTATCTCCTGTTCAGAACTTCCAGTTAATAGTATATCATCCACATATAAACATACCAGAGTCATATTGCCTTCAGAAGTATGCTGAATATAGACACCGTACTCCATCTCACATTTCTAAAAGCCTTGCTTCTTGAAAAATGAATCAATCTTCTGATTCCAAGCTCTGGGCGCTTGTTTCAATCCATATAGAGCTTTGTATAATCTGTACACCATCCTTTCCTGATTCTTTTTCACAAATCCAGGAGGTTGTGACACGTAAACTTCTTCTTCTAATGGACCGTTCAGAAATGCAGATTTTACATCTAAATGCATCAGAGGCCAATTCCTGTTAGCAGCTATTGCAATCACCATTCTGATTGTTTCATGTCTTGCTACAGGTGCAAACACTTCAGAGTAATCCAGCCCAGGTTTTTGTAGAAATCCTCTGGCTACCAACCTTGCTTTATGTTTGCCAATTGAGCCATCTGGCTTTAACTTCTGCTTGAAAACCCATCTGACGTTGATGGCTTTCTTGTCTTTTGGAAGTTCTGTCAGCTTCCAAGTCTTGTTTCTCTCTATAGCATCAAGTTCTTCTTTCATGGCCTTCAGCCAGAGCTTCTGCTTAAGAGCCTCCTCTATACTTATAGGTTCAGAGTCTACTAACATGGCACACTGAATAACTTCTCCTTCAGAGTCTACTTCAGTGTCTTGCAGCATGTCGAATTCTGCAAATCTTCTGGGAACGCTTCTGATTCTTTGTGGTCTCTGAACTTGTTCAAAGTCTTGAGCTTCAGAGCTTCCAGCTTCAGATGGTTGACTTCCTCTAGAGCTTTGACCATCTTCAAGATCTGGCATATTTTCAGAGTCTTGGCCATCTTCAGAGTCTGAATTTCCACCAGAATCTAGATTACCATCAGAGTCTGGATCATTAGAGTCACCTTCATCTTCTGAGTCTTATCTAGAGTCAGAATCACTATCAGAGTCAGAATCAACGTCAGAGTTTACTTCAACTTCAGAAATTCTTAACTCTGACCTTTCTTTAGAAGTTCTAACATCAGAATCAGATTGAGACTTATCCCAATTCCAAACTTCTGATTCGTTCACAATCACATCTCTGCTGAATTCAATTTTATTGGTTTCTGGACAATAGAGCTTGTATGCACCTGTACTGTGGTACCCTATCAGAATCATCACTTTGCTTCTATCATCCAGCTTCTGTCTTCTGGCTTCTGGAACATGTTTATAGCAAACAGAACCAAACACCTTCAGATGACTAACACTTTGCTTGTCTCCAGTCCACTTTTGCATAGGAACTATTTCCTTCAACTTCTTCGTAGGACATCTGTTGAGTACATACGTTGCAGTGGCAACAGCTTCTCCCCAGAGCTTCTGAGGAAGCTTCTTCTCCTTTAGCATGCTTCTCACCATATCAAGCAAAGTACGGTTTCTTCTTTCAGCAAGACCATTGTGTTGAGGGGTATAAGGAGCAGTAACCTCATGCCTAATTCCATTCTTCTCACAGAACTTCTGGAACTCTTTGGAGTTATACTCACCTCCACCATCAGTTCTAAGAATCTTCAACTTCTGACCACTCTGATTCTCAGCCTTCATTCTGAACTTCTTGAATTCATCAAACACCTCATGTTTAAATTTAATAAGGGATACCCATGTCATTATTGTGAATTCATCAACAAACAACACAAAGTACTTATTCCCTCCAATTGATGCTACTGGAAATGGACCACACACATCAGAATGTACAACTCCCAAGGCATGTTTTGCTCTTGGAGCAACTTCTGACGCAAATGGCAAACGTGGTTGTTTTCCTTCCATGCAAACTTTGCATGACTTCTCAGGCTTCTTAATTGCAAGAATTCCATGTACCAGCTTCTTTGAATTCAGATGTTTTAGGCTTCTGAAATTCAAATGACCAAATCTTCTGTGCCACAGCTCACTCTCCTTCTCAGCACATGTTGCACTAAGACATTCTGAGTCTGCAATTCTGACATTCACCTTGAATGTTCTATTCCTTCCATGTTCTGACTCCATAATCAACTTCTGATTGCAGTCATACAACTTTAGAAGATTGTCCTTCATGGTAACTGAAAAACCTTTCTCAATTAATTGTCCCACACTCATAAGATTGCTTCTGATGCCAGGTACATACCACACGTTCTGAATCAATGCTGTTTTCCCATTGTTCAGAGTCACTCTGACATTTCCCATACCTTCTGCATTAAGATATTTGTCATCAGCACACCTGATCTTTGTCCTCTTTTCAGAGTCAAAGTCAACCAGCCATTTCTTGTTTCCAGTAAGATGATTTGAACAGCCAGTGTCCATATACCACCAGTCTGTCAGATCATCAGATTCAGAGGCCATCAATAGCACAGATTCGTCATCAGAACTTCTGGCTATATTTGCTTCTTCTGATTTCTTCTCCTTGTTTGACCAACAATCTCTAGCAAAGTGACCAAACTTCTTACAACAGTAACATTGGATCTTCTTCTTGTCATACTTCTCTTTTCCCTTCTGAGCATTCTTTTGCCTATCAGAGATTGAGCTTTCTGACTTCTGACCACCATCAGATCTTCTCTTGGCTTCTGACTGCTTCTGATACCTCCTATCAGAAGTTGCTTTCAGAGCCTGCTGCTCTACTTCCCTTTCAGAAGTTCTCTCAGTCAAACGCAACTCTTGCGCTTCTAAACTGCTCTGCAGCTCTTCAATTCTCATGGTACTCAGATCTTTGGAATGTTCTATTGCTACCACAATGTAATCAAATTGAGAGGTAAGGGATCTCAATACCTTCTCCATGATTGTTTCTTCAGAAAGAGTTTCTCCACACGCCTTCATCTCATTAGTGATCAGAATCACTCTGGAGATGTATTCATAAACTTTCTCATTATTCTTCATGTTGAGATTCTCATATTGCTTTCTCAAGGACTGAAGCTTCACCTTCTTCACTGATGCGTCACCACCATAACATCTAACCAGTGTGTCCCACGCAGCCTTTGCTGTCGTTGAATCTGCAATCTTCTCAAACACATTTACATCAACACATTGATGAATAAAGAATAATGCTTTCTGATCCTTCTTCCTTACTTCCTTCTACGCGTTTTTCTGTTCATCTGTTGCATCTGCTGCTACCGGAACATAACCATCAGTGACAAGATCTAAAACATCTTGAGCACCAAACAGTACACGCATTTGGATCATCCAACGATTCCAGTTTTTACCGTCAAATACTGGAAGCTTGGTGTTCATGTTGCCGTTTCCGTTCATCTTCACCTTGCACAATACACTCAATGTTTCTCACACAGTGTTTCCCAACCCACAGAATAAAATTCTGATCAGATTTTGTTCAAGATTCAACACGAATCTAAGAATCAAAATCAAACACACAAGACCTCACGTTCACTCGTGTTTCCCGTGTTTCCCAATGAATCTGAACCGGAGCTCTAGATACCAATTGTTGGTGCAAAGGTGAATAAATGATGAACAAAGGAAATATTCTATTAAGAATGACGGCTACAAAAACATGATTAAAAGTTACAATGATTGTCACCCTATTTATAAGCTAAAACTAGGGTTACTAGAATAAGATAAAATACTAAAATACCCTCTAACAAACTTAGGGGCTAAGAAAATAGTACAACTAAATAAATATGAATTACTATTAATATTCTAATATAATATAGCATTGATTTGTTTCAAATATAAACAATGGTTGTCAGTTTATAATATTATTTTTTAATATATATATATATATATATATATATATATATATATATATATATATATATATATATATATATATATATATATATATATATATATATATATATATATATATATTATAAAAATCTGTTATTTGTATAGGGTTTTTTAATATTAATACTAATAAAAATTATAATTTTTAGTTTGGATATCCAAAAAAAAATTATTTAAATACAACCGTGTAGAATTTTTAACTAGGCTTCCAAAACCAAGCCGAATTGAGAGTAGGGATGTTCATGGGTGCGGGTCGACCCGCAAACCCGCCTATCCAAACCGAACCAACCCACTAATTACCCGGACCCATTCATTTACGGGTATACCTGACCCAACCCGTATAGATTTGGTTCGGATATTGGATTTTAGTTTCTAAACCCATGAACCCGTTGACCCAACCCGTTGACGTGGCATAATTAATTATTATTATTATTATTATTATATTATTATTTATAAATTTTAAAGTTGCTATAACTTTGTAAATTGTAACGTACACAAAGATCTTTTACACTTTCCTTCTAGTTTCCAATCACACATTAAATTATTATTATTATTATAATTAAACATTATTATTAATATTAATCATGCTTGCTTGACTTATGCACTCCTAGTTTACACTTTACTATCTTTTTATTTTTTTAATGAATCTTTATTAACTAATAATAAATTTGAGAGTAATTTTTGGCAAAAAAAAAAAAAAATTGATCTAAACCGCACCACATCATAATTTATCCAAATTAGATTATTTCAAAAACAAAATTATTAATTGCATGATCAAACTTATAAGCAAAACATAATATTGCATGAGTTTATTCAATTTGCATGATTTAAAAATAATTTTATGATTGTATGATCAAACTTACAAACAAGATATAATATTGCATGATAGAAATGTTATAATAAAAAAATATCACATATCTATCTAAAATTTAAGACATTAGATATATGATTAATATATCTTATAAATTTAACTTTCTATTCATTCTTAAACTACTCACAACATATCAAACAAGCTTCCGTCTTGAATTTTTTTTTTTTTTTTTGCAATTATCATTTGCATAATAGTTTTAATGAAAGAGAGTGTCAGTAACATTGTGTATTTAACTTTTTTTTAGTTATAACATGTTTAAATATTTTTTGAAAAAGAAATTGTAATATAACCTACCTATACTATTAGGAGATTCAAAAAAATGTTATTGACTTTTTAACTCTAGTAAATAATAATTAAAATAAATAATAGATAATAAAGTTACTTTTATTTTATTTTATTGTTACATTAATCAATATCGAAAAATTAATTATGTTGTAGCCATTAAAAAATCAGTAATTTAGTTTATTTCATATTTAATATTTCAAAAAAAATTTAAAAAAATTATAAAATTAAAAAATAATTTGATCAATTATTTTTATGATAACAAAATATTAAAATTTTTAACTAAAGGTTCAATACTTTTGTTGCACAATTGGAATAATTTTTTAGAAGAACACAAATGATTTTCATTTTCTAAAGTTTTTGAAATTCTTTGTTTATAAAATAATTAATCAAAAGAAAAAAAATTATAATACATTGATATGAAAATATAACCAGTAATTTTTGTCAGCATATTAAATTTTAAGTTAGAACATTAAATTAGCCTTAATAGGAAGGTTTAGCGACTTTAAAGTATATGATGATAGAAATTTTGTATCACAAATTTTTGTATGGCCTAATTTAATAGCGCTTTTAAAAAAAGTGTTATTAAAAAGGAAACAAACACATCTATAATAGCACTTTATGGTCGGACGCTATTATAGAGTGCAGACAATGTGATTTTGATAGCATTTTATCTAATATGTGTCTTATAATAGCGTTTTTGGAAAAATGCTATTAAATACCGGTACTATAATAGCGATTTTGAAAAAATATTATTAATTAACAGTATTATAATAGCGCTTTTAAAGTGCTATCAAAAATTTAATAGTGCTTTTAAGTGCTATCAAAAAGAGAGAAAAAACGTTATTAAATAGTTTTTTTTGTAGTAGTAATGAAAAATTTGATTATAAATATAGTTTGTTAAAAGTTTGTTAAAAAATATCTTCTATATGCATATTCTATCTTGTAATTAACTTTGAGATTTATTTATTCATAATATTATCTCTTTACTTTTCACTCTATTTTTAAGTTTTTATTCTTTTACACAAGTCATCGTTGATTTTGATAGAGTTTACATTTTTTATATTCAAAAAACATCTTTTTAACTGTTTTATATATATATGTAATTCATTTAATTCAATTGAATTTTATATATATATATATATATATATATATATATATATATATATATATATATATATATATATATATATATATATATATATATATATATATATATATATATATATGAAAGACAAAAGATAAAAATAATAATAAGTATAAGAGTAATAAAATAAATTGTATTTTTATAATTGTTATTATGACATCGTGTATCTCTTTTTTGAGGGTGAATTAATAGGTGATAATGTTAATATTTTTATTAGGAGACAAAAAAAATTGTTTTCATTTTTATAGATATTAAACTAGTTCTCATATTTTTTATTGATTTATTTGAAAATTGATTAATTTAATTTTTATAAGAACGGAGTCAACTCTTATAGTTTTTATTGAATTATTTAAAGAATTAATTGATTTAACTTTTTTTTAAAGAAATTAGTGTAGCGTAAAAGAAAATAAAATGAAATTTTAATAATTTGAGTTTTAATTTATGATGAATATATAATTTGTACGTGTATATAACTTATAATAATATGTGTTTCTATGTATATATTTATTATGGATATACAATTTGTGTGGATTGTAAACATAATAGTGTAAGACTTAGTTTTAATATATTATACTCGATTTTTCTTTATTATTCAAAGATTTCAATTTTTTTATTTTGAGAGCCTACACATTTATATTCATTTATATTCTTTTTTGAAGTATGTCACATCATACAGTGGGAGTAAGAGAGTGGATTGTAAACATAATAGTGTAAGATTTAGTTTTAATATATTATACTTGATTGTATCTTTATTATTCAAAGATTTCAATTTTTTTTTATTATGAGAGTCTATACATTTATATTCTTTTGTGATGCTCAATATTTAAAGAGAAATCACAATTATCAAATATAAAAAAATAAAAATAAATAAATAACAAAAAAATTGAATTTTAATACATTATTGTAAATATGTGCATATTATTTAAAATAATAACCAAACACAATTTTCTTATTAAAAATAAAGATGTTCTGGCCTGGGCCCCGACTTGGCCAGGCAGGCCCAGCCCAATAATATCCTACCAAGCCCAGTTCAGTTTGGGCCGCAGCCTCCGGGCACAAGGTCCCCGGCGGACAGGTAATGCCCTTCTGCGGGCAGAACCTGCCCATCTGTGTCGGACGTAAGACTCTCCCATCAACCAGACACTGCCCTCTTTGCGAGCAGGACCTTCCCTTCCGCGGGCAGAACCCGCTCCCCTGTCGGGCAGGACAACGTGTCCTCCACACGTTCTCCACGTGCTCCCCTCCGCGGGGACACGTCGCCGACCAACTGTCCACCTCCGAAAGAGCAGGTCAAACCCACTTTCCAAAGATCGCGAGACAGTTGGACTAGGGCGAAGGCCACGTCCTGGTCTTCACTACGCCACGTAAGCCCTAACAGTCACCTGGGTTAGGCCTGGCAATCCAGCCCAACACAAGTGACCGTTGGCCCAACGCTAGGGTCTCTATATAAATACCCTCTTTCGCAAGAGGGTCAGGTAATTCACTTCTTACCCTCTTTCTGTACTTGTGATCACTCTGCCCATACGCTTACTTTGGCATCGGAGTGTCTTGCAGGTACGCCCCCCTCTTTTTTGCCCTTAAATACCGATGAACAGGCATCAAGTCAAAGACGCGTGGCAGTCAACGATCCCTTTCTGATCAGGTCAGATTAGTGGCGCCGTCTATGGGAACCTAAAACTTCCCCGTTCCTCCGAGCAGAGAACCAAAGTTTTCACCAACATTTCGCGATCATGGCCAGCCCACACCACGACGATGCCGTCCACGACTTCATCCTCGCACCTGCCGCGAACGACGGCAAGCAAACAGAGACGTCTCATCCTCCGGAGACCGACGAGAGAGACGACTAGACTGCCTCCCCTTCATCCGCGGAAGCTGCACACCAGTCTGTCCTCCGACCAAGGAGCCCAACAGCGTTCCAGCCCATTCCTGTTCCAGCCGGAGCGGACCCGACGGTGGCCGCCCTCTTCGCGGCCATCAACCAAAAGAATCAGCTGCTATTTCAACAGAACAAACGAATTGGCGCACTAGAGCACGAGGTCCCGCCAAGGTCCCCTCCGCGGGAAGACCAGAACGGGAACTCGAGGAGTCCATCACCTCGCCCCAGGGATCGACGACCTCGGCTGGAGAGGCCCCAACCCGAAGTAGTGCGGGAGCAGACTAGGTCCCCAATGAGACAAGTTCAGGAGAGACGGACAACCAGAGGGGATCCCCCTGCCAGACCTCCGAGGGTCGAACCCCCAGTCAAGAGGCCGAGGGCACGAAATCAGGCGCCTCCGCCGAATGGCCCGTCACCCCCTCGGTCACCAACTCTCAGTGACGAAGACGACTACAAGACCCCTTTGTCCCGAGAGATCATGGCTGCCCCCATTCCTCACGAGATAGAGAAACCCCCGGCATTCTCGACGTACGACGGCACTTCCGACCCAGACAATCACCTGGAAGACATCGAGGGCATGGTCGACTACCAGAATGTCCGAGGAGCTATCAAATGCAGATTATTCCTGACAACGCTGAGGAAAGGTGCCATGACATGGTACAAGAGCCTGGAGCCGGAGTCGATCACATTGTGGAGGGTCTTGAAGGACCTCTTTTCGAGACACTTCACGGCATCCCGACGCCATCCGAAAACGGAATCCGCGCTGGGCGCCATAATCCAAGCTCCCGACGAGCCCCTCCGGAAGTACATCGAAAGATTCATACGGGAGGCAGTACATGTAACAACGTCAGATAAGATGAAGCGTTACTTGATGGAGCAAGGCATGCGCCGAGACTCCAAGTTCTACGAAGCCGTGGCCATACACCGACCAGCCTCTCTATAGGACTTCCTCGACAGAGCCGCGCATTACATCCGGTTCGAGGAAACTTAAGCGGCCAACTCCGCCCAGGACGCACGAGACAGAGAGACCCCCCGCAGGCCCCGAGAGGACGGAGCCTCAAGCAACCAGCACGGAGGTGATCGCCGACGGGAGGATCGTCCCCGCGAACAAAGCGAGCAGCGCGGCCCAACCGGCTGGTTCACGGAGTATACGACCCTAGTCGCTTCCCGCGAGCGCATACTGGCCGAATGCGCCAAAACGGAGTTTTTCCAGGGAGGTGTCCGCTTCCCCAGGCCGATACCCCCTAAGCCCAACGTGGACAAATCGAAGTTCTGCCGCTTCCATAGGAGCCATGGGCACGTTACAGAAGATTGCATCCACCTCAAGGATGCAATCGAAATCCTAATCAAGGATGTCCACCTGAAGAGATACACCCGGGGAGGCGAAACCCTGAGGCAATACGCCCCCGAGGCCAAGAGAGTCGAGGACCTCCCCTCTTCGGACGGGGACAACGGCCTCCAGGTCGCCCTCTGCGTCAGCCGACCTGAGGATTGGTTCGCGCACAGAGAATTTGACCTCCCCGACGAACCTGATCTTCCCTACGAGCCTGTGCGCCCTCCAGTCGATGGGAATATTTTCCTAGGGCAATGGTCATCTCGGGCGGATCCCCGAGGAACCTATCTGTAGGATCGGTAAAAAGAAAGTTCGAGGAACTCATCACTAGCAACTCCGGTAAAATGAACACCCTCGACAAATTTCGTGGCCGATCCTACCCGATCACCTTCTACCTCGAGGAGCTTCCCGGGGGCTCCCCCAACTCTAACATCCCCCTATTGATACGGGCATGGATGAAAAAATTTGATGTCAGACGCATCCTGGTCGACGGTGGAAGCTCGGTGGACATCATGTACACCCACCTTTTCACGACCCTCTAACTCGACGAATCCAACCTGTCCCCCTACATGGGCTCTGACCTCCAAGGGTTCAACGGGACGACGACGAGACCATGGGGGTACATGGAGTTAAAAGTCACCTTCGGGGAGAAGGAAACGGCTAGGGAGATCAATATCCGCTTCCTGGTCATCGAATGCCCATCCCTCTACAACTGTATCCTGGGCAGGACAACGATGGCAGAACTCACCGCGGTGCCCTCCATCGTCCACCTAAAGATGAAATACTACACAAGGCGGGGGGGCCGTGGTCACCCTAAATGGAGACATCGAGGCTGCCCAGAGATGCTTCGAGGCCGCACTGAAAGGCCTAAGTACCATCGCCCCGACAACTAAAAAAGTAGCGCCCACCGCGATGCCGAAGAGCGAACCTAAGGAACTCGTCGACTCAGTGGACCTCGACATTTGCTTCACCGAAGAGCCCGACCGTGAAGACGAAGCCAGCGACGCTTCCCAGTCCAACAGGCAGCCCACCCACCCAGCGTGCCCCATCCCAGACGGTGACTTTGAGATTGTGACCCTCGGGGACGACGAGAATAGAACCGTGAAGATCGGAGCAGGACTCCCTGACCTGGCGAGGAAACAACTGAAGGCCTGCCTCCGTGAGAATGCTGATCTCTTCGCTTGGAGCACCGCGGAAATGCCTGGACTCGACCCCGAGGTCGCCTGCCATCAGCTATCCATCAACCCGACCGCCAAGGCCGTAGTACAACGTAGGCATAGACAGTCTCCCGAAAAGTCGGCGGCGGCTGAAAAAACTGTAAAAGACCTTCTAGAGGCGAATTTTATTTCGGAAGCCCAGTATTCAACCTGGATGTCCAACGTTGTACTTGTTAAAAAGAATAATGAAAAATGGCGCATGTGTGTTGACTACACCGATCTCAACCGGGCATGTCCTAAGGACGCATACCCCCTCCCTAACATCGACAAGCTCGTCGACAACTCGGCGGGCTTCAAAATCTTGTCCTTTATGGACGGGTACTCGGGATACAACCAGATCCCGATGGACGAACGCGACAAACAAAGCACGGCCTTCATGACGGATTCGGGAAACTATTACTACAACGTAATGCCCTTCGGCCTAAAGAACGCCGGCGCCACGTACCAACGGATGATGAACAAAGTCTTTCGGGGAGAGATTGGCGACATGATCGAGGTGTATATGGACGACATGATTGTCAAATCCTACATAGAAGTCGACCACACGACCCATCTCAGAAAGGTCTTCGACACAACGAGGAACTGCAAAATGCGCTTCAACCCGGAGAAATGCACCTTCGGGGTCCCCGTAGGGAAATTCCTCGGCTACTACCTAACCAAGCGGGGGACCGAAGCAAATCCGGACAAGTGCCACGCATTTTCAGAAATCACCCCACCCACCTCGAAGAAGTCTATACAATCCCTCAACGGCGTGCTCGCCTCAGTTTCTCGATTCATCGCCAAGTCCGCACAACACGCCCTCCCTTTCTTCAAGTTGCTCAGAAAGGAAGCCATGTTCAAATGGACAGAGGACTGTGAGCAAGCCCTCCATCACCTCAAGCGCGTCCTGTCCGAACCACCAGTGATGATGCGACCCTTCGTGGGATAAACCCTATACCTATACCTGGTCATGGCTAACGAGGCCGTCAGCGCCGTCCTGATCAGGGAAACCCAAGAAGGGCAAAAGCCAATCTACTTCACAAGCAAAGCCCTCCACGATCCCGAAGCACGATACCAACAGATCGAAAAATTTGCTTTCGCCCTCATCACCGCTGCACGCCGCCTCTGACATTACTTCTTGGCACACACCATTGTGCTCAGAATCGACCATCCCGTCAGGCAGCTCCTCGGCCGGCCAGACATGGCCGGCCGGATGCTGAAATGGTCGCTTGAGCTATCTGAGTTCGACATCGTCTACGATGGAAGGAAGGCCCTCAAAGCCCAAGTCCTGGCCGACTTTGTCGCCGAGATGACCCCCTCACCAGACCCTACCACGGGGAGCTACAAGTGGACTATCTTCGTCGATGGCTCCTCAAACTCCACGGGAAGCGTAGCAGGCATCATCCTCGACAATGAAGAAGGCACCATCATAGAAGTCTCCCTGACACTGGCCTTTCCGACGACGAACAACTAAGCCGAGTACGAGGCGTTCCTGGCCGGGCTTGTCTTGGCATCAGACCTCGGGGCCAAAGAAATTAAGATCTACATGGATTCCCAGTTGGTCGCCTCACAAGTACGGGGGGAATATCAAGCGAAAAACGATAACCTCGCCGAATATCTGGCACTCATTACCGAAAAAATGAAAAGTTTTGACTCCGCGGAGGTGCAACATGTTCCACGCGAACAGAACACCCGAGCCGATATTCTCTCAAAACTAGCAAGCACCAAAAAGAGGGGCGGACATAAATTAGTCATCCAGGATATCTTATCGCAACCGAGCACGAAAAAGGCCGAAGTCCTGCTCGACGTCAACGCCATAGGGGATATCAATTGTTGGATGACACCATTGCACGCCTACCTCAACGCAGACCGCCTCCCTGCCGACCCCAAAGAGGCCAGCACGATCAAACGACGGTCCTGCTCGTACGTCCTTCTCGAAGACAAATTGTACCGCAGAGGCTTCGCAATCCCCCTCCTCAAATGCATCGACACCTCCCAGGCCACTGCTGTTCTAGAGGAAATCCACAAGGGCATCAACACGCAGCACCTCGGGGGACGATCCCTAGCGAGAAAGGCCCTGCGAGCAGGACACTACTGGCCATCGATGCAAGTGGACGCGAGAGAGCACTTCAAGAAATGCGACAGATGCCAATGACACGGGGACATGCACCTCGCCCCACCGAGCGAACTCAAATCCCTCTCCTCCCCTTGGTCGTTTTCCTGGTGGGGGATGGATATCCTTGGTCCCTTCACCTTAGGTTCATATCAGAACAAGTACCTGATCGTGGGCGTCGACTACTTCACCAAATGGATTGAGGTCGAAGCCCTCACCAAAATCACGACCCATAACATACTCCGATTCTACAAAAGAAATATCCTCGCAAGATTCGAGGTCCCACTCGCCATCGTCACCGACAACGGCACACAGTTCACCGATAAAAATTTCTGGGACTTCGTCACCAAACTCAAGACCAAGCACCACTTCACCTCGGTCGAGCATCCTCAGACGAACGGCTAAGCCGAATCCGCTAACAGGGTGATACTCAGAGGAATAAAACGAAGACTCGACGACGCCAAGAGGGCGTGGGTCGAGGAACTCCACAGCGTCCTATGGGAATACCGAACTACATCTCACTCAACCATGGGGGAAACACCATTCCGCCTCACATACGGAACCGAGGCAGTGATCCCGATCGAGATACGAGAGCCATCTAGATGAACTAAGGCTCCCCTCGAGGCCGAGGACAACGAAGAGGCCCTACGGGAGGAACTCGACCTAGTCGAGGAAATTCGGTCGGGGGAAGCTCTTCGAAAAGCCCGGCTGAAACAACAAGTAGCACTTCGCCACAATAGCAGAGTCCTGAAATGCGAGTTTCAGATCGGCGACTTAGTCTTGTGAAGAAACCAGAAGGACTCCCATGAGGGCAAACTAGCCGCGAATTAGGAAGGCCCGTATCGTGTCTGCGACAAGACGAAGCCGGGGCCTATTACCTCGAAAACCTACACGGGAAAAAACTAGCTCGACCATGGAACACCGAGAAGCTGAAACGGTACTACAGTTAAACACTGCCCGCGACGCCCAGGCGTCGCAACTACAGAGGGGCGACATGGTACCACCGCACCTCCTCGCGTCTTCTAGAGACCAACAAAACAGCAAGCCTTGCCTTTGTATACGCGGGCAGAAGGCTCTGCTCGACAGAGAACCCCTCGATCGAGACTCCCCGTCGACGTACCAAAATCGGCAGGACACCCAGCTCGCGATGGGACGTTCACGCCGCGGGGATAAACTACCCCCGTGACGACCAAGTAACAAAACCGTTCGACCGGTCAATTCTCCACACTACCGGAAACAATTATCATCGAGCTACCACCCTGGACGGGCCCAAAAGCATAATAAACATGCGTTTTAAACATACACACGTATCTCGAGCATACAAAAGTGCAGAAGTAAAATGAGCATAACAACATGCGAAAGCAAAACAAAGCGCACACTTAAACAAATTTCCAAAAGTACCATATAAAAGCGGGCACCAGCCCAATAGTTAATATTACATCACCAATAAGGGCACGCAGGCCCGGTAAAGAAAACACAGAAAAATACAAGGTGTTTGGCACGCAGGCCAGAATACGCGGGCACGCAGGCCTGGAACTAATCTACGCTCCTTCTTCCTCCTCCGCTTCAGGCTCGACGGGAGGGACAATGGGGCCAGCCTCCTCGGCGCTGGGGTCGACCACCCGACCATCGATTATCTCGTGGAAGGGGCCGATGTCGTCCTCGACCAAGGCAACACCAGAGTTCTCCAGACAGTCGCCTTCCAGCACCCGTATCCTAGCGAGCAGATCAGCCCGGGTAACCATCTTCCTGTCTTCGTCGGTCTCATCATCAACAGGACGAAGACCACCCTCCAGCTTCTCCATGCAAGCTTTCAGAGCCCGCACTTCCCCCTCAGCGGCCTTCAACTTCTCCTCGGTGTTGTCCCCCTTCTTGCGCTCACTAGCGACCTCCCATTGACTTTTCTCCAGCTCCTCGGTTAGCTGGGTCACCTTTCCCCGGTTCAGCTCCAGGTCCTCGACGGCTTTGTTCAGACGAGACTGCGTGAAAGCAAGGTCCCCCTGCAGCATGGACAGCTCGACGGCCGAGCAGCTCTCCTTGCTCAGAACTATCGCCGTAGTAAAGGTCCGCATCAGGGCATCCAAATCCTCCGTCAGAACCTGCCTCCGCGTAGCCCGGTCCACGCTTAAGACCGCCTTCGCCTCCCCGGCAGGAATATTGGGTGACCTGGCCCCATGGAAATAACCGGGGTGCTGATGGCAGGGCGCGATGGAGTAGCCCTCCTCGGTAGAATCCGCTGATAAGTCGACCACGGTCTCCACCTCCTGAACTCTGGGTCTCTTCGGGGCCCCCTGAAAGTATGTGACGCTGACAAACGCATAGGATGTCGTACCTTATCAGTAAATAGGTCCATACCTGTGAGTGGGCTGGGGTCATGCAGGAAACTTTTACCTTCAGATTACCCAGTTTTCTCTATAGTTTGAAACTGGATTATTGGTATCAATTGGTTTCTATCAGAGCAGTGCTATGTTCTTGCTAAAGCAGAGATCTGATCTTCCTCAGTCTACAGCACAGCAGTCTTGATCCCTTGTGTGCGCATTAGAATTTTGCATTTATGCATTGCATTTGCATTTCATTTTTGCATATCCATCCTCAGCCAGAACAGGGAGCTCACCCATCTTTTGTCTGCTTCGCTAGTTGATTTCCCGACATTCACATTAGATTTGAGTTAGCTTCTGGAAGGATCATGAACTCAGGAGAGCAGAATTTGGTTGTTACGAGGGCAGAGTTTGAGTTGATGAAGAATCAGTTGAGTCAGCTCGTGGAAGCCGTGACAGCTATGACTAGAGGAGAGGCTGGTATTCAGAGGGCTCCGGTGAACAATGTGGCTCAAGCTCAGCCTGTGCCGATTCCTGTTGAAGAGCATCCCATTTCCAGAGATAGGGATTCATCTTCTCTTCATGACACAGAATATCAGAGTTTCACTTTCCCTGTGCCAGATTCTCAAAGGACCGTTCCAAAGGTTAATGCTAAAGACCCACAGACTGTTGAATTTATGGGAAAATGTCAATTGTTGGAGGAAAAGCTTGATGCTCTGATGGGTCAGGATAACTTTGATTTGAATGCTGCGAGCATGTGTTTGGTGCCTGGTCTTGTAATGCCTCCGAAATTCAAAATACCGGATTTTGAGAAGTTCAAAGGAGTTAGTTGTCTGAAGCAGCATCTGGTAATGTTCTGCAGGAAAATGACCTCACATGTCCATAATGATGAGCTTATGATCCATTGCTTTTAGGACAGTCTGAGTGGAGCATCTTTGAGTTGGTATATGCAGTTGGAAAGTGGTTGTATCCAATCATGGTCATATTTAGCCAATACCTTTGTGAAGCAAAACGACTACAATCTCAACATGGCTCCTAGTCGCGTGCAGTTGCAAGAATTATCTCAGGCGGACAATGAATCCTTCATAGGGTATGTGCAGAGATGGAGAGAGTTAGCTTCTCATGTTCAACCTCCACTTCTGGAGAGAGATTTAGTTGACATATTCTTGGGTACCTTGAAAGGCCATTACTTTGACAAGTTGATCAGTGGTGGAATGTCAAATTTTGCTGACTTGGTGATAATGGGTGAGCGTATTGAGAATGGACTCAAGAGCGGAAAGATTCGAAACATCCCCTGCATCTCAGTTGAGGAGAATTGATCACTTGTTAGTTCTCAGGAAGAATGGGAAAGAGGAAGTGATATTCTTTCAAAATCTCATGTATCTCAAGTTCAGTTTTCAGATACTTTTAGTGTTCAGAGTCAGCAGTCTGTTGGGTCTATGTATCAGGTATCTGTCTCCCGCCAGAGTCAACAGTCTTACCATCGTCAACCGCGTCAGCACGCTAGACGAATACCCAGGAAACCAGAAAGGCATTTTACTCAGTTGTCGGTATCATACAGCCAGTTGTTTCCGGATTTGACCAGAGGTGGGTTGATAGTGCCGAAGAAGATTAATCCAGAGATTCCGCCATATCCGCCAGGCTTCGATGTTAGCGCCCGCTGTGAGTACCATGCTAGGGCACAGGGGTATTCAACCGAATATTGTAAGGTGCTTAGGAGTCAGGTTCAGACTTTGCTGGATTCCAACAGGATCTCAGTCACGTTCCAGGGTGTTCAAATCAATGATCCTTTCTTATCTAGCCAAGCGGGTGTATCAGTTCATGTTATGGAGGAGTTCACCGAGAGCATTTGTTCAGAAGAGTATCAAACCGAAGACTCAGTGGAGGGCTGTATCCTTGTGTAGCATTTGTTCATTACTGTATGCTGACCATCGCCAGGCTTGTTGGTCGAGGTTATTCTGTTTGTATTCAGTTACTCCTGTGTGGTGCATATATGTGTGTGATGGTTATCCCTGTTTGGATCTTGGGTTCCTTTTTGCCTTTGTGCTATTCTGAGATTTCCCTGTTGCATACTTGTTTGCATCTTGCATATTATTTTTGTGTAACAGGTACCTCAGAGCCGTTAATTTGACTTCATGTACTCCACTAGTTTGTTGCAGGAATCCTCGCAAGGTTATGGAGCAAGTTCAAGCAGAGCTGAGAGAATTCAAGAGCCAGATGGGGCAGTTTTTCATGGACATGCAAGCGTTGCGCTTAGATCAGAATGCGCTCAGAGAGGAGAACCATCAGTTGAAAACTCAGGTGGGCTTAATCATGGAAGTGATTAGGAACGTGCTCAGAAAAGAAGGTGATCAAATGCCTAAGGCTGCCACAAAGATGCTTGTTCCACTTTTTTCTGTGGAGCCTTTACTAGAGCAAAATGTGTGTCAGAAATCTTCTGTGCAACCGGAGGTTCCAAAATTCCCGGGTCATCAGTTGCGTCCCGTTTCTCAGGAGAATCCCAGGATTAGAAGATATGGTCAAAGGACAAAATCACAAGATAGAATATTCGATCAAATCCCCATGGATTATGCTCATTTGGTACAACTCTTGCTCCAACTTCAGTTGGTTAAGCCTCGGACTTTGGCTCCACTTACTGGCCAACCACCACCGGGCTTTGATGTCAATGCTTATTGTGATTTCCACTCTGGGGGACAGGGGCACAGCGTCGCGAATTGTAAAGCTTTTAAGCATAAGGTTCAGGACCTGATTGATTCGAAGGCAATTGAATTCATGTCGAGCGGCATGAAGGTATCAGGCGAATTTGCTCCCTGTCGTGAAAAAGAGATGGATACTCCTATTCCCATTCCTAAAGCTGCAGTAGGTCAAGAGTATATCCTACAATCTTTGGTGTCAGAATCCCCCTGCCCACAATCGCTGCCTGTTCCTGGATCAAGTTTAAGGATGAAAGCGCCTGGACAGAGAGAGTCCTCAAGAATTCAAACTCAATTGCTGGACATTTATGCTGTTTATAGTCCACGACCTTTTGGGTCCTTGCAGTAAGGCTACCAGTATCAGAATCACAATCGGCCTCACAACAATTTGAAAAGAAGGAATGCTTCTCTGCGTCCAATGACTATGCCACATCGCTCGTCTGATTGAGTTTGAAGACTTCTAGGGTCGCATTCCCACAACAATTAATCAGTGTGAAAGCCCAGTTCCCAGAAGCTGGCAATTTTCGTTTTATCCTGTTATTTCTTTATGTTTGTATTATCTCTCCTGTTTAAAGTGCAATCTCATTTGTAAAACTTGTTGTTTTCGATTGATATTAATGAAATGAGTATGCATGTTTTGATTTAATCCATTCGTGTTCACTAATTGCTTTTTACAGATGTTATACGCTTGTTTAAGCGGAGTCCGGGGAGGATGACGAAGTTTAAAGACGCGCAAGCTTCCGATTGTATGCTTTTGAAATAAAACCTGCTGATGATGTACAGGCATTGTTTCAAATTCCCCAAACACCGGAGATATAAGGATGATAACCCCTTGTCAACCCCTTTGAGCCTAGTAGTAGGAGTTTTTTTTTCTGAAAATGAAAAAAACCTCAATCTTAACCCGGGGTCGGGTATGTGTCAGCTAATTTGACCGAATATCCAAATTGCAATAGGAGTGTTCCCGTTCGAGGATCAACCAAACCTGTATAGGTCGTGCCTAAAAAACCACAATGGTTATTCATTGCCGACCAAGGAGTGAAACAATCACAATCTCTTCAACAAGTCAGACAAGCCGGTGTCACACGATTTGTTCAGGAAAAAAAAGACAACAAAGCCCGCTAAGTCGAATCTTGAAAACAAGCGACTTAGGCAAAAATTAGGGCATCCCGTTGGACCTTGAAATCAAAAGAAGATCGAAAGAGCCAGTCCAGGAAAAAGTTAGGGAGATAAAAAAAAATAATGATGATGGAAAAAACAAGTCGTGTGATTCAGGCACCAAAGACGAAAAAGTGAGTGACTGTCACTCCAAAAAACTTGTGGTTTCCCGAACCATCACTCCTGTCATTCAACCATTGAAAGGTGAGCACTAGCGTCGAATTAGCTGAATATAGGATTGGAGAACATCACAGAGAATGGGTGGGTTAAAATAACTTTGAGCCTTTATCCTTTCCTTGTAAACCGTGAACCTGACCACATTACAACCCGAAAAAGTCCTAATTGAAGCAGGTTTGTTTTGAAAGTATACTTCGGTAAAGATCGCATCGAAACTGACTCCTAAAAGGATTCCTCTTACAGCGTTGTGCTAACGTTGATATGTTGATAAATGATTTATTCACTTTATGTCACCAATTTTTCCAATGAACAGAATGGAATTTCAAAACTGTCATATTCATTGCATTTGATATATCTTTTATGCAGGACAACTTGTTTTACTTGCGAGTAAGCGACAGACAGCAGGAAAGTTTCCACAATGGAAATATTGATCAGGATAGAATGCAGAATGCCTGAATACTCCGTCGAACTGGGGCAAGTTATATCAAATGATCATAGCATGGGAGTCAGCCATCCAGAAGTCAATTAATCTTAATTAGTCAAGTCGAGATTCGGTGAATCTCTCGTAGCCAAGAGTCACTTTCCCCATAGATCAACAAATCAGGGGTAAAGCCATTGCAGACTGGGGCACGCTACCTCAAGAGCGCAGGAGCTATTCCTTATCCGTGGGGAAATTAATATGAAGCATTTCTCCGGGGTGCAAGGTGTTTAGGAAGTGCATATCAAGTGGTCGGGGTATGAGATTTCAGATTTCCTTTTGAGGAATATCCCTACAGAGATCCCACAGGCTGGGGCAAATTCGAAAGCGCAGGAATTGTTCCTCTCCATGTCTTTAAGAGCTGTTCAAGCAGGTTCATCCAACTTTCAAGTGCAAGACGAATGTCAGGAAGTCGTGTTACTATCCATTGACCCTTTAGCCAAAAAACCTCTGAGTTCAGACAGGATATTTTTCCAGCATCAGTCGTACCTGATCCTTTGCAAGTCCAATTTTCATTGGTTCGTGGGAAGACTTCGTTTGTTTTCTCCAGCAAAAGTCCAATCATCATTGGCACGTGTAAGTTATCCCCAGTAGAGTCCGATCATACATGGTACATCTGGTTATCCCCAGCGGAGTTGGCTTCACCTTTCCAGCATTTATTTTGCTGGAATGTTCTGTTGTATCCAGCTTTCCCCGGCAGCCCGTGCCTGCATCTGCATCTTTGCATATAGTTATCATATTTGCATCATCCTTGCATTTCATCCTCAAATGCGTAGCATTCCCATTTCGTATGGAGCATTACGCCATATTCAAACATATGCATATGCATTCGAAGCATAAGCCAGTTTCTGTCAGCCTTCTGTGGAAACTTGAATCACTTTGTAATCTATACAGGGGCATTTATCCAGCAGCTTTATTCAGACAACTTATCGGTTTACTCGGGTTTCAGATCATACGTCGGTTATGATCTGTCCATCAGTCCTCTGATGATGACATCCCCAAGCAAATTTTTCTTTCCGTCAATCCCTATTGACGACGTGTTTCCCCAACAGGTTTTCTCTCCGTCAATCCTTAGACGATGTGAGTTTCGGACGTGGTTTTCTTTCCGTTTATTGGAGATGGAATTATAGAAGGGTTTTTCGTTCTGTCAATTCCTATTGACGATGTGGCTCTTTGAAGATATTTTCTTTCCATAAACTCTTATGTACAAAATAATTCTGCAATTCGATGAACGGTTTTGAAGTGCGGTTTTGGTGTCTTACCGTCTACTTTTAGACGATGTGAGTATTTGATGTCTTACCGTCTACTTTTAGATGATGTGAGTATTGGAGTCTTTTCATCTACTATTAGACGATGTGAGTATTTGGAGTCTTTTCGTCTACTATTAGACGATGTGAGTATTTGGAGTCTTTTCGTCTACCGTTAGACGACGTGAGTATTGATATTTCTTTCTGTCTATCCTTAGACAATGTGGAACTTTCATGGGTGTCTTCCCGTCTACTTTTAGACGATGTGAGTATTTGGTGTCTTTCCGTCTACCTTTAGACGACGTGAGTATTGATTTTTCTTTCTGTAAATCCTTAGACAGCGTGAACCTTTATTTGGAGTCTTTCCGTCTACTTTTAGACAATGTGAGTATTTGGAGTCTTTCCGCCTACTTTTAGACGATGTGAGTATTATTCTCTTTCTGAGGTGAAGCTACCAACTGCGTGTTGATCTAGCCTTTGGTTTTGATGTTTGTGGCATTACACAGATAACTGGCAACGATGTCAGGTGTTCTTTATCAGATGATCAGTCAACTGGTTTCCATTGCAACTGTCTGCGTTCAGTTTTTCTGGATATTTGTTCTCCAATCAGGGTGTTGCATTTTATTTCTGTGGTTGGAAAATTTCCGGGTTCTTTGGTATTCAACTGTCTTTTACCTTGATTGTTCGAAATTCGTTCGCTTTTCATCCAGTCAGGTCTAAGCCATTTGAATAGGGGCAGCTGTTGCACCCCAAAATTTGCCCAACCTTTTTCTTTAGCTGGCTTGTGTTTCATTTCATTTTGTTCTAGCATTTGCATTGCATATCATTGTTCATTTAGAAGGGGATCAAGAGGTGTGCATAGAAAGAGGAGTCTACTCAGAGTGTTGTTCCTAAGCAAGGGGTGTTACTCAAACATGGATGTTCATCAGGTCATCAAGAGGTAGTCAATATTTTTTGAAAGGATTGATGGATATATGTGGGTCAGATCCTAACTTGGAGGCCAGTGAAGATCATCAGAAGATTGTGAATTCATAATTATGGATATGAGATGTTGAGAGAGCTCATCTAGTGCTTTGAGATCCATGTTGGAGCTTATTCAAATTGTTGTATGATGTGGAAAAAGCCACAGTTAAGGTGTGGCATCTAGGGTTTCATCTGGTTAATCCTCAGTCAATTGTGAAATCAAAGGAGATTAAGACTCAATTCCAAGTCTCTATGGTTATGGGATGTTGTGTTGAGATGTATAATTTATCATTTCAAGATCAATTCATCAAGAATCAAGAGTGTGAGAAGTTGCTAAATTAGGGTTCTCAGTGTAAAATCCCCTGTTTAGTCCCCAACTTCAAGACCACTTTCTCAAGATAGAAGTCTCATCTCATCTTGAACCCAACATGAAACTTGTATAGAATGTTCTTAGCTTTATTTTGAGTACTATAAGTCATTCATCTGATTTCTAGAACTCAAGTTATGATGCTGACAAGTTACAGGTCCTCAGATGAATGTGATTTTAGTCAACAAAAGTCAACCAACTTCCAAGCCATTTTTGACCTAGAAGGAGTTTTCTCATCAATTATTGATGAACATGAAAGTTGTTCCTCATGGTCTTAGCTTTCCAAAGAGTACTAGAAGTCTTTAATCTGATTTGTAGAACTCAAGTTATGAGCTTGGCAAGGCAAGGGTATTTTGGGAAAGTGAGATTATAGGTCATAAAATTATAGGTCCATTTCACCAACATGCACACTTCAAATGGAGATCTTTCCAATATCAAACTTTCTCCAAATAGAGTCGTTTGCATTACCAAACCATCTCTTGTCATGGTTGAAGCTTGGATTGAAGAATTCCTAAAGTGATTTTCATGGAAAAGGCCTTAAAAGGGGAAAATCAAACTAAATTCATTTGAGATCATTTTGTACCAAGTTTATGCATTTTTTTAGTGCAAATCATACTCTAAACACAATGCCAATCTTGGATTTGCAATTTGAGCTCATCTTGATGGCCATTTCCATGTTTGTTTCACCATGAAGTAGCAAATGTAAATTCAACCATAAGATCAAAGTAAGGATCAATTCTTGGCCATGTGATCATTTCAGCCCATGTGCAAGTGATTGGAAACAAGTTTGAGGCTTGTACAGCTGAGTATACATGATTTTGGCAAGCTTAAAATGAAGGAAAAATTGAAATTCAATTGGACAAAAGGCAGCTGTAATTGGACCTTATTTCCATCCAAATACAACATATAAAGGTTGAGGATGATTTTCAGACCTAGAGAACACGATTTGGTGAAGAATTGGCTCAAGAACAGTTTGGAAAAAGTGGAGAAAAAGCAAAATACAAATTCTCAAATTCACACCATTTCAAGCTAAATTGAGCAAATCAAAAGCTTCCTGGAGGTTCATGGAGTGATTCTGGATAATTTTCTCTAAGCTTCATCAAAGGATCACGCTCAGTGGAAGCTCCCCACTAGGTATTCTTCATTTCAACATATCTCTCTATTAATGCCATGATTGTTTGCCATTTTTGCATCATTGAGACCTAGAAAGTATGTAGATCATTAATAACTAAAATGAATTGGCATTCATGATGATTGTTGTTTTGAGCTTCAAACTGGTGTGGCACGATTTGCTTTATTCTTGAGGTTTCATGCTTAAATAATGGTTGATTCATGTTCCATGTGATGTGTACATGATTTCTGGATACAATTTGTGGCTGTTTGTGAACTTTTGAGATTTGAGTTCAAAGCTTGTCGTTCACAATTTGGTTTTGTTATGGCGTTTCATGCTTAATTGATGATTGATTCATGTTCTACGTGATGAGTAGATGAATTTTGACTATAAGTTTGTTGAATTTGGTGGTGTTTTACTACCTGCGTTTTTTGTCACTGTGCACGGTGGCTGGTTTAGATGAAGGAGATGACCGGAGACGTTTTTCTGCCGTCTGATTTCCCTCTCATTTTGAAGTGGAGAAGATGCTTACGTGGCTTTTTGTTGTTCACATGATCTGCATACTTTGCATACACACGATCTTAATTAAGAAACACACTGCACACACATTGACTGCACACACGGAATCCAATTTAATTTCATTAATTGATGTGACACATTTTGATCCACTTGATGTGTATGCTTTTTGATCCTATGGCCTTGAACTTGATGCCCCGTGCACCTCAGCTGACCTAATCACACACAATCATCCTGATTTCACTTTTTTGTTTATTGTTTGTTGGACCTAGGCCCTTGCGTGCTTTCCACACCCCCAACCTGAGCCCATGTAGCTTTTCAACGTGTTATGATTGCTTAATGCACCTCTGTTTTCGTTATTTTCTTTTTTTATTTTGTTTTAAATCTGTTTAGGTTAAATTTAATTAAAAATAGTTCCGATGGTCCAAAAATTCCACAAAAATATTTTTTATACACTTTGAGATGTCCTTTATTTTTAGGATATTTTTATTTTATTTTCAATTAAAAATGGAATTAAACATTGGAAGTGTTTTATATGGATTCGATCTTGACATGTCTTGTTCTTGGTTTTGTTTCTCTCATTTATTTTTGATCAAATGACTAAAATTAAATCCTCATATCCATGATGAGTTGATTAAATTTTGAGGACCATTTTGCCCCTTGTTGGTTGAATTTAGGATTGACTTTGGGTGCTTTTCTTTTGACCCTCGATTCTCCCATTTCAAAGTGGTATATCTTGAATATTATTTTCTTTTTATGGTGCTTTGAGGGGATATTTTCTTTGAGCTTTTGGCCTCTAGTTGCCAACATGTTTGTGAGTCTCTTGCATTTTATTTGATCATTTTTTAGCCTTTTTCCTAATTTTGAGATGACTTTCAAGTCAAGTCATTTCCTAGGGTGGCTCATACAAGTGTATGACCTAGTTTGATTTGGAAATAACCTTTGTGGATCCAATAAGCTCTCAACTCCTTTTGTTTCATATATTAGACATGTTGAGCTTGCTGTATGTTCATTTTTAGATCAAAATTATGTTCATTGCTTGTCGGTTTGTGCATTCCTTTTGTCGCTTCCATTTAGGGTTTCCATGTGTGACATGTTTGCATTGTTTGTGTGATATTTCCTTTTACGTGATTCCTTTTTGTGCATTTCTTCTCCTTCTTTTTTCTTTTCATTTCTCATATGCATTCTTGGTTGAGATGAGCTTGTGGAGGCTACTGCCCCACACTATTTTCCTCCCACTTTCCTTCTACTTGTGCATCTTATGTTTGCATTTTCATTTGCATGTTATTTCTTCTTCTTCTTTGGTTCTTCTTTGCCATGTTTCCCATAAGTTCTCTAACCTCTTGAGGTTATGATAGACATTAGGTGGCTAACCATGCATGATAACATTAGGTAGTTTCCCTTTTGAATCTCAATCTTAGGATCAACATTGCATGACAACTTTAGGTTTGTGTTAGTCCCTCTTTAGTTGGTCCCTTCTCTTCTCATCTTCATACAATCTTAACATACTTAACAAATATAATGGATGTCTTCCCATGAGCCTTATACTTGGGGAATGGTGATTGAGGGGCCATTTCTCAATTGCATAGAGTGTTTAGTATACGTCCTTAGGACGATATGCGACGCATTCGATCCTAGGTTTTAGACTTTAGTACAACATACATTATGAACACTCAAATTCAAAACACTTCTTCTCTAAAACACAAAAAAACAATTCAAACCTTTTTCATCCTTCGGGATCTTAATCGGGAAATTATTTTCAGATAAAAGAGTGTCCTTAACTTCTAGTTCTACTGCAAAAGGTAACGCCTAAGTCTCTCATGCTCGAGCTGCATACACCAACTGCTAGAACTGGTTGTTAACCCTACTCGGGCCTAAAAAAAACTTTTGAACCAAACCGGTGTTCTTTTTAGCCCGAACTACGTTTGCTCTAATCTTTCATACCAGATGAAAGTACGTAGGCACAAGACTCGACGTCTTGGCGAGCAACCTTTCCCCCTTCACCCGTAGTTAGCCGAACTACGTTGACTCTGATTTCTCGTACCAGACGGGAATACGTAGACCCAGAGCAGTGATGCTCTATCGAGTCATTTCTTTTTCTTTTGTCCCTTGACCATTAGTGTAGATAGATTGATCACCCTTTTAGATAGACAACAATGCGTGGATCCCGTCGAGTACGACGGACGTGAGGGGTGCTAATACCTTCCCCTTGTGTAACCGGCTCCTGAATCTAGACTTGGTTGCGATGACCTCGTCTTTCCCTTTTCCGTTAGGTTTTTTCGATCGTTTCCTTTCCCTCTCTTTGGGATAAATAACGAAAGGTGGTGACTCTTTTGTTTTCCGCCGGGTGTTTTTCGCAGTTGCGACAATCACAAGTACAGAAAGAGGGTAAGAAGTGAATTACCTGACCCTCTTGTGAAAGAGGGTATTTATAGAGAGACCCCAGCGCTGGGCCAACGGTGACTTGTGTTTGGCTGGATTACCATGGCCCAACCTAGGTGACTGCTAGGGCTTACATGGCGTAGTAAAGACCAGGACGTGGTCTTCGCCCTAGTTCAATTGTCTCGCGATCTCCGGAAAGTGGGTTTGACCTGCTGTTTTGGAGGTAGGTAGTTGGTCGGTGACGTGTCCCCGTGGAGGGGAGCACGTGGAGAACGTGTAGAGGACACGTTGTCCTGCCTGATAGGGGAGCGGGTTATGCCCGCGGAGGGGCAGGTCCTGCCCGCGGAGAGGGCAGTGTCTGGTTGATGGGAGAGTCTTACGCCCGGGACAGATGGGCAGGTTCTGCCCACGGAGGGGCATTACCTATCCTTCGGGGACCTTGTGCCCGGAGGCTGCGGCCCAAGCTGGACTGCGCTTGGCAGAATATTATTGGGTTGGGCCTGCCTGGCCAAGCCGGGGCCCAGGCTAGAACAAGAGCCCCCTAAGTCGTAGCTCCGAGGGAGGGAGCGAGGACTTGATAATGTCGTGCCATAGAGGAGAGATTTGCCCGTGGAGGAAGAGCTCTCCACGGGTCCTTCCTCCTCGTCGGGTGTCCGGGCTTGAGGACACGTGTCGGCGGGGAGACATGAGGGGACGCGGCTGTCAGCCTTCGCCATGTGTCATGTGCTGGTGGCTGCTAGGGCGGCTACCCTAGGGTACTCGAGTGCCTAGCGACGCTTCGAGTCCCGTGCTGGGGTATAAGTATGCAAGCCCCGGCTCATTCTCCACTTTTCTCCCTCTTGCTCTCAAACTTTCTGCCTTACCGTCTTGCCGCCGTTTGATCTCTCCGTCGCAGCAGCCGCCACGTACTCCGCCGCAGATCAAAATATAGTAAGTTTCCTTTCTCCTTTCTTTCGTTTTTCCCGTTTGTTTTAGGACTGTGGTCGGGGCATGTTGAATGCCCCAGGGAGAGGTGAGGATCTCCGCCGCTGTTGGGGGATTTTCTAGAGTTTTAACGTGAGCGTTCCAAGGAGAAATGCCAATTCCAATGAATACCCCGGGGATAGATGCTTGTTCCAATGAATGCCCCGGGGAACGATGCTTATTCCCATGAACGTCCTGGGGAGCGACGTCTATTCCGATGAGTGCCTCGGGGAGGGCGTGTAGGTTAGGTTATGCCGGTTACCCGGGGAGGTGGTAGGTTTTGGGTAGAGCCCCTGGGGAAGGTGCTCGGTTTGTCCTCGTCACCCTTTCACTTGACTTGCGGTGGAAGGGTGAATTTGATCTTTGTCATGGAATTCACCGTTACCTTCTGCTTTTCAGGTGTTAATGACTATGTTTATCTCGGGGACAATGGTCTTAGACAATGAACCAGACATTCCACACTTCGACGAGCGCGCCCTTCGCCTCGAGGAGTGGGTGGCCGAGGAGCCTCTGTCCACGCCTTCCTGTTTTGCTTCTGACCCGACGGGAGCCTACGCCACCGTGGAGGACCGGCGAGAAGGTGACCCCCAGAGTTGGCAAGTTTATCATCCTCGGGCGGGCCACCGAATCTTCTCGAAGTAGGGAAGGATGCGATTCCCGATGTACGAATTCTATTTTAAAGAGGCCAGGCTTAGGCTGCCATTCTCAGACTTCCACCTGGGCCTCTTCGATTGGCTGAGGTTGACCCCGTCGCAGCTGCATCCGGATGCCTTGGCTTTTATTCGGGAATTCGAGGTCGTGTGCCGTTATCTCCAGGTCGGCGTTACGCTGCTGCTATTCTTCCGCATCTTCCATCTGCACCGGCAGACGGTGAATAGCCGGCACGGTTGGGTGTTGTTCAAGCAACCGGACAGGCTTTTCAAAACGTACATGGACTCTGTCCGGGACTTCAAGGGTCGTTTCTTCATCGTCAGCCCGATCACGCATGCGGGGGTTGACTCTTTATATTCAAAAGGGGGGCGGATCGTGGACGGCCAGCGGGAGGCCGTTATGCTACCGCCCGTGCATGTGGAATGGACCCCGGAACATTTATCCTAGGGGACAAACCGATACATAGTGCGCGCGGGGTCGCTTGACGAGGAAGACATGGCCGACTATTTGAAGATAGTCTCGTTCGTGCGCAGCCTGCCGCTGTCGAAGTTGGTGACCCCCGACGGCCGCCACATACTCGACAGCCAGAGGAATGTTCGGGAGACCGCGAGGTTGATCAACACAAAGGCTCTGCTTGAGTGTTCCTTGGAGGCGGAGGCCCTGAGCTATCTAGGTGGTGGACGGCTCTCCCCTCTCACGATCTGGTACTCTTTATCTGTTATTAACTCACTTTCTTTGTTTTGTAGGGAACATGTCTTCCATCGAGGAACGGGTGAAGAAGTTGCGCGTATCGAGGATTGTTGTTCCTCCGAAGACGCGGGTTGCCCAACTTGTCGGGTAGGCTTCTGCTAATCATGATGGTCGGGGGTCATCGTCTCCTTCTAGTAGCCAGTCGCCCACATCCCAATGATACGTTCACCATTTCTGGTTTGGCATCATCACCTCCCAGAGAGGCCTCACTTAGATGACTCACAAATGATCGGTTCCCAGAGTCGACAATCCTCAGATCCAACATCCCGTCGAGCCCTAAGGGCCAGTTGGGAAGTCATCAAAGAGAATCTCGTCTGAGTGTGAATTTCATGGGAATCTATACCTGCTAAGCAAGCAAGCCCCCCACTAATCTCCATGAATAATGCTAGGTTTGTACTCAAGCCCGGGTCCGGCTTATCACTCATCAGAACTTCCCATCCCTACAGTACAACACAAATGACATGATGCGGAAAATAAATGCGGGAAAGTAAAATGCAAAAGTAAATAAAGCACATATGTACAACACCCAAAGATAAACAAACAAGCACTAGGATTGACTCGCATAGGGAACAAGAGTCCCCAGCAGAGTCGCCAGCTGTCGCAACTGCGAAAAACACCCGGCGGAAAACAGAAGAGTCATCACCTTTCGTTATTTATCCCAAAGAGAGGGAAAGGAAACGATCGGGAAAACCTAATGAAAAAGGGAAAGACGATGTCATCGCAACCAAGTCTGGTTCGGGAGTCAGTTACGCAAGGGGAAGGTAATAGCACCCCTCACGTCCGTCGTACTCGACGGGATCCACGCATTGTTGTCTATCTAAAAGGGTGATCAATTTTTCTACACTAATGGTCAAGGGACAAAAGAAAAAGAAAGGACTCGACAGAGCATCGCTGCTCTGGGCCTATGTATTCCCGTCTGGTACGAGAAATCAGAGTCAACGTAGTTCGACTAACTACGGGTGAAGGGGGAAAGGTTGCTCGCCAAGACGTCGTGTCTTGTGCCTACGTACTTTCATCTGGTATGAAAGATCAGAGAAAATGTAGTTCGGGCTAAAAAGAACACCGGTTTGGTTCAAAAGTTTTTTTAGGCCCGAGTAGGGTTAACAACCAGTTCTAGCAGTTGGTGTATGCAGCTCAAGCATGAGAGACTTAGGCGTTACCGTTTGCGGTAGAACTAGTAGTTAACGACACTCTTTTATCTGAAAAGAATTTCCGGATTAAGATCCCGAAGGATGAAAAAGGTTTGAATTGTTTTTTGTGTGTTTTAGAGAAGAAGTGTTTTGAATTTGAGTGTTCATAATGTATGTTGTACTAAAGTCTAAAACCTATGATCGAATGCGTCGCATATCGTCCTAAGGACGTATACTAAACACTCTAGGCAATTGAGAAGTGGCCCCTCAATCACCATTTCCCAAGTATAAGGCTCATGGCACAACATCCATTATCTTTATTAAGTATGTTAAGATTGTATGAAGATGAGAAGAGAAGGGACAAACTAAAGGGGGACTAATACAAACCTAAAGTTGTCATGCAATGGTGATCCTAAGATTGAGATTCAAAAGGGAAACTACCTAATGTTATCATGCATGATTAGGCACCTAATGTCTATCATAACATCAAGAGGTTAGAGAACTTATGGGGAACATGCCAAAGAAGAACCAAAGAAGAAGAAGAAATAACATGCAAATGAAAATGCAAACATAAGATGCACAAGTAGAATGAAAGTGGGAGGAAAATAGTGTGGGGAAGTAGCCTCCACAAGCTCATCTCAACCAAACATGCATATGAGAAATGCAAAGAAAAAAGAAGGAGAAGAAATGCACAAAAAGGAATCACGCAAAAGGAGATATCACACAAACAATGCAAACATGTCACACATGGAAACCCTAAATGGAAGCGACAAAAGGAATGCACAAACCAACAAGCAATAAACATAATTTTGACCTAAAAATGAACATACATCAAGCTCAACATGTATAATATATGAAACAAAAGGAGTTGAGAGCTTATTGGGTCCACAAAGGTCATTTCCAACTCAAACTAGGTCTTACACTTGTATGAGCCACCCTAGGAAATGACTTGACTTGAAAGTCATCTCAAAATTAGGAAAAAGGCTAAAAAATGATCAAATAAAATGCAAGAGACTCACAAACATGTTGGCAACTAGAGGCCAAAAGCTCAAAGCAAATATCCCCTCAAAGCACCATCAAAAGAAAATAATATTCAAGATGTACCACTTTGAAATGGGAGAATCGAGAGTCAAAAGAAAAGCACCCAAAGTCAATCCTAAAGTCAACCAACCAGGGGCAAAATGGTCCTCAAAATTTAATCAACTCATCATGGATATGAGGATTTAATTTTAGTCATTGGATTAAAAAGAAATGAGAGAAACAAAACCCAGAACAAGACATGTCAAGATCGAATCCAAATAAAACACTTCCAATGTTTAATTCCATTTTTAATTGAAAATAAAATAAAAAAATCCTAAAAATAAAGGACATCTCTAAGTGTATAAAAAATATTTTTGTGGAATTTTTGGACCATTGGAACTATTTTTAATTAAATTTTACCTAAACAGATTTAAAACAAAATAAAAAAAGAAAATAACAAAAACAGAGGTGCATTAAGCAATCATAACACGTTGAAAAGCTACATGGGCTCAGGCTGGGGGTGTGGAAAGCATGCAGGGGCCTAGGCCAACAAACAATAAACAAAAAAGTGAAATCAGGATGATTGTGTGTGATTAGGTCAGCTGAGGTGCACGGTGCATCAAGATCAAGGCCATAGGATTAGAAAGCATACACATCAAGTGGATCAAAACGTGTCACATCAATTAATGAAATTAAATTGGATTCCATGTGTGCAGCCAATGTGTTTGCAGCGTGTTTCTTAACTAAGATCATGTGTGTGCAAAGTATGCTGATCATGTGAACAACAAAAAGCCACGTAAGCATCTTCTCCACTTCAAAACTGGGAGGGAAATCAGACGGCCGGAAAACGTCTCTGGTCATCTCCTTCATCTAAACCGGCCACCGTGCACAGTGACAAAAAACACAGGTAGTAAAACATCACCAAATTCAACAAACTTATAGTCAAAATCCATCTACTCATCACGTAGAACATGAATCAATCATCAATTAAGCATGAAACGCCATAACAAAACCAAATCGTGAACAACAAGCTTTGAACTCAAATCTCAAAAGTTCACAAACAGCCACAAGTTGTATCCAGAAATCATGTACACATCACATGGAACATGAATCAACCATTATTTAAGCATGAAACCTCAAGAATAGAGCAAATCGTGCCACACCAGTTTGAAGCTCAAAACAACAATCATCATGAATGCCAGTTCATTTTAGTTATTAATGATCTACATACTTTCTAGGTCTCAATGATGCAAAAATGGCAAACAATCATGGCATAAATACAGAGATATGTTGAAATGAAGAATACCTAGTGGAGAGATTCCACTGAGTGTGATCCTTTGATGAAGCTTAGAGAAAATTATCCAGAATCACTCCATGAACCTCCAAGAAGCTTTTGATTTGCTCAATTTAGCTTGAAATGTTGTGAATTTGAGAATTTGTATTTTGCTTTTTCTTCACTTTTTCCAAACTGTTCTTGAGCCAATTCTTCACCAAATCGTGTTCTCTAGGTCTGAAAATCATCCTCAAGCTTTATATGTTGGATTTGGATGGAAATAAGGCCCAATTACGCTGCCTTTGGTCCAATTGAATTTCAATTTTTCCTTCATTTTAAGCTTGCCAAAATCGTGTATACTCAGCTGTACAAGCCTCAAACTTGTTTCCAATCACTTGCACATGGGCTGAAATGATCACATGGCCAAGAATTGATCCTTACTTTGATCTTATGGTTGAATTTACATTTGTTACTTCATGGTGAAACAACCATGGAAATGGCCATCAAGATGAGCTCAAATTGCAAATCCAAGATCGGCATTGTGTTTAGAATATGATTTGCACTCAAAGAATGCATAAACTTGGTACAAAATGATCTCAAATGAATTTAGTTTGATTTTCCCCTTTTAAGGCCTTTTCCATGAAAATCACTTTAGGAATTCTTCAATCCAAGCTTCAACCATGACAAGAGATGGTTTGGTAATGCAAACGACTCTATTTGGAGAAAGTTTGATATTGGAAAGATCTCCATTTGAAGTGTGCATGTTGGTGAAATGGACCTATAATTTTATGACCTATAATCTCACTTTCCCAAAATACCCTTGCCTTGCCAAGCTCATAACTTGAGTTCTACAAATCAGATTAAAGACTTCTAGTACTCTTTGGAAAGCTAAGACCATGAGGAACAACTTTCATGTTCATCAATAATTGATGAGAAACATCCTTCTAGGTCAAAAATGGCTTGGAAGTTGGTTGACTTTTGTTGACTAAAATCACATTCATCTGAGGACCTGTAACTTGTCAGCATCATAACTTGAGTTCTAGAAATCAGATGAATGACTTCTAGTACTCAAAAGAAAGCTAAGAACATGCTCTACAAGTTTCATGTTAGGGTCAAGATGATATGAGACTTATATCTTGAGAAAGGTGGTCTTGAAGTTGGGGACTAAATAGGGGATTTTACATTGAGAACCCTAATTTAGCAACTTCTCACACTCTTGATTCTTGATGAATTGATCTTGAAATGATACATTAGACATCTCAACATAACATCCCATGACCATAGAGACTTGGAATTGAGTCTTAATATCCTTTGATTTCACAATTGACTTAGGATTAACCAGATGAAAACCCTAGATTGCACACCTTGACTGTGGCTCTTTCCACATCACACAACAACTTGAATAAGCTCCAACATGGCTCTCAAAGCACTCGATGAGCTCTCTCAACATCCCATATCCATAATTATGAATTCACAATCTTCTGATGATCTTCACTGGCCTCCAAGTTAGGAGCTGACCCACATATATCCATCAATCCTTTCAAAGAATATTGACTACCTCTTGATGACCTGATGACCATCCATGCTTGAGTAACACCCCTTGCTTAGGCACAACACTCTGAGTTGACTCCTCTTTCTATGCACAACCTCTTGATCCCCTGCTAAATGAACAATGATATGCAATGCAAATGCTAGAACAAAATGAAATGAAACACAAGCCAGCTAAAGAAAAAGGTTGGGCAAATTTTGGGGTGCAATAGCTGCCCCTATTCAAAAGTGTCTTACAAGTACACCCCCCCCCCCCCCCCCCCTTTTTTTTGCCCTTAAATACCCGTGAACAGGCATCAAGTCAAAGACGCGTGGCAGCCAACGATCCCTTTCTGATCAGGTCAGATCAAAAGATTTCTTTGAATTCTAAACCAACCCTTATACCATCGTTAAGTAAAAGGTTAAGGAATCTAAAAAGTTTTTTTAGAATTTATAATATAACCTTATGCTTCAAATATATTCCCAAACAAAGATTAATCATAGTAAATAAGGGGTGAAAAAGAAGTTCACTCAAAAAATTGATTAAATAGTCTACATATAATGGAATCTCAATATATTTTTTTTCTTCTTAAAACTACAAATTACTACTCTTTCATATCATTATTATAAACAAAACTAGTTATACTACTACAGATGTACGTTTTCACCTTCAGTTGCAATAAAAATTTTACCTCAGTTAATAGGACGAGGTAATGTATGTGTTTCCCTTGAAAATTGGAAAACAACCGCTGATCTTCCAAATCTAACTTTGATGACTCACAGGATCGATCAGATTGATCCTAGAACATGTGATAAAAAGGTTTTCTTTGGAAATCTATCTAAGTTTCACACTTTGACAATATCTGAGTGAAGGATTCTAAAAAGTATCTATTCGACTATACAAGAAAAAGAAGATAAAGTTTTCAGCGAGGAAAAGATAAAAGCTTTAGAAAAAAGGTTGAGAATGAGGATGAAATAAAATGCATAGAGAGGGGGGAAGATTGCAAGAAAAGTAAAGAAAGCTTCGTAAAGTTTAAACAAATAAAATAAACTTCATTGGAAAGTAAAGGATGGTGTGTTTACATCATGTACATTCTCTTTGATACTCTCTTTCTCTACACTCGGATACTTGGAGTAATTTTAAGAGTGACTTGTACAACAGTAAATTACAACATCGATTCTATGTCTAAGAATTTATATTTATAATAGTAAAAAATAACTACCAATAACTTCCTACATCATCATCTTCCGCCACTTGTCGTGATACATGGGTCGGTCACCCACAGGGCGCCACATGTCCTCTTAGTCATCCAGCGAACGAAATCACTCCCTCCAATTCTTTTGAATTTCAAATATTTAGGATAACTACCAAGCAGCGTCACGGTCAAAGCCTTCTCTATTTTCCTTTAGTCTTGCAAGTGTTTCGACTCCTCTTCCTCAAAGGTCTTATACTTTTCGACCAGCTCTCACCTCCAACAAGATTCTAATACTTTCTCTTAAATGTCTTAACTTGCAAGGGGTGTCGAATTTAGGAGCTAACAAATTGCCCCCTAAAAAATGTCTTTTCGACCCCTACGTAGAAAAGCACATTTTTTTGACAGCATCCAATTCGACGTCGTTTACTTCAACTTACACGTGTCAAACAATATACTTTGGCCAACTAATGCCTGGGAAGATGAAAGGGGAGGAAAGAGAAGAAAGAAGAAAACAGAAAGGAGCACGTAAGAAACTGCTCCGTCACCTTGGAGCACGTTCCTGACGTCATGGTCATCATGGCGGGTTTCTCGGGAATCACCAAAATCGCAGACCATCATCATTCTTTTATAGCCTAGAGGGTATAGGTTATAATTGCCACCCCTGTTTCTCTACCTTAGGACACACACGTGACCCACTAACTCTAGCCACTTATGAAAAAAAACCTCTTGATTTTCAATACTCCATATAAATAATTTCTTCAGGTATTATTTTAACATTTCCATCTCCCAGAAAAACTCTTTCGCTTTTTCAAATATCCTTTTTCTACTAAGAACACTTCTGACTTCAATAATGGCTGAGCACCAGAAGAAAAAGACACAACCCAAAGGGTCATCTTCTACACCAGTTCTCCCTCCTTTCGCCACCTTGAGCGGTCATAAAGTAGTAAAGAATCAACAATTTATTCGTGAACCCTTGTTGGAGGAAAAGTGCCATATCTACGAATCACAGGTAATCATCCCTGTTAATGTTGCAGGTAAACCCTTAGCAATGTCTGGCCCATTGCCTCCTTTAGGTCTTGATTATTCCTGTATCTGCGACTTCTTCCCTTCTTACAGACTAACCAAACCCCTAGGGAAAAAGGATTCTAGCATGGTTCTCGCTGATGGTCCTGATAGTCTAACTTCCTTCGACGTAGACCTTAGGTATCTCCATGACGGCTAGGTTGTTTAGAGCCACACCTTATTTCAAGGACTCCGAACTTTACCTCAACTGGTTAGAAAAATTGGAAAAAGTGAAAGCCCAGGACTAGAAAGAAACTAGTATTTATGACCTCATAATAATGTCGAAGGTCGGCCCTAATTATTGTCACCTTATGTTGGCTTCCTCTTTGTATTTCTGGGACAACACCCATCACACTTTCCACCTTCTGTGTGGGATGATGACACCCACACTGTTTGATATAACCGCCATCGTAGGACTAAAACCCCATGGACTAGTTTATGACCCTGAAGTCGATAGTCAAGATACTATAGGATTTGCAACTACAAAGCACACCTACACGGCCTTCATCCAACATTATCACAATAAAAACACTACTTCTATCGAAGATGAGGAGCATATAGACTTCTTGGCCATATGGTTGTCTCGCTGCGTATTCTGTACTAAATCTTTGTAGGTGGCACGTAAATATCTTGTTTTGGCGAACCAACTACACTCGAAAAGAGGCATTTGCTTGAGCGAGATGATTCTGGCCAGTCTCTATGAAGCCTTGGGCGAAGGTGCTAGTAAGCTGAAGGACCCAGAAAGTCATGGAAACCTGCTAATGTCAGGTCCCGTCTGGCTACTCCAGTTGTAGCTCAACGCTACTTTCGAAAGCAGCCTTCTCAACAAATGAGAAGTCGACGAGGGTTCGTCTTCTGTTTCTGAGAGACGGGTCGAATGGCCCCGCTTGGTTCAACTCACTCCAAGCAAAGAAGGACACGCGCTTCGAGCCAACCTTTCCAACTTCATCCATATGTTCGCCAAACGTCACAAGTTCACCTCACAAATGGCTCCATTTGCAGAAAGGAAGTATGGTCCTGAGTGGTTCACTAGACCCTTCCCTTTTTCGCTAAAGAAACACGAAGATGAATCGAAGCTGATCTAGGATCGATTCCTCACACCTCGACTGTTAGTTCATAAACTCAACCTTGTCAGGGGACAAGCCACCTTGGTAGCCTACCAGTCAAACTTGGTATCCCGACAATTTGGGTTAATACAAACTTTACCCAAATGTTTGTATGATAAAAAATCACACGTTATACTCCCTCTCACTGTTGTTAACCCCCTAGACTGCTCAACACAACAGGCGTGCCATGCCCACAAATCTCTTCTTACACCTGTTTATTTTGAACCCTCCTACTTCTGCTCCCCAGATTTCTACAACCGGTGGTCCAGACATTATGCCTCAGAGTTTCTTGATATTTCGAGCTTTACTCGCTTGATTGACCAAACTTTTGTTGATGTGCAGGAGAAAATCAAGAAAGGTACGTCTACCCATATCGAATAGATTCAAGCCTTCCAGAAGTACTTCGAAACTGCCTATCGACCAGATGATGTTAGTCGGACCATCTGTGAGGCTGTTGTCACTTTAAGGGAAAAGTTTTCTAAGAAAATGGAAACTTTAAAGATTCCCTCATCTGTTCCTCGTGAGAAACGATATGAGGTTTCCTTTAAACTATTTCCTCTGAAAATCC
Source organism: Lathyrus sativus (assembly GCA_963859935.3). NCBI lineage: Eukaryota > Viridiplantae > Streptophyta > Magnoliopsida > Fabales > Fabaceae > Lathyrus > Lathyrus sativus. The sequence continues at coordinate 663,594,542 of OZ012739.1, forward strand.
CTCGATTATTAACTGCTGGTTTTGGTATGGCTCTTGCCCCTCCATTTCTATATTGGTTCATCTGTGGAGATTTTATAAAAATCCTTCGACAGCAGTCGAAACCCAAAGCGCAACGGGTGGTTCCGACTAAACATACGCTTGATACTTTTAAAGAGCACCTTCATGTTAGTATCGAAGATGTTCGTATCGAATACGACATTCTTGAAGGTCATCCCCCCTTCGATTTGGACTTTTTAAACTGAGCTTTATTGTTACTGACTGGTAGTGGCATGATTTATTTTGCAGCTGCTCCTAAAAGAACTGCTCTAACATCAAAGATCGACGGCAAGGTCGAAGACCAAAAGGTAATCTTCCTGCAAGCCTTTGATAGCTTGTCTTCCTTGATTTCTCCTAACATCTCTCATTGTTTCAGGTTAGCCGTAAGCCACCTACTCCACAAAAGAGACTTAGAAGGGCTTCTGCCTAGATCATCATTGATTCAGACGATGAAGACGGATCCCCTCGTGAGAATTACCAACTAAAGAGAAGGCGAAAAGTGACCCATGGCCTAGATACCCCTGATGCTCCATCTGCCCCCTTGGCAATCAACACTCCCAAACTGAACACTCCCCCTCAAGATCCTGCGAAGGCTCCCACAGAGGATGCTTTAATTCTGCATATTGTTCCTATTGAAAGCGACAACTCAAGCCCTGCTGATGAAAACGTTAAGGTATAACGCGCATTTAACTGTTTTCTTCTGGAACCTGATCCGTTTTGTCTTGCTTTTTCTTATGTCTGTTTCTTCGTCTAGGCTGATGCTGGAGGTTTGGAAACTACTCCAACCATGTCTCCTTCGCCAATTTTTCCCTTGAACATCCAATGTGAGCCCACTTACCATCCTACCTCTAATTTTGTTTCTGGTATGATCTCTCTTGGCGAGATTAATAAACCTGAGTTTACCACAGTTCCTCCTTCACCTACGAAGACCACGACCCAACAGTCTCAAACCAATGGATCCGACCATGAAGAAGATAAAGTTTCAGCTAATCCTATCGTAGTAGATGGTACAGAAACTCCTATGGAAGAGGATGCAAAATTGGCTGACACAAACAACTCTCCTTTAGATCAAACGATGGCCGCTGAGGAACAAGTCACAGGGGAAGATGATGTCGTCGAAGACAAGACCATGCAGCAGTCAGAAATGGATGAGTCTAGCGACGGGGGAACTGAAGATAAAATGGAAGAAGGTGCCACAGGGGAAGATAAAAGCAAGGGAACGAAACCTGAGGAACCTCCTGTCGACGGACCTACCCCTATTGAGGTGGCTAAAACTACTACTGCTGCTGCTCTCAAAGAAAGTGAAGTAGTTCCCCTCAAGGGTGAGGCTAATCTTACCACAGCAGAACTTGATGCATTGAAGGTCTCTAACCCTCGACAGTACATCAAACTCCTCTTGAGTAAGCGAAATAGTTCTTCTAGTAAGACCGCCAACACTTCGACCTCTGAAGACCAAGTCTCGAGCCACCCAAGTGATAACATTCTTGAGAAAATCAAGGGAAAGATCTTCAAAGGGGATCTTTTCTCTCTTTTGCAAATGGGCCCAGTCAACCACCTATCCTTGAAGGCTTTCCTACAGCAAGTGGATCTCAAATTGATTTCCCCCGAGGCCGCGAGTGTCATCCAAGAAGTTGGTATCTTGATTGATAAAGTCCATAAAGACTTTCGACTGTTGCCCCAGATTGAGAATGATCTTTCGATGAAATCAGGTAGTGAAGCCGCTGTTTGGACCGCTATTGCTGAATCTGAAGAAAAAATTGCAGGATTGGAGGAGATAAAAGAGAAGAATCGACAGGAGATCACTACCAATGAGGAGAACATTGCCTGTTGGGAGCGCAAAATCAAAAAACTTTACAATAAAATAGCGAAAGCCAAGAAGAATAATGTTGAATTGGCTTCTTTTGATGATTCTTTCTTATCAACTGAACTTGATCATGCCGTTAACTTTGCTGAGGAAGCCTGTCGCTTGGAAGCAGAGATCGTTGAATTGAGAATAGACAAGGCTCTATTCCATCAACGCCTCGAGCTTCAAAAGTTGAACTATCTCAAAATGAGGCCCAATCTCTCTTTTTAGTTTATTAAAGCTTTTGTAATAGCACATGTTTTGCTTGCCTTTGTAAGCCATGTTTTAATTTCATGTTGTAAGACACTGGGCCATTTTGGCATATTTTACTAACACCATTTATGGCTTCGTTTTATATTTAGTTGTTACTCCGTTGATATTTTAACCTCTTGAAGCGCAGACTTATATTTTTTCAAATATTTGCCATTCACTTTTAACATTCTCCTATCCTCGTTTAGCTCTTCCACTTCGTATGCCCCATTGAAGAAAATCTTTGAAACTTGGAATGGACCTTCCCATTTTGGGGACCATTTGCCTAGGGATCTGACCTCGATCCATAGGAAGAATTACCCATTTTTGGGGACCATTTGTTATATGACTTCTCTACTCTTTTCTTTTTCCTTCTCAAAAGTTCCAGAGATTTAAGTCTTTCCTCATCCAAATCTACTAACTCGTCGAGCATCATATCCCAATAGATTTCTCGAGGGATTTCCTGATGTCTCTGAATTCTAACATGTGAGTAGTAATGCGCCTAAGAGGGGGGGGGGGTGAATTAGGTTCTTTGAAATTTTCTGGTTTTAAGAGGACTATGTCACTTTCTTTTTAATGAAGTGAAGATATGAAAGCTTGTAAAGGCAGAAAGTAAAAGAGACACAGAGAGTTATAGTGGTTCCCCTCACACCTCGAGGGTAGTCCACTCCCCTTTCAACACGAAAGAGATTTTACTATAGTTAGGATCAATTGTACAATTTTCTCTAACCTATAGGAGATCAAAGGTTCTTAAAACACCTTTAAGATCTAAACACTAAGTGCAATGAGAACAATCCTCTCTAATTCATACACTTGCTTTCAACAATCCTGAACAGCAAGGGGAAACTAAAATACAATTATGAGTTTGTAAGATTTGTAACAATGTATAATTGGTAATCAATGTTGAGATTGAATCTTCTCTTTCAATGGAATTTCCACAAGTATCTAAGACTTATTGCTCAAGAATTTTCTTTTCAAAAGATATGAAATTGGATGCAGAAAATTCTTTGTGAAAATTGTTTAAAGAAAAAGTTCAAGAATCTTGATTGAAAGAGATTGTAAAGAATTGATGTAAAAGTTGGTTGTTTGAATTTTGAAAAGCTCGGTATTTATATCACATAAAAATTACTTGATGAAATCATGCAAATCTTCAGAAAAATTGATGAACAGTTGTTATGTTTCAAAGGAAACATTTAACAGACATTTGAATGAAGAGATGCAATTTTTCAGAACGAATTTTCAAAATCGTTCAGTGAGCAATCGATTGCACTAAGGCAGCAATCAATTGCACTTCAAAACAGAAGTGAAAACTGAGAATTTTTTAAGCATGCAATCGATTGCACTAAGGCAGCAATCGATTGCTCTTCAAAACAGAATAAAAAATAGTTAAAAATTTGATCATGCAATCGATTGCTCTAAAAGTGCAATCGATTGCACTTTGAAAAACTTAGAAAAAATTATGTTTTCAAAAGCTTGTGAGAGTGCAAAAAGTCATGAAAATTGTTTTTTAAAGCTTTGAGCAATTAGGACTTAAATGCTTAATGGATATTCTCATTGTACCTTCAGATGAGAACATCTTCAAAGTTGTATCTTTGTCCTGATGCTTGATGGTTGATCATCTTTGCCTTCTTGAGTGATTTGTCTTCATCAAAACAAATGTTGATCTCTGAGGATCTTGATTTCACATTCTCCCCCTTTTTGATGATGAAAAAGCATTCTTCTTTTGTTGTGATGTTTTCTTTCTGGTACGCTTTTCTCCCCCTCAATGTATGACTTGTTGAGAGTTTCTGAGTTTGTATTGAGGTTCGGGATAGTCTTGAATTTTGAAACTTTGTACCTTTAAGGAAAGATAATAAACAAGAAAAGAGTAACATCCTTCTCCCCCTTTTGACATTATCAAAAAGAAGGGAAAGATGGATTAAGGCAATAATATATGAAAAATAACGGACAAGCTTGATCATAAGTTAAATTAAAGACGAGTACAATAAAACTGGAAAGTTCAGAATTAAAAAAAAATAACAGAAATAAATAACAACAATTAGAACAGAAAAAAAACAGTTATTTCTAAGATAAATCCATGTTTGGGTCAAAGCTTGGTTGGCTGGAAAAAGTTGTCTGGAGAGGTGATGGACGAGTAGGAGGAATAGCCGGGTTTGAGGGATCATATGGCGGGATGTAGAGGTGAGAGTACATGTAGGAGAATTGTTGGTTCACGTTCTCTTGAAAGTTGTTGATCCTAGCATTTGTTGACTCTTGAACAACAGTGTATTGAGCATTGGTGGAATTTTTTAGATTCCCAAATTGTTGAGTCATGTAGTCCATTAACTGTTGATTGCTTGAACCATTTCCGTATGGAATAGGAACATCTTCATCATCTTCATCCTCTTGTTCATCAATATCAGCCACACCTTCGCCGAGGTAAATGATTGTCTTGGTATCTGGGTTGTATTTTACACCCATTCAAGAATCCACATTCTTGATTGAAATCTTGTTAATATTGGAATCCATGAGATACTTATCAAATCCTTCAAAATCTACTTGATAATGTTTCAGGATCTTTGTAATGAACCAAGCATATGGCAGAAACTTGGATTTTTCATTTATTCCGCGCATGTGAAGTAAGATCATATTTGCCCAATTTATCTGAATATTATTCTTAACAGTATATAGCATCTGCATTTCTAGATCAGTTACTAGACAATGATTTCCACCCCTGGGAAACATTATGTAAGCCATGAATTAATGAAATAAACGGTCATCAATATTGAATATACCTACCGACCATGAATTGCAAGATGGTTCCAAGCCGCCTAAGGATCAGACTCTTTTTGCATGGTATTCGGCTTTAGATATTCTGCTGAGGCTCCAATAGAACTGTCTTTTGTTATATGCGTTCCAGAATTCTTCGTGTTCTTCTGGAGATCTTGCAGTAGGCACTGGAATGTTGAGAATCCTACCAAGTGTCTTGGAAAAGAGCGGGATCCTTTTACCTTGAACGTATGTCACTAGCTTGCCTTCTTCTTTTTGTAAGTTGCAGTAGAACAGTCTTACCAAATCCGGATAATATGGCCCGGATGAGGAGATTACTGGTTCTAACCCACATGCAATCAGGGTTTCTTGGAAGGAGAAGCATTCTTTAGGAAAGGATGAAAGGATACCGTACTTGGGGGTCTGCACAACCTTCTTTTGGAAATACTTGATGAATTTGTCCCGTTGTTCATTGTCCAAATGTTGAAGAACAAGTGGAGTTTCAGAAGATGCGGAGGCTGGACCTTTGCCTTTGTCTTGTGCAGAAATCTTTCTCTTTGTTCGCGAAGCCATTGAAAAAGGTGAAAAAAAGAGAGCTAGGGTTTATGGGAGAGTTTTGTTAATTGAGAGAGATGGTAGAAGTAGGTTATGAGAGATGGTATTTATAATGGTTGAAAGAAGAAATACAATTAAATGTGGGATATAAGTGGTTGAAGGTATTTAAGATTTTGGGAATATGAGATTTTATGGTCAAATCTTGAGACTAGGGCTAAGAAGTTATGGCTAATCAGGTAGGTCAAAAAGTTTAATGAGGGTACTTGGAAGGTTTAAGGATTCATGGATCTATTAAATAGAAACAGAAAAAACAGTTTTTCAGAAGGTGCAATCGATTGCTAACATGGTGCAATCGATTTCTCCATCAAACAGAAGTGAAATTTGGCAAAAGCTACAGAGTGCAATCGATTGCTGCAGAGGTGCAATCGATTGCTTGCTTTAAAATTAATAAAAGTTGTAAAACTTACAGTGAGCAATCGATTGCTGCAGGGGTGCAATCGATTGCTTGCAGTGAAATTTTGAGAAAACACAGCAGATGAAGTTCTTTTATGTTTCTACGTCAGTTTCATCCAAAATTCCAAGTTCCCTTCATATTTTGTAGAAAGACTCCTTCGCCAAAGGTTTTGTGAAGATATTGGCAAGCTGATTATGAGTATCTACGAATGTTATCTCGACATCTCCTTGAAGTACATGATCTCGTAAAATGTGATGTTGTATGTCAATGTGCTTGGTCCTTGAGTGCATGACTGGATTTTTCGTTATGTTGATTGCACTGGTGTTGTCACAGCGAAGAGGAATGCTTCCCAGGTCGAGTTCGTAGTCACGAAGTTGTTGCTTGAGCCACAAAATCTGCGCACAGCAACTACCTGCTGCTATGTACTCAGCTTCAGCCGTACTAAGTGCTACACATGCTTGTTTCTTGCATGCCCATGAGACTAGTGCATTTCCTAAGATGTGACAGGTTCCACTTGTGCTCTTTCTATCAGTTTTACAGCCTGCATAATCCGCGTCAGAATATCTAATTAAATTGCATATACTACCTTTAGGATACCATAAGCCGACATTTGTTGTTCCTTTGAGATACTTCATGATCCGCTTGACCGCCATCAGGTGAGACTCCTTTGGATTTGCTTGAAAGTGAGCGCAAAGACAAACGATAAACATAATTTCAGGGCAACTTGCTGTCAAGTATAGTAGTGAACCAATCATACCTCTATATTTTGTGATGTCAATCGATATACCGGATTCATCTTGATCTACATATGTACCAGATCCCATAGGTGTAGATAAAGTTTTGCAATTATCCATATCAAACTTCTTCAATAATTCTTTGCAATACTTCAATTGATTGATAAAGATCCCATTCTCAAGTTGCTTAATCTGCAGTCCAAGAAAGTAGTTCATTTTTCCCATCATAGACATTTCGAATTCTCCTTGCATCATAGATGAGAATTCTTCACATAGCTTGGTGTTGGTTGAACCGAATATTATGTCGTCAACGTATACTTGTACCAAGAGAGTATCTTCTTTTATTTTCTTAATGAACAAAGGTTTGTCTACCTTTCCCTTTACAAAGCGTTTGTCACATAAGAAATTGCTGAGTCGATCGTACCATGCTCTTGGTGCTTGTTTCAATCTATAGAGAGCTTTCTTTAGTTTGAAGACATGAGATGGATATTTGTAATCTTCAAAACCAGGGGGTTGCTTGACATATACTTCTTCATTTATGAATCCATTCAAGAAAGGGCTCTTCACGTCCATTTGGAAAAGCTGAAAATTCATGGAGCATGCATAAGCCAATAATAATCTAATTGCTTCTAGTCTTGCAACTGGAGCGAAGGTTTCGTCAAAGTCAAATCCTTCTTCTTGTTTGTATCCTTGGGCGACCAATCTTGCTTTGTTACAAACTATAATACCATTTTCATCGAGTTTGTTCTTGAAGACCCATCTTGTTCCAATGATATGCTTGTTGCTAGGCCTAGGGACAAGATTCCAAACTTGATTTCTTTCAAATTGGTTCAGTTCTTCTTGCATAGATATAATCCATTGATCATCGCCTAAGGCTTCGTCGATTTTGGCTGGTTCTATTTGCGAAACAAATGCCATGTTAAGACAAGCATCCTTGAGATTTAATCTTGTTGAAACACCTTGACTGATATCACCAATGACTTTATCGATCGGACGATCTCTATGAGTTCTCCATTCTTTTGGTAGATCATTGTGTACTTCATTTTGTTGTGAATTCTCTTGCTGCAGATTTGGTTGATCACTTGCAATATCTTTGAGAGTGTTTTCTTGAGAGGTTTCTACTACATCATCATCATCATTAACAATAACATCATCCTCCATGGAGGGGTTAGATTCATCAAAAGAGACATGCATAGATTCTTCAATAGTTAAAGTTCTTTTGTTAAAAATTCTGAAAGCCTTACTTGAGAGAGAATAATCGAGAAAAATATCTTCATCGGATTTCTCGTCAAACTTACCGAGATTGTCTTTGTCATTGTTTAAGACAAAGCATTTACACCCGAATATATGGAAGAAGGATATGTTTGGTTTTCTTCCTTTGAACAATTCATAAGGGGTTTTCTTGAGAATTGGCCTGATGTTGACACGATTACTTACAAAACATGTTGTGCTTACTGCATCTGCCCAGAAGTATTTAGGAAGATTTGAATCACTAAGCATTGTTCTAGCAAGTTCTACCAACGACCGATTCTTTCTTTCTACGACACCATTTTGCTGTGGAGTTCTTGGTGCAGAGAAATTGTGAGAAATTCCATTTTCCTCACAGAATTCTTCAAATAGAGCGTTCTGAAATTCTCCACCATGGTCACTTCTAATGGAGACAATTGAAAGTGACTTCTCATTTTGAATCTGTTTTGTGTACTTCTTGAATGCCTTGAAAGCTTCACTTTTCTGCACTAAGAAGAACGTCCATGTATATCTAGAGAAGTCATCAACAATTACTAATGCATAAACATTACCTCCAAAACTTTTCGTTCTTGATGGTCCGAAGAGATCCATGTGTAGCAACTGCAGTGGCCTAGTTGTGGACACCAAATTCTTGGATGTGAAAGTTGATTTGGTCTGTTTTCCCTTTTGGAAAGCGCCACACAATCTATCTTTGACGAACTTGATCTTTGGCAGACCAACAACTAAGTCATGTTTGATTAATTTATTCAAGTGATCCATATGAATGTGAGCAAATCTTTTGTGCCATAACCAAGATTCGTTGTTGTTTTCCATAAGACATTTAACCTTCAAAGATAAGTTATCAAGGGAAATCATGAAAATGTTGTTAATTCTATTACCTTTTAACATTACCTCAGAAGTGACTTCGTTTTCTATCAAGCATTCATCTTTAGTGAAGTTGATTCTGAAACCTTTGTCACAAAGCTGACTAATGCTAAGTAGGTTATGCTTTAGGCCTTCTACATAAAGGACATCTTCTATGGTTGTAAAAGGTGGTGCACCAATGCTTCCTATGCCAAGGATCTTCCCTTTGTTGTTATCATCATAGGTTACGAATCCTTTGGCCTTAAGCGTTAGATGTGAAAATTTGGAAATGTAACCCGTCATATGCCTTGAACACCCACTATCAAGATACCGCTGATATGAGGAGGTCTTTAAGCATACTGTCGCACCCTAATTTTTGACCTCAAGATTCCACCTCTTTGTGCACTTTTTTTCTTGCGTATTATCCCCTCACTCTTTCGAGCACATTTTATCATAACTAACCAGTTTGTGCAGGAACAATAATGTCAAGGTATAAACTCTTACAGCCAAGCATCACAATGACGTGACTAATACGTTCGAGTTCAAAGTTCACCATTCCAGAATTCAAACATAGTTTAAGAAGATTGTGCATATGGACAGGTCTATTAGATTCAATTCAAAGATTCCAAGAGCACCAGTCATTGTAAGGCTTAATTCTGCGAAAGATATCGTTATGACTACAAGAAGGGATTCAAACCACATCAATAGCTCTGCCTTCCCATGTCCATTAATCTACTCGCGTTTGGTTTCCACTTATTCTGGATAGTGTTGGGCATTCGCATTGGAGTGTATTAGCGGCTCATTCAAATGATGTCAAAGGATTGCTAAAATAAGGACGTTATTATATCAATCACTAGTTTTGAGGTTGACTTGCACAATTTTGTTTTCCTTACTTTGAAGTTCAAACTCAATAAAAGAATTTAGGAAAATAAGACTCAAGCCTTCGTGATTCAAAGACTCAAGAGATTTGTGACTAAGTTACAAGATCTATAATATTATAAGTGTTATCAAGGTGTTCTTGTACTTTCCATATACTTCATACAAACCATTCTCATTACAAAGTGCATTCCAAATTTAAGAGGCACGACTACATGATAATTTGTTCTCAACACCTTCAAGTTTTAACATCTATTAAGTCTAAGATATCCATGGCAAGGTTGTAAACTGAATCAATTTTTTTCCATCACCAATTGAAATTCAAGGGTGATTTATTTGTCAAGAAAAGTGATTTTCATCTTTGTTTCAAAACAAAACTCCAAGTATGACTAATGTGGGATCTGGAAGGCTAACAGTGCCGTTTACGTATCAAATTCTAAGCCAAATTCACATATTCCTGTCCAAGATTGAGTTTACATCAAAAGCAAAAGGTTATGGTATTTACAAAAGCAAGTTACATCTATGTTAGAAATCTACTATTCTGAGCAAAAGCCGGTGGGCGGAAGCAAGTGCCATCTCTTGACATGTTAACAAGAGATGAAGGTAGTCTTGACAAGAGCATTGACGTTGGTCACGATTCGCTCACGCTCTCCCTTGAAGGATATGCTTATTTCCATGTCCTGGTTGTGTACCCCCAACCATATGAGAACCTGCATGATGAAGGCAAGAGGCCTCCAGTTGGTAACAGAACAGCTCAGGTTGAAGACAACATTTGTATCAGCAGAGAATGTCGTTTTCGTCGCGGAAGTGAATTCTCATTGAAACAGTAAACAACAGTACCTATCCTACGAAAATAATAAAACGAGATACATCAACATCAAGAAGGAGGAAAGTAACTGAGGAATTTGAAAGTGTTTCGAACAACTTACCATCATCATTTCTGAAGCAAGCACGCTTGATAGTTGCCAACAAGCTTCAGACTTCCACCGACACGACTCAAACATGCTTTCGCAACCTGTTTTCACAACACAAAGGATCAATTTCATAAAGTAAAATGAATTCACAGCACTCCATAGTTCGCATTATAATTCAAGGGATGATCACAACAACGTCATTCAAGGCCAACGAGCTATGAGCCACAAGACGAAGATAATGAAAGACCTATGAGATAAACATATACAATGCTACCATTGTGTATAAGAAGAAACAGAACCAATAAAAGCACATCTTGCAAGAGATAGATAGCATTTAGATAATGGATATTGAAGGAGTAGAAAGAGTAGTCGTTGCAAAACCATTTTCTTCAAGGCTAATTGTTCTATTTTCAAACCTTTCTCAGAGTTTCTAGCAGGTGCTATCAGTGCATCTTCTTCTCAAACAACTGCTGCAATCAGACCCGTCCAGTAGTATTCAAGCCATTTCATCTTGTGAAAGCGGATGTGTTGCTTCAGTGTTACTAAGTTGAGCAAATTATCCTTCACCACTGGTCTTGACCTCAACCATCATCATAGGCACAACAACAATACCTGCAAAATTTGATGAAAGTTAATGTATAGGCATGAGAAATCGCATTTGGGGTACCCTGGCGTAACCACTCAGGGGTTTCAACAGAGTTTGATGTGTGGTATAAAACCAGACGAAAGTTGTTATATTTTACCTCCTAATTGAGAAGGCTCCTCAATCAATAGCTTCAGGACGTCGAGGAATTCTCAAGAACTCTTGGGGGCACAAGTATGCGAAGTTCAGGCCTCAAGCTTCACGTTTGGACAATTCACAACAACTACCGTTATCCAGCCATCCAAACACCCTCATCACCATAAGCACATGAAATGAAACAAGAGAATAGTTATCAAACTGCTACAAACATGAGGTAAGCAAACAAATGCATAGGTCCTGGAAATTCATAGCAAGGTAACTCCATAGCAACATACAAGACAAACAAGAGTGATATCAAAACAAGTTTGGAAATCAGACTTACCATTAATTATCATCAACTACAACATCTGCAGCAGTGAATCCGCGGCTTTGAGTTCACCGGTTCCGGTTACCGCAATTACTCTGGGCTGACTAATTTCCCTGGGCCCAAAATCATTTGCTATCCACCCCTGCCAAATAACACTTCAGAGATTAGTAATCAATTAAGGGTACCCCTGTTTGGAAAGTTGATTTCACTCAAGACAGCTAGCAGATTTTTCTTTCACATCTCAAAGGCATCGTATCCCAAAGCAATTAAGAGGTTTTCAAATGCAATTACCACGAAATCACGTAAAAGAGGATTCTCAATAATGGATATTAACATGATTCAGACAGAAATAGAAGATTTTCAAATGTTGTCTAAAACCAAAATGGAAGGTTTTAACACGACATTCAAAGCATTCAATCAAGGTTTAAAGCAAAGGATTTCATCTGAGAACTATAAAAAGGGAACGAATTCGCAGCTTGCAAACACTAGAGAAGAAAGAAATCTAAAAGTGAAGCCGTAAAACTCGTGCAATCGAGAAGTGAAAACTTATCTTTTACACCGTCAGGACCGTCGAAGCCGTCACTACCTGCCGGAAGGACCCGTTCGCACTCCACCTTCTATTCCGCCACCGTCCCCAACTTTTGGTAAATCTTTATACATGATTAAATTGTTGAACTATTGATGTTTCGATTTGTGTTTCAGGCGCAAGAACGGATGAAACGATGAAGGGAAGACGGAGATAGAAACGGAGATTGAAACGAAGAGAGATGGGTCGAGAGAGGAGGTCGAGCGAGTGAGCGTGTTTTGGGATTAGGGTTCCTTCACCGTCGTTTTTGGTTTTTTTCTTCTTCTGTTTTTTGCTGTTTTGTATTGCTGTAACTTATATGTATGCACGACCACGGTAGTACCGTGGTCCATTGTCATAATCACCACACACTTCACTTACCACATGATCACACGTCCCTTATTACATGCCCACGGTAAAATCCATGCACCCACGCATACCAGATCCAGCGCCCCCTCTCAGTAACTTAATTAACCTTAAGTTTTTAACTAATAATCTGTTTTATTATATGATAACTTTTTAATTAATCAACCTTTAATCCTTAATTTTTATTAAAATAATAACTTTTAAATTAGCCTCATAATCAATCTTTAAGTCAAATTAATTAATTATATTTTATGTAATTAAATTTAATTAAAACCAACTTTCATATTTAAATCTCTCAATTTTATTAATAATTCAATATTATTAATTTACTTATTTTATCAATTCAATTAATCCTTTTTTTCTCATGTTCTAAATAAAACCCTTTTATTTTATTAAATAAATAATTTATCCTTTTATACTTTTTAAAAAGACTCTTTTTTTAAATGACTTAATTTGTATTAATGGCTAAAATATTTTAATAATAAAACCTTTTATTAAAATTAATATAACTTTTTTTATAAAATCAATTCCACCCAGAATATATCCTTCTTACAAATCAACTCAAATAAACTAAGATAACTTTTAAAAAATATAACTAATATAACTTTTATTAGAAAATCCAACACAACTTTTCTCTTAAAATTAAGTCAATATCTCCTTAAAATCAAATTCGTTTCTAATTTGTTAATCTAATCAATAATATAAAAACAATCTCCCCCTAAAATCAATCAATCAACTACCCTAAACCTGTAGGAACTTTGATCACAGTCAAAGAACTCCTCAAACCCTTTAGGGGAACTACAGATACTCTGATTCCACTCCCGTAAGGATATGTAGGCATATGATGCGATATCTTATCGAGTATACTTAGAAATAAACCCCTAGGTCTTTTAACCCTTAAGCAGATAACTTAGCAAATAACAACATAAAACAAGAGGTTCCTGTAGAGTACTACAGAAACTTAGGATGCTAGCACCTTCCCTAAGTTTAACCAACCCCCGAACCTATAACTATCTAGCTTGCATTTGCATGACATTGTGGGTATTTCGATCTTTTTCCCTTCCTTTGGACAAATCAAAGTTCGGATGCAAATGAATTAGATTCAAGTTAATCAATAGCTTGGTATCCAAATTTCACCGTGACACATACCTACAAAACAGAATTAAGTTTCATTAGGTACCCAACTTGCTTTGGGTCCTCCATAGTTAGTGCCTTTCTTGACCCACACATAATGCCCCTTTGCAACACTAAAGTTTCTCACATAACAGACATTAGGTGTATGGCCTTTGATACCACAATAAAAGCAACTGGGCTCAAAATTACTCTTATATCTAGAAGGATAGGTTTTTTTTCTTATTAACAGCCTTCTTCTTCTTGGGATATTGATGAACCACTTTAGGTTTTACCACTTTCTCTTTTGGAGGTTGTTCACTAGCTTTAACTAAGATGGTTTTGTTGGGACTTGGTTTTGAGAATTTTGAATAACCGAGTCCACTTTTATCATTTGAAAATCTTTGTTGGCTAAGAACAACCTCTAATCCAATTTGTCCTTTTTCATATCTTTCAAGAACTCTTTTCAATTGGACAATTTGAAAAGAAAGTGACTCACACTTAGTGCATGTAAAATTCTGTTTTTCATTTTTGAAATTCTTTTCCATTGTTTCAATTTTTTCTTCTAGAATTGAAATTTGATTTTTTTGAGAGGAAATAGTTTTGTACAGAATTTTACATTCACTCAGAAGTTCATCAATGGCCCCTTGAGCACCATCATCATAGATTAGAAAATTATTACTAACCTTGTCATCTTCATCATCAGAATGGTGTGAGGCCATTAGTGCCAGATTTGCACATTGATCACTATCTGATTCTGATGAGGAACTTATCTCGTTGTCTTCCCACGCCACATATGCTTTATTTTTCTTGAATCCCTTTCTGCTCTTAGAAACCTCGTTTTTGGAGAGTTTAGGACAGTTTGGTTTGATGTGTCTTAATTTTCCACATTCATAGCATTTGACATCTTGTGTGGGTGTTGACGCATCTTTCTCTTTGCTTTTTGAAAACTTCTTCCTTTTCATGTAGTCAGAATTTCCAATATTATTTTTAGAGCCAAAGTATTTTCCTAACCTCTTTAGAAGAAGCATGAAGTTTTCATCTTCAACTGGATCATCTGCTTTCTTTACATCTTTGGAATCAGTCTTTAACGCGATGTTTTTATACTTCTTTTCTTAATTCTCATGTTTCTCCAATCGCCCGAGTTCTGTTTCATATTCCTGAAGTTTGCCGAACAGAGTGGCGGATGTCATCGTGGCTAGGCTCTTCTTTTCAGAAATTGTTGTCACCTTGGGCTGCCATTCTCTGGACAAGGATCTAAGCACTTTAAGATTTAATTCATCATTGGTTAGTGTCTTACCGAGTGCTATAAGATGATTTGTCAAGTGCACGAATCTCTTCTGCAAGTCTAGAATTGATTCTCCTGGCTGCATTCTGAACATCTCGTATTCCTGACTCAACATGTTCAACCTTGATCTTTTAACTTTGATGGTTCCTTCATGTGTTTCCACTAAAGTATCTCAGATTTCCTTTGTTGTTGTACATGTTGAGATGCGAAAAATTTCGTCCATGCTCAATGCACTTTGTAGAAGATTGATTGCCTTCTTGTCATAAAGAACCTTTTTCTTATCATCGTCATCCCATGAGGCTTTGGGTTTTACTGATCCTACACCGTTAACGACCGTTGTAGGAGTGAAATGACCATTTTGAACAGCATCCCAAATTTCGTCTCCTTGTGCTTCTAAGTGAGCCTTCATACGGATTTTCCAGAAATCAAAGTATTCACCACAGAACAATGGAGGCTTGTTACTGCTACCACCGTCTTTAAATACACCTTTGTTATTTGTGGAAGCCATACTGGATCAAATAGGAACAGGTTACCCAAATCTGCTCTGATGCCAATTGTGAGTAGTAATGCGCCTAAGAGGGGGGGGGGGGGCTGAATTAGGTTCTTTGAAATTTTTTGGTTTTAAGAGGACTATGTTACTTTCTTTTTAATGAAGTGAAGATATGAAAGCTTGTAAAGGCAGAAAGTAAAAGAGACACAGAGAGTTATAGTGGTTCCCCTCACACTTCGAGGGTAGTCCACTCCCCTTTCAACACGAAAGAGATTTCACTATAGTTAGGATCAATTGTACAATTTGCTCTAACCTATAGGAGATCAAAGGTTCTTAAAACACCTTTAAGATCTAAACACTAAGTGCAATGAGAACAATCCTCTCTAATGCACACACTTGCTTTCAACAATCCTGAATAGCAAGGGGAAACTAAAATACAATTCTGAGTTTGTAAGATTTGTAACAATGTATAATTGGTAATCAATGCTGAGATTGAATCTTCTCTTTCAATGGAATTTCCACAAGTATCTAAGACTTATTGCTCAAGAATTTTCTTTTCAAAAGATATGAAATTTGATGCAGAAAATTCTTTGTGAAAATTGTTTAAAGAAAAAGTTCAAGAATCTTGATTGAAAGAGATTGTAAAGAATTGATGTAAAAGTTGGTTGTTTGAATTTTGAAAAGCTAGGTATTTATATCACATAAAAATCACTTGATGAAATCATGCAAATCTTCAGAAAAATTGATGAACAGTTGTTATGTTTCAAAGGAAACATTTAACATACATTTGAATGAAGAGATGCAAATTTTCAGAATGAATTTTCAAAATCGTTCAGTGCGCAATCGATTACACTAAGGCAGCAATCGATTGCACTTCAAAACAGAAGTGAAAATTGAGAATTTTTTAAGCATGCAATCGATTGCACTAAGGCAGCAATTGATTGCTCTTCAAAACAGAATCAAAAATAGTTAAAACTTTGATCATGCAATCGATTGCTCTAAGAGTGCAATCGATTGCACTTTGAAAAACTTAGAAAAAAAATTCTATTTTCAAAAGCTTGTAAGAGTGCAACAAGTCATGAAAATTGTTTTTTAAAGCTTTGAGCAATTAGGACTTAAATGCTTAATGGATATTCTCATTGTACCTTCAGATGAGAACATCTTCAAAGTTGTATCTTTGTCCTGATGCTTGATGGTTGATCATCTTTGCCTTCTTGAGTGATTTGTCTTCATCAAAACAAATGTTGATCTCTGAGGATCTTGATTTCACATAACCGACTGTATATAGATCTCGACCGGCAGTACTACATCATGGCCAAAGGTCAAATGATATGGGGTAGTATTGGTTGCTTCCTTAGGGGACGTTCGACATGCCCATAGGACTTGGTCCACTGTTTTATGCCAGTTTTTTGGCTTACTCCTAATCTGCTTTTTTATCATACCAATTATCACCTTATTTGCTACTTCGACTTGGCCATTAGCCTGGGCGTAATAAGGCGTTGAGGTGAGAATTTTAAATCCCATTTCTTTGGCGAACTCTTGCATTTTCCTACCCGTAAACACTGAGCCTTGATCCGTCGTTATTGTTTTTGGCAGCCCAAATCTATAAATGATATACTTCTGAATGAACTCAATGACATCCTATTGATCTACTTTTGGTAGAGGTATCACTTCGATCCACTTGGTGAAGTAGTTTATCCCCACTAGGATATACTTTTGGTTTTTGGAAGACGCAGGTCGAATCTCTCCTATCAAGTCCAAAGCCCATCCTCTAAGTGGCCACGGCTTGACTATGGAGTGTAACTCGCTTGCTGGAACATGTTGTATGCCAGCGTGGACTTGGCACTCCTGGCAACCCTTGGCGAACTCAATGCAACCTTTCAGCATCGTAGGCCAATACATCCCTTGGCAAAATAGTAGCCATTTCATCTTATGGCCTACCTAGTGTGCTCCACATGTACCACCATCGACTGATGACAACGCCAGGTACACCTTAGATTCACTAAGGCATTTAAGCAAAACCCCCTCAGAGGTTTTCTTGAATAACTCGTTTCCTAGAAGAACGTCAGATAGTGCTTGATACTTCACTTTTCATTCTGTGGCTGCTAAAGGGTTCTGAAGGTATTCGACTAACGGTTTCCTCCAATCTTTGACTGTCAAACCTTCGACTGTAAAAATTTCGAAAGTTTCTTCATCAGCGTAGCCAAACTTTGTCACTTCAAGGTCCGACGGTCGCAGGCCTACAGACACAAGCTTACCCCTGGCCTCGATTACTTCTTGCAGGTTTTCCTTCGAGACCCTATATCCTGATGCAATTTGTGCCAAATTGTTGGCCACCTGATTGTGTAGTCGTGGTATGTGTAGAATAGTGCACACTTCGAATTTTTTGAGTAGCCTATTGGCTATTACAAAGTACATGATGCGATTTTCTTTGACACATTTGTACTCCTTTGTTAATTGTTTTACAACCAACTCCGAATCTCCCATTATTTCGACTCGGGTTGCCCCCAATTCTAACAAAATTTCAATTCTGGCTATTAAAGCTTCATACTCAGCCTCATTATTGGAACATAGTCCCTTGACTTTATACTTGAATCTTGTTGGAATTTTGTCAGGAGAAATAATCAACAGACCTATGCCTGTCCCGTTTTTATGACTAGGACCATTGAAATACAACTTCCAAGGCTCCAGTTCGACAATGTTTAGGGTATTTTCATTTAGGGAGTGACCGACAATAAAGTCTGCCACTATTTGCCCTTTAACCGCCTTTAGCGGTCTATAAGTCAAAGAATTTTCAGTTAATGCTAACGCCCATTTACCAATTCGACTATGCAAAATAGGCTTGGATAACATATGTTTAATAATGTCGAAATGCAAAGAGACATACACATCAACTGGTTTTATATATTGCTTCAACTTCATACATGAGAAATACAAACATAGGCATAGTTTTTATATCTCACTATATCTAGTTTCTGCATCGTTCAAAACCCTGCTAAGGTAGTAAATGGCTCTTTCAACGCTATTCTCATCCTCTTGAGCAAGCATGCTCCCTAGAGTTTTGTTTGATGCTGCTATGTACAATCTCATGCTCTTGCTTCGACAAGGTGGCGAAAGGACTGGAGGACGAATCAAGTAGTCTTTGATCTTGTCGAAAGCCTCCTGCTGATCTCTCCCCATTCGAACCTTTCCTTTGTGGCTCGAAGAAATGGTGAGAAGGCCTGCGTTATGCCACTTAAGTTTGATATAAATCTTCTCAGGAATTTTATTTTACCCAGCAAGGATTGCAGTTCCTTCTTGTTTGACGGCGCTTTCGCTTCCATAATGGCCTTTGTCTTGTTCTGGTTGATTTTGATCCCCTTCTTGTGGACCACAAAACCTAAGAAATCTCCCGCTTGCACACAAAATGCACACTTCAGGGGGTTCATCTTGAGGCCAAACTTCCTCATCCTTATGAAGGATTGACGCAGATGATCTACATGATCTTTTCCTGACACGGATTTCACCACAATGTCATCAATATATATCTGCATGAAAGACTCAATGTAATCATGAAAAATTGAATTCATCGCTCGCTGATATGTTGCCCCAGCGTTCTTCAGGCCAAAAGGCATCACTACCCATTCGTAAGTTCCTAAGGCCCCTGGACAACAAAATGATATTTTGGGAACATTATCTTCAGCGATGAAAATCTGATTGTAACCAGAGTAACCATCTAGCATGCTAAGGTACTCATGGCCAGTGGCAGAATCGACTAGCATTTCTGCCATCGACATCGAATACTCGTCTTTAGGGGTTGTTGAATTTAAATCCCTAAAGTCTATGCATACTCTTTGTTGCACCCTAAAATTTGACCAACCGGTTCTCCTATCTGACTCGTGGTTTAAATTCATATTCGCATATCAGATGCATGACACTTGCGTACAGATAGAGGATGTCAGGGTTACAGTTTGGGTTTTATTTACCAGATATGGCAGATCCAGTCTAGATAATCAGGGTTTTATTTTCGGGGAATTGTGCGCTTCTCGGTGTTTTCAGCTTACATGGTGGTTTTGGGGATATTCTGATGCCCGGGGTCTACTGTTTGCTTCGATCTGGTCTTGCGCTATCTTTTATGGTGGTCATTTGCATTTGTCTGCATTCTTTTAGGGTTTAATAGCCTTTTGAGGATTTTTAATAGGCTTTATAGATTTTTCTAGAATTTAAATAGATTTTCCTAATATTTTTAATAGCTTTAAGTCTTTTTTAGAATTTAAATTGTTTTAAATAGATTTTATAATGATTTTTTTTTAGAATATAATAGTTTTTGGATAATAGAAATAAATAGAGTTTATTTTAATATAGATTTAATCTTTTGTTAGATATTCCTTTTATTAGATTTAATATAGGATTTAATAGCTTTAAATAAATGGTATAGATTTTTAATAGGATTTTAATAGTTTTTTTAAATAGAAATTAGTAGAGTTTAGAAATTAATTTGGTTTAATAGAGTTTAGCTAGATTTTAATCATTTTAGATTTAATTAGGGTTTAATTAGGTTAATTAGGATTTAATCTTTTGTTTAGATTTTAATTGAATTTGTTAGAATTAATTAGGATAGTTTAATCTTCATTTAGTTTTAATTGTAGTTTAATCATTTTCATTAATTAGGTTTAGGGTTTTAATTAGTTTAATTAGGTCTAATCTGTTTTTAATTTCAGTTTTTTTTTTCTGGTTTTGGTTATCATTCTCGGTTGGGCCCAAAAGAGAGTTTTTTGGGAGGCCCAAGTCCATCAGTCCAGTTTTTGTCCATCTATCAGTCCAGAAAAAGTGCATGCCACTTGTCAGCATAAAAGCCAGGCCACGTGTTCCAACATAGAGGACCCACCTCATTCTGACTCCACTCCCAGAAATCTGCCACGCGTCCCACTCAGCCCCTCTCCCTGGCCTGCGTGTCACCTCACCACCCCCTCACCGAGAAGCTACCGCCGGCCATGCAAATCCGGTGACCGCCTCACCACCGGCCACCCTAACGCCTTCCGGCCACCGCAACCACCCGCCGGAGCTAATTTTTTACCCAGAATCCTCCTATCTTCTTCTTTCTCCCCCTTCCTCCTCCGTCCACCTTCATCACCAACTCGCCGGAAAACTCAACCGTGACTGGAAAATTCAAAGAACCTCCAGAAACTCATCACCAATGTTCATCCATCCCAGATTCTTCATCAACCCTCAGAAAGATCTCCAGAAATCCGCCTGATCTTCAACCAACTTCAACGAGTAAGAGCGTTCGTGTTCGTCACCTTCAATCTTCCTCCGTTTCCAGATCGTGAGAACCCTCAGTTTGCCTTCGTCTTCTCCAAAGATCTTCAATTGTGCCTCAAGAACACTCATCCACTCAAGATTCCCAGAATTTCTTCAAAAATCTTCAAGTGATCTACATAAAAACATTCGACGATCTTCATCTTGAAGGTAGAGTTCGTGGTCGTTTCCAGATTTCATCACCAGAATCTTTCCAGATCATCTTCAAACGTCATCAAGGTTGTTGATCTGCGAGCATCCGCGAAGAACTCTCCCGACGCTTCATCGTCTCCGTGGCTTCGCTCCAGGTTCGTTCTTCTCGCCTCCATTGTTGTTCTTTGGCGGAATTAGGGTTTTTGTTTTGAGTTTTGAATGATTAGATTTGCTGATGAGGGTAAGTTAGTTTAGGGTTGAGTGGATCTGAGTGTGGTAATGGTGTTTTGTTTAAGATTCGTGAGAGTGTTTTGAGAGGGAATCAGAGAGAGCTTGAGTTGCAGACGGCGTGGTAGGGTTTCGTTTGGCTGAACAGTGAACGAGAGGATAGAGGGGAAGAATGGTTTTGTTGATTGTTAAGTTGGGTTAGGGTTTCAGTTGGGCCGAGCCCAAGTTTAGTTTACTTAGATTCACCCCCTCAATTACTCGTATCCCCCCCTGGGCAGCTAGACTGAGTGGAATTGGATTGGGCTTAGGCCCTAAGTGCTATGCATACCCCCCGTGTATGGGCCCAGTCGCTGAGTAACTAGAGTTGTTACTCGCTGCACCCCCCCTGTTTTATTTCTTTTAATTTTCTTTTTAATTTTCTTTGTTTGTTCATGTTAAGAAATAATTCATAAAAAATAGTAGAAGTGTCCAAATAATTCCATTCTTTTTTCTGTAAACTCATAACTCAATTTAGGATTTTAGGATGCAAAAATATTAAATTGATCATGCATTTTCATTTTTGTTTGCATTTTTGTATTTTAATTGATATTGAATAATTGGTTTGTGGCATGTTTGCCTTGCTGATTTTAGTTCTCTTGCTTGGTATTGAATTTTGCTCTAGTTTTTTAGTATGTTATACTAGACTGATGCATGCTCCCCATAGGATTTTTGTGGATTGTTCAGAGATTGATTGATATTGTTTTAGGGTTAGAAAATAGAGACCTCATAACTTGCTGGTTAACCCTTGACCATTCATATGTTAGGGATTGTTTAGTAGCCTTAGAAGTTGACTTAAGCTTTGAGATTTGATCTTGGGATCATAGAGACATGTAGGTTTCCCCTAGATTTTTGATAGATTTTTATAGGGTGTTCTGTTATTTTTGTTTGAGCCTGAGAATAGGAGAAGTCTTGAGGGCTTCTGACTTTGAAGTTCAACTGTGGTTGAACTTCAGAGATAGTTTCTTATGGTTTGAGGGCCTGTGGTTTCTTCTTGAAGGTGGAGGCTGGATGAAGTCTTGTTGGATCTTACAAGGATGCATGGATTGAGGTCCTAGTCTAGGAGCTTGTTCTCTGTTTGTGAGGTTTGAGATCCTGAAGTTTGAGGGAAATTTATGGTACTTTCCTGAGGAAGGCACTATGGATGTCTTTCATTCTTTCTTCTCACCTCTTTCTCAAATATCTAATGATGTTGGAGCCTTCATGTGAGTTTAGTTTCTCCTGAGGAGGAATGTAAACCGATCACAGTTGTTGAGCCACATGGGATATGATTCCTAAGTGGAAGCCTCCTAGTACTTTCATGAGGAAGGCACTATGGGTCTGTTCACTTAGTTCCCTTAGTTCAGGTAGGATTTCTCAAGTATCCAATGATGTCGGAGCCTTCATGTGAGTTTAGTTTCTCCTGAGGAGGAATGTAAACCGATCACAGTTGTTGAGCCACATGGGATATGATTCCTAAGTGGAAGCCTCCTAGTACTTTCCTGAGGAAGGCACTATGGGTCTGTTCACTTAGTTCCCTTAGTTCAGGTAGGATTTCTCAAGTATCCAATGATGTTGGAGCCTTCATGTGAGTTTAGTTTCTCCTGAGGAGGAATATAAACCGTTCACCGTTGTTGAGCCGCATAGGATATGATTCCTGAGTGGTAACCTTCTAGTACTTTCCTGAGGAGGGCACTATGAGTCTGCCTACTTAGCTCCCTTTCTTTGGTAAGCTTGTTCTGAAGCTTGAGGACTGAGATTGATTTCTTTTGATTAGGATTCTGCTTAGGGTTTTGCTTAGAGATTTGATTAGGGTTTTGCTTAGGGTTTTGCATAGGGCTTTGTTCAGGGATAGATCAGGGGTTTGTTTCAGGTTTGTTTAGGGGTCCTGCTCAGGGTTTTGGGTTAAGTTTTGGATAGGAGTTTGTCAGGCTGGTTCGCCGTCTCTTTGTGTTGTTTGACTTGTGTGGTGCTGTGCTGCATTAGACTTAGGGGTTCATCTAGATATTTCTGAGGTAGGTGCATCTTAGAAGCAGGCTTTGCGTGCATGAGAAGTTGAGGTGGTCCTCCTTCTGCTTGTTTGTTATTGAGTGGCTTTGCTTGCTGGTATTTGGTAGAGCTGAGCTCCCTTACCTCTGTGGTTTGCGGCCTTTGTGCCTTGCTTGTTTGGTTGTTGCATTCATGCATATTTCCAGTATTTCTTTACTTCGCAGTTGATTCCTGTTTGCTGTTTAGTCCTGTTGCCATGATCCCTTAGGAGCTCTAACTTCTCCGCTGCGGAGGGGTTATGATAGACATTAGGTGGGTCAACCAGGCATGATAACAGTAGGTAGATTCCCCTTTTTTAACCATAGTTTTAGGGTGTCTCTTTCCTTTCTCAAAACAACAGAAAAACACTTAATAAAGGATAAAACAAAAGTGAATTCATTTCTTTCGTAGTTAGCCGAACTACAGCTGCTCTGATTTCTCGTACCAGACGAGAATATGTAGGCATAGGATGCGATATCCTAGCGAGCACACTAACAACTAACCTTGTGTTCTCTCGCTGCTGTGCGATCGAGACTTTCCCGCTGACGACTGATGTTATCCCTTTCTCTTGCACGAGTGCATTTGAGACCAGACCGTAGTTTTTTCCATAGGTTCCCGAACCTCTAAAACCAGATTTATTTTCTCACTGCTGTGTGAGAACCCCCAGTTTAGCCGTAGTTAGTCGAACTACGTTTGCTCTGATCTTCCATGCCGTGTGGAAGTACGTAGGCACAGGACGCGATGTCCTGGCGAGCAACCTTCCCCCCGTCTAGACGTAGGTAGTCGAACTACGTTGACTCTGACTTTCCCATTGCACGAGGGAGTACGTAGGCCCAGAACACCGTATGTTCTGTCGAGTCCCGTCCTTTTCTTTTCTTTTCAGACTGACCACTAGCGTAGATAGATAAACACACCCTTTTCCTTATAAGCACCAAGCGTGGATCCCGTCGAGTACGACGGACGTGAGGGGTGCTAATACCTTCCCCTTGCGTAACCGACTCCCGAATCCAGGTTTTGGTTGCGATGACCATACCTTTCCCGTGTTTTGTGATGTTTACTTCGAGCGTTTCCTTTCCCTCTGTTTGGATAAATAACGCACGGTGGCGACTCTTCTGTATTGCCGGCGCCGATTTTCGCAGTAGCGACAGCTGGCAACTCTGTTGGGGACATTATAGCATCTAGGGACTTTTCCCATCCCTTATGCTGGGACCGTTTCCCATCCCCTACGCGAGTCAATCCTAGCGCTTGGGTGTTTATCTGTTGGGTGTTGTGCATATGTGTTTTATCTTTCCGCACTTTACTTTCCCGCACCTTTACCTTTCCGCATTTACTTTCAGCACTATATTATTATGATTATTGCTGTGGGAGAGGGAGGTTACTATGAGTGAGAAGCCGGACCTGGGCTTGAGTATGCACCTAGACATAGTTGCGGAGAGTAGTAGACGGACCTGTCTGCTGAGCAGGCACAATTCCCTACGAAATCTGCGCTCAGACGAGGTTCTCGCAGAGGTGCTCCTTTCCGGTCCTGAGGATCTGAGGGGAGTCCAGACGTGAGGATTGTCGACTCTGGGGACCGATCATTTGGAAGTCAGCTAAGTGAGGCCTCTTCATGACTTGATGATGCCACTCCTTCTGGGAATCGCATCGTCACTCATGAAAGTTTGTGACGCTGATGACCGCATAGGATGCCGTACCTTTGTCCGTGGATTAGGTCCATACCTGTGAGGGGGATTGGATTATTGCAGGAAAACTGGCCTTCAGAAACCATGATTCAGTATTTATCAGATGGTTTTCTTGGCTCATTAACAGGTGTTGTTTGGATCAGATGGGTTTCTTGTTTGAGGTTGATACTATTATCAGATGGTTTTCTCGTCAGTTACAGAGGTTCAGATGGATTTCTTACCAGGATATTGGTATTTTGGGTGTCAGATGATAGTCAGTGTCATGAAGTTCTGGTGACTGTGGTGGTTTTCTGTTCTTGATATCACAGAGATGTTCCTCTTCAGGCTACAACATAGCCCCTGTGTTCACTGATTGCATCATTTATCATATTGCATTATTGCATTACCATTGGCATCCAACTAACGTGTGTGCATTGCAGGTACATATATTTTCCCTCCCAGTTCTGGTGTTTGTTTCCTAGCAAGACATGGAAGCCATGAAGAGAGTGTTACCCTACAAATTCCCGTCTCCAGATATCAGTCTGTTGTCAGAGTTAATTACTATTGCTAAGAAGAAGGTGATGGGAGATTTCAGGAAGACATATGGGAGGATCCTGACTTATGTTTACCAGCCCTCGGCTTATGAGATCAGCGGCATTTACACCCTGTTGCAGTTTTATGATGCTGAGCTCAGGTGTTTCGTATTTCCTGATTTTGTCTTGGCTCCTACCCTGGAGGAGTATTCTGCACTCTTGGATATACCGATTCGCGAGCATATGCCTTTCTATCACACGGACGCTAAGCCTAATCTGGCTGAACTTTCTGCTATTCTGCACTTAAGAGAGCTTGAGCTGACAGGGAAGATGACCAGAAGAGGAGATGTGTGGGGATTTCCGTTGGATGTTTTGGTGGAGAAGGCTCGGGAGTATGCCAAGAAGGGTGGCTGGGTTATTTTTGACGCCATCCTTGCTGTGTGTTTATGGCATTGTATTGTTCCCAAACATTCCTGATTTTGTTGATGCAGATGCTTTCTATATTCTGGCTGCAAAGAACCCAGTTCCTACCTTGCTGGGAGATATCCACCATTCCACTCACTACCAAAATGAAAAGCGGCGAGGAAGGAATGTCTCTTGCTGTGTACCTCTACTGTGCAGGTGGTTTACTAGTCATATGCCGAAGTCAGGGCCCTTTGTCACTTCTATTGATTCTTTAGGATGGCCTGAGCGCTTGATGGGGTTGACTATTGAGAATGTGGTGTGGGTTAATGAGGAGGTGTTAGGAGTTGAGGTCATATACAGATGCGAAGGATTCCCTAATGTTCCTTTGATGGGAAGGAAAGGGTGTGTCAATTACAACCCTTCCTTATTAATCAGGCAGTTTGGGTATGTACCTCAGGAAGCGCTGAAACCCGAGGAGATACAAGAATCTCTGTATCTCACTGGGGCAATAGAGGAAGAAATGCTGGTCAAGCTTGAGAAAACCTGGAAGAACCTGCATAAGAGAGGGAAGCCTTCAGGTAGCAGAGGGGGTACTCGAGTTCTTGGTCCGTATGTGGAATGGATTCGTGAACGAGCTACGAAATTCCTTATGCCTTACCCTGCAGTTCAGCCATTGTATCGTTCCTCGGTGGGGGAGCCCACCACTATAGACATGCAGGTATACAAGCAGCTGATGGCGGAGAAAGAAGAGCTAGCAAAGGCTAAAGAGGCTTTAGAGAAAGAGAATACCCAGCTTCGTCATGAAAAGATTGAAGCAGGATATTTTTCCAAGCAACAGGCCGAAACTTTGAAACATCTGAAGACTACTTTATTGGAGTTGAATGAAACCAAGAAGCGTCTGGAGTTAGATGTAGACTCAGTTAGCAGTGTATTGGCTACTAAGAAACAAGAGCTGGAGAGGGCCTACACGAAGTTAGCTAAGTTCAGAGAGCACTGGGATCTCACTATGGCCAAACGCAAAGAACGGGAAGAAGAGCTAAAGACACAGGTTGCTCAGTTGGGAGAACAGGTTAGAGTGAAGACTGAAGAGCTTGAAGAAGAAGCATGTTGTCGATACGAGGCCGAACGCCAACTGATTGATGCCTTGAAGAATCTGGAAGATTGTCAGCGCAGAGCAGACATCAAGAGGCCCAAACCTGGGGATGGTGCCTAGGATAAGGCTTGGGAAGATTTTGTCAGAGATATCCATGGAACGGTCAGGAAAAGGGATCAGTTGATAGAAGGCTTGATTTATCGACCGGATCACGCAGAGACGAAGAAGCTGTTCGAGGATTTCTGCGACCGTACCCGCACTTGATTTCTCTCTTGTATTCTGTTGTGTTGAGATCACCACCAGGCATGTTGGTTGGGATCCTCCTTTATCATATCAGTTGTACGGAATATAGTTGTGTAACGCCCTGATGAGACTGTTATTCCAATAAATATATGAGGGTTTTTCCAAATATTGTCTTTATGGTTTATCTTGTCTTGCTACCTTGACACTGGAATTGGAGGGGAAATATCCCCAATGCACACATGCACGTTAGCATTTTTTTTGTATTTTGTCTGCATAAATCATATTGCATAGCATTTCTCTAGCTGGCCAGAGCACTTATCCAGCCTTTGTTTTCACCAGAGGGTGATCCTCGGGGGATTGTTCGAGGCAAGAGTGGAGTGTCGAAGACGACCAAGAGGCTGAAGCAGATTTGAGCAGAATCAAGCAGTGTAGCCAGTTACAGGTAATTGGTAGCTATGTCTGAGGGCAATTTCCAGTCTCCTGACACCTTGACAGGGTTTACTACGACGTCCCACCCTCGGTATGATTCTATGGAAGACTTCCCGCAAGCGAACAACCTTACTGCAGACCAAGTTGTACAGCCTACTATTGAGAACCGAGATCGACATGAGCCGTTTGTTGCACGAAGTGAACGTCCTCCTCCTGTTATCAATCAGGGTGCTGTTTTCCCTGAGAGGAATCCATGCAGATATATTCCAGTAGCCAGGACTGTAAACTCAAGAGCTCTTGAAAGTGATAGAAGGTTCCGAGGATTGGAAGAAAGAGTTAAAGCTTTGGAGGTCAAAGACGCTGTTAACCTGAATGCTGCAGACATGTGTTTGGTTCCTGACCTGGTGTTGCCTTATCAGTTCAAAGTGCCGAAATTTGAGAAGTATGCGGGAGTTAGCTGTCCGAAGCTGCATTTGAAGAATGACTGCGTTTGTGCGAAATGACCAATTGATGATCCATTGCTTTCAGTATAGTCTGACCGGGGCATCTTTGAGGTGGTATGTGCAGTTAGAGAGTAATCAGATTTGATCATGGGTGGATTTAGCCAGAGCTTTCGTGAAGCAGTACGATTACAACCTGGATATGGCTCCCAGTCTCGTACATCTGCAAGAATTATCTCGGGCGGAGAATGAATCATTCAGAGGGTATGTGCAAAGATGGAAAGAATTAGCTGCTAGTGTTCAACCACCGCTTCAGGACAGAGAAATGGTTGACATCTTCTGGGGTACTCTGAAAGGCCATTATCATGACAAATTGTTCGGTTGTACAAGCTTTGTGGGCCTGATGAGAATGGGGGAGCTTGTTGAGAGAGGACTCAAGAGTGGAAAGCTTCGAGATGCTCCTTATATCCCAGTTGATAAGAATGAGTCAGCTGTCAGTTCTCAAGAAGAGTGGGAAGAAGGAAATGATGTCGTCTCAGAATCTCTAGCATCTTAGGATCGGTTTTCAGACATTTCAAGTCAACGGTCATCCTGTCGTCGATCGCGTCAGCACGCCCAACGAAGACCGAGGAAACCTGAAAGACAGTTTACTCAGCTACCGGTGTCGTACAGTCAGTTGTTGCCAGATCTGGTCAGAAGTGGATTGATAGTGCCGAAAGAGACTAATCCAGTGATTCCACCGTATCCTCCAGGTTTTGATGCCAGCGCCCGCTGTGAGTACCATGTTGGGGCACAGGGGCATTTAACGAATGATTGTAAGGTGCTTAGAAGCCAGGTTCAGGATCTGTTAGACTGCAACCGGATTTTCATCACGCGCCAGGGTTCTGTTCAAATTAATGATTCTCCGTCATCCAGTTGTGCGGGTTCGTCAGTTAATGTCATGGAAGACTCCACGGGAAGTGTGTGTTCTGAAGAATGTCAATCGGAGAGTTCAGTAGAATATGGGAGAAGTTGCTAGAGGTTTCTGTGCCGGGTGTCGTATCTGTTTTCTCTGCCTAATCCGTTTAGCGTTTGCACTAGTGTTTGCTGACCACCACCAGGATTGTTGGCTGGGGTCATTGTATTCGTACTCGTTTGTGCCCACGTGTTGCTTTTGTTGGTTATACATGTGTGGGAGATGTTCGTCTGGGTGCTTATAGTTTGAGTTTCTCTTTGTCTTGTCTTGAATATGTGTTTGCTTTCTGCTTTGCATTATCATTTAACAGGTACATCAGAACCGTGGGTCTTATTTCCTCATCATCCAGTTTGTTGCAGGAATTCCTTCAGAGACATGGAACAGAATCAGGTTGAATTGATTGAAGTCCGAAGCCAGCTGGGGCAGATGATGAGAGACATGCAAGAGATGCGTCTGGAGCAGAAGATACTCAAAGAGGAAAATAGTCAGCTGAAGACCCAAATGAGCTTGATCATGGAAGTAGTCAAGAACGTGCTTAGGAAAGAGGATGATCAGCTATTTGAAGCCGCAGTGAAGAAGCTCGTGCCAACGGTGCCTGTGGAACCTGAGCAACAACAACAAAGGGAACATCTGGCTCAACAGAGGATTCAGGAGGGGAAGCCAAAGAGGGTATTTGAGGCGCCACCTTCAACGTATGCTGAGCTCTTTCAGACATTATTGAGGTTTAATCTGGTTGAGAAGAGAACGTTGGGCTCACCCACAGGAGCGCTTCCTTTTGGGTACGATGCCAGTAAGCGATGTGAATTTCATTCTGGGGCACTCGGATACGACATCGAGGGATGTCATGCTTTTAAGCACAATGTTCAAGACCTGATTGACTCGAAAGATATTGAATTCTCGCCAAGCGGTGTAGCTGTACGTATTGCTCCTATCCCAGTTGATGCTAATATGATGGATGTTGCTAAAGCCGCAGTAGGGCAGAAACGTATCCTGGACTCCATGGTGTCAGAATCTCCATGCCCGCAACTGTTGCCTATTCCGGGGGCAGATCTGAGAAAGAAGATGGCTAAGCATAAGGAGTGCCTTAATCAGTACGGTGAAAGTCAGGAAACCGATGTTGTATTTGCTACGAAGGTTGTTCAACAGTCAACCCGATTCCAGCGACGACAACAACGAGCTCAACAGTGGCAAAAGCAGCAGCATCCCGATCAGCGAAGAGCTCAAAATCAGAGGCCGGTGAGGGTATTTAATGTGCCTCCGATGCCGTATGCCGAACTTCTTCAGGTATTGCTACGATTGCAGTTGGTTGAGAAGAGGAAGTTAGCCCCGCTGACAGGTACGCCTCCAGCAGGGTATAATATCATCGAGCACTGTGAGTTCCATTCAGGAGCACCGGGGCACAACATTGAAGATTGTCTGGCCTTCAAGCACAAAGTGCAGGACCTACTTGATAGTGCAGCAATCAACTTCGGGCAGGAAGGGCCCAAAATCATCTGAATGAGGAAGAAGGGCTCTATAATTTGGTTGGGTCGCTGAAAGCAGATCAGGACAACAGCGATTTGCCTCTAATAACTGATTGTGAAGATGACTGGTTCAGCAGCAAGACAGATGTGGAAGCCCGGTTCTCGGAAGCTGGCATTTTTCTTTGTTTTATCTTGTCATTTCTTTACGTTTGTAGTTTCTTTCCTGTCTTGTTTGTAAAACTTGTTGTTTTCATTCAATTGATGATAATGGAATAAATATGCATGTTTTGATTAAATCCATTCGTGTTCACTAATTGTTTTTACAAATGTCCAATGCTTGGTTAAGAAGGATCCGGGGAGGATGACGAAAATGAACGACATGCAAACTTCTGATATTGTATGCTTTTGAAATAAAACCTGCTGATGATGTACAGGCATTGTTTCGAATCCCTAAACACCGGTGATATAAGGAAGATAATCCCTTGTCAACCCCTTTGAGCCTTGTAGTAGGAGTTTCTTTACGTGAATGAAAAACCCTCAATCTTAACCTGGGGCAGGGTAGGTGTTAGCTAATTTGACCGAGCGTCCGAATCAAATAAAGGGAGTGTCCGTTCGAGGATCAATCACACCTCTAGAGGTCGTGCCTAAAAAACCACAATGGTTAAATCAAGAGCGAGACAGTCACATTATTCTCCAAT
The DNA here is from genome assembly GCA_963859935.3 of Lathyrus sativus. Taxonomy (NCBI): domain Eukaryota; kingdom Viridiplantae; phylum Streptophyta; class Magnoliopsida; order Fabales; family Fabaceae; genus Lathyrus; species Lathyrus sativus. The sequence goes on from OZ012739.1 coordinate 663,625,531, forward strand.
GAGTCAAGCAACCAGTGTCACACGACTTGTTCGGAAAAAGAGAGCAAAAAGAATCAAAAGCTCGCTAAGTCAAAACTTCAAAACAAAGGACTTAGGCAAAAATGAGGGCATCCCGCTGGACTTAAAGAATCAAAAGAAACTCCAAAGAGTCAGTCCAGGCAAAAGTTAGGGATAAGAAAAAAAGATGAAAAGGATCAAAAGAAAAATCCTCAAATGAGATACGAGTCGTGTGACCCTAAGTGTCAAAGACGAAGAATGAGTGGCTGTCACTCCAAAAACTCATGGTTTCTCGAACTATCACTCCTATCTTTCAGCCTCTGAGAGGCGAGCGCTAAGGTCGAATTAGCTGAACGTAGGATGGGAGAACATCAAGGAGAGCGGGTGGGTTAAAATAAACTTTGTGCCTTTATTCCTTCTTTCAAAACCGTGAACCTGACCACGTTATAACCTTCAAAAGTCCTAATTGAAGCAGGTTGTTTCGAAAGCATACTTCGGTAAAGGTCGCGTCGATTCTGACTCCTAAAAGGGTTCCTCTTACCATGTTGGTACTGATGTTGATATTCTTGATAAATGTTTTGTGCATTTTATGCCATAAACTGTTTTTTTCCTATTCCCAGTGAACAGATTGGATGTCAAAGCTGTCATATGTGTTGCATTAATACATCTTTCACGCAGAACAACTTGTTTTACTCGCGAGTAAGCGCTTGACGGCAGGAAAGTTTTCTACAGTGGAAAGTATGGTCAGGATAGAATGCAGAGCGCCCGAATGCTCCGCAAGCCGGGGCAAGCCATTAAGTGCTCCCCAGTCAGGTCAGCCATTCAAAGTCAGTTACTCTGGGGCAATCAGGTCGAGATTCGGTAAATCTCTCGTAGTTTGAGGTACTGCTCTGGATCAGCTAATCAGGGGCAAAGTCATTGTAATCAGGGGCAGACCATCTTAAGAGCGCAGAAGTTATTCTTTATTCGAGAAGCATTTGAGGTGAAGTATCTCTCCGAAGTTCAGAAGGCTGGGGCATTTCATATCAGACCATCAGGGTGCAGATTTTCAGACTTCCTTTCGAGGACTATCCCCACAGAGATCCCGCAGGCTGGGGCATATCAGAAGCGAAAGGATTGTTCTTCTCCGTATCAGCAGGATTATTCAGAGCTATTCGAGCAGATTCAGCCAATTTTCGAGTGCGAGACGAATGTCGGGAATTCGTGTTGCTATCCTTTTACTCTTCAACCAGGAGACTGTGTATGCAGACAAAATGTTTTCCAGCGTCAGTTGTACCTGACCCGTCACAGATAGCCTAAAAGTTCAAACCCATGTTGGCGATCACTGTGAGGCCTATCCGTGTTGGCGCATCAGTTTCCAAATCCGAGCTTCATCAGTACGCAGGAAGACCCCGTCTATTTTCTCCAGCAAAAGTCCAATTTTTCATTGGCGCGGGTAAGCTATCCCCAGAGAAGTCCAATCATACTTGGCACACCTGCTATTTCACAGCAGAGTTATATTCCCCAGCAGGGTGTTACTTCAACGAGGTGCTCGGTTAAGTTCCCAAATTCCCCAGCGGAGTTAATTTCACTCTTCCAGCATTTATTTTGCTGGAATAATTTTGTGATATCCGGTTTATCCCCAGCGGAGTTGGCTTCCTCTTCAGCATTTATTTTGCTGAAGTGGTTTTCTGTACCTGACTTTCTCCAGCAGCTCGAGCCTGCATTAGCATATTACATGCATCATCATATTTGCATCATACTTGCAGTACATTTTCAAATGCGTAGCGGCATTACGTCATAGAAAGATTCAAACATATGCATATGCATATGAAGCATAAGCCAGGTTTTCTATCAGCCTCATATGGCGCGTGAACTACTCTGTGATCAGTTTAAGGGCATTCATCCAGCAGCAATGTTCAGACCATTCAGCGGTTTATTTGTATTTCAGATCATACAACAGTTATGCTTTGATCAATCAGTCATCTGGTATCGGCAGACTTATCTTCCCGTCAATTCATATTGACGATGTGTTCCTCCAATAAGTGGATTTCTCCGTCTATCATTAGACGTCTTGAGTTCGAATATGGCAATGTGAAGTTTCGGGTGATTTTTTCAGTGGGGTTTCAAGATGGGGTTTCTCTAGCAGGTGGCTTTCTTCCCGTCTATCAGTAGACGATGTGAAGTGTCAGGTGATTTTTCAGCGGGTTTCTTATCGTCAGTTCATACGGATGGTGTATTTCCCCAGCGAGTCTTCTCCGGCTATCTTTAGATGTTGAGGGGTTTCACAGCGATCTTTTGGATAGTGGTTTTCTTTCTGTGTATTGGATGAGATGACATTTCGAGAGGGATTTTCTGACTGTCGATTCTTATTGACGTCGAGGCTCTTTGAAGAATGTTCGGTTTTCCTGATTGTCGATTCTTATTGACGACATGGCTCTTTGAAGGTGGTTTTCTTCCCGTCGGTCCATACTGACGATGTGGCCCCTTTAAGGATATTGTTCTTTCCATCAATTCCCGTAGGCGAAAGGATTCTGAAATTTGATGGATGGTCCCGAGTATGGATTATGGGTGTCTTCCCGTCTATCATTAGACGATGTGAGTATGGATTATGGGTGTCTTCCCGTCTATCATTAGACGATGTGAGTATGGATTTTGGGTGTCTTCCCGTCTATCATTAGACGATGTGAGTATTGAATTTTGGGTGTCTTCCCGTCTATCATTAGACGATGTGAGTATTGAATTTTGGGTGTCTTCCCGTCTATCATTAGACGATGTGAGTATTGAATTTTGGGTGTCTTCCCGTCTATCATTAGACGATGTGAGTATTGAATTTTGGGTGTCTTCCCGTCTATCATTAGACGATGTGAGTATGGATTATGGGTGTCTTCCCGTCTATCATTAGACGATGTGAGTATGGATTTTGGGTGTCTTCCCGTCTATCATTAGACGATGTGAGTATTGAATTTTGGGTGTCTTCCCGTCTATCATTAGACGATGTGAGTATTGAATTTTGGGTGTCTTCCCGTCTATCTTTAGACGATGTGAGTATTGAATGTTTCCTTCGGGATGGGTGTCTTTCCGTCTATCTTTAGACGATGTGAGTATATTTCTCTTCCTGTCAATCAGTAGACGATGTGAGAGGATCAGGTGTTTTGTTGCAACCCTCGGGTTTGTTATTTGGGATATCACAGGTAACGGGCGTTAAAATCAGGAGTTCCTTACCAGATGATTGATCAGTTTGTTGCTGTGACGGCTGGGCTCGTTTCTGGATTTTATTCCCCAAGCAGTTTTACAGTATAGTCTCATGGTTGGCAAATTTTCGGGTTTTATTGGTATTCAACTGTCTCGTACCTCCGAATGTTTGAAGGCTGAGCGCTCTTCAACCCTTCAGGTCCAAGTCGCTTGAATAGGGGCAGCTGTTGCACCCTAAAATTTGACCAACCGGTTCTCCTATCTGACTCGTGGTTTAAATTCATATTCGCATATCAGATGCATGACACTTGCGTACAGACAGAGGATGTCAGGGTTACAGTTTGGGTTTCATTTACCAGATATGGCAGATCCAGTCTAGATAATCAGGGTTTTATTTTCGGGGAATTGTGCGCTTCTCGGTGTTTTCAGCTTACATGGTGGTTTTGGGGATATTCTGATGCCCGGGGTCTACTGTTTGCTTCGATCTGGTCTTGCGCTATCTTTTATGGTGGTCATTTGCATTTGTCTGCATTCTTTTAGGGTTTAATAGCCTTTTGAGGATTTTTAATAGGCTTTATAGATTTTTCTAGAATTTAAATAGATTTTCCTAATATTTTTAATAGCTTTAAGTCTTTTTTAGAATTTAAATTGTTTTAAATAGATTTTATAATGATTTTTTTTTTAGAATATAATAGTTTTTGGATAATAGAAATAAATAGAGTTTATTTTAATATAGATTTAATCTTTTGTTAGATATTCCTTTTATTAGGTTTAATATAGGATTTAATAGCTTTAAATAAATGGTATAGATTTTTAATAGGATTTTAATAGTTTTTTTAAATAGAAATTAGTAGAGTTTAGAAATTAATTTGGTTTAATAGAGTTTAGCTAGATTTTAATCATTTTAGATTTAATTAGGGTTTAATTAGGTTAATTAGGATTTAATCTTTTGTTTAGATTTTAATTGAATTTGTTAGAATTAATTAGGATAGTTTAATCTTCATTTAGTTTTAATTGTAGTTTAATCATTTTCATTAATTAGGTTTAGGGTTTTAATTAGTTTAATTAGGTCTAATCTGTTTTTAATTTCAGTTTTTTTTCTGGTTTTGGTTATCATTCTCGGTTGGGCCCAGAAGAGAGTTTTTTGGGAGGCCCAAGTCCATCAGTCCAGTTTTTGTCCATCTATCAGTCCAGAAAAAGTGCATGCCACTTGTCAGCATAAAAGCCAGGCCACGCGTTCCACCATAGAGGACCCACCTCATTCTGACTCCACTCCCAGAAATCTGCCACGCGTCCCACTCAGCCCCTCTCCCTGGCCTGCGTGTCACCTCACCACCCCCTCACCGAGAAGCTACCGCCGGCCATGCAAATTCTGTGACCGCCTCACCACCGGCCACCCTAACGCCTTCCGACCACCGCAACCACCCGCCAGAGCTAATTTTTTTTACCCAGAATCCTCCTATCTTCTTCTTTCTCCCCCTTCCTCCTCCGTCCACCTTCATCACCAACTCGCCGGAAAACTCAATCGTGACTGGAAAATTCAAAGAACCTCCAGAAACTAATCACCAATGTTCATCCATCCCAGATTTTTCATCAACCCTCAGAAAGATCTCCAGAAATCCGCCTGATCTTCAACCAACTTCAACGAGCAAGAGCGTTCATGTTCGTCACCTTCAATCTTCCTCCGTTTCCAGATCGTGAGAACCCTCAGTTTGCCTTCGTCTTCTCCAAAGATCTTCAACCGTGCCTCAAGAACACTCATCCACTCAAGATTCCCAGAATTTCTTCAAAAATCTTCAAGTGATCTACATAAAAACATTCGACGATCTTCATCTTGAAGGTAGCGTTCGTCGTCGTTTCCAGATTTCATCACCAGAATCTTTCCAGATCATCTTCAAACGTCATCAAGGTTGTTGATCTGCGAGCATCCGCGAAGAACTCTCCCGACGCTTCATCGTCTCCGTGGCTTCACTCCAGGTTCGTTCTTCTCGCCTCCATTGTTGTTCTTTGGCGGAATTAGGGTTTTTGTTTTGAGTTTTGAATGATTAGATTTGCTGATGAGGGTAAGTTAGTTTAGGGTTGAGTGGATCTGAGTGTGGTAATGGTGTTTTGTTTAAGATTCGTGAGAGTGTTTTGAGAGGGAATCAGAGAGAGGTTAAGTTGCAGACGGCGTGGTAGGGTTTCGTTTGGCTGAACAGTGAACGAGAGGATAGAGGGGAAGAATGGTTTTGTTGATTTTTAAGTTGGGTTAGGGTTTCAGTTGGGCCGAGCCCAAGTTTAGTTTACTTAGATTCACCCCCTCAATTACTCGTATCCCCCCCTGGGCAGCTAGACTGAGTGGAATTGGATTGGGCTTAGGCCCTAAGTGCTATGCACACCCCCCGTGTATGGGCCCAGTCGCTGAGTAACTAGAGTTGTTACTCGCTGCAACCCCCCCCCCCCCTGTTTTATTTCTTTTTATTTTCTTTTTAATTTTCTTTGTTTGTTCATGTTAAGAAAAAATTCATAAAAAATAGTAGAAGTGTAAAAATAATTCCATTCTTTTTTCTGTAGACTCATAACTCAATTTAGGATTTTAGGATGCAAAAATATTAAATTGATCATGCATTTTCATTTTTGTTTGCATTTTTGTATTTTAATTGATATTGAATAATTGGTTTGTGGCATGTTTGCCTTGCTGATTTTAGTTCTCTTGCTTGGTATTGAATTTTGCTCTAGTTTTTTAGTATGTTATACTAGACTGATGCATGCTCCCCATAGGATTTTTGTGGATTGTTCAAAGATTGATTGATATTGTTTTAGGGTTAGAAAATAGAGACCTCATAACTTGCTGGTTAACCCTTGACCATTCATATGTTAGGGATTGTTTAGTAGCCTTAGAAGTTGACTTAAGCTTTGAGATTTGATCTTGGGATCATAGAGACATGTAGGTTTCCCCTAGATTTTTGATAGATTTTTATAGGGTGTTCTGTTATTTTTGTTTGAGCCTGAGAATAGGAGAAGTCTTGAGGGCTTCTGACTTTGAAGTTCAACTGTGGTTGAACTTCAGAGATAGTTTCTTATGGTTTGAGGGCCTGTGGTTTCTTCTTGAAGGTGGAGGCTGGATGAAGTCTTGTTGGAGCTTGCAAGGATGCATGGATTGAGGTCCTAGTCTAGGAGCTTGTTCTCTGTTTGTGAGGTTTGAGATCCTGAAGTTTGAGGGAAATTTATGGTACTTTCCTGAGGAAGGCACTATGGATGTCTTTCATTCTTTCTTCTCACCTCTTTCTCAAATATCTAATGATGTTGGAGCCTTCATGTGAGTTTAGTTTCTCCTGAGGAGGAATGTAAACCGATCACAGTTGTTGAGCCACATGGGATATGATTCCTAAGTGGAAGCCTCCTAGTACTTTCATGAGGAAGGCACTATGGGTCTGTTCACTTAGTTCCCTTAGTTCAGGTAGGATTTCTCAAGTATCCAATGATGTCGGAGCCTTCATGTGAGTTTAGTTTCTCCTGAGGAGGAATGTAAACCGATCACAGTTGTTGAGCCACATGGGATATGATTCCTAAGTGGAAGCCTCCTAGTACTTTCCTGAGGAAGGCACTATGGGTCTGTTCACTTAGTTCCCTTAGTTCAGGTAGGATTTCTCAAGTATCCAATGATGTTGGAGCCTTCATGTGAGTTTAGTTTCTCCTGAGGAGGAATATAAACCGTTCACCGTTGTTGAGCCGCATAGGATATGATTCCTGAGTGGTAACCTCCTAGTACTTTTCTGAGGAGGGCACTATGAGTCTGCCTACTTAGCTCCCTTTCTTTGGTAAGCTTGTTCTGAAGCTTGAGGACTGGGATTGATTTCTTTTGATTAAGATTATGCTTAGGGTTTTGCTTAGAGATTTGATTAGGGTTTTGCTTAGGGTTTTGCATAGGGCTTTGTTCAGGGATAGATCAGGGGTTTGTTTCAGGTTTGTTTAGGGGTCCTGCTCAGGGTTTTGGGTTAAGTTTTGGATAGGAGTTTGTCAGGCTGGTTCGCCGTCTCTTTGTGTTGTTTGACTTGTGTGGTGCTGTGCTGCATTAGACTTAGGGGTTCATCTAGATATTTCTGAGGTAGGTGCATCTTAGAAGCAGGCTTTGTGTGCATGAGAAGTTGAGGTGGTCCTCCTTCTGCTTGTTTGTTATTGAGTGGCTTTGCTTGCTGGTATTTGGTAGAGCTGAGCTCCCTTACCTCTGTGGTTTGCGGCCTTTGTGCCTTGCTTGTTTGGTTGTTGCATTCATGCATATTTCCAGTATTTCTTTACTTCGCAGTTGATTCATGTTTGCTGTTTAGTCCTGTTGCCATGATCCCTTAGGAGCTCTAACTTCTCCGTTGCGGAGGGGTTATGATAGACATTAGGTGGGTCAACCAGGCATGATAACAGTAGGTAGATTCCCCTTTTTTAACCATAGTTTTAGGGTGTCTCTTTCCTTTCTCAAAACAACAGAAAAACACTTAATAAAGGATAAAACAAAAGTGAATTCATTTCTTCCGTAGTTAGCCGAACTACAGCTGCTCTGATTTCTCGTACCAGACGAGAATATGTAGGCATAGGATGCGATATCCTAGCGAGCACACTAACAACTAACCTTGTGTTCTCTCGCTGCTGTGCGATCGAGACTTTCCCGCTGACGACTGATGTTATCCCTTTCTCTTGCACGAGTGCATTTGAGACCAGACCGTAGTTTTTTCCATAGGTTCCCGAACCTCTAAAACCAGATTTATTTTCTCACTGCTGTGTGAGAACCCCCAGTTTAGCCGTAGTTAGTCGAACTACGTTTGCTCTGATCTTCCATGCCGTGTGGAAGTACGTAGGCACAGGACGCCATGTCCTGGCGAGCAACCTTCCCCCCGTCTAGACGTAGGTAGTTGAACTACGTTGACTCTGACTTTCCCATTGCACGAGGGAGTACTTAGGCCCAGAACACCGTATGTTCTGTCGAGTCCCGTCCTTTTCTTTTCTTTTCAGACTGACCACTAGCGTAGATAGATAAACACACCCTTTTCCTTAGAAGCACCAAGCGTGGATCCCGTCGAGTACGACGGATGTGAGGGGTGCTAATACCTTCCCCTTGCGTAACCGACTCCCGAATCCAGGTTTTGGTTGCGATGACCATACCTTTCCCGTGTTTTGTGAGGTTTACTTCGAGCGTTTCCTTTCCCTCCGTTGGGATAAATAACGCACGGTGGCGACTCTTCTGTATTGCCGGCGCCGATTTTCGCAGTAGCGACACTCTTAAAGACCCGTTCTTCTTAATGGCTGGCACAATATTGACTAGCCATTCAACATACCTGGTCGTGCGGATGAACTTACAATGAAGGAGTCTTTTGATTTCTTCCTTTATTTTTGAGAGGATTTCAAGAGCGAAGCGTCTTGGCTTTTGCTTGATTGGCAATCTATGTTCAACTAAATCTCTCTTCAAATCGGGCATCTCATCATAATCCCAGGCAAAAGAATCCTTGTATTCTTGCAGCAGCTGGATAATTTCGACCTTGAGTTGGGAGTCGAGGTTGGCGCTGATATATGTCGGTCTCTTGACTATTCCTTCTCCCAGATCTACTTCCTCTAATGGGTCTTGTGCAAGCATTTTAGCATCATTCGCCAGAGGATCTTTCTCGAAACCCAGAGGTTCCTCGTCATAGATAGCGTTGAGCCTTTGATCTTCATACTGAATCTTCTCAGGTGGTTCAGGTTCGAAACCTTCACCAAGGCCCATTCGACCAGATTCTCCATTGGATTTCTCATCCATTCTGTTGTTGGCAGCCTCTAGGGCCGCTTGTAGTTTAGTTTCGGCCATGTAGGCCAAAATTCTTTGAAGCGATATGGCTTCATTCATCATTGCTGAATTCGCTTCCCCATCCAGTGGGGTCTACTGGAGGCGTGCCAAGGTATGAGAGCCTCTCACCTGGTACTTCCTTATCCTAGCGGAAACCATCGATGGAATGTAGATAAAGTGAGCAGTATACTTCATCATTTGGTGCAAACTCGAAATCTGCAGGAACACAGGGACCTATGCTGGTCAAGTGCTTGTCGAATTGCCTTCGGTCAATGTGGTTAATGGGTGCCTTAAAATATCCTTGGTCAGCTTCGATATTTTCCATGATGCCACCTGGTCTCCATATAACAATCCTTTGATGCATTGAAGATGGCACTGCCCCAATGCCATGGATCTATTCCCGCCCAAGCAACAGATTATAGTTGGCTGTTGTTTCTACCACCATGAAGACGGTTGGGCGAGTGATGGTTCAAACTGTGACGTCTACCTGTATGACTCCCATGGTCGAACCTACTTTGCCTTCGTAGTTTGACAAAACCATGTTTTATGGTTTTGTATCAGTATCGTCTTTGCCAATTTTATTCAACAAGAAATGTGGCATCAAAGTTCACTGTCGCGCCACAATCCACCAGAATCTTATTAATTGGGACCTTTTCCACCTTTATTGTGATATAAAGAGGTTTCAAATGGTTTTTCATTGCCTCTGTGGGCCGTTCGAAGAAGGCATTTTGTTCTTCGACACAGTCGTTATTCATAACATAGTAACACACAGGCTTGTGTGCCGCCATCTCCCAATCTATGTAAGTATCCAGATTTTCGACTACGGATATTCTATCGAACTCCCTTGGCATTACCGACACTATATTAACCAATAATTTCAAGGAATCTTTGGATTTAGAATCAAAATTATCAGTCATTTCATCGTCGACTCCAACTGGTTTTCTCTGCTCTTCGACCTGGGCAGGAAACAATTTGTGTCCTACAGGTACTTTTCCAAATGTCTTCGATTGTCCTTCTTTATTCTCGACAGGGGCATTAGTACTGGATTCTTCCTGGTTCCTTAGTGAGCTTTCCTTGAGTGCTTTCTTCTTACGCTGCTCCCGTCTCCACTGTGATCGAGACATAGGATTCTTTCCCTTGTAATTCTCAGATATGTGGGCAGTTTTTAAAGACTGGAACTCCTTTCGACAACTAACTGAAGATCCTCGTTTTACCTCAAAGTTCTTCCACCTATGTTGTCCTTGTTGTCTATCTTCGTTAGGTTTTATCCACTTACCATTAGCAGATTCAACAATGGGTTTGAAGCTGGTGAGCTTAGCTGTCGGGGGCCTAATGCGAGGCTCAGATCTCCTTTGGGGATTACCTCGAGTGTTGAATCTGGGCATATCTCTACTCTGTTTAAGCCTCTGTGTTCCTTCTAGTTTTTGGGAAGCTTTTTTGTCGAAGATGGCACTGCATCGAGGGCATAACATCACACTGGACCCTTTCCCCTGGCAGCGGTGGAGGAAATTGACAACTGATTCTTCCTGTTTTGGGTAAGCCTCTACAGTGAGTCCCTCTTGGTAGTTTGATTCGCTATCCCCTACAGTTTCATGCTGGGTGATTTCTACCATATTGATCTCGACCCTTTCGACCAGATTCAATTTCCTCAAGCCTAACCCCAAATCTTCAGTGGCCTGGTCTATCTCGACGAAGTGGTCAGCAGTTTCCTTAGTCACTATTGCCCACCCTAGATTGTCCTTGTCATTTGAAATTAGTTTATCATCAACCTGGTCTAGGTCGTCAGTGGCCATCTTTACACAATCCTCTTGTCTGAAACCCGTGATAACTTTTGTCATTACAGCCTCATCCATGAGATTCTCAGTAACCTCTACCATGTCGATCGAAAAATTATAGTCGTCAGTAGCTTCGACCATATTGGCTTCCAATGGTTCTGTATAATGGGCATCTGCCATCTGCAAAGGGTCTGTGTCGATCTTCATCTGGCTGCTAGCCTTCTCCCCAAATGTCAGACGTCCCTCTTGAATTGCATTTTGAACGAGATCCCTGAAAAGAAAACATTGAGACGTTTTATGACCCAAAAAATTATGGTATTTACAAAACCCTCTTTTCTTCCTTTGTTCTACAGACGACATTTTGGCACCAGGTGGCACTATCATTTTCCCATCTTTTACTAACAAATCAAAGATTTCATCACATTTAGTGATATCAAAAGTATATGTTTTCTTTGGGAACCTATCATTCTTTTCATATTCGACAAAATTCTTCCCTTGTGGGGGAGCCAGTACTTTACAAGAATAAGGTGGACCTTGTTTTAGTTCAGCAAGATCCACTTCACTTTCGTCGAAGTATAAGGGATCATCACATACCCCTTCGACATTTTCATTGAATTAGACAAAAGCTACCTTCTTGTTTTTATTGAACTTAGCCTTTTCGTCTTGAAGTCGTTCCAGTTGTCGAACTCGATCGGCCAGTTGGGCCATGTCCCTTAGGTACTGGGTATCCAACTTCTTTCTAATGAAATAGTCGAGACCCCCAGTGGCCATCTCAACCAACTCATGTTCAGGGACCTGTGTGAAACACCTGGCCTTAAGTAATCGAAACCTATTAAGGTACTCTTTGATTGGCTCAGAAAACTTATGCTTCACACTAGCGAGTTCTTTTAGACTAATCTTGGTTTGGCCCATTAGAACTGTTCATGGAATAAACGCTCTAACTGGGTCCAATTACACACCGCGTTGGGGGATAACATTGTGAACCAAGTGAAGGCATTTTTAGTGAGAGAACTTGGAAAATATTTTATTCTAAGACTCTCGTCATTTGCTATCTCTCCAGCCTCAATTAGATAATGGGCCATATGTTCGACAGTGGATTCCATCGTATCTCCTGAAAACTTAGTAAACTTGGGTACTTTCGTTCTAGGAGGCAACTCCGCCTGAAGGATATAATCCACTATTGGAGAGGTGTAGTTTGGCTGGGTGAACCCAATGTTCAAACCATTTCGAGCTATAATTCTTTCGACCATGGCTGCTAGATTATTATCGACAACCACATTATTGCGTCGAACCTGCTGGACGAGATTGTCTGCGTCCTGGTTTCAATTCACTATAATTACTTCTGGGTCTCTTTCCCCTGGAGCATGAACCTGCTCTCTCAACGGTTCGACCCTAGGCGGTTCGACTACGGGATGACCAATCCTTCCCTGGATCTCCACTGCTAGTTGGTGTCCCTAGTCTTGTCGTGGAACGTTTGCTACCGGGGCCTGATTCCTGGCCAGGGGAGGTACCCCCATGAATTCAGCCAATTACGTCAATTTTGTTGCTAACTGTTGATTACTGTGGGTCGTGTTTTGGATTAATGGTTGAAATATTTCACCCATGGTTTGGGACAGAGTCTGAACCATTTGCAAATTGCTTTCATCCATTTGCTGTCTTAAACACGTAACAGAGGTATTGGTCAAGTTAGGGCCTTGTGTCGAATACCCTAGGCCTGAACCTTGGGGATTTCGATCGATGTTCATGCCAGACACTGATCCTTATAATGGCGAAGCCATTGCATTATCTGAGAATATAGGGGGCGCATTTTGGAGCCCTTGCATTACAGTTGTGGGCATCCCATATGGAGGGTTTCTTGGTGACTGCGAAAACCCGGGAGGAGCAAACTGTCTAGAAGTCGAACTTCCTCCCAACGGTATTTGAGGATTCAATACCTGAGGTCCAATATATTCCAACAATGGTTGACTATAAGGTCTTATTATGGTCGACCCAGTCCCAAGTACTGAGGGTGTTGTCTCTGGCCTCACAGGGTGCGCTGTTTGTTCTCATGTTGACGGTATTGAAGGCGGGACTATGTCGTTCTCTGCTCTTTCACTAGAACCGTCTTCCTGAGGGTTAGGATTATTTGGCTGATTTTCATCCGTCGTCATATTCCTAATGTTTCGTCTTGTTAGTCTCTCTTCGTTTACAGCGGTAATTCTACCACTTCTCAGTAATATAAATGCACTTTTCACGAAAGGACCAATAAGACTATATTTTCTACAAATTTTGATTATATGAAGGAATTTCTTTTTTAGCACTGTCCCACTGGGCGTGCCATTTTGTTTCCCTTGAAAATTGGAAAACAACCGCTGATCTTCCAAATCTAACTTTGGTGACTCACAGGATCGATCAGATTGATCCTATGACATGTGCTAAAAAGGTTTTCTTTGGAAATCTATCTAAGTTTCACACTTTGACAATATTGTAGTGAAAGATTCTAAAAAGTATCTATTCGACTATATGAGAAAAAGAAGATAAAGTTTTCAGAGAGGAAAAGATAAAAGCTTTAGAAAAAGGGTTGAGAATGAGGACGAAATAAAATGCATAGAGAGGGGGAAGATTGCAAGAAAAGTAAAGAAAGCTTCGTAAAGTTTAAACAAATAAAATAAACTTCATTGGAAAGTAAAGGATGGTGTGTTTACATCACGTACATTCTCTTTGATACTCTCTTTCTCTACACTCGGATACTTGGTGTAATTTTAAGAGTGACTTGTACAACAGTAAATTACAACACCGATTCTATGTCTAAGAATTCATATTTATAATAGTAAAAAATAAACTACCAATAACTTCCTACATCATCATCTTCTGCCACTTGTCGTGATGCATGGGTCGGTCACCCACATGGCGCCACATGTCCTCTTAGTCATCCAGCGAACGAAACCACTCCCTCCAATTCTTTTGAATTTCAAATCTTTAGGATAACTACCAAGCAGCGTCACAGTCGAAGCCTTCTCGATTTTCCTTAAGTCTTGCAAGTGTTTCGACTCCTCTTCCTCAAAGGTCTTATACTTTTCGACCAGCTCTTACCTCCAGCAAGATTCTAATACTTTCTCTTAAATGTCTTAACTTGCAGGGGGTGTCGAATTTAGGAGCTAACAGTATGACATCATAGAAAAGGGTTATTTTCCCCATCGGACTACTAATAACCAGAGTAAAATGTTATTTTAGTCTTGGATCCGATTCTTAACAATAATATTTTTGAAATTTGTGCATGTTGTTTTTCCTCTTGATAGTTAGTTCTAACCTAGGTGAAATGTAGTCCCACTTAGTCTCAGTTGGATTTCTAACTTAGGGATAGCTTTTTTCCTCGGTTGAGATTTTTAACCGCGAAGAAATTTAATGTATCTTCTCTCACTTTTAATATGCTCTTTAAATGTCTGACAGAATAAAATTTATTTTAAAGTATAAACATTTGATTTTTATTAATATAGCTATATCATAAAAATATAGTTATTTGTTCAACAAAGAAGAAATTATATCATCTAAAGAAGAATTGTAATCCAAAAATAAAACGATTAATGATAAGAATTTAAAAAAGAAACATCAAGTAATATAGTAGTAACACGACTTGATATTTTCAAGTTTTATTGCAACAACGCAACATAATGTTTCCTTTTCAAATTTTTACCCTTCACCATTTTCTTTTTGAGTTGCAATTTCACTAGATTATGCAATTTCTTCTTGTCGCTACTGCGAAAATCAGCGCCGGCTATGACAGAAGAGTTGCCATCATGCGTTATTTATCCCACAAGAGGAAAATGAAACGCTCAGAGTAAACCTAACGCAAAGAGGGAAAGGAATGATCATCGCAACCAAATCCTGGATTCAGGAGTCGGTTACGCAAGGGGAAGGTATTAGCACCCCTCACGTCCGTCGTACTCGACGGGATCCACGCTTGTTTTCTATCTAGGGGTATGTTTATCTATCTACTCTAAAGGTCTGGGTTAAAAAGAAAAGAAATGACTCGGCAAAGTATCACACTTTATGCCTACGTATTCCCGTCTGGAACGAGAAATCAAAGTCAACGTAGTTCGCCTAACTACGGGTTATGGGGAAGGTTGCTCGCCGAGATGTCGCATCTCGTGCCTACGTACTTTCATATGGCATGAAAGATCAGAGCAAACGTAGTTCAGGCTACGGAAGACACAAGTTTGTCTGACAGTTTTTTATCTCCTTAAGAAAGGTTTTTCCTGATTAAAGGTCCAAGAGGACAAAAACAGAGTTTGAATGTTTGTTTGAGTATTTTACGAAAGAACTGTTTTTTAGGATGTTTGCAATCTCAGTCGCACTAGAGACTATGACCCAGGAGTGAACGCTTCGTATGTAACCCAAAGGGTACCACACTAACATCCAGATTAATGGAGAGATACCCTCCACCAACCTTTTCCCAGATAGCTTAAGGCTCGTAACTTACGACTTCAATTAACCTTATTACTGTGTTTTTGAATTGTTTTGAGAGGAGAAGAGAAAGACACCCTAAAACTATGGTTAAAAGGGAATCTACCTACAGTTATCATGCATGGGTCAAAACCTAATGTCTGTCAAAATTCCCTCTTGCACAGAGGAAATCAGAGATCCTAGGGGAAAACAACAAAAGAAAGCAATCAGTAATCAGTAAATAGTAAAATGCATGCTATGCAACAGTACAAGCGAGGCAAGGGAGTCCAGCTCAACTTCAAACCTAAGAAAACAACAGGCAAGAGGAGACAAGCTCCACCTCAAACCTAGAGGTAATCAACACAAGAAAACAAACAATACAACAAAAGAAAAGAAACAGAGAAAGCCGCCCAAGCAGCAGCAACAGTCTTCAGCAGACAGCAACTTTAATACTCAACAGCAGCAGCTCTAAACAACAAATCCTCTTGACAGCAAAGTTGACAGCAAAATGGCTTCACCCTCAAGCTAACTTCTATCTTCAAGCTTCATCAAACTTCACCTTCAAGCTCTAGCAAGTACACTCCAAGCAAAGGATTAATCACTAAGATCAAGGTTGCAATGTTGAGAACCAAATGAAAACCAAAGGAAATCATCAAGTACCAACATTGAAATGGAAAGGCATCCTCAAAGTTCTACTCAACTATGGGCATACCACACATCCCTCCAAAGGAGAGATGGAGTTTCCCTAGGAGGACTTTACATCATTGGATAGAATAGAAGCACACAATGCATTCTATGTTTGATGAAAGAATCAAAACTAGTCTTAATGGCTCTTCCTAAAACCCTAATTTCCTAAGCTCCTAAAAGAGAAGAAAGCTTCAACTCCAAGCTTCAATCTTCAAGACACATCAGCTACACCAACTCTAGAAGACCTCTCAAAATGGAATCCAAGCAAATCCAGCTCCAAAGTCACCAACAAGACCAAACAGACAATAGCACTAAAGATAGAACACCACAAGCACAAGCAAGTTGCAAAATACAACTAAAATAGAAAACAAAATTGTAAAATTCTAATAAAATTCCTAGGGGAACATCAATATGTCTACTAACATCCAGAAAAATATCTCCTCCAAATTCTATTCTAATCACTATAACAAAAATCAACAAAAAGAGGGAAGAATTACGAAAGAAGAAGAGAAAATAAGCAACATGCAAATGCAAACATGCAAGTGGAAAATGCACACAAGATCATGATTAAACAGCCAAAAACAGTGACAAACATCCAAAATAATTCAATCCTAATGTAACACAATGATCTATGATGATTCGGATCGAACCGACACGCGAACAAGCAAGCAAAACAGCAAAACAGGCCCTCTGTTACAATGTTAATCGATTAACGCCAGGGGTTAATCGGTTAACCATTGAAAAACGCTTGAAAATTTGAATATTTGAGTTGGTTAATCAACTAACCATATAGGTTAATCGATTAACATTGTGCCAGAGGTGAAAAACAGCAGTTCAGAATCACTTTTCAGCAGCTTATCACTTAAGCAAACACTCCAATTATCATGTGATTGATCATGCACAAAATTAAACCAGCAAACATTGATTTAAACATCATGTAAACACAATAACACAACAAGATCATGGATCAAAATCAACATATTCAATCAAATGCAAAGATCCACATGCAAATTGTGCAAATAAGTTCGAAAACAAAATTGGATCAGAACTCCAACCTTCGGATCGGAGACTTGATCCGATAATTGTTGATTCAACTGTAAATGAGTAGATCTAAGCAAAGAAAACCAGAATTCTTCAAGATCCACACCAATTCTTGTAGTAGCAATGTAGATCCACCAAGAACAACTCAAAATAAGCCAAATAATCACTTCCAAGAACACTTCAAAATTCAGATTTGCTTGTGCACGAAAATTGGATGATGAAATGGAATTGATGGAGTGAACTAATGGAGGTTTAGCTCTTAGAAATTAATGATTCCAATGAAGAATCAATGATCTCAAGGAGAAGAGCTTTGAGTGAGGTTTTTGAGATTGGAAAATTGAGAGAGAATTGAGAGAAAATTGAGAGCAATTCTGAAAATGAGAGTGAATTATGAGGATTTTTTTTGTGAGGTTTGGAGTGAATCAAATATATACACTCTTGGTTTGGATCCAAAGCAAGGATTGGAAAATGGCTTGGAAAATGTGGTATGGAATGAGGTTTGGGCATTTGGAGGGAAAATGAAATTTGATAGTATTCTAGATCCTTCCCAAGTGTGAAAATGCAATTTAAATGACCAAAATTGGACCCCAAAAGTGGCTGGACTTGAAAATTCACGTGCAAGGCAAAACCTGTTGTGGTTAATCGATTAACCATATAGGTTAACCGATTAACACTGTTAAAAATTCAAATCTGGACTGATTTTTCAATGGTTAATCGATTAACCCTATGTGTTAATCGATTAACACATTCAAAAATTTGAATTTGGCGCCTTTTGGAGGGAAATCTGCCCCTTTGCCCGTTTCCTGCCGTTCTGAACTCTATTTAGCTGCTGAAAGCCATTCTTGATTGCTCTGACCATGGGAACACTGTACATAACCTGAATGCTGCTTCTGACATGAAAAATCCCCTGCAAAATAAAATAAAATTGGTCGCTCGATCGCTGGGCAAAACAAGTGTTAAAGCCTCTGATGTTTGTTGTTTAGCCTCTTGCACTGAAAGTTGCACCTGGAGCCACCTGAATGCCTTGATCCCCTGCCTCGAGAGTAAATGCTATGCAATGCAAATGCTAGAACAATGTAACGGAACATAAATCAAGTAAAGAAGAGGTTGGGCAAATTTTGGGGTACAACACTTCTTTGCTAAACAAATGATTATCTTTTTTATGATATACTTATAATAATGAAAAAATAAATGCTTATACTTCAAAATAAATTTTATTTTGTTAAGCCCAAAATGTCCCGAACACCATAAAGTAAAAAAAAATGGAAAGCCATCATTAATAGGAGGAATACACAAATCTAACATATTAACTTATCATTTAAATGAAAAAAAATCTCTTAGAAACAACTCTCGTGCACTTTGTGACTCAAGATCATCCATTAATACAACTACCTTATAAGGACTTCAGACTCCTCCCTATGTCAAATATAAAAAGTTGAATCATCTCAACAACAATAACAACACTAAATCGTAAAAGACAAAATTCATAACAACAACAACAATAAAATATATAGATTCTCTCCACCTCAAATATATATATATATATATATATATATATATATATATATATATATATATATATATATATATATATATATATATATATATATATATATATATATATATATATATATATATATATATATATATATATATATATATATATATATATATATATATATATATATATATATATATATATATATATATATATATATATATATATATATATATATATATATATATATATATAACAACATTAAACATTAAATGACACAACAATTATAAAACAATTTACATTTCTAATTTGAATCTATGAAAATCCAAAATTTATTAATGGGGAAATGATGTTTGTGAGTTTTGTTTATACCTTAAACGATGTTTTCTAGTTTTGATAATGGAAGATGAAATTTGAATGTAGAAAAAAACAGGTTCATTTAGGATTTTGTTTAACAAAAATGAAAAAATAAAAGAATATAGGGAGTTATATATATATATATATATATATATATATATATATATATATATATATATATATATATATATATATATATATATATATATATATATATATATATATATATATATATATATATATATATATATATATATATATATATATATATATATATATATATATATATATATATATATATATATATATATATATATATATATATATATATATATATATATATATATATATATATATATATATACACATACACGTAACTGATTTATTTTACCCATCAGTTTGTAAACACAAACGAGGATAAATGTAATTAATTTTTTATTTAATTTGTTTTTTTTTTTAAAGTAAGGTTCCTCTATTTTATAAATAAAACAAAAATTTATTGTTGAAAGTCAAACCGATGACCTTTTTATCTATTCTTTGGCTGAAAGTTGTCACCGTTTCACCAAGGTGAAATGTTATAAAATTTTAATTGAAAATTAAAATAGGAAAGTGTTCAGAGTCGAACTCATTATTACTCTGTGCCAAGTTTATAAGAAAAAAAAGTAAATACTTCACATTTATCAAGAAAGTTTAATTTTTTGTGTCATTTTTGAAATATGTTTTATGGGAAGATGTAAAAAAAATTTGATTACTTGTTGTTTATAGAAAAAATGAGATAGAAACCAAATTAAATGAAAGGAAATAGAACGAAATGCGGTAAAATACTAAAGAAAAACGGCTTGAAAGAACGAAGCAAATACCACTTATTAGGTGAGTGTATTTTTTATTACGAAGAAAATAGAGTTTTGGAGAAAATGTGTATGTTTTGTTGGAAGTGAGAAAAGTGAATGTGATTTTTGGATGCTTTTAAAGTGGATTATCACTGGCTTTGATTAGTGGAAGAGAGGAGATGAGTATTTTTTTACGTTTTGAGACGTGAGAATACTAAAGGTGAGAAAAACACAAGAAATTGGGGGTTTGAATTGGGGTTTTGAAAAATAAAAGCTTTTTACTCACTCAATACAAATCACCGCTAATAAATAAAAAACAGAAATACACTTTGTTTTTTATACTGGTTCACTTGAAAATCTCAAAGTTAATCCAGTCCACGCGCCAAGGTGATTTCGCCTTATGCCCAAGGACTTAATCCACTATAATCAACTGATTACAATTGCACTAGCAACTGCTGGTGACTAACAAACCACAAAGACACACAATATATGTCTTCTCAAGGATTCTGACCTAACTGGTCCCTTAAGGAAATATAAATAATGGTTTGATTACAACTGCACTAGCAACCGCTGGTGACTAACAAACCACAAAGATATACAGTCTATGTCTTCTCAAGGATTCTGACCTAATTGGTCCCTTAAGAAAATACAAACAAAAATTTGATTACAAAGTTGTGTTTACAAAGATTGCTTCTACACAAGCAGGTATAAACAAGTTAAAAGCACAATACACTTAAAGAAAATTATGCACAAATTTAGACAACAGTCTTGTAGAAATTTCTTTGTTATTTTGCTTGCTTGCTTACTTACTTGCATGTTGTAGTTCTTCAAGTCTTCAAGTATTTATATAGCCAGTAAAAAAAGATTCCTTGAAGGGTAGATCTGGTATTCTTCATGAATGAGCTGGAGACACTACTACAAAAAAGCTTTATAATAGCGTTTTTTTTGCTTTTTAATAGCGCTTTAAAGCACTATTAATCAAGCCGCTATTGTAAAACAAAATTTTTAATAGCGCTTTAAAAGCGCTATTATAGTACTGGTAATTAATGGCGTTTTTTCAAAAGCGCTATTATAGTACCTGTATTTAATAGCGCTTTTCCAAAACTGCTATTATAAGTCACATATTTGATAGCGCTTTCAAACAAAGCGCTATTATAGTACCGGTAATTTGCTTTAATTTTGATAGCACTTTCAAACAAAGCGCTATTATAATACACATATTTAATAGCGCTTTCAAATAAAGCGCTATTATAAGACACATATTTAATAACACTTTCAAACAAAGCGCTATTATAATCCACATATTCGATAGCGCTTTTAAACAAAACGCTATTAAAATACCGGTAAATTGCTTTAATTTTGATAGCACTTTCTAACAAAGCGCTATTATAAGATGGTGTTATAATGGGGAGCTTTATTATGAAATGGTGTTATAATGGGGAGCTTTATTATGAAAAATAAGAAAAATGTATTTTCAAATAGAAGTTATATAGATGAGTTGGTCACTTTAGAAAAGTCGAAAACTCGTTAAAATCTAGTGAAAGAACTTGAACCGTCATTTAACTATTTGCAGCAGAATAATTTGAACCCCTATACAAGTCCAAGCTAACAAAATATGAAAAAACTACAAATCCCTACTCGCAACAGCTTGGTTTATCTACATCAGTAATCTCATTCGACAGCCCACATTTTAGCTTAACCTGTTAAAAAAAAACCATTAATTACTGACCGTCCATAAATCTGAACCACCTTAAGTTTTTATTTCCATGAGAAACTCCACATACTAGTAATTTAAATTATTATGAATATTTTTTATGGGAAATGTAAGGAAACTGAAATTGAACTTGCCCACTGTTGCAAAAGGTTCACCAACTATAACTCACTGAAAGTATGTCTCAAACCCAAAATGAACTAAGATATCTAATAATACGCTCTTAACTCTTATGTATGTCTCAAACACTTGTGTGCAAATGAATATAATTACTTTAGAAAGAATAAACACGGAATAGTCTTGTAAGTAACATATCAACAGTTGAGTATATTTGATTCTAACTATTTTAGAATGAATAGATGCAATATAGTTCTCTCAAACTGAAAGAAATGATGCATAATTTTTAAAATTCAAAAACATATATACCTTCAAACTCCTATCAGGACCGTTCCAGCATTTATCACCATTAGAAAACACCATTACTTTGTATGAATCCTCAAATTTGTCCCAGCTCCTCAAATTTGCCAATATGTTTTTGTTCTTCTTCACCCTGTAAGAATCACATTGATTTATTATTTTATATATATGCTTTTACCAGTAAGATAATGAAAGGAAATGAGTACCAAGTTGGTCATAATCTACTTAAGCAACATGTATCATATTCTGACCTTCAAACGTCCAATGCAGTTTAGCACGAGTTCTCTTCATTGCCTTCACTCCAAATGGATTATCTTTACTCTGCAATACAAACCAATTTAAATAGTGGTTAATTAGTGATAATTTCCGTTATTCTTTTTATCATTATTAAAATAGCTTATGATAATTTAAATAGTGGTTAATTAGGACAACAATTTTTTTTCTTTAATAATGCTTATGATAATTTCCGTTATTCTTTTTATCATTATTAAAATAGCACAAGACATAGAACCGCAACTGCGGTTGTTTGTTAAGTTGTTCAATATCAGTATCAGGTTGTTGATTCAATAATGTTTGCAAACATGTATTGTATATCTTTAAATATGGATAAAGGACATTGTAAAATAAATATTTGTTTTATGAAAATTTTAAAATGAAGAATATATCACTTTGTAAACCATTGGAACCTACACATTATCAAACAGATACCTACACATTGGAACCTACCCATAGGATTATTATCATGCTCTGTAAATAATTGGGACATATAATTCCACATTATTACTTTGTTCAAACAATTATATCAGAACAATAATTGGAACCTACACATTATATAAAAACTGTACCACCTAAATAGATGAGAGAAAATGTCAGTGCTAGTAATATATAGAAGTCATATGATAACACTCATTGCTCCAGGTATAAATTACTTTGTCATAATACAAGACTCTGCACCAAAAAAAAGTGTTGTACATAGGCCAGAGAGTTGGATTCCCTTAAACCGCGTCAAGAGAAACAAAATAAGTTTTGGAGCTCTGAAGCTAAGGTTTTCATCACAGAAAGTTAATTTTTAATAAGAGACTCATGCAATGTCTCTTTATTTCTTCAGCTATAACTAATATCTGTATGAGCAGCTAAATTTCAAATGACCCATAAAATTGATGAAGAAACTTACCGATACATATAACTGAAATTCCCTACCACCTGCTTCAATGGCAACACTGATTGGTTGATTTGCATCTGCATTGATTCACTCATGAGCAACTAACTACAAGCACTTGTTTACCAGCTTTGTGACCGCTAAAAAGGCCAACCAAAGCTGCAGGACCATTCTCAAGACCCTCAGCTATGTCTTCCACATACGCAATCTTTCCTTCTCTTATAAGAGGCAAAATAAACTCCAAGAATTTTTGTATAAAGGTGATAGTACTCAGTTACAACAAAACCTTCCAGTCGAACCCTCTTATATATGATATGTGCCAAGTTCGTTACACCTTCAGGTTGAGCAAGATTATACTGTGAAATCATTCCACACACAGGTATGCGACCATGGACTCTCATGTTCAAAAGTGCAGCATCAAGTGTCTTTCCCCCAACATTCTCAAAATAAATGTCAATGCCTTCAGGAAAGTATTTAATTTACACAAATTAATATCAGTTAGTTATCAGTGTCTCATGATATTAAATCTATGAACACTAACATGAAAATGATACATAGACTCTTGATCATTGAATGCAAATGCAAGTGACACTGGTGTGTCGGACACCCCTTTAATATAGTATCAATGCTACATAGATAACTATACTTTCTGTCGAAAAAACAAATTGAATTATAAATCTATCATAAAACAGTTAAAAAAAACATACCTTTTCAAAGCTGCATTGAGGTCTGGTTCTTCTTTGTAGTTAAAGGCTTCATCATATCCAAATTTATTCTTCAATAGATCCACCTTTTCTTTAGTTCCAGCACTTCCAACGACATAGCAACCGTGCAATTTAGCAAATTGGCCAACAAGTTGACCAATAGCACCAGAGGCAGATGAAACAAAAACAGTCTCTCCTTTCTTAGGACTTCCTACTTCAAAGAAACCTGCATAAGCAGTCATTCCCGGCATACCTGTACTCAAACAAAAACACGACTTATGTCAAAAGACACAATACAATGACAGAATAACATCATTATAAATTGAAATTGTTGAATAGATACCGAGAATTCTGGTATAGTAGGAAAGAGGAACATCAGTGTGCTCAATTTTGAAAAGTATTTGAGCTGCAGGGATCAAACTGTACTCTTCCCATTTAGTCATACCCCAAATTAAATCATCTTTCTTATAATCTGGACCTCTAGATTCTACAACTGTAGACACTCCAAATCCTGTCAAAGGCTGCAGTTACTCAACACTAGAGATTATTTTCAAAAGGTATTTTCAAAAGCGCTATCTAGAGTGTAACCTATCGCCGCTGAAATTATGGACGGAGGTATATAGTAACAAACACCAATGATGTACAATTTTTTACACTCTTAATTAGTAAAGACAGAAAATTAAAACTCTGAAATAGAATTTTTTTAATGTTATGGTCATAAGTCATAACTCCTAAGGACAATCTGAAAAGCGTATTACTGTCAAATGTAAGGTCATTTGAATTGATTATTTGAACTTATCTTCTGACATAAACCCTTGTAAGATTGTTCGACTTAAGTTATCTTATCCAAGATAGCTTAGCTTATACGAAACAACTTTTTTTGTTATAGAAACAACTTATACATAAAACCTTACATGAAAAGGGTTTATGCTATAAGCACTTACTCAAACTCATCATCAAAATACACCTAACTATAATAGTAACACCAATCATGTACAATTTTCTTACACTCTAAATCAGTCAAGAAAGAAAACTAAAACTATACATGAAATAGAATGTTGTTGAATGTTATAAAACAACAACAACCAAGCCTTATCACACAAACTAGGGTCGGCTACATGGATTAACTTTCGCCATAATGTTCTATCTAGGTCCATACTTCTATCGAAATTGTTAATCTCGAGATCTTTCTTAATATTTTTTCTTATAATCTTTCTAGGTCTTCCTCTTCCTCTAAATGTTTAACATCTCTTCATCTGATCTTCTCTCTTTAACACACAATCTACCGGTCTTCTCTCTACCTACCCAAACCATCTATATCTATTTTCCTCTAGTTGTTGAATGTTTTGTAGTCAGGAAGGTAAAAAGCATATTGCATCTAGGGTATGTGTGATTGGTTTATTTGAGTTTATGCTAATTAAGAAAAACTAAATAACATATACATTACATAAACACTAACATCATAAGCTCTTAATCAAATTCTTTATCGAAAACAAACCTAATTATAAAAGGGTAAGTTTTGTTCTACCTTTAGGAGCAGGTGCAGGAGCAACAACAGCTGCAGCAACAGCAGCATAAGGATTCTGCGGATAAGCAGTAGTTTTCTTAGGCGTAGCAACACTAATTCTCATCGGCCTAGTAGAACAATAAACACCATTCATTTCATACATAGCTCGATTCCTTTCACTCTCATCAGCAAATTTAACAAAACCATAACCCTTAGGACGTCCCGTATTCGGGTCAGTCACAACCTTCGCACCGTGAACCGAACTATAATGAGTTCGAAAAGTCTCTTGCAAAAGATAATCAGTAACATCAGGAGCGAGATCCCCAACGAAAATCGAATGATCGGGACCGGCATCAGGACGGCGTTCACCGATACCGAACGAAGCCCAATTTAACTGGAAGGTTTGTTCGGTTCCCGACATTTGAGTTCCGTTGTAGCTTTGAAGAACTCGTTTCGCTGCCGCGTGAGAAACGAATTCGACGAAATCGTAACCTTCTGGTTGACCGGTGATTTTGCTGTGGATGATTTTGATGGAAATAACTTCGCCGGTGTGGGAGAAACAGTTTGTGAGGTAGTTTTCGTCGACCCAGTATTGTAAATCCCCAATCCATAGGGTTCGGACTTCTTCTATTGTGGTCGGTTGGTGATAGGTTATTGCCATTGTTACACTCTAGAGAGTTCTTCTGCTCGACGGCGATAGGTTAAACAGTGGCGGATTGTGGTGGTGCATATGGCGAAAAATACATATGGGAAAGGAATTGGTCTTTTAATTAATTAATTTTAGTAATGCTAACAGTTTAATATTTTATATTTTAGTGAAATATTTTAATAGCGCTTTTTTAAAAGCGATATCTTAATGTCTAATGCTAAATATTTTAGTAGCGTTTTTTAAAAAGCGCTATCGTAGTGAACATAGGATAGTTTAATAATAGCGCTTTTATAAAAGTGCTATTTTAGTGCAACATTTTAGTAGCGCTTTTTCAAAAAGCGCTATCTTAGTGAAGATTTATAATAGCGCTTTTTTACAAAGTGCTATCAAAATCACATTCTCTGTACTTTATAATAGCGCTTTACTATAAAACGCTATTATAGATATGTTTGTCTCCTTTTTAATAGCACTTTTTTTAAAAGCGCTATTAAATTAGGCGATACAAAATATCAATTTTGGCATAGTGAGACTTGATTAACAGTTTGATAAAGAGGCGACAAGAATCGTACTACCACAATTTCTTTACTCCACGAAATCCACTAAGTGGAAGGAATATTGGTTTGTACCATGTACTATTTTTCCCATGTATAAACTCGTTCTTATCTTCTATTCTTCAGTGGCTTCTGGATAAATCATTGTTTGAAGCACGAGTTAGAAGAGTTGATTTTACTTGAGTTCAGAAACTTCAATCATCAATCAGAATCTTGATCACATCAATATCTGACTTGAGATTCTTCAGAATTTTTAAAACCTTCAATGTTTAATCTTCAGAAACTTGAGCAGTCTTCAGAAGTGAATTGATTAGAGTCACACGTCAAAAGCAAGAGCAAAGAGAACATTGCAGCAGCAACATATAGTTTTCTTCGAAGCTTCTCATCCGTGAGTTTGAGCAGACGCGATTTAGATCAATATATTCAGAAATTTGTAATGTTTTATGTTCAAGAGTCAGAATCAAAGTTGTTTGCAAAAGATACACAATAACAAACCGTTAGGGTACCAAAATTTTACTCACACAAATATTGACTTGTTATCATCAAAACTTAGAGATACATATACAGAACCAAATCTTGTTCTAACAATCTCCCCCTTTTTTATGATGACAAAACACTGTATTTTGATGAACAATTTTTGTCGAGTAATCGCCAAAAGATATATCAGAAAGAAGCACAAAGCTCCCCCTGAGATGAGCAACTCTAAAAATATAACCAAAATGAAAGAACACTTCCTCGATTAACCTTTTTGTTGGAGTAGATGAACCTTCTGTTCAAAATAACTGGTTCATCTTTAATAAGTTTCTTGAACTTGTCCTTACTGTTGTTAAGCATTTTAACAAGGATTTAACACACAACAACACATATCAACTTTTGATGAGTTTTACTTTTGATCATTTGGATAAACTTGAATAATCTTTGAAGTCTTTTCTCACTCAAGATTATTCATAACTTTAAGAAGCTAGCATATCTTCAAAGTTTGGGCTTCATACGTTCTGTTCTGATTTTTTAGGTGTTTCTAATATATAGTAAGTTTTTCCTAAAAGAAAACAACTAACATTATCTCCTTTTAAACAAGGGTTAGTGCAAATATTTGAAATGTTTGGGTTTAATTCAAGAGAAATTAGTTATATCTAAATCAATACTTTCTCCCTCTTTTTGTCAGCAATCAAAAAGAAAATATGCAATCAGATGCAACAAAAAGATAATATGTGGGTCTAAAGATTCTGAGACTTAGTGTATTATAAGCCACATCAATCATATCCAACCGAAAAGAAGTTCATTTAATATTAACGAAGTTCAACCGAGTTACAAGGACATGATCAAACAAAAGACAGATAAGACACAGAAACAAGATGGTTAACAAAACACATAAACTGGGAGAACAAATCCTGATACACCATCAAGGACACCTACCCAGCAAGCATAAAAAATCCTGCACATTATCAACTCTTTCACATCTTTCTTCAATCACAACATTTTCTAGTCCAAGCCTTTTGGCTAATCCAATGATTTCAGCCTTGAAGAACAACTCAGACATAATTCTTATAAAAAGAATGAAAGACTTATGCTGAATTCTGAAAACTTCAACAGAATACTTAAGATGATTGAAGATGGCTTGAGGCAGGTTGACCTAGACGTTGTATATAAGAAATTAGATAAAGAGTTTATCATCATGAGACAGAACATCTTTGGCCACTCCTCGAGGAAAAAAGTTGGTTAGCATGAGTTGAAACCACACTTTAGCAGTGGGAAGGAGCCCTTCAGGATTGTTAGATTCATATATGGGAAGAGAATCGTCATGAATGATAATGAGTTTCTCAACAAAGGTGTAGTTCAGATGAAAATCTCCTACGGTGACTCTAGTTTGGACACAGTTGATGGCTTTAGCAATGGAGGTAGGTGTTATGATGAAAGAAACTCCGTAAACAGAAGACCAGATAGTGTTATCATCTTCGTCAACCCTTTTAAAACTCCTTCATAAGGTTAGGATAGATGGGTCTGTGCAAGATTGCATAGTAACTAGACCATCTTTGAATCGGCATGCTTCTAGTTATGTTCAAACTCGAGTCTCTGAGTCTAGGAAAGTTAGGCCTTTTCTCAATGATTACCTCCAAGACTTCTTCATTTCCATAAAAAGTTTTGTGAGGCATAGTGACAAAAACAAGATAAGGAAGATTTGAGAGACTGAGGAAGAGAAATGAGGAAGAAATATATATATATATATATATATATATGTATATATATATATATATATATATATATATATATATATATATATATATATATATATATATATATATATATATATATATATATATATATATATATATATATATATATATATATATATATATATATATATATATATATATATATATATATATATATATATATATATATATATATATATATATATATATATATATATATATATATATATATATAGAGAGAGAGAGAGAGAGAGAGAGAGAGAGAGAGAGAGAGAGAGAGAGAGAGAGAGAGAGAGAGAGAGAGAAGTAATGGATCATCAATAAATGGAAATAAAGTTTAGATGAACTAAAACGAAAATTCATCATTTTCCAGACAAGTGACGTAGGACATAAGCAGAGTAAGAGACAAAGATATCAAAGAATGGGAAATGAGTGTAGTTGTCTATTATTAAAGAGAATATCCAAAAGGTCACAGAATAATTATATGTTATTCAAGTTTTGATATCAGTCAATAAGTACGAATATATTGTTAAACGATGGCGCAGATCTAGAAGGGGGGTTGAATAGATCGCTTGTTTAAAACAGAGTCGGCGCTACCAAAAATTGGTTTTTAAAAAATTGTTTAAAGCGGAAGCGGCCGAGAAACTATATTCGTCTAAAACAAACGGTTACCGAAAAAATCGGATATGCGTAAAGTCTATGGAATTCGATAAATGAGATTTGAGAATCACTACTTTAATCACACTTCAATCGTATTTTGTTCACTATAAGGTGTGACTAGTTCCAATGCCTTTAACACATAGACAGTTTGAAAAGATAACACAATTGTTTTTAGTTTACACAATTGATCAAACACTTGGAGTGCAAGGCACTACATGTGAATTCTATTTTGAGAATAGAGTGCTCAAGTTTTCTATTACAATCAATGATTGTAATTAGCTTAAAAATAGTTCAGCACAACTCAAATCAGAATTTGATTGACACAATCGTTTGCACTAAAAACTCAGAACTTTAGCAATATGAACGTAAAGAAAAAGACAACGATTTGTTGAGGCAGTTCCCCCGCCGTCCTCGCTCGGGGTACGTCTGCCCTCAATTCTAACAATAGAATTGAGTCATGTATATAGATATATATAACTTGTTGGTCAATGTTTATACAAGAAGCAAATAGAGATCAAACAATCGAACACAATTTGTTTTTGTAGAGCCTATTTCTTCTTGCCCCTTGATTCAAGTTGAATCAAGTCCTTCGAACACGATGAGTAAACCTCCGACTACGACATTCTCTTTGAACAACCCTACGGTCTTCAAATTTGGCCCGACTGATTTCAGTCACCTACGTGTCGAACCCGAATCTTCCACTCACAATCCTCTGTTTACCGCTGCTAAACCGACAGAACCTCCCACTCTTCGTTTACCTTCGCTCGGCTGAATCTGTGATGGACCGATTCATACAAAAAACCCCAAAATCCAAGATTCTTGGAGCACAAAATCCTAACGGTTTTATTCAAGAAAAACCTACCGATTACTCAATCCAAACCAGATTACACCAATCCTAGGCTTTGGACGTTATCACCTCGAACATGTACAATGCACAACAAAAATGATTATGTGTAGTTGTTGTGAAATGCTATGAAGAGGATGAAGATGATGAGAACAAATTGACACGTAAATTTCACTTTTCTTGTTTTCTTAGTTGATGTGAAAGGAAGAGAACAACTCAACTTATATACCAGACATAACTGACTTAACAGACATAACAAACACCCAAAACTGTTTTACATAACTGAATTTTGACTATACAGCAGTGAGCAGTCGACCTATGCAGAAAGGGGGTCGACCTGAGCTTACCCGTATTCTTTATTGTGCAAAAATTAGAACTTTGCGTCAACCGAAACAGGTCATGCATCAACGCAAAGCATGCAAATATAGACAAATACAAATGGTCACAGTATGAGTCGATCGGAGGGTCGACGCGAGCCCTCCTGAGAGTAGTTCATTAAAAACACTATCTGTATGAGTCGACGGGAGCTATCTTTGAGTCGACTCAAAGCCCTGAAATAGGCAAAAATTCCTATTTTCATGTATCAAGACATTTTCGATGAACTCTATAACATGGTAAGCTTGACTACCTTGACCAACCTCATATGAAACATAGATTTAGCCATTTCTATATGCATGAATCATGTATATGACAGGTGTTTGACTTTTGAGGGACACGACATGCAAATGTAACACGATGATACCGTCCAAAATATTTTTCTATCAATCTCAGTTTTGACATCATTGAAACAAGTGCAGATACCTATAAGGATTGCCCTCACATATATGTATTCTTAAAGGTGGCAAAAGAAATCTGACATGGTGTCACAACGCGAAAAATAATCGGCGGAAAAACAGATTCGCCACCGAACTTTATTTATCCCAACGGGGAAAGAAAAACATCGAGAAAACCTCAAAAGGGAGAAGACATGGTCTCGCAACTAAATCTTGAGTTCGGGAGTCGATTATGCGAGAGGAAGGTATTAGCACCCCTAACGTCTCTTGTCCTCAACGGGATCCACGCTTGTTGTTCTAATCACAGGGTGTGTTAATCTAAAGCTTATTGCTAAGCAGAAACTAAATAAAAGGTGACTCGATAGGGAATCATTGTCCTATGCCTACGTATTCCCTCGTGCAACGTGAAAGTCAGAGTCAACGTAGTTCGGAGGACTACGAGTGAATGGGGGGATTGTGCTCGCCAAGACTTCGTTTTCTAGTGCCTACGTATCCTCATGCGGACGAGAATGAGGAAGTTAGAGCAGTCGTAGTTCGATCTACCACTGGTTGGTTGGTGTCTTTTATGAGTGATGCTAAACTCACGTTCCAGCAGTTAAGGTCGATACATGTTTGTGGTAGAACGGAGGTAACATGCCCTTTTTGAAAAAAGTTTTGGGAGGAAATCCCGAAGGACAAAGTGATTTGAGGTTTGTGTAAGGATTTTAGAGAAGTGGGTTGCCTTTGTTTGTGATGTGTATCCCACTAAAGCCTATGACATAGGAGCGAGTACTTTGCGCTAACGATCCAAACGTCTCGCGTACAAAGTACCCTAAGATAAGGTTAGAAATGCACCCGCTCATCTTTTCTCATATTCTTAAGGCTCGTGATGCACTATGCACATCGTATTTATTAAGTATCTTGATTTGATTCGAGAAAGAAGAGAGAGACTCAAGGGAGACTCTTATCCTAGAAGTTATCCTACAACAGTTTAAACCTAGGATCTAATCCTCTATCTTAATTTGATTTATCGAAGATAAATGTTGAAATTTCGCAAGTAACTAGCGAGAAAATTTGATCAGGACCTAACCATAACCAATATTCAAATTAACATTGAGACGAGTTCAAAAACTTCTGGCTTAGAATTAAGGTTAATATTAAAGCTAATGTCAAATTTAAAATTGGAATCAAAACTTAAATAGAAATAATACCTAAAAAAATAATAGTAAACTAAGACTGATTATGTTTGTAATCAAAGTTAAAATCCTAATTAATATTGACCTTCTCCATTAAAATTTGCTTTAAAAGAAATAAATTTAAGAAATAACTCAATTAAAATAAAAAAGTTTCCTTGTAATTTTTTAGAAGGTAAAAAAAAACCCTGGGTGTAATACCCCAAATTTTGCCCCGAGATTATTAGTTTCATTTTGCACGTCATCTCGTTCTGCATGGTATTTTAACCGCTAACTGGTTGTTCAGTCTGTTGGTTTTTGCAGGAAAATGGGTTCTCTGCTTATCTGTTCGAGGCCATGTTTATTGACTTCATTATCGGCTATGAATTAATGTGCAAAGGGATTTGTTTGAACTCAGCGGTTGGATTTAGTTGGACAATTGAATCATATGAATTTATTTGTGTGGATTTAAGCAGATGAACTGAGTGGGACGAATTTAGTTGCTGGAAGAATTTAATCAAGAGTTTATGCGTTTAAGTTTTATCGGAGGAACTTAATCGGAACTTGGAATTGGAAATTGCAATCGAGAAGTGTAATGGAAAAATAATGTGAATTTATTCATTATTATTTTTTATTACAATATTACAAAAGAATTACAAATTACAGATTAAATCATAAAAAGTCCTATTTTTTCTAAATTGGTCCTTTTAGCCGATTCTTCAATCTTTTTGTCCGAACCTGCACAAAAAAATCAACAACTGAACAAACAATTTTTAACGGTTAGAATTAAAAGTGGTTTATTCGTTCCGATACCCTCAGGATGTTCTCATCATCGAGTATGTCAGGAGGGCAACGACAAAGTCAAAGCCAGCTCCCGACTTATTTTCTCGACTCGGCACGAAACCGGCAGATTTCTGTTCAAGGCAACCCGGAGAGAGAAAGAGAGAAAAAAATGATTTTAAAAGTGATTATCCGAAAAAATGCTTCTGGAAAAAGTGATTATTTCAAAAGAGTGATTTTTTCTGTCTGGCCAAACAAGGCACTAACAGAATTTCTCAAACATTTCTAAAAAATCACAACAATCTCGCAACAACCACAACAAAACTGTGAGTTTCACAATAAGCAACAAGAATAGCCTGCAAAAACACAACAATCATCCAAGTTCCAGCCAAACAAAACAGATTCGCAAATAATCAAAAACAAGCCGTGAAATTCTCAACAGCATGCCAACAAATTCTGCAAATCACAAAACCCAAAATTCTACAAAAGTTTCGTCAAAAAAGCCACAAAATCAGCCACGACTTCATAGTAACAAATACATCATAAATCAGGCCCATTACAATCATAATAAAGGGAATCCAGGCAACAACAACAACAACAGAAGGGGGGATCGAAAAGGGGAAGACATCAAAAAAACCCAGATTAAAAAAAACCCACCAAGGATCATCATCAAGGGCGACGAAAATAACAAAACCCAGGGAGGATTTCTGCGTTCATCATCATCATTATCACGAATCCAACCGGACGACCACCACGGCCTCAGCTTAACATCATTGGCCGGAATAAAAACCGTGAGCCACAATCGACTTGAATCGTTTCTAACCCTCTAAAGGTGAGCCATTTGTTGTCAATAACAAGGTTTCTTTCTTTTTTCAGATGAAGCACACGGAGATGAAGGGAGAAGCTCACATCGGCGTAAACTGCAAGAAGAAGAAGAAGAAGATCAAAGGCTTTTTCATGGCAACAAGAAAGGCGAAAACGGAATAGGAAGGAGGAAGAAGACATGCAAGCGAAAGATGGAAAGAAAAGCTGCAGAAAAAAGTCATGGCCAAATGGGTAGGCGTTGCCGGCATTCTAAAGAAGAAGAGAGAGTTCAGCGAAAGCTTAATGCTGCGTGAAGTAGCTCCATCTCATTTATTCTTCATTTCCATTTTTTCATTCATTATAACTTATAAAAAGATTATTTTAATTTAAAATTATTAACATTTAATTTTTAATTAATGGTCTTAACAATTGGTAATTGGTTTTGGTAAGTTAGAATCATTATTTTATAGCTAACATTTTTTTTATGATTTATAGGTAATTTAATTTTTAATAAACTATAATTAAAAAAAATATTTAGAGTTCTAGCTTAAAATTAAAAATTGGTTTCTTAGTTAAACATCCTTTTGTTTTATTAAAAAGTCACCTTTTTTTTCAAAAAATAAAAATTAAACCTTTTTATTAAAAGCAATTTTTTAAAATAAAAAAACATTTTTTCTTCCCAATTAAAGTTTTAATTAAAACCACTTTCAATCCATTAAAATTTTTTTAAGAAAGAGAATGTTAATATTTATAAAATTGCCATTTCATGAAAATTAAAAATGGAACTTTAAAAAAAAAAAAAGGAGTTTCTTTAGTAATTACTAATGGTGTAAAAAATTTAAATTGGCTTTTCTTTTCAGAGTTAAAAATAAATTATTCTTTCTAATAAAAATTCAAAAATAATAAAGAATGCCTAACCTGACCGTTTTAATTTTATTTCAACCATCATTTGATCCCTATTCATTTCTGCTTACTGATCCATGGTTGTTATTCATATTACAATTTTTCGGTTGTAATTATGCGAGGCTATCGTCACTTATATTCTGTCATTTGTTTTTTCTTTTTCATGGGTTGTAATTTACGCGATGTTATCATCACTTTGCATGTCCTTTACCATTTACGCTTTCTCATATTTCAATTCTGCCATGTAATCAATTATTCATTTGCATTATTTACTGTTGAATCCCTCCGAAGGATTGGGCTAGCAGTTTGAACGCCGAGTCAATAACCCTAACGTTTGACCGTTTCAAAACCCTAATTTCCTAGGCGTCCCGCCGAGGACGATAATATCCCTTACTCTAGCATTAGGTTAAGGAGTCGCTGCACTCTGTTTTAGGTTTCCTGTCGAGGAATACCTCTTTGACCTTTTCAAATTCAATTCAACTTTACAACCTAGAGAAATTCGAGTTACCCTACTCATATTTTTAGGCGTCCCGTCGTGGAAAAGTTTACCCTTTAGCCTAGCCTTAGGATAAGAAGTCGCCGCACTCCGTCTTAGGTTTCCAGTCGTGGAATACCTAATTTACCCTATTCACTTCAATTAAACTATTTCAACGTAGAAATAGGAGTCGCCACACTCCACGTAAGCGCTTCCTTAATAATGCTTATTCCCCATTGAAACCTTGACCACAGTCAAGAAGTTTCTAACCTCCCTTTCGAGGGGAACTACGATTACTCTGATTTCATCCCCTACCCAAGATACGTAGGCACAAGATGCGAATCTTGCCGAGTAAACTTAGGATTAACTCTTAGGTCTTTTTGTCACTTTTAACCCTTAGCAATATACCTTCAAGCAGATAAATAAAGAAAAATAGTAAATTTAAACAAAAGGTTCCTATAGAGTACTACAGAAGTTTAGGGTGCTAATACCTTCCCTAAGCTTAACCAACCCCTTACCTAGATCTCTCCCTGCATTGTGTTTACAATGCAAAATTAGGTTTTTCCTTTCTTTGACCTTTCCTTCGGATAAATTAAACACCGGTTGTGAACTAAAGATGTGATTCAAATTAATTAATAATTTGATATCCTATTCTTACCGCAACAGAAAAGGCGACTTCACTGGGGAGAGTCCTAACTTTTGAGGGTTACCCCTACTTTGTTTATTTTTTTGCTATTTGCTTCATTATTTGCTTGTTTGTATATAATATTATTGTACCTTGCTTAGGGTATCTTTTTTTGTTGTGAGATAAGTCCTACACCCGGACTTGAGTGTGTTGTACCCCAAATTTTGACCCCTTAGATTCTCATTATCATTTAAGAAGCATGATCATGAATTATCTAACCCTAAATCAGTGCAAGTTCATTATTGTCAAGTTACAGACGAATCAGGGTTTCCGCGCCGACAAAATCAAAACTACAAGGGAATGATCAATCAATGTTTTGGGTTAGGTCAATCATGGAATGAAATCAAAGATAATATCAAAGTCAAATGAGAAGTCAATTT
This sequence comes from Lathyrus sativus, assembly GCA_963859935.3. Taxonomy (NCBI): domain Eukaryota; kingdom Viridiplantae; phylum Streptophyta; class Magnoliopsida; order Fabales; family Fabaceae; genus Lathyrus; species Lathyrus sativus. The sequence goes on from OZ012739.1 coordinate 663,661,469, forward strand.
GAAGAAATCAGTTCAGAATCAAAAGTACAGTCAGGAGGCCCCGATTAGGGTTTTTAACTAGTGAAAAGTCAACGGTAGTTTGACTTTGATGTTGGAAGGTGTTGCAATTGTGGGATTGAGGTCCATGAAGTTCATATAGATTATTAAAGACTATTCAAGAAGTATCAAAGTCTCAGGATGTCCAGAATGTCAACAGGCGACTCAATCGGCACCGATCGATCGTACGGTTCACCAAAAAGTCAACTCCTCAAATTTTGAGAATTGGAATCCAAGTTGCGAATCAAAGTTGTTCCTTATGTCATAATGGACTTGCATATCAATTTTCATGATCATTGGATCAAGGATGAGAGAGTAATCGAAAAATCGGGAAATTAGGGTTTCAAAATGGGCTAAACCCTAACTCTTTAACCACACACTCAATTGAGTTGGTTCCAAGCTCATTAGAAAGCTCTTGACAAGTCCTACAAAAGTCCCATACTAGTCCACAACCATAAAATGCATACTTTTTGAGATAGAAGCAAAAACATTCCTAGAAGGGAAAATAACTTAGAATATTTCTAAGTTATTTTTACTTTAAAAGCTTGTGTGCAGACAACTTTGAGGGGATTTTTTACCTAGTTTCAATTGGAGTTTGATTCCTTGAAAAACATGAGTGTTTTATAGCTATGTAAGGGCTTTCTAAATTGTACTAGAACATCTCAAAAGGAGTTATGAGCAGAAAGTTACATAGGTGCAAAGTTGGAGGTTTCACATAATAGTCTCACATTGGTTGAATTTTCAAGATTGATTTCTTTCACCAATTTTGTCAAATATTTTTGATCTAACTTGTTGTATCTGATGTATGAGATGTATGTATCATGAAACAAAAGAGAATTATGCAGAATAGCCCAAAATCAAAGGTTTGAGTCCATTGCCTTGCAAGTGGACAAGTTACATTCCCAAGCATGAGGTGTAAAGTGGAAAGGCTGTACCAGCCCTTCCCTATGGTTTCTAGCCTGCTACAAACATCAAAAATCAGTGGGAAATGTTGACAAAATGGCCTTGTATCAGAACCAATGATGAAAACCCTCCCTTGAAGGTTTGCTCCAAAATATCACAAGCTTGCTTCATGATGAAGTAAAGTCTCTAGCAAGCACCTCAATCTCCTTTCCTATAAAAGGAGGTCTCATTCACCTCATTCCACACACAACTCATCTGATAAAAACCATATAGAAGCTCTGTCACCACAATTCTCTCATCTTGCTTCAAATTCTCAAAAACACCAAAGTTCATGAAAACTCCAAAATTGGTCATGAAGTGAAAATAGCTCAAATTCATTTCTATCATTTCCTACACTTCAACCACCCTCCACACAACTTCTAAATAACATATAGAAGGTGTGTAATCCATTAAACCACCTAGAAACCTCAAAGATCAAAAAGTCAAACTTCTATCTTTCATACTTTGACCAAAAGCCACATAGTTTGCCAAATCTTGGTCCAGCTTGTTCCTTGGTGTTTTAGCACTTGTAACACCTCTTATATATCATCTTGCAACTATCTAAAGTCTCATAAACCAGCTGGAAGGGCTACATCTCAAACTGGTATAAGTGTTGGCTTTATCCCAACATTCTTGAAAACTCAAAGCAACAAGAACATTCAAAAGGATCTCTGGGTTTCTAGGAGTATTTTAGCTTGCTTAAGGTCGTCATCACAGGTATGTAACTTGTAAACATTGCTCTTGCATTATTTCAATTGTTTTTCATATTTGGCTTTTGGAACATAAAGCATGAACATATGAGATTTCCTTCATGACATTTTGTGTGTGCTTGGTTTATTGGTTTATAAGTTGTTATACATATTTGTTGTTGTATAAAAGAGATGTGTATGCTCTTATCCTCACAAAACATCCTTGCCTAATAAGATAATCATGATGCTGTTGTATAATGATGTTTATGCTTGTGCTCACATATCAAACTTGCATTTTGTGAAGATAGTTCAAATCTTTGATTCCTAACTGCTTTGGTATGATGTTTGTAATGGGTATTCATGATCAAATATGTTGTTTCACCTAGCCTAGATCATTTGATCCCAAGTGTGTGTTTTCTTGTCAAGAACTTGCATTTCCTATGATGATGCCACAACCTGTTAAATGTGAACATGTTTGATGCTTTGGAACCTCTCTATTTGGCTCATGTAAGGTGTAAGAACTGTTACTTTGCACAGAATTTGGTGTGTTCATGTTGCTCACTTGTTAAATGCACTTTTGCACATATTTTCAAGCATAACACCAGTTCTAGTTTTTGATACACTTTAAGCTCATCTAGTTGTTAAAACATCTCATATGCATCATGTTAAACATGCCTAAAACTTGGTTTGAGTGTTATAACAATTAATGTAGATTTTGAATCTCAAGTGTATTATTTTCAAGCATTTCCTTGCATATTACATGACAGATTTGGTTCTAGGGAATTTCTACTTAAACCACTTGTCTAGACACCTCCAATATATCATTTTAAATGTGTTCAAATATTCACTTAAGTGTGAGAGCAAGTATTTTAAGATTCCACTTTCAAAATGCAAGTTTCACATACATTTTTGCAAAACACTCGCCACTTTCTCATGCTGTCAATTTTAATGATGTTCAAGGGTTTAGACTCATTTCATATGATATATTAGAGGTGTAGGACATATCAACTTGAAGAGAAATGGCCTGGAACCAAGCTGTCCAAAAACTCATCTTGAAAATGTCACATTTTGTACTTAACTTCCAATGGTGGAAGTTATGTGTTATTTTTGACTTTTTTTCAAAAATGTCACTTTTTGCTCAAATTTGCAAATGCCTTGCTAACTGTCATGATATTTGTCTTTGTACATAAAAATTAGTTGAAACATCTCATATTGGTCAATTATAACATGTATGTATGATCATTTCATTGAAAATCACCCTGTCATGAAAAATCATTTTGCAAATGCATGAATGTCACATACACTTTCACACACCAAGTCACTTTTTGACACAAACTTGTTTCTATCAAAAACACATTGCATACCCTTTATATTGATCACATATGAGATGTTGGAATGTCCATTTTACATTGAAACACACTGCATCCACATATCACTCTTAAGTTGTTCACTTTTTCACAAAATGACATGTTGCATACCAGTTTTTTACATTGCTTTGTTTTGGACTGTTTTGTGTGTACTAACAGCTTGTGTTAACTATTTGTAATGTGTGTGTGTGTGAGCAAAACACTTCAAAACCATCTGAACACAAATACACCTCACATAATGCACATAACACACAAAATGAGCATTTTGAAAGCTACGTCACTACACAACCATCACAGTTCTTGAATTTTCACATAAACACATTCATTAACATGTAATAAAAGTGTTTGAAATATTGCTTTGATCCAAACTGAGCTGGAACAGGAAACACCACAACTCATGCATTGTCATTTATGTCATATTTGCAAATTACCTGTGATTCATCACCACAACTTATTTCTAACCATTGAAATGTTTTGAATTGCTTCTCTATCATCCAACTGTGATGTGTGTGTGCTTTGTTTGAATTAAAAATGGTTGTGTAAAGCTGCCCATATGAATTTGCATTTTTGAGCCAAAAACATAACCCCTATCGGGTTTTTCACAGGACAAAGAATTTTTGAAAACTAATTGCACTATCATGTTCCTTGTTCAATTCTACCCCAAATCCATATAAATTTTGTTCCATTCCAATAAACGGTTAGGGAGATACGATACAAAACGTAAATGCTCGGTTTATGCTTTCTTGCCCAACCTGTCATGAAACTTACCCTTATAATTAATTAGGGGTGGCTTCATCAATGGATGCATAGCCACCCCAGTGGTATGACCATGTGCCTTTCACCCCTTGTTTCTGAGTTCGACCCCTAAGGAGGGCAACTCTTTTACCCAATTTTGTGATTTTTTATGCAAACTTCAAAAATTCATATCTCACTCGTTTTTCATCATTTTTCGTCCGTTCTTTTTCCGTTGTGTTCGTATTAATGTTTACTTTCATGCCATGCCTTTATTTTTCATATTTTCATATTTTATCACTTACTTTGATTATGTATAAAGTGTGCGCGTTTTCGCGATCGTTCATGTAATTGCAGATGAATGTTCATGTGGTTCCTTTCAATATTTTTCTTGCATATTGTTTGAATCCATGTCTATATATGTTAGCTAACATGATAGGATTTATTTTTGGTTGTTACCATTTTCATCTGTTGATTTGCATCAAGTGCGAGCTGTCGTCACAGTGTCGATTACTTCATCCGTTAAAGGTTATCATCATATTTCATCCTCACCATCTCTTATTATTTAATTAGTTGTAACCATGATTATACTTCACCTTGATTATCATCTTGTCTAGCATTTTATTTTCTTTTATCCCCAAGCGACGAAACTCGTTAGTTCTCGTCCAAGTAGTTTCCCCAGTCTCCCTCTAAAGGAAGGTCTGTTACTTGACCCTCGATGTCATGGATAACTTATTCAATCACTCTCTTGACTTTGTTAAGTCATTTTTACCTTAGATTAGAAGCCTTAGAATTTGCTTAAGTCTAAAAGATCCACCCGTACTAGGAGCGTTCTTCAACTAGAACCCTAGGAAAGAGTTCGTCAACTCTGTGTAAGAATCATCGTCATGATTTCTTACTTCCCCCTTCTACAACTTAGATTAGGGAGTTTTGTCAAACTCCACACAAACATTGTCATGTTTGTTCCCCATTGAACCTTGATCGTCATCAAGTGCTCTTTTCCCTTGTAAGGTGAACTACGATTGCTCTGATTCTATCCTAGTCAGGATACGTAGGCAGAAGATGTGACGCCTTTGCGAGCAAACTTAGAAAACCACTTAGGCCTTTTTATTTATTTTATCTCAATTCCCAATCCTTAAACCATAATGCACAATTCATAAACTTAGAAAGTAATTAAACAAAAGGTTCCTGTAGAGTACTACAGATATTTAGGGTGCTAATACCTTCCCTAGATATAACCAACCCCCGAATCCCTGAATCTCTTAAAGCGTTGTTGTCACATCGCGCAAAAGGTTCTTTCTTTATTTAGACCTATCCTTTGGATAAATTAAAGACCGGTTGTAAAAAGAAATACGGTTCAAGTTAATTAATAGCTTGATATCAAATTTTCACCGCAACAGAGTGACATTATTATAGGAATGTGATATATTCGAAGAGGCTTATAGGGAGTGAGTCCCGACCAAGCTGACTTGAGAATCACCACTCAGTTGAGACCCTTTCGAAAATGGTTCGGTTGAACGAGTAGTCGTGGAAACTTTTACTATTGTCGATTGGAGTATGTGATACTGGGGACCGTTGTACCTTAACACCACCTTGGCCTTATATAGGACGTAGTGCGAGGAGTCCCAAAATAGTTGCTATGCGATGCTACACTCAAAAGAGATTCTCTTGAGAATATTATTAACCACCGAGTCATTCTGAAAATTGATAATATCCGAAAGATGGACTGATGACTTTGGGCACTTCTTTAGAATCCTTGTTCTACAGGCACAACTAACCTATAGTACATACCTTTTGGGTTGGGTAGACCTTGACTCCGCTCACGTTCCCCTAACCTAGGACCTTTTTTTGCTTATGTGTGATTGTGCATTGCATACATAAAGCATCATATCATTCCTAGTTTCAAGGAATTCAACGGTCCTTTGCAAATTCAAAAAAGTCCTACATTTTAAAGTTTAAAACCTTTTTCAGCTTTCCTAAAAAGGAATATTTACAATCGACCGTTGAAGTTCTTGAAACCATTGCATTGCATTAGCATCATGTCTTGCATTGCATTTTTCACCCGGTTTCTCATTCTCGGTTGTCTTTATCTTCTAGTGTACCTTTAAGTCGTCAAGATGATTCCTCGACACAGATATTAGACTCGAGCTAACTATAGACGCCAGATGTCAGAACAAGAGGAACATAATGCGGAAGTCCAAATGGAGATTGATGAGTTGAAAGCAGGCATGACCAGGCTTACCGAGATGCTTCAAGTACTGATTGCCAGAGGAGAGCCACCTCAGAGGACCGTCATTCAGGAAGTTTCAAGTGCTGATCCACCTCCTATTTCACTGCCGCCCTCTACTTGGTCGGAGTTTGGTTTACCTCCTAATTACTCTCAACCTTTTTCATCTACTGCTACGATTAGTCAGACTATCAGACCGGTTTTTCAAGCTCTTGTCCTTACCAAGGCCAGATTGTTAATCAGACTGTCCAAGCTCCATTTGAGAATCCTCCATATGAGTACAATGCTGTCGGTGCTCAAAGGGAAGACCAGGAAGATTTTGTTGAGCCTAAGATTACCCGTGAACAGTTTCAGATCATAAACAAGAGACTCCAAGTTGTCGAGGGTACTGATTTCTTCAACGTTGATGCTGATAATATGTGCCTAGTTTCTGGTTTGTTTTGCCTGCCAATTTCAAGACTCCTAAATTTATGAAGTATCAAGGTCACTCATGTCTAAGAGCCCATCTAGTCATGTACTTCCGAAAGATGGCAGCTTACACCAACAATCAAAAGCTTCTCATCCATTGCTTTCAAGATAGTTTGAGTGGTGCTTCTCTCGAATGGTATATGAACTTAGAGCATAACAGCGCCCACTGCTTCTAGGATCTCGCCAACGCTTTTATGAAGCAATACAAATACAATTTGGACATGGCTCCCAATCGCCTTCAACTTCAAAGTTTGTCTCAGAAGGAAAAAGAGTCGTTCAAGGAATACGCTCAGTGTTGGAGGGAGTTAGCTTCTCAAGTCGAACCCCCTATAGCAGAGAAGGAACTAACAGGAATGTTCATGGATACTTTGTCTCCTTTCTATTGGGAAAAAATGATTGAAAGTGTCTCTTCAAGCTTTACAGATCTGGTGACTATTGGCCAAAGGTTAAAAGAAGGTTTGAAAAATGGTAAGGTATCCAAAGCTGCCGAATCTTCTAGTGGGGCAAAGAAATCCTATGAGAATTTCCAGAAGAAGAAAGAGGAACAGACCAATGTTGTCATGACTGAATCAAGAAGGCCTCGCCATAGACTTCAACATGTTGATCATCATGTTGTTGCTCCACAACCAGCTCAGACTCCTCAATGTCTCATTGTTAGACAAGACCAATACCAAAATAGGAATCAATTTGATCCTATTCCTATGACTTACACGGAACTTTATCCTTACCTGGTTCAAAAACGGCTGATCACTACAAGGGTTTTACCACCTCTTCCTAATCCTCCTCCAGCTGATTTAGGGCTGACTCCAGTGCGCTTTTCATGAGGGTGCCCTGGGCCACGACTTGGAGCATTGTTTTGCACTAAAATCTAGAGTGTGTGAGTTGGTTAGAACTGGAATACTTGATTTTAAGGATAATCCTCCGAATGTCCAGAAAAATCCTTTGCCAGTGCATCAGAAGTGAAGCTTCAGACATGACAGCTCACCCTTATACTGATTTAGTCATTAGGCCTTTTGTTTCTTGTTGTTTTTACTTTCCTTATTTTTATATTAGATGTTTGATTTCAAATTACATTTTTACTTTTACATTAATGAACTGAGCATTTCAACTTTCGATTTCAATTCATTTTGTCTATTATTTGCATCTTTATGCTTTATCTTTCAAATATTTACTTCTTGTCCAATTTTTTAATATGCAAAGATTGGAGGGAGGATGATGAAAATGTTATACCCATAATTATTGTTAGTATGCTTTCAATCAAACTTTGTTGGCGATGTAAGACATTGTTTCAATCCCCAAACACTGGAGAAATAAGGAAGTTATTCCCTTGTCACCCCCTTCGAGCCAGAAGTTGGAGTTTCCTTCTATATAAAAAACCTACAATCTTAATCTGGGGCATTGGTAGTTCTCAGTTAACTCGGTTGTGCTTTCCCGTAATACACCTTTCATATAAAGGTCGCACTCACAATTTTCCTTCGCACACAACAAGCAAGTGTCGAAGATGTTTTCCAAGCTAAAAAGCCGATGATGGTTCACTGTGATCATTAAGCTAGGCAGTCACTTTCTTTCAAAAAAAAATCAAAAGAAAAAGCCTGCTAAGTCAAAACCTATGAAGGGGACTTAGGCAAAACTGGGGCATCCCGCTGACTGTAATCTTCAAAAGAAACAGTTCAGGCAAAAGTTAGGGATAATAAAAAGAGGTGGCCTTTAAACTTTTCATCATGTAAATCCTCAATGCCAAATAACCAAATGTTATACGGAAGTAGTGGCTGCCTTTTCAAAGGGTCTATTAAACTTCTGAACCATCATTGCTACCGTCAGTGCAATTTCTAACCTATAGGAACCTGAATGCATAGTATGAGTTAACTGAGCGTAGGACTGAAGATTACCACGTAGATTGGGTGGGTACAGTATATTTTGAGCCTCTATCCTTTGTTTCATTAAACCGTGAACCAGACCACGTTACAACCCTCAAAAGACCTAATTGAAGCAGGGTTATTTTGAAAGCATACTACAACAAGGTTACGTAAGCTGACTCTAAAAGAACTTTGTGAATCATTTATTTTGGCAGTACACCTTTATTTTAAACTTTGAGCGTCTTGAACCACCAGGTTCTGACCAACGTCTCATTTATTTTTCATCTTTCAAAAATAATTTTGATTTCAAAAGTTGCATGAACTTTGCATTACCATGTTTATATGAATATTTTTGTTTGCAAACTGGCTTTCCTCTAAGGAATTTTCAAAAAATCGAGAAACTTGATCAAGTGATCCTATCAGGGGCAAGTTCCTTTTACATCCTATCTAAGAATCAGTTCAATATTTGTTCAAGGCAAGGTCTTCTCAAATTTGGTTTATCCAGAAGATTTTTCAAGACTCAGACTGGGGCAAGCCTTCTGAGGGCACAATAAAACAGTCATTTACAAAAATCAGACAAGCTAAGTAATTACCAGTTCCTCTATAATAGACGGCTTAATCCGGGGCAGTTTACTTGAAGGATCCCCAAGCAGCTGTGCATCCTTCTTACATGGATCATCAACGTGATACAGTTTAGAAGTGTGGCAGAGATATGTTCAGCAGTAGCATCTTTAGTCCTCAAGCAGAATGGCAGTGATCTCTGTGTTGAGGAATCAGTTCTCCAGTCTTGTCATCTCACTAAAAGAGTCGAGCCTTGTCGTCAGCGTTGGCATTTGCCTTTGATCACATATCATAGCATAATTCTTATACATATTCATAACATGAGTGTTTCATTCTCATTTGCATTCCTCCCGAGGTCGTGTTTTATCCATGTCTTACCTTGTGGTCGAAGTCCAACTTACTTGGCACCTACCAAACAAGTTTGTGTCGTGTCTATCTGATGTTCTTTCAGATATGACATTTTTCTTATTCAATTGTTCTTCCGGATATGTTTGTTCCTTTTACGTCCAATACTCTTCTCATATATTGTGTTTATACCTTTCATTCAAAGCCATTATTGGATGTCTGGTATCTTTTTATCCAATGTCATTCTTGGAGGTCACAATTTGTTTCTCTCTCTGATGGTTTTCCAGATTGAGTCTTTGTTCTGATGTTCTTCCAGAACTCCTTTGTTACTTATCTGATGGTTTTCCAGATATTTCTTTTAATTCGAATATTTTTCCAGAATCTATCCGATGGTTTTTCGGATACATTCCACTTTCTGATGGTTTTCCAGATCGAGTCTTTGTTCTGATGTTCTTCCAGAACTTATCTGACGGTTTTCCAGATATTCCTTTTGATTCTGATGGTTTTCCATAACCTATCCGACGTTTTTCCGGATTTACTCCTCTTTTTGATGGTTTTCCAGATCGAGTCTTTGTTCTGATGTTCTTCCAGAATTTATCTGACAGTTTTCTAGATATTCCTTTTGATTCTGATGGTTTTCCAGAATTTACCCGATGTTTTTCTGGATTTATTCCTCTTTCTAATGGTTTTCCAGATCAAGTCTTAGTTCTGATGTTCTTCCAGAACTTATCTGATGGTTTTCCAGATATTTTCCTTTGATTCTGACGGTTCTTCCAGAATCTTTCTGATGGTTTTTCAGATACGTTTCTCTCTCTGATGTTTTTCCAGACTGAGTCTTGGTTTTGATGTTCTTCCAGAACTTATCTGATGGTTTTCCAGATATTCCTATTGATCTTGTTGTTTTCCCAGGCTTGTTTCTCGTTCTGATGTTTTTCCAGATTGACTGTTTGGTTCTGATGTTCTTCCAGAACTCCATTGTTGCTTATCTGATGTTCTTCCAGATAGGTCTTCAAACATGTTCTATACATTTATTGCTTTCCAAAAAGTTTTGGATGTACCTTCAGAGACCTTGTCGTCATCTCATGCTCTTATAGATGTTCTCATTTTGTTTCTTTGTCCCATAATTTATTTGACGTTTTTCCGAGTATCGCTGGTGTGTTTCAGAGTTCGTTCGATGCTCTTACGAATGTCCCTGAAATTTATTTCTTTGTCCTTAAGTTCATTCGATGTTTTTCCGAGTGTCTCTAGTGTGTTTCAGAGTTCATTTGATGTTCTCCTGGATGTTTTTAATGTTTGTTTCTCCCTGTGTATTTTCCGACGATTCCTGAAGATCCCACTCGATCTCTTCGTTTAAAGGAATGTCCGAAAACTCCAGCACTTGTCGTTTACCTGATCCTACCGCCGTGTGGATCCGGTGTTACCTTTTCGTTCTAGAGTGTCAGTCGGTCATGCCTGAATCCGTTGTACAATTACTCTTGGATATTCCCCAGTGGAGGTCGTCTCGTCGGTTCCATCTCCATTGAGGATCCCATTCTTACTATTTCATCCTAAAGTGGCAGCTGGTTTCACTTGCACCAGTCGGCCATCGCTTTAAAATTCCCCAGTGTTGTGTTGTTTTCCCAGTGCATCATATTCCCCAGTGTGTGTTGTTCGCGCGTCTGTCCCCCGTGTCGTCGTGTCGTCTGCATCCTTACATTTATCATTCCAGCATACGCATCATATTAGATTCATAACATTTTTAGCATTATAGTTGGTTTGTCATTTTATCCATAGCGTTGCATATCGCTGCATCTAAGGGAAAAAATCTCGGTTATCTGTACGTAAATTCCTTTCGCCGTGATTCCTCGAGTCTCCGCTGCTCAGATCATCCGGCGAAGCTATTTAAATAGGGGCAACTGTAATACCCCAAATTTTGCCCCGAGATTATTAGGTTTATTTCACACGTCATCTCGTTCTGCATGGCATTTTAACCGCTAACCGGTTGTTCAGTCTATTGGTTTTTGCAGGAAAATGGGTTCTTTGCTTATCTGTTCGAGGCCATGTTCACAAACTTCATTATCGGCTACGAATTAATGTGCAAAGGGATTTGTTTGAACTCAGCGGTTGGATTTAGTTGGACAATTGAATCAGATGAATTTATTTGAGTGGATTTAAGCAGATGAACTGAGTGGGACGAATTTAGTTGTTGGAAGAATTTAATCAAGAGTTTATGCGTTTAAGTTTTATCGGAGGAATTTAATCGGAACTTGGAATCAAAAATTGCAATCGAGAAGTGTAATGGAAAAATAATGTGAATTTATTCATTATTATTTTTTATTACAATATTACAAAAGAATTAAAAATTACAGATTAAATCATAAAAAGTCCTATTTTTTTAAATTGGTCCTTTTAGCCGATTATTCGATCTTTTTGTCCAAACCTGCACAGAAAAATCAACAACTGAACAAACAATTTTTAACGGTTAGAATTAAAAGTGGTTTATTGGTTCCGATACCCTCAGGAAGTTCTCATCATCAGGTATGTCAGGAGGGCAACGACAAAGTCGAAGCCAACTTCCGACTTATTTTCTCGACTCGACACAAAAACAGCAGATTTCTGTTCAAGGCAACCCGAAGAGAGAAAGAGAGAAAAAATGATTTTAAAAGTGATTATCTGAAAAAGTGCTTCTGGAAAAATTGATTATTTCAAAAGAGTGATTTTTTTTGTCTGGCCAAACAAGGCACTAACAGAATTTCTCAAACATTTCTAAAAAATCAAAACAATCTCACAACAACCACAACAAAACCGTGAGTTTCACAATAAGCAACAAGAATAGCCTGCAAAAACGCAACAATTATCCAAGTTCCAACCAAACAAAACGGATTCGCAAATAATCAAAAACAAACCGTGAAATTCTCAACAGCATGCCAACAAATTCTGCAAATCACAAAACCCAAAACGCTACAAAAGTTCCGTAAAAAAACCACAAAATCAGCCACGAGTTCATAGTAACAAATCCATTATAGATCAGGCCCATTATAATCATAATAAATGGAATCCAGGAAACAACAACAGAAGGGGGGATCGAAAAGGGGAAGACAGCAAAAAAACCCAGATTAAAAAACCCCCCCACCAAGGATCATCATCAAGGGCGATGAAAATAACAAAATCCAGGGAGAATTTCTGCGTTCATCATCATCATTGTCACGAATCCAACCGAACGACCACCACGGCCTCAGCTTAACATCACTGGCCGGAATAACAACCGTGAACCACAATCGACTTCAACCGCTTCTAACCCTCTAAAGGTGAGCAATTTGTTGTCAATAACAAGGTTTCTTTCTTTTTTTCAGATGAAGCACACAGAGATGAAGGGAAAAGCTCACAGCAGTGTAAACTGCAAGAAGAAGAAGATCAAAGGCTTTTTCATGGCAGCAAGAAAGGCAAAAACAGAATAGGAAGGACGAAGAAGACATGCAAGCGAAAGATGGAGAGAAAAACTGTAGAAAAAAGTCATGGCTAAATGGGTAGGCGCCGCCTGCGTTCTAAAGAAGAAGAGAGAGTTCAGCGAAAGCTTAATGCTGCGTGAACTAGCTCCATCTCATTTATTCTTCATTTCCATTTTTTCATTCATTATAACTTATAAAAAGATTATTTTTAATTTAGAATTATTAATGTTTAATTTATAATTAATGGTCTTAACAATTGGTAATTGGTTTTGGTAAGTTAGAATCATTATTTTATAACTAACATTTTTTTATGATTTATAGGTAATTTAATTTTTAATAAATTGTAATTAAAAAAAACATTTAGAGTTCTAGCTTAAAATTAAAAATTGGTTTCTTAGTTAAACATCCTTTTGTTTTATTAAAAAGTCACCTTTTTTTTCAAAAAATAAAATTAAACCTTTTTATTAAAAGCAATTTTTAAAATAAAAAAAATATTTTTTCTTCCCAATTAAAGTTTTAATTAAAAACCACTTTCAATCCCTTAAAACTTTTTTTAAGAAAGAGAATGTTAATATTTATAAAATTGCCAGTTCATGAAAATTAAAAATGGAACTTTTTTTTTACCGTTGAATCAATTATTCATTTGCATTATTTACCGTTGAATCCCTCCAAAGGATTAGGTCTATCAGTTTGACCGCCGAGTCAATAATCCTAACTGTTCTAGCCTGGGCCCCGACTTGACCGGACAGGCCCAGCCTAATGATACTTGGTTAGGCCTAATCTGACTTGGGCTACATCCATCGAGCACATGGTTCCCGCCGGGTAAACGATGGCCCCTCCGCGAGCAGAACCTTCTCCCTTGTTGAGTAGAACAACGTGTTCTTCACACATTCTCCACGTGCTCCCCTCCGTGGGGACACGTCATCAACCAACTGCCCACTTTCCGGAATCCACGAAGCAGTTGAAATAGGGCGAAGACCATGTTCCGGTCTTCACTACACCACGTAAGCCCTAGCAGTAACCTGGATTGGGCCTGGCATTCTTGCACAACACAAGTGACCGTTGGTCTAGCGCTGGGGTCTCTCTATAAATACCCTCTTCCCTAAGAGGGTCAGGTATTCTATTCTTACCCTTTTCTGTATTTGCTGTCACTCTGTCCAAACTCTTACTTTGGCATCGGAGTGTCTTGCAGGTACACCCCCATCTCCTTCTCAACACCGGTGAACAAGCAACAAATTAACGGGGTGTGGTAAGTCCATGGTCCCCTTCTGATCAGGTTAGATCAACATTTGACCGTTTCAAAACCCTAATTGCATAGGCGTCTCGCCGAGGACGATAGTATCCCTTACTCTAGCATTAGGTTAAGGAGTCGCCGCACTCCGTTTTAGGTTTCCCACCGAGGAATACCTCTTTGACCTTTTCAAATTCAATTCAACTTTACAACCTAGAGAAATTTGAGTCGTCGTACTCATATTTTTAGGCGTCCCGCCGTGGACAAATTTACCCTTTAACCTAGCCTTAGGATAAGAAGTCGCCGCACTCCGTCTTAGGTTTCCAGCCGTGGAATACCTAATTTACCCTATTCACTTCAATTCAACTATTTCAACGTAGAAATAGGAGTCGCCACACTCCACGTAAGCGCTTCCTTAAGAATGCTTATTTCCCATTGAAACCTTGACCACAATCAAGAAGTTTCTAACCTCCCTTTCGAGGGGAACTACGACTACTCTGATTTCATCCCTTACCCAAGATACGTAGGCACAAGATGCGAATCTTGCCGAGTAAACTTAGGATTAACCCTTATGTCTTTTTGTCACTTTTAACCCTTAGCAATATACCTTCAAGCAGATAAATAAAGAAAAATAGTAAATTTAAACAAAAGGTTCCTATAGAGTACTATAAAAGTTTAGGGTGCTAATACCTTCCCTAAGCTTAACCAACCCCTTACCTAGATCTCTCCCTGCATTGTGTTTACAATGCAAAATTAGGTTTTTACTTTCTTGGACCTTTCCTTCGGATAAATTAAAGACCGGTTGTGAACTAAAGACGTGATTCAAATTAATTAATAATTTGATATCCTATTCTCACCGCAACATTGGGCTTATGTCAAAGCCCAAGGTCACTAGAGGAAAAAAATAACAATATATATTGTATGTGTACTACTGTGTGAATGAGTCCAAAATTTTTTCTCCAATGTATATCAGGATCAATGCGTGTATCAGTATGTGTTCTGGTGAGTGCGAAAATTATCCAGCTGTACATTACTGAAAGTTTACAAAAAGCATGTGGATTGATTACGAGTGTGGATTTTTGTGGGTTCCTTTTTGTCGTGTAAGAATAGGTGTTAGTTAAAGTTCATAAATTGATTTAAATAGGGAACTAAAATCTAAATACAAAGGCGGCATAAATTTTAGAAACAGATATTCGCTTAAAAATACAGAAATTGCAAGGCAAGTAAGACAATAAAAGTGAGGTTAAAATTTTGACTAATCTCTTGAAACTAAAAGTTAAAATATAAACCATTAGTCATTATAAATCTATGAGAAAGAATAGTTATAAAGGTAGAAAAGAGTAATGCAAGATTATTTGTTAGGTGTAGTAAAAATATGTAAAAAAAAATAAAATTGACGTGACTGTGAGTTTATACGAGATTAGTGAGGGTTTTCATGTCCAACAATTTTTTGTGAAAAGAATTTGGGTTAGTTGATTTGTGAATGGTTAATATCAATACAAATAAATCAAATCATAATAATAATAGTAATGAGCAAATTCAAAAAGAAAAACCATCAGATAATTATCATCATATGGTTGAAAAAAAACTAATTTAAAGTAAAATTAAAGAACTGTAAAAATTTGAGACTTTATAAACTCTCCAAAACTTGTGTGCAAAACCCTGTGTAATTGTGTCACTGAGAGTGTCTGAAAAATTATGAGAAGAAAATACTCTATTTATAAGAAAAATTAGAGTTAATTAAAAAAAAAAAGAAGAAATCAATTTGATCAATAAAAATAATCAAAAGCCGAAAAATCAATTTTAATTGATTTTGATTTTGTGATTTATTGTATCAACCATATTTTTTATTTTATGATTTTTCGGGATATTTTTATGAATAATATGGAAAAAAGTGGGAAAAAAATATTTTAAAAAGTACCTTAAATAAAATTCAAAAATTAATAATTAAATAATAAAAAAAATACTATTTTTGTGATTTTTTATGAAAATAGGAAAGTTAGAATAAAAATAAAAGAGAAAAACACAAAAAGTAAAAAAAAAAACAAAAGGGATTTGAACTCGTAACCTCTCACACTTACAACTCCTTACACATGGTCTCTTGTCAATTGTGTCATTTTATTCATTCAAAATAAAATGGCACTAGAATCCATGTAAAGCGTGGGCAAAATTTGGGGTACGACGCTAATTATCCTAAATATTTAGACAAATATGTAAAAATAACCAGAACCCAAATAAACAAAAGTCGGACGCTCAAGTGCTCGAAAAAATAGATCGAGTATACCAAAATGATCAACGCGAAATATACGGCTCAGAATATTACAGCATTTGGTAAGATTTTAAAATAATTTTTGACCCGTTAAAATGTTCAAACTAATCAAAATGCAACGAAAAATGTTCGAAAAATTAAAACGAACACGTCGGGTTAAACTACGCGAAACGTAAATCAATATAATTGACGTCTGCAAGCTCGATTTTAAAATTTCTTGTCCACCAATTTTACGCACTGTTGAGATTCAGTTTGACTAGTATGTCTGTAACTCCGAGAAATTATTCCTGTGACCTTTTAGGTACTATGCGAGATAAAATGAGTGTTATGCAAAGTAAAAATAAAATTGGATGAATGAAAAATTTAAAAATTAAAATGCCTGAACAAAATCATGACTGAACAAAATTGGATGAATGAAATTTCTGCCCTTGAGTGCACACTGATCCTCTTGAGAAATCATGACGAAGAAGACCTTGATATCTGATGAACCTCGGTAAAGAAGATAATCATGACATTGGGAACTCAGTCTTTATCTCAACTCGAGTGCGATAGCCAAATAAATCACCTCTGAATAGGGAACACTCAAATCACATGAAAATATCTTGATCCCATGTCTTTAGGAGCTCAATGAATGCAAGGTTATGCTCTAATGGAAAATGTACATGAACGTGAAACACAAGTCAATTGTGGTTAGAAATAAGAGGCCAAATTTTGGGGTACAACACATGGAATAAAGATTCAGAAGAGAAATACTTAGTCTCAAGAAATCTTTAACTCACATAAGTTTTATGACTGCATAGTTATATGGGGAAGGTGTAAAGATTTAACATATTCTCAAGAAGGTTACGAAACATAATACATCAAATCATGATTACGCATGTTCATCAAATTGGACAGTTGTCACCACTAGCGTTCACACGTTCTCAGATGAAAAGACAACAATTAATGTTGTAACTATTTACAATCCAGAAGACAAATTAAAGTATTTCCTTCTGAAAAGAAGCGTTCTAATTCATGAACCTCCTTCACTTCAGAAAACTCATGTTTTAGAACCAAACTCGTAATTTAAAAATAAAATAAATAAATAAACAAGTAAATTCATCAGAACCTTATTTCATAAATTCTGGTAACTTGACACACTAAAATTTCATCAACTCTTTCTGGACACAGTTTTTTAAATAAATTTTTCAGAATGAATACGAATCTATCTTCAGCAAGGGGTTTTGTGAAAATATCAGCCCACTAGTGGTATCTATCTACATATTTTAAATGAAAAATGTCCTTCTAAACATAGTCACGTAAAAAGTGATACTTTATTTCAATATGTTTAACCCTAGAATGTAGAATAGGATTCTTGGATAGACAGATAGCATAAGTATTATCACAGAAGATAGGAATGTTACTCTCAGAAATCTGATAATCTTCTAACTGACTTTTCATCCAAAGAATTTGTGGCTACATCCGGAATCTGCAACATATTCAGCTTTAGATGTTGATAAAGCAATTGTGGACTGTCTTCTGTTGGACCATGAGATTAGATTGTATCCAAGAAATTGACAACTTCTAGAAGTACTTTTTCTTTATATTCTTTCTCCAACATAGTCAGCATCACAATAGCCTACTAGTTTGTACTCAAATGATTTTCTATAGAATAGCCCAAGGTTAGAAGTACCTTTCAGATACTTAAAGATTCTCTTAACAACTGTTAAGTGAGTTTCTCTAAGATTTGATTGGAAACGAGTACATAGGTACACATTGAAAAAGATGTCTGGTTTAGAAGCAGTCAGATAAAGGAGAGATTTAATCATACCTCTGAATAGCTTCTGTTCTACCTTACCACTTACCTCTTCTTTCTCCAGAATACATGTAGGATGCATTGGAGTTTTTGCTGGCTTGCATTCTGACATGTTGAACTTCTTCAGAAGTTCCTTGGTATATTTGCTTTGATGAATATATGTTCCTTCAGTTTGTTGATCAATTTGAATTCCAAGAAAGAACTTCAGTTCTCCCATCAAGCTCATTTCAAATTCAGCCTACATTAACTTAGAAAATTCCTTGCACAAGGAAGTATTAGTATAACCAAATATAATAGCATCAACGTAAATTTACACAACCAGAATGCCATTTTTATAGGTTTTGCAAAAGAGTTTTGTATCCACTTTTCCTCTGGTAAAGTTATTTTCCAAAACAAAGTTACTTAGCATTTCATACAAAACTCTGGGAGCTTGTTTCAGACTTTATAACGATTTTTTTAAGTTTGAAAATGAAATCTGGGTTTTCTGAAGTTTCAAAACCAGGAGGTTGGTGCACATACACTTCTTTAGAAATATACCCGTTTAAGAATTCACTCTTTACATCCATCTGATATAAAGTGATGTCATGATTTATAGCAAAAAAAAAACTAAGAGACAAATAGATTCTAACCTGGCAACTAGTGCAAAGGTTTCTGTATAGTCTATTCCTTCTTGTTGGCTATAACCTTGTGCTATCAATCGTGCTTTGTTTCTTACGACCTCACCTTTTTAATTGATCTTGTTTTTGAATACTCATTTGGTTCCAACAACGTGGACACCTTTTGGTTTCTAAACAAGATCCCAAACATCATTTCTGGTGAATTGATTTAGTTCTTCTTCCATAGCCATAATTTATTCATTGTCTTGAAGAGCTTCATCTTTAGAGGTTGGTTCGATGAGAGAGACCAAGCCAAAAAAAAGTTTCTTCGGAAGGTTTGAATGATGATCTGGTTCTGACCGGTGTGTCTTTATCTCCCAGAATCAATTCTTTAGAATGAGAAGTTCTTGGTCTGCTTTTCTTCTGATGAGATGGACCAATAACAGTTTATAATTGAGTTGTTTCTAAGTCTTTAGTTTCAGCAATTGTGTCTTTATCTCTAGAGTCTTTAGTTTCAACTAGCTTTGACTTTTCAGGGTCAAGCTTATCATTGAATCTAACGTGAATTATTTCTTCAACAATCGTGTTTATGTGTTACAGATTATGTAGCCTTTTGAGCGTTCAGAATATCCTAACAACAAACACTTTTGAGCCTTAGAATCAAACTTGTCAAGATTTTTCTTAGTGTTTAACATGAAACATGTACAACCAAAAGGATGAAAATAAGATATGTTTGACTTTTTGTTCTTCCACAATTCATAAGGAGTCTTACCCAGAATAGGTCTAACAGAAACCCTATTTTGAATGTAACATGTTGTGTTTACTGCTTCTGCCCAAAAATGCTTAGCCGTATCAGTTTCTTGGATCATGGTACAATTTATTTCTTGTAAAGTCCTATTCTTCCTTTATACAACTCCATTTTGTTTTGGAGTTCTAGGACAGGAGAAATCATGGGAAATTCCATGAGAATCAAATAGATCCTCAAAGTATCTGTTCTCAAGTTCTCCGCCATGATCACTTCTGACTTTGACTATTTTTTAATTCTTCTCTATTTGCACTTAAGAGCAAAAGGTAGAGA
Source organism: Lathyrus sativus (assembly GCA_963859935.3). NCBI lineage: Eukaryota > Viridiplantae > Streptophyta > Magnoliopsida > Fabales > Fabaceae > Lathyrus > Lathyrus sativus. The sequence goes on from OZ012739.1 coordinate 663,681,089, forward strand.
GCACATAATGTGAGCCATCCTTGTGTTTCAAGAACTTTACCCATGTCCAACGACTATAGTCATCAATGATAACTAATCCATACGTCTTTCCACTGATTGAAGCAGTTTTCACAGGTCCAAACAAATCAATGTGTAGAAGTTCTAACGGTCTAGAGGTGGAAATAATTTTTTTTGCTTTGAATGAAGTTTTAAAGAACTTGCCTTTATGACATGCTTCACAAAGAGCATCTGCGACAAACTTTAGGTTTGGTAAGCCTCTGACCAGTTCAAGCTTATTCAGCTGAGAAATCATCCTCATGCTAACATGGCCCAAACGTCTATGTCATACCCATTGCTCTTCATTAACAGACATTAAGCATTTGACATTTTGTTCACTGAGATCAGAAAGTCTAATCTTGTAAATGTTGTTTTACCTCTTTTCAGTAAAAAGGATTGAGCCATCTTTCTGACTGACAACATTATAATTAAAGATAATATCATAACCATTGTCACTACTGATGGTACTTTTCACAGTTGTGTTTTTCAGCTTTTGAACAACTGTAATAGATTAACAGACAGGTGTTAATCAACTACACCTGCTGATTTTGTTGAACTTCAGTAGTTTCTTAGCACTCCAGCAGCCACTACACTTCTCCTTTGGTCCACATCATTCTAGAATCTTGTGGAAGGTTCTAGACATGTGATTACACCAGAAAATATCAAGTGCATTTGCTACACTATCTTACTTTCAATAATGCTCACCATGCATCCTCATTTCCAAGCATGTAAACCATTTGATCAAGTGAGTTACATTGGGATTTTCCAACTCATTTAACCAATAACTAACTGATTTAGACCCTAACTCAGTGAGTTGGGTCTAACTAACTCCAAAGCAAATGCCAAACCTAATTCCAAGCCTAAGTCACTCCAAACCTATACTCTATATAAGCAAACCCTCACATTGATTGAGAGATCCTTGGCCATTCTCTCACTTTTCACTTTTCACTCTCAATTTGCTCTGCATTTTCTGCAACTATCTTTCTCAATCATCTTCATCTTCTTCACCAAACCTCACTAGAGCTCATTCCACCATTAAAGCTTAACAAGCTTCACACTAAAACTTGCTATTCTTTGAGGTATACCTTTATTTCTCTACATTCCACTTATGAATTTTGTAGCAACATCATCATCTACTTCAATTCAAGCTTTGGAAGTTAATCATCGAATGAGTTTTTGAGCACATTCAAATTCGACGCAAATATCGCATTATCTTAGGTTTTATTGCTATGGATTGCTCTAGATCTTAGAATTCTCTGGTTTTCTAAGCTTCTTCCATCACATTTTGCTTACAATAATTAGCAAGGCAAACCTCATCCTTGTAGGTTGTTGATTCTTGCTTAATTTATCGCTTTCGATTTTGCATTTTGTAATGTAGTGCTTAATTGTTGATTTGTTACTTGAATAATTTAGTTTCATGCTTGATTCTTTTAGTGTTCAAATGCTTTGAATTAACATGAATTTTTCATCTACTTCTATGTTACGGTCCATTGCGATTGCATGCGATAATTGATTCCGAAAAGTGCTTTTGAAAACTGATTTTATGTTGTTTTAGCAGGTGTAATCGACTAACATATATGTGTTAATCTATTACACCTTCTCACAACGTTGTTTTTCAGCTTTTGAACAGCTATAATCGATTAACAGATAGGTGTTAATTGATTACAATTGTTTTAAAAGGTGTGTTTTGCTCGTTTTTTAGCTTATCTTGATTCCTTTCCACATTTAACTTCCATGGCTTGACATATTTGATATTTATGGATTTTTCTTGAGTTGTTTAGCCTCCGGTTGCAGTACATATGTGAATCTTTGATGCACGATTTTTCGATTATGTAATTGTTTGCATTCTTGATGTTGTGTATTCATGTTGCTTTGCAATTTTATCACATGATTTGAGGCACTTGTTGCATACTTTTGCTTATGTGTTAACATGATTAATGCTTAGTAGTGCATGCTAGCTTATTCTTTTCAATGCTTTGTAATTCATTTGGCGCATTAGATTTGTTCTTTATTGAGCAATTTCAATCTTGTTTAACCTCATCTCTCACACTTGCTTTGATGATCTTTCAATCCGCTTGAAAGATTATTGGCATTTCTTTCCCTTTGATTGATCGATTGAAGCCTTGTTTTGATTGATTAATTTCCCCCAATATCTTCTTTAGGATCTCCTTAGATCCTTTCTTTCTCGATCCTGTTTCGAGCTAGACGTCCACACAACAAGCTGGAGCACTGTACAAATTGTGTCGTTACTCTATCGGTTTCAATTCCTGCACTATGCTTTGAGTTCTAGAGAAGGAATGAGAATGGATAATTCCTACCCTCATTCTGACTTTTTTTGGTAGGGGATGAATGACCCTGTTCCTGGAATAGTCAAATATATCCCCAGACCCTAGTGTCTCCCGATCTTCAGCAGAGTTGGTCCTTGATCACTCATTCTTACCCTAAGTCTATTCTCTCCTTTTGGGTTAGCAACCTACTCTTGGTACAACACCCGTCCCTTTGGTTGATCACAGCCCTTCTGTTAAAACCAATCTCTTTCTTTAGGGTTAGAAACCTTCTCTTGGTTCAACACCCGTTCCTTTGGTTGATCACAGTCCATCTATTAAAACCAATATCTTCCTTTAGGGTTAGCAACCTTCTCTTGGTTCAACACCCGTTCCTTTGGTTGATCATTGTCTGTCTGTTAACATACCGAGTTTCTTTTGGGTTAACACATTTCATAGGTTAATCACCATCCACCGACCAATTTCTCTCCTTTTTTCGATTAACCATTGTTTGTCAGATAACATACCAAAGTCCCCAGAGGGTCAAACACCTGTTTCCTTGATCAAATATCGTCAGTCGGTTAGAAGACCAATTGGTTTCTTTCCTTTCCCCAATTAGATTCAAGTGTTCTCCCCTCCAATGGAGTCTCTTTTTCCTTGGTTAATCATTGTCTGCCAGTTAAAAGACCATTTTTTTCTGTTCCCCAACAAGACCAATTCATTTTCTTTTCCCCAGTCAGGGTCAATTTCTTTTCTTCCCTATTGGAGTTTCTTTTTCCCCTAGTAGGGTTTGAACTTCGTTTCTTGGGTTAATCACCGAGTCTCGGTTAAAACACCCTTGCCCATTTGTCATTTCTCTTTGCCCCTTCCTTTTATTCATATCTCCTATCACCCTCTCTCAGTTTTGACACTGTTTCTTTGTTTTTTGCTCTTGGTTTTGACACCACTCTCTTTCCTTTTCCTGTCTTCGTTCCCCGAACTACGGTGCTCTGACTTCTTCATTGCACTACGAGGATACGTAGGCACAAGATCACGAGATCTTGGCAAGTACCCTTCTTCCACAATCTTCTTCCAACCTTCTACTTTCTCATTCTCTTCCTTGGTTCTATGAACTATAAAGCTCTTAATTCCTCATTGCACTATAAGGATATGTAAGCACGAGGATCCCAATCCTCCATGAGCATTTTCCTTCGTCCTTTCCCTTTCCTTCTTTAGCGAGAAGCCTTTAGATAGATAACCCATCCGAGCCTAGAAGCTTTCAAAATGGTTTCTATTGAGTATGACAGATGTGTGGGGTGCTAATACCTTCCTCTCGCATAACCGACTCACTTACCCGTTTCTCTTCCTTCTGGGTTTTATCAATACTTTCCCTGTCCTTTAGGACTAAATAAAGTTCGGTGGCGACTTTGTTGTATCTTTGAGGGTGCGATACGCTTAGGTATGATTTATGCTAGCTTCAGCTGGCGACTCTGCTAGGGAATCCTTTCTCTTTCCAGTTGGAGTCTCGCCTAGTTCTGTTTTCTTTCTTGCTTATTTAGGTGTTTATTTTTACACTTTATCTTTATGATATTTATTGCATTTTCTTTACTGCTTTAAATATTCATATGTTGCATATTCTGGATATCTGCTATATTTTCTGCTGTTGTTGGGATGGGATGATGTTGTTTGAGAGATAAGTTATACATCCAGGATTAAGCATACACATAGGATAGAATTGTGGATAGTCGTGTCACCTATGTTTTGTGCGTTGGGTTATCACGAGAACCATACCCAGACTAGTTTCACTTGAGAATACTTTTGTCCTGCGAGAATTCGCTACGACAAGGTATTTTCACTTGATTATATGACTTTGGGAGACCTTTTAGGGACCATCTTTGGAAGACTATAACACACCTGTGAGGGGATATTGGGTTTTTTTCTGCATGAAATCAAGACTCTTCATACCATTTACTCTCTAGTACACGTCAGACCTTTGCGCCTACACAGAATTTGATATGCAGACTATCCAAAAGTTGTTGCATCTCTAACCTACATTATTGCGTCATTGTATGTATCAAATTTTTGAGCCTAAATTATTGCATCATCAAACCTTTGAATCAATGGATGTTGCATATCTATTTACATTCCACCCGCATAAACAACATATGCATACATACATTTGCATTGCATGCAAACCAGAAAAAGCTCACCTTCTTCCCTTCATCATCCAGAAGACAACGACAACCCGACACCGGTACTCCATCAGATCCAACGAGTCACGAATCATGGTTGATTATAAGAATACCACTTACAAAGAAAATTTGGCTCAATTCTAGGGTAGGATGGATCAATTTTAGGGTAACATGGACACCATCATGGAACTCCTTCGTACTCGGAGGGATACCGCTGTTACCATTGTTGTTGTCACAATTGTTACTGATGCAACTGTTGTCACTACTATTTCTAGTTCCACCTTGTTATTGTTGAAGCACCGGTCGAGATTGTGATTCAACCTGTTGTCAACCAACCAAACTCACAGCCTGGTCCAAGTAGGCTTGTTGTTTCCTATCCGTAGGGAATGCCTCCAAACTTTACTCCTCATATTGACAATGGGAGTGCTTTTGTTCCTTATCAACCATTTATTATGCATGTGCCCAATGGGAACTCTGCTGCCTTTCCATGGGGCATGCCTATTCAGCCTCCACTTCTTGTGGGTAATACTGATGATCACGAGAATCCTCAGGTGCAAGCTCGCCAAACTCCTGTACCAACTGATGTTGAAACTCTTGATGAAGATGAACATGTGTATAGAGGTCTTCGTATTCGTGTTTCGGTTCCATCTCAAACTATTCCAACTATTATTTAGAATGTTCATTCTGGAATGCCTTACCCTGGGGCATCCTCCGCTATTGTGGTACCTCCTCCGGGTTATCCGTATGGTGTTCAGATGGGTCAAACTTCTTGTTAGATGGTCAATTATATGTTGGTGTATCCGTCTCAGTTTTCTTCTCCACAAGTGCCTACTCAAACTGTATCTCTGCTTCCTAATCTTCAAGTTTTTGTTAGACCTGTTAATCAGAACAAGCCTGCAGACTACAAACTGTTGGATGAGAGAATCAGAGCTATTTAAGCTTTTCCGCTTTTAGCACGGATGCCAAAGATCTATGTTTGGTTTCAAATGTTGTGCTACCTCAGAAATTCAAGGTTCCTGATTTTCCTAAGTACAAAGAGTTGAGTTATCCACTAAGCCACATTACAATGTATTGCAGAAAAATGGTGTCATACATAGATAATGATGATCTATTTATCCACTGTTTCTAAGATAGCCTATCTGGGGATTCCCTGGATTGGTACATGAAGCTTGAGCAAGGTATGATCAGAACCTAGAAAGATCTATCTGAAGCGTTGTTGAGACAATACAAGTACAACTTGGATATGGCTCCCACCTGTTTGCAACATAAAATCAAGCTAAGAAAGCCAGTGAACCATTCAAGGAATACATTCAGAGGTGGCGTGAGATAGCTTCACGAGTCCGACCTGCTCTATCTGATACAGAGTTGGTTGACATATTTATGGGCACTCTTCAGGGTTTGTACTATGAAAAGATGGTTGGTAGCTTATCCTCCAATTTTGCTGATGTTATGACCATTGGAGAACATATTGAGAATGGGCTCAAGATAGGGAAAATTGTTGGCACTATGAATCAACAATCAGGGGCCAAGAAGCCACAAGGTGGGTTCTCTAAAGAAAAGGAAGAGGAAACAAGTATTGTCATGGCAAGTGTCCAACTTCAAGCGCAAACTCTCATGGCTCATATGCCATATTGTCCGTACCCATATGCCACTGCAGCCCGGTACCAACAACCATTATATCAACAGCCTCCTCAGGCTCATAATCAGCAAGCCTAAGACCGAGAGCGTCAGAACCAGCATAAACCCCGAAATAATCTAGAACGAAGGAATACTTCTCCAGATCCAATTCCTATGACATACAGTCAACTTCTCCCATATCTGATTCAAAACTCGTTGGTGGTTCCCAAAGCTCTGAAGCCCCCACTAGAACCATTTCTACCTGGGTATGATCCCAAAGTGAAATGCAGATATCATGTTGGATCGATTGGGCATTCGACCGAGGATTACAATGCTTTCAAAGCTAGAGTCTAACAGTTGATTGACAAGAAGTACTTAACTGTTCAAAATGAGAAACTGTGGTGAACGAAAATCCCTTGTCTATATAGGGGCCAAGATTGCAAAAGCATCCCTTGAAACAGTTGATCAAGCCTGAGAACACCTCCTCAACAGTGGCAATCATTATGTCATTCCATCATTTCCATTTGTAATCTTTTTTTTCAAGCATTGTTCACTTGTAAAACCTGTGTGTTTTCGAATGATAATAATAATAAAATGAATATGCATGTTTTGAATAAATCCATTTGTGTTCACTCACACTTTTTATCAGTATCACACATTTGATCAAGCAAAATTAAAAAGAGAATAATGAAATAAAAAAACATGAGATTAATGTTTGTATGCTTTTGAATAAAACCTTGCCGATGATGTAAGGCATTTGTTTAAATCCACAAACACCGGAGGTATAAGTAATATAATTCCTAGTCAACCCCTTTGGGCCTTAGAGCAGGAGTTTCTTTTTGTACGTAGAATCCTCAATCTTAACCAGGGGCAGGTTAGTCTTCATTTAGTTTGACCATGCATTCAAATTTCAAAAGAGGATTACCCCATCTAAGGATTAACCACGTCCTATTCCTCACAATAGGTCGAAAACCACAAATGCACAACGGTTATCTCGCACTGGCCAAGGGAGCAAGGCAGTCACAACCCCTTCAATAAATCAAACGAACAAGTCTCACGCGATTTCTTCCAACAAAAAAAATCAAAAAAGGCAAGAAGAAGAGAAAGTCTGCTAAGTCAAAAACTCATAAAAAAAATTACTTAGGCAAAAGTTAGGGCATCCTAGTAGACTGCAAATTCAAAATAAGCAGTCTACACAAATAGGGAAAACAAAAAGAACAAAAAAGAGAATCAAAAGGGAAAATCCTTAGCAAAAATAAGGTTGTGTGACTACAAACAAACAAAACAAAAGGTGAGTGACTGCCTCCGAAAAGCGTTGTTGGTTCCTTCACCAACACTTCTACCATTCAAAATCCTTTTGAAAAGTGAACTTTTGTTTCAAAATAGCTGAATGTAGGACTGGAGAATATCAAGGAGAATGGGGTGGGTTAAAATAAACTTTGAGCCTAGTATAAAGAAGAATGTGTGACACATATATTCTTCAAGTGTCTAGTTTTTAACAGGAGTTTGGTATGTTGTGTATCGTTGGTTAAGCATATCTACAGTGATGCATAATGATAGTATTCCATATTTGAAGAAATTTGAAGGGTTGTTAGATGGAGGCAGAAAAATCGGTAATCAGACCCAAGGAATTTGGTTCGCGTGTGAGTGGAACATTTGGAAAGCGAGAAACAAAAAATTATTTCAAAGCAAAAACATTGAGCTTGAATTTTGGTAGAGAAGGTGAAAATATATGCTTGGAAATTAATGAAAATAAAAGTAAAGGAAATGGTACACAACATTACACTTTGGTGCTTGAATCCAAGGGGAAATCTAGATTTCAGAGATCAATAAATCCTTGTGTTGCAGTGAGAATATGATATCAAATTATTAATTAATTTAAATCACATCTTTAGTTCACAACCGATCTTTGATTTATCCGAAGGAAGAGGTCAAAAGAAGGAAAACCTAATTTTTGCATCGTAAACAATGCGGGGAGAGATCTAGGTAAGAGGTTGGTTAAGTCTAGGGAAGGTATTAGTACCCTAAACTTCTGTAGTACTCTACAGGAACCTTTTGCTTAAATTTACTATTTTGCTTTGATTATTTTATTAAGGTATATGTGCTAAGGGTTAGAAGATGAAAGAAAAACCTAAGGGTTGGTCCTAAGTTTACTCGGCAAGATTCGCATTTTGTGCCTACGTATTCTGGATAGGGGATGAAATCAGAGTAATCATAGTTCCCCTCGAAAGGGAGGTTAGAAACTTCTTGACTGTGGTAAAGGTTTCAATGGGAAATAAGCCTTCTTAAGGAAGCGCTTACGTGGAGTGTGACAACTCCTAACTCTACGTTGAAATGTTGAATTGAAAAAGGGTAAAAGGGTAAAACTGTCCACGGCGGGACGCCTAAAAAGATTAGTACGACGACTCGAAATTCTCTAGGTTGTAAAGTTGAATTGAATTAAGAAAAGGGTAAGACCAGGTGTTCCACGGCAGGAAACCTAAAACGGAGTGCGGCGACTCCTTGACCTAATGCTAGAGTAAAGGGTAAAATTTGGGGTATTACACCTTGTCTTTTGATTGTTAATCAAACTTTCTCTGCAAATCTTAACTTCAACCATTAGAAACTAAAATTATTAGAATAGAAATCATCATCAGAATTTAAATTCGTTCTATGTGAATTTTAATAATTATTATAATTTTGTCAATAGAAAAAAAAGCCAAATGTCAATGTCATATATAGGATGAGAAACTAAAATCCATAGGGCTATAGTAGTACTTTAAATTTACGATTTATCCAAAATTGATGATGATGCTTGCGGTGGAAGAACGATCTATACTTTTTCTAACTTTAAATATCTTCACCACACTCGAATACCTTACACAAACAAGAAAAATTAAAATCTCTTATCCTTTTTCTCATTCTCATATCTTAATGTGACCATTCTTACCACAATGATCACATTTCAATTTAGAATAATACTTCTTCCCTTCTTCCTATCTGTTCCTAAGTGAAATGGTGAGCCCGATTCAACTTTATTTTCCCTTTCTTTTTATGTTGTGAATCGGGAATCTTCTCAGTGAATTTGATTGAACACTCGTCGAACAGAAGACATTGGTTATGTATTCAAAATGGTTCCTTTAATTTGAGTATATTGATCATTATCAAACCCTTGTGAAATATGTGAAGTTGTTATTATTCTTTCCTTCGAGTTAATTCTTTGGAAACTCTATAATTACACTCAGGTAAGGGTTGTAACTCACTCAACTCATCAACGAAACTCTTGAATTGAGTTTAGTAATTTGTTTGCGTTGTGCCTGATTGTTTCTGTATCAAACATAAACTTTTTTATAATTGATAAATTTGTAACACGTTGGTTTGAGCAAAGCGTTCTTCAAGATCGATCCACACACCTCAGCATGTGAGATGTTGCTATGTAGATTTATTCTGCCGCATAGATCAACTATGGTGTCACCATTGAATCTGCTTTCTCTTAGTCATGATATTCTTTAGATTAAATAGATAGTTTCTTTATATTAAGCTTCGAAAGTATCTTTCTTCTCCTAGTCATGCCATAAAAGAAAATAAATAGTATTTCAATATTCAAAGTTAATTCAAATACAATAAGTGCATGCCTTTATATAAATTGCAAAGATAACAAACTACTCCTAAATAAAACTTTATATATGTAACAAACTATCTGAGATTACTCTAACTTTATAACTAACTCTATTTAATAATAATATAGTAATGAAATATTATTATAAGCATAATAACTAATTTTATTTTGAAATTATTATCTAATAAATTAAATGATAATTACTTCTATAAAGAGCATATTCAAAGACATATGTCACATAATAAAAAATATTTGGATGAGATGGCATATGTCTCTTCTAACTTAATCAGATGTTCTGAGTTTGAATTAAACAATGAACACGCAGTAGTATTAAATCTCTTAAAATGAATTTGATGTTTATTATGATCCTACAAAATTAAAGAAATTAATCTCTACAATTAAATATCTATTAATATTTTTTAAAATTATCTTTTTCAATATCATTAATAAATAACAATTTTATAAGTTACTCATAATTTCATTACACTTCTTAATATAGTATATTGATTGATATTATAAATTACTCATAATTTCATTACACTTCCTAATATAGTATATTGATTGATATTAGATATTACTCATAATTTCATTACACTTCTTAATATAGTAGTTAATCTCTGATAATGTACTTAATAATTATTATTACTTTGTTAATAGAAAAAAGTTAAGGAAAAAGCCAAATGTCGATGTCATCTAGAGGCCGAGAACTAAAATCCAGGGAGGACAAAGTCGTAATTTCATTTTATGATTTATCCAAAATTGATGATGATGCTTGCGGTGGAAGAACCGTTTATACTTTTTCTAAATTTAAATATCTTCCTCACACTCCAATACCTTACACAAACAAAGAAAATAAAAATCTCTTATCTTCTTTCCCATTCTCAGATCTTAATTTTCCCTCTTTTCAATCACACGATCTGCATAATCCTTATTATATCTACCAATAATTAAATCTAATCAAACCCTTATTCGGTGATCATTTTTCAAGGTGCGATTTCGATTCCTAATTAATCCAATTTCTATGATCTAATCATTGATTTGATCTCTAATTTAAATTAGGTCAATTTTTTGTTGTGTAGACTTTGATGGATAAAATGGTTTCTGTGAAAGGATCAACTGTGTGCAGTGTTCCTATGTCGTTGATTGGATCAATCAATGGTGGTGGTTGTAGTAGAACTGAATTTTTGGGATTTTCTGGTGGTAACAAAGCTAAAGCTAATTCCCTTTCTTGCCATATTAATGTGAGAAAGTTGTGCAAAGCTGTTAATTGCAGTTTCAACTCATCTTCTAATGGGAGTGGAAGTATGGCTGAGAATTTTAATCAAAATGATGAAGATTATGTTAATTCTACTATTCTTGAAGCAGGTTTGTTTAGCTTCTAAAAAAAATTGTATTTTTATTGATTATGATGATTTCTATTATTTTATTGAAATTGAATTTACAAATACAAATTATTAGTTTAGCTACTAAAAATTTGTGTATGATTGATTCTGCGGTGAAAAAAATTGATTTTGAGTGAATTGCTGTTGTAAAATTGATTTTGGTTAAAAGTGAGTTGAATATAAAGGGATTTATGTTTGGATAATCTTATGCAAAATTGAGCTGAACAATCGATTTCAATGTAAAAATCACGTTTAATCTGTTTTGGAGACAGAATCAAATCTTGGTGTGATCAATGTAAATGTGCAGTGTGTTGTTTGTTGATAAGACCAGAAGGTTTGGAAACTTTGTTTTATTTACATGGCTGTGAAAATAAATTTGTAGTGTGATTTTTATTATTTTTTTGTATAGTTGAGGTTAAGAGTGGAGCTGATGGGTTCATAGTCAAAATGAGGGATGGTAGACACTTGAGATGCGTTCATAACAGTCCTCATGGAGGACTTCTTCCGGATTATGCGCCACATCCAGCAATTGTGTTGAAGATGGAAGATGGGACCGGTCTACTTCTCCCTATAATTGTTTGTATGTCTTTTACTTCCTTTATGTTTTGTATTGTATTGTATCGGCAATTTGTTTTGTATTGTATTGCAACGCATTGTATCATAAAAGTTTACCTTTTGGATACTATCTTATTTTGGTGGTTATATTTATATTTCTCTCCCAATGTAATTTTATGGTTCATCTTCATTTACAGTGGAGATGCCGAGTGTCTTGTTAATGGCAGCAATACGCAATGTTCAAATAGTATGTATTCGATTTTCAATTAAATTCCAACGCTTTAGTACTAAGTATTTGGATTCGAATTGATTCTGCTTTTCTGTAACATATCCTCATGAATCAAATGACTAACAACTATCTGGTTGCTGTATCAGGCTAGACCCACTCTATACCAAGTAGTGAAGGAGATGATCGACAAGATGGGTTATGAAGTATGGTGAATTTGATCCATTTGCTATTACATACTCCTAATCGCGATTGTTTTGCGGTCTTCCTTTGTACTCTCATAATTTTTATCTATAAGCAATTGACAAAATATCTTTTTCCATACAGGTGAGAGCTGTGAGAGTTACTAAGAGGGTTCAAGAGGCGTATTTTGCTCAGCTATATCTTTCCAAGGTAAACTTGAGACTTTCATCCCCTCCACCGAATCACACAAAAAGATACCCGGAGTTTCATCTGATAGTATGCCTTGTACTTGTTATAGGTTGGAAATGAGTCGGAATGTATGAGCTTTGATCTTCGACCTTCAGATGCTATCAACATTGCCGTCAGATGCAAGGTAATTCATTCATGTGAGTTCAATCATATGAATAAATGATCACTCTTTAGTTGTATTCTTTTATTGCTTTGCTTGCTGGTTCTTGATTTGCGGAGAATGTTGTTCAGCCAAGTTTCAAATGTCTTGGATTCACTTTTACCAAAGTTTTGGCAAATGTTGTCTATTTTGGAACCTTGAAGTTTTGGATCAAATTACAATTATTGAAAATTACTATTAGTTAAACAAAACATGTTTATCAGAGATTTAACTGGTCCACCAACATTGTAGGTGCCTATACAAGTCAACAAGTATTTGGCATTCAGTGATGGAATGAGAGTTGTTGAATCAGGCAAACTGTCAACACAGTCCCCTGGTTCAGATGGCCCGTTATTCACTGAACTGGATCGGTAGGTTTTTGAAGATACATTTTAAGACAATATGACTTTTATTTGTGTAGTGTAGCATAATCTTTGTTCTGGACATACTACTTTCATTTTTTTTTCAAGAAAGAAATCTTGGAATCTCTTTCATTACTAGCACTTTTTCCATTTTTGAAAGACCAAATGACATATTTGCAGACCAAATGGTAAACCTTGTGTTGAAACTAAGGAGTTCAATCTTTTGCAAAACATGTTGAAAGCGGTAGGAGAAGAGCGCTATCAAGATGCTGGTAATTGTCTTGTTTCTTATTACATTTCTTATGAATTGCTATATAAGATTGAACTTCTAAATTTACTATTCTTCCGTCTCGTGTTCTTGATGCAACTCTAGCTTTATGGAGGGACAGACTTAACCAATTCAGGGCAGAAAAGAAAGCAAATAACAGGTGAGCTTATTTCATATAACAAATTGACAACATCTGTGTCATAAAAATTTTCTAGCGGTTCTCTTTTCTTTAAGTTGACAACTTTTTATTCTGTTTCAGATCCTGGAGACTCTAAACTGTATATATCAAATAAATCCAGCATAGAATGTGGATGGGAATTGGAAGAGCAGATAGCTGACATATCTTTTGCTTCTTCCATTGTGTATACTTTTAATATGTTTGTGAATAATTATGTGCATATGTATAAACATTAACACTAGTGTATCATCATCATGAGAACCTTATTATGCTACTGTTAATATGTATTATTCTGGTTCATCCATTGGATGCAGCATGTTGCTGATGGTTGTGTTGTCTTGTATGAGTTACAGGAAATAAATAAACAAATTCTTGCATGTTTCTATTTTTTGTGATTAAAAATAAAACACTAAGATAAAGTGACAAATATATAAATATGAACTATGGTGAATGAATGATATATGAAACTATTCGATTATTCATTTTAGATAAGATAAAATATAGAGACAGCTATTTGTTGACTTTTTCTTGCTTCTAAGGCCAATCATTTAGTGGGACCAAAGAAGGAATCTTTTAGTGGGAGTGGATGATATTCGAATGAAAAACTTCTTTGGATAATTTTACATATAATAAAATAGGTAGGTAATGTATTAAATTTGTATATTGGTGTTCTAAAATTACTTGCTGTCAAAAAATATTCTAAAGTTAGTTACTCTTTAATCAATGTTTTACTTACTAAATAACAACTTCAAAAGATAGTCAAATAATTATAAGTATCTTTCTTAAAATGTAATTAATGTATCAAACAATTTAAGAAGATTGCCTCAAATTAAGAAAGAAAAACAAAAATTAGTAATACACTTAAATATTTTTGGCATCACTTTGATTCATCACCTAATCATTCATATACTTTCTTTCACAAAGGCATAACGTGTCTCTTTCACAATCTCACACATATTATGAAAAAATCCTTAAAAAAATACCAATTATTCAATATCTACATAAAATTTGTACAAGAAATATGATAATAATTTTGATGAAATGAATAATATGACCATTGACTGAGACAAAGCCTACGTCATGTAATAAATAGAGGGTCCATAAAAACACAAAGTGGCAACTAGCAAGTGGCATAGTGATGTGAGATGAAGCATTCATATCCATAATATATAAAAAATATGTGACATAAAACATTAGTACTATCAATTCTCACACTATATAATGCCTAATACATTTGTCTTTGACAACATTATCAATCTTTGTCTTATTGAATTTGTCTTTTGCCGACACCCTTTCATGTCTGCTACATATTACATGATTGACTCATCTAAAATATCATCAAAGCTTTTCAAATAAGTTAAATTTTGCTTCAGCTTCTGCTTCTTGACATGTCTGAACTCCTTTGTAAGTAGTAATCCATCTTATCTCTTTTTCTTGATTATTTTTAATTCATTTTTTCATGAATTAAGGTGTTTATTTTACTAGGCAAAGATTTAAGAAGAGAGAATTCAGAGGAAGATAAGTGGAAAAAAATGGGGAGTCTTAAAAAGAGAGCAATAAATGCTTCTTGCAAGTTAAGGCATTCTCTTAAGAAGAGAAGAAGTAGCAAAAGTGGAAGTAGACATAACTCACTTTCTATTGAAGATGTTAGACAAGTTGAGGAGCTTCATGCAGTGGATGCTTTTCGACAAGCACTTATTTCAGACAACTTGCTTCCTTCAACACTTGATGACTATCATATGTTATTGAGGTCACACACCCTTTTTCCTTACTAGTTATGTGTGTATGGTCAAATCATTTTTAAAAGTTATAAGCTATTTTCATAAGCTATTATGAAGAACTTGCTGAAATAAGTTGAAAATTTGTTTTCATAACTTCTTTCAAATATTTTATAAGTGTTTATTTTAGTAGATAAGTTCTTATAAGCTATTTGTATACATAGTCGTCTTAAGTTTTTGTAGACCCTGTCTAGCTTAGTCGTGATTTAACATGACAAAATAATTAGAGATTCTACTTAATCACGGTTTAACAATGGCAAATATTTTAAGTAATATTTAGCTATGGTTTTACTGTAACAAATTTTGGGCTCTGTGTGGTATTCCTCCTTGCACGTCCTCAAAGTTGAGACGACCCTGTGTTTGTATATTTCTTCGAAAGGAAATTTATATAATAAATTTATTGTAGATTCTTGAAAGCAAGGAAGTTTGATATTGAGAAAGCAAACCTCATGTGGGCAAACATGATCCAATGGAGGAAAGACTATGGTACAGATACAATTATAGAGGTTAGTTAGCAATATGATTCAATAAATCATGTTTCATTTGATAGTCTCAACATTGATTTTCTCTTTTTTTTTTTAATTTAGTGTTTATACTATAATATGGTTGTTATCTTTAGGATTTTGATTTCAAGGAGTTACAAGAAGTTCACAAGTATTATCCACATGGTTATCATGGTGTGGATAAAGAGGGAAGACCTATTTATATTGAGAGGCTAGGGAAAGTTGATCCCAATAGGCTTATGCAAGTAACTACCATGGAAAGATATTTGAGATACCATGTGCAAACTTTTGAGAAAGCATTTTCTGTCAAGTTTCCAGCTTGCTCTATAGCTGCTAAGAGACACATAGATTCAAGCATCACAATTTTGGATGTTCAGGGCGTGGTAAGTTGTTCGTCTAAGTGTTTTCGGATTGACTGTGAATTTCGCTGACTTACAGTAGTACACTGTGATTTTGCCAAATTCACAGTCAATCTGATGCACTATTGGCTACTAAATTTTACAGACTTTATAGTTTGTATTTACTCGTCTTCGTTTTGCTTTCTAGGGTTTCAAAAACTTCACCAAGTCGGCGCGAGAACTCATTATCCAGTTGCAGAAGATTGATAGTGATTACTACCCTGAGGTATGTAGAATAAGAGAGTTTGGATGAACATTTTCACAAACCAGAAGCTAATTCAATTTTGACACTGCAGACACTTTGCCAAATGTTTATCATCAATGCTGGTCCTGGTTTTAAGCTTCTTTGGAACACAGTGAAAACTTTTCTTGATCCCAAAACTACTTCAAAGATTCATGTACGCGTTCGTTACTTGAGTTATTGTTTCATGTATCAGATTTTTATAAGATTCCATTGAGGTAATAACCTTTTGTGTTTTCCATTAGGTTCTTGGAAACAAGTTCCATAATAAGTTACTTGAGATTATCGATGCGAGGTAACTTCACATTTAGTTTTGTTATTGGCATTATATCTCAGTCTACTTATATTGTTATTTGAAAATTCTGACCTGCTATAAGTTCTCAGTGAGCTGCCGGAATTCTTAGGCGGTAGTTGCACTTG
Organism: Lathyrus sativus; assembly: GCA_963859935.3. Taxonomy (NCBI): domain Eukaryota; kingdom Viridiplantae; phylum Streptophyta; class Magnoliopsida; order Fabales; family Fabaceae; genus Lathyrus; species Lathyrus sativus. The sequence goes on from OZ012739.1 coordinate 663,697,657, forward strand.
TGAAGATCGTGGTTGTTGTATGAGATCTGATAAAGGACCGTGGCAAGACCCGAACATTTTAAAGGTTTCGTACTTATTATATAATCATAGGACTCTTGTTATTAAATTTTAATCGGGTATTTGGTTTTACTTTTTGCATTTTACTGTGACTCAACTAGAATAGTTATGTGCATGCAGATGGTACTTAGTGGTAAAGTGCAATGTTGTAAACAAATAGTAACCCTTTCAAGCGACGAGGGGAGGGTGATTGAATGTGATAAAACATCTTATCCGACGCTAAAGTTTTTCGGGGCTATCTTAGATACTGTATGATGATGATGAGATGTAATAATTATCACAAATCATCATTTGAGATTTTGTTTCTGAGATCACAGATAAGTGGCTACACATCTACTGGAGAATCAAGATCTGAAGCTGAAGATATCACCTCTCCTAAAGCATATGGGAATTCTATGAACCCTACCTTGACTCCGGTTAAAGATGAGGCAAGTGATTATACATAAATATGAGGTTACAACAAAACAAAAATGTTGCAACAAATAACGAATGAATATGACTGTTTTTATGTTTATCCAGACAAGAATTGCTGAAAAGGTTGTTTGTAGCAGCAGTTTTCCTGTGTATGATGAGTGCGTTCCCATGGTTGACAAGACTGTAGATGTAGTGTCAAAGGAGAAGCAGGCAACACCACAAAACTCATCTGGCTCAAAAGGTTAGAATAAGTTTATCTTACAGATTGGGATATAAATTTATATTGGATGTCAATCATCTTGTCGATGCTTGGTAGCAATGCTCATGAACTCTTTATGGCATGGATGCAGAAAATCTGCTAGTGGTAACTATGACTGGAATAACGGGCTTTGTGTTTGCCTTTTTGGCTTTTGCTCGTTCAATAGCGTTTCGTGTGACAAAGGGAGTAAAAAAGGAGGAGCTTGCTACCGGATTGACAGAGAAAGACCTTTCCTCGTCTTCTACCATAAAACGACTCACTGAGCTTGAAGAAAAAGTTGAGAAGTTAGAGTCAAAACTCAATGTGATGCCGCCTGAGAAAGAGGAGCTGCTGAATGCTGCAGTTTGTCGCGTGGATGCCGTGGAAGCAGAGCTCATTGCTGCGAAGAAGGTAACTATTTCACTTCAAATCAAATTCTATATCACAGTATAATTTTATTTCTTATGCTATTAGTGTATGCTAGATTGATCAGCAATTTGTTCTGTATGTAAAGCAGTGTGTTCAACTTTCTAAACAGGCTTTGTTCGAGGCTTTGATAAGACAAGAAGAACTTTTGGCATACATAGACAGACATGAAAAAAGCAAATTCAAGGCAAGTCAGAGGTTAATGCATTTTATTCTAGTTTATCAATACATAAATAATCAAATTCTAGTTATCATCCTTCATTATCATGAGAGTTCTTTAAAATGTGTTCATTCTGTTTGTAAAGCAGTGCTGGTAAAAGGACGGTGTACATGACAGACTTGTTCGGTGGCTCTCTCTATGTGTGCGCGCGCGAGTGTATGAGGAGAATAGATTGACATGTACAATAATATTGATTCTGTATGTTTGTTTCTAATACAAACATCATTTGACTTGGGTATTGAATAATATTATTACATCCACACATTTTTTAACTCAGCAACAAAAATACTATCACAGAAAATATACACTGATTTGCTTGAAAGATGAACAATGGTACAAAAATGGCATGGTAATCTGTGTTAAGAACATAATGGAACAGACATATTCAGTGATAGCATATCATAACATCGCAAAACATGGATTATGAGGAATATCATATTTTTTCTTACCTCTCAACTCTTCCTTGGGGTTCCATCTAATCTACTCAATTTCTGTCAATTATTTGTAATATTCACACCTTGACCACCCACACTACACTACATCAGTTTCCCTAATCACTGTTTCAATGTTTCGTTAATTACACCTTGAAACATCTAACTAACAACTTTTACATTGGTATTAACTTCATAACATCTTGAAAATCGAAGTTTTGATGCCATAGACAAGTGCATCAGTTATATAAAACTTCCTAACCAAAAGTTGAGAATCAAAAGAAATGAATAAATAGTACAAAAGCATGTCCGGGAAAGGAAAAACCTCGTTACAGCTTGAGAGATCATTGTATGGCACAAGCATATCATCAGTTAAGCCACGGTCAAACTAGGCTGACCAAAGAAAAAACCAGACATATCATCAAATTTTCTCTACTTACAGACACATTCCTCCTCCAGTGCAATTAAGATTCTTGGAAGTTTGTCACATTTATTCCTTAACCCATTTTGATCATTTTGCTGGATCATTTTGCTTTAGCAGCTTACTATCTTCTTCTCTTGAAAATTTTGGCAAACACACGATGGATGTTATTCCCAAAGTTATAATATCCACTCTGACATCTGCTACTTAACAGTTAATACTCAGTAATAATAAAGACAGTAAATAACACAACAATTGTTTACCCAGTTCAGTGTCAACAACACTTACATATGGGGGCTACCAAGCTAGGGAGGAACTTCACTATTAGCAGAATTAATTCAGAGTCAAACGACACAGTTTGCACTCCTCACTTAAAACCTACCCAATGACAATTCAGTCTAGAGACACTCTAGACCTGAGTATACCCACTCACTCCCCCTCAATCACACAACAGTGATATCAAACAATTATAGACTAAATATGAAGATACACTTCATACACACCTTGATCTTGCTTCACAGCTTTGATCAAGGAACTCACACACTCTTGCTTCACAGCTTTGAGTGAGACACATACTAGAATCTACCTATCCAATGCTAATCATCCACAAGACAATAGCTTGGAGTACAAGTATTCCTAAACAGAAATCACACGTGAAGACTAGCCTTCTTCACTCACAAGGACTCTGCAATCTGCACTTTATATTCTTCTGTTAAGTGCTGCTCTTCAGGATTGCATCTTCTGCTCTTTATAGCAGCTGCCAGTCCTTTTGGGGCTTGGTGCATTAATTAGGTTTTATTCATCACAAACCTATTTTCAATGATCTGCACACTTGCCACTTAATTCAGGGATCTTTTATATCGCCTAGGGCTTCTAGAAATTCTCCTGATATCCAGCTTGAGCTCCCATTCTGTTTCCTGATTTATAGATACCAGAAAAACAACCTTGCCTGCTGGATGTCATACGTTCAGTGTTATGACATTCTGTATGATATTCAGTTTAACTAAGTTAACTTATAGTTAACTTACCCTGCACACACATCATTAAGTATGTCCTACCATTCAATATGACATACATGCACACTCTAAAGTTTTGCCACAAAATGCAAACAATCAAGAGCACTTACAAACTCCCTCTTTGGCAAATTTTTTGCTAAAATAACTTGTTAATATATCAGAGTTTACACACAGCAGAAGACTTATGATGTGTCCTATCATGCAGCTAGTTCCTAGCTCAAGCCACTATGAGTCCTCACAGTTAGCTCTTAATGTTAACCATCTCGTAGTTATCACTACAGATGTCACATTTCTTTGAGTAACACTCTGGTGTTCTCCCCCTCAACTGATCAGATCAGTTGGGCACACAACCTGCAGATCATTCTGCAGTCTGCTCTGGATGTCTTGACATTCAGGATGACTTCCTGAAGTCACACACACTTGTGCTACTCCCCTTGAAGTGTTGCACAAGACTCTCTTCACAAGACTGAAGTACACACGCAAGGTTTGCTCCTAGTTTTAACATACATTCATTCATATCCAGTCTAGACATGCATATCACTTCATTGCTAACAACACTATCAGCTGTTATCACACATTTCATCAGTTGCACCTGTGGTTACACCTGTAAGCATGCAAGTCTAATATCATATGCACAAAGGCACATATTATTCTCCTTGTTCTTCCACCTGATGTACCTGCCTTGCTCATGATGTTCTTACATATTATTCTCTCCCCCTTTTTAGCCATAAATTAAAATCTAACTAATGACTTAACATAGATCAAAAGTGTAACATAACAATTTTGAAGTACACATTAAACTAACTGCTCATAAAGAGCATCACACAACTAGTGCAATTCTTGTTGTCAAATAGGTCTAACCAAAAGAACTCACAAAAAAAAATCAACACAACAGTTCACAAAATCAGCTCAGCAACAATCAGCTTGAGCTTCACAGCACTTTACCAGCATAAGTCATTCTTCTTCTTCAGATGCAAAACTGGACCTACCTTTGTCAGATTCTCCATCACTAGTCTCCTCAGCCTCAGGGGATCCATCTTCATCATTGTTTTCTCTCTCTTTCTCTGAATCAGCTTCCTGGCTATCACTCTCTTCTGCACCATCGTTTTGCCTATCCTCATCAGTGAACTCATCATTTTCATTTTGCTCAAGGGTCCTGATTAGTGCTTCAAGAGTTCTTTTCATCGCATCCAGCTCCTGACATTTTTCCTTTAGTTTGACAATCACTTCTGCTTTTCTTGATGCAGACTGTGATGTCTCAGCTGATGTTGCAAAAATGTCAGGAACATGAGTGCCAAGAAACAGCTTGGAATGAAATGATAAGGGACTTTCTCGTTTGCTTGCAGCATCACTCTTTTTAAGAATGTTTGGATACTGTTTCAAAATTATGCCACATATGAGTGAAGGGAATGCAATGGGGCCCTTGATGCTATAGTTGCCTGCATGCTTCATAGTTTGATAAAAAAACATATGTTCCAAAGTCAAATTTGGCCTTGGTCCCAATAACATAGATGATCTTTCCAAGAACAGTTGCCACAGAAGATTTATAGTTTGTGGGCACCCAATTTGCTGGTCCAATCTTATGCAACATAACATATTTGACACTCAATTTGTTGGCAACTAGCTTTCCTTTGGATGGCCATCTTTGTACCTGGTTGCCTGTTATCACTTGGCACATTTTGTTTTCTGAAACGGTTACATCAGGACGAGCTCTATCTGATCTTCCCAGATATTTATTGATTGTTGTTGGAGTAAAAGTAACACACTCCCCTCTTACATGCACCTTGCCAAACTCTTTAGATTTTCTGTCAGCACATCCCTCTGAGAGATTAACTATGAATTCTTTGACAAGTAACTCATAGCATGGATAGAATTCACTAATTGTTTTCATCAATCCTGCATCATTAATGAGTTTCATGATTTCTTTACTTTCAAGAACATTCTGTCCCAGCTCCCTTTCCACTGCCAGCCTTTTCTGAACAACATACTTCCATCTATTAACACATGAGGGGTAATGAAATGAAATGTTGTCAATTGGAACTTCAGGGACCTTTTCAGCCAGTTTGCTCTTGGAGGGTTTCTTCTTGTTTTGGATGTCAGTGACATCCTCAGCAACATCAGACTCAGTCTCTGATTCAGTACCAGATTCAACCTTTCTCTTCTTGGAGACTACTTTGCACCAGGCTTTGGGAGGTCCAACTTGTCTTCTTTTAGTTCTAGCATTCCTCGAGGGAGTGTCATGTTCAGTTGTCTTCTTTGTGAGGTTGTCTTGCTTAGCAACCTGTTCAACTGCCTTTTTCTTGGGGGAACCTTGTTCAGTCACCTTTTTATCTTTCCTTGTCATAAGCCTTTTGACTATGCCAGGATTGATGTTTGCTATTAAATCATTATCAAAATATTCATCAAGGTTCACCAACCCCACATTCTTGGTGCCTTACACATCATCACCACCACCATCAGAGACTACACCCTTGTTCTTCTCTTCTGATGTATGATCTTTCAAGATTCCAACATTGGGCATATCATTACTTTGATCATGCATAGTTGGACCAGACCCCTCATTGCTGGGTGGAATGAGGATGTTCAGAGCCCTAGCTACCATTCCAACAATGATGTTGTGCGTTTTCTTGGCTTTATCATCATTAACATCAGAAGTTGCAGGAGTAGGAATTTTACCTGAGACAAGCTCTTTGGACCTTCTTGCATGTTGGCTCCTTGGATTTTTTACCAGAACCCCTTCTGGAGTCATCATGCGCAGGGGTGCTATTTCAAGCACTGGGTATGTTCTTGGAGACTACTGTTTTGGTGAATGTTGAGACATTGTACAAGACGTTGATCGTGTGAACAGGGGTTTCCGTTCGTTGGAGGCTGTAGGGAAGATGAATAGTTTGATAGTGAACCAAGTGGTGTGGACGTTTGATGTGTAGGGGCTCAAAAGATGATATGGTAAATGAGGAGGGAACTTAATGTAATGACTAATCAGTAAATCTTTGAATTTTAAGTTATAGTTCCCTATTCTCATTAATTGCTATAACTCACCATTACTCAAGGGCCTCAATTTTTGTAAATCATTTTTAACTTTATGGTCCTTGACCCTTCTTGCACCAATTTCAGTCCTATTCATTGCATAATCATCAGGTAATGCATGAATCCATTTACACGGGCTACCTGTAACAGCCCAATTTTCATTAATTAATTATTTATGTTAATTAATTGATTTATTGAAATTATTGGATGATTATTTAGAGGAATTGGTAGATATTTTGAGAGAAGAAATATATTGGAGAGAAATAGAAGGGAAAAATATATAAGAGAAAGTGGAAAGAAAAGGATAGAAATAGAGAGAAAGGAAAGAAGAGAAAGAAAGAAGGAAGAAGAGAGAAGAGGAGAAATAGAGGAAAAGCTTGGAAAGCTCAAGAACAACTTCTAGCTTCCGATTTAATCAAGGTAAGGATGTGAAATGTTGTTATCTTACCAATGTATATGATTATGTATGTGTGTGTTTGGATTTGTTAGAGGTTTCCCATCTTTTTCCATTCTAGGGCAGAAATGGATTTAATCGGTAGAATCGATGTTTTGACGGTTAAGATTGAGAATAAATGGTGTAGATTAGTTGAGGATTGTTAGACTAAGAATACTGGAAATCGTTGGAATTGAATCGGTTGATTTTGTGATGATTTGATGATTTTTGACAGTAGGGGTTTTGAACATCACAAACATTCGCTAGCACCTTCGCTAGGCGAGTAAGTCACGAGTGTTCGCTGTAGCGAGCTAGTAGTGAATGGTCTCAGACTTGGACAAATGTAATTGACCCTCTTCGCTGGTAGCGAGCGAGGTAGAGAGGGGTTCGCTAGGCGAAGCCCAAGCGAGTAGGTAGTGAATCCTTACAGTAGCTTCTGTTTGCCTTTGCGAGCTTGTTCGCTAGGCGAGCGAGGTAGCGAGTGTTCCCTAGGAACTCGCTAGGCGAGCAAGCCAGCTGTTGCACCCCAAATTTTGACCACTTAGATCTTCATCATCACTTTAGGATCATATTCATTGGATTATCTAACCTTAACCTATTTCCAGTTTGTCTTTGTTAAGATACAGGTGAATTAGGGTTCCGTACAACCGAGAATCGAGATTTCGACGGTTTAATCAGTCAACGTATTGGGTTGGTTCTCCATGAAATAAGTCTCCACATCATCGAATATACTCTATTGTATCATGTATGAATCCAATTTGAGGTTGTCACCCAAGTGTTGCACCCCAAAATTTGCCCAACATTTCTTTACCTAGCTTATGTTTCATTTCATTCACATTAGCATTATCATTTGCATTTATTGACATGTATGCAGGAGATCAAGAGGTATGATTACCAATCAAGAGCTACACAATACTTTGAAGCTAGCTAAGAGGCTTATTCAGGTGCTCAAGGGTTGATATCCTTGTCAGAGAAGTTAAAAGATCCTCAGAGAGAGTGGTTGAACCCAAGAGGGTGTGTCTTCTAACTTGAGAGTTATGGAAAGCCATCAGATGAATCTGAGACCATGAGGATGGACTTGAGGTCTTGAGGGAGCTCATGAGAAGTGTTGAAGATCACTTTGAGGCCTAGACAGGTCATTGTGCAAGATTAAGAAGTCTCAGCCATGATTGGTACAATTAGGGTTTGACTGGGTCAACCCTAAGTCAACTGATGATTTGAAGGATGTTGAGACCTAATTCAAGAGCCATGTGTTGCACCCCAAAATTTGACCAACATTTATTTATTCATTGAGTGTTTGAAAATGGATACCTTCATCAGAAAGTTCAAGAGATCCTCAGAGGAGTGGGTTGAAACCAGGGTTGTGTGCTTCATAGCTTGAGAGTTGTGGGTGCTCCTCAGATGATTCTGAGGCTTTGAGAATGAACTTGATGTTTTGAGAAAGTGTATGAGATGTCTTGATAGCCATCATGAAGCCCATAGAAGTCATTATGCAAGAGTTCAGAGGATTCAACCATGAATGGTAGAATTAGGGTTTTGACTGGGTCAACCCTAGGATAACTGAAGATTTGGAGAGGGTTGAGACCTAATCCAAGGGCCATGAGATCATGTAATGATGCATAGAGATGTTGTAAAGATGATTCCTAGACCAACTCATCATAATTGAAGAGTTTGAGAAGTTTTGAGTTAGGGTTTCTGAGGATTGTCAGTGAAAAAACCCTAATTTGATCCCTATCTTCCAGGCAGTTTTAGCTCTAGATGTGATTGATATCTCATCTTCCCCACAACATGAATGTTGTGGAGCTTGTTCTTAGCTTTAATTTGAGTGGTGGAAGTCCTTGATAGGAGTTGCAGAGCTCAAGTTATGGTTTTGACAAATTACAGGTCAGCAGAGGTATGTGAATCTGGGTCCTTAAAAGTCACCCAACTTGCAGACAACTTTTGCCCTAGTAGGATGATTCCTATGACTTCTTGGTCAACATGAATGTTGAAGAGGATCTTCTTAGCTTTAATTTGAGTGGTAGAAGTCCTTGATAGGATTTGTGGAACTCAACTTATGGTTTGAACAAGGCAGGGGTATTTTGGTCATTTGTCAGTTATAGGTCATTTTATCCAATGCCTAAAACTCCTATTTCCAAGCCTCAAATGGAAAAACTCAAAACATGAAAGTTGCTCAAAATGTGATTTTAAGTCTAGAAAGAAGGTCACAAATTGTTGGAAAAGCTCATAGCACAAGATTACATGATTGGTCAAAAATGAACTAAAAAAGGCTTATAACTTTGAAAAGTTGAAATTGAAAAGTGATTTGAAAGATCCACAAATCCAAAATAGGTCATCCAATATATCATTTTGATTGGAAAAATCATTTTGAGAACATTGGTTTAGCTAGAATTTTCATTTGAGGTCTAAAAATGGGTGATGCTTTGAAAAGTTGTTACTTGAAAAAGAAGGCAATGTTGAAAAACCCTACATAAGCCAAAAATGAACTTGTTTTTCACTCATCCACACTCAATAACTCATATAAGGGTATTTTGAAGACTTATCATGAGTTTTATGAGATTTACTAAAAATAGTATTTTTGAATTTCTCATTACGTGAGAAGTTCTAGAACTTCCTTGGAAGCTTCTCATATGTTCTAGATCTTTCCTTTCACTTCCATAAATACCCAAAGGTGAGATCATGCCATGGTTGGTGATTCTAGTTGCTTGCAAACCATACTTTCATCTCATAACTCCAAAATTGCATTTTGATTCCCATCTCTCCCAAACTCCATTGTTTGTGCTAGCTATCATCATCATCATCATTCTCCATTGTTGTGGATTGAAAAGCAAGAAAAAGGCACATCAAATCGTGGCTGGATTGTGAGTTCTTCTCCATCACTCCAAGAGGCGTGAAGCTTCAAATTGGCATTTTCAAGAGGTGTAAACACGAGTTCTCTTCACCAGCATCATCACCATCATTTAAAGATCATTTGGCACCATTGGCAAGGGCTGAAACAAGGCATAGCAACCATCACCATATCCATTTGGTAAGAATACGTTTTGATTCCAATCACCATGATTAGCCATTGTTAGGGTGTAATGTTAAGTTATATGAGATAGAGACAATCTAGGGATGCTTTATGGTGAGTTTAAGGTCCATCCATGGAGTTTCAAAATATGACATCAATTCTTGGTTGATCAAGAAAGCTTGAAATATGAGGTTTTAATGCATGTATCATAGTTTAGTATACTCATGGAAGCAAGAGGAACACATTGGCATCATTATTTTCAAGGTTTGTTAGAGTTGAAAAGTGAGCATTCATGGTGGTACCCGTGCCTTGTTGTTGTCGGTTTGAATGTTAGAGAGAGTTTCAAGATGAGATAAAGCCATGGCTGTGTAGAGGGCGAGAAGAGGATCATTTTTGGTTTTAATTTCGTGATGTTTCATGGCTTGAGGAGGGAGAACGGATCGTTGGAAGTTTCATGCATGAAATGGAGTTTTCATAAAGGTTAGGGTTTCTTTGAAGAAGATGAACCACAACCCTTGGATTGCATCTCAATTGTTGACTTGACTTTGATCTTGCGGCCTAGATTTTATTAAACTTCAAAAATTCATAACTAAATGAAAAATGCATATTTTTAACTCATTCTTTTTTTAACATTTTCCTTAACATGTCTAGAAAATTAAAAAAAATATAAAAATTGCATTTTACATTTTTTTCGTATTTTTTCCATATTTTACAAATAAATGCATATTTTGAAGGTTTTATTTCATACATGATCTTGTAGATTTTTGTTCTTACACTTAGAAATAGATTTTTTGCCCATTCTTTTTTGTGGTGATTAATATTGAATTGTAGTATTCCCAGAATTTATTACTAGATTTTTTAGAATAAATTTTGATTAGTTTAGATAATTGAACTTAGGATAGTTTAATTAGGGTTTTTAAGTAGTATACTTGAACTTCAACATTTTATTTTTGGGGTTTTTAGGACAAGTTAGCCTATGGGGAATATATGGGACTTAAGGGTAGTTAAATAGGATCCCCTAGAATTTTGCTAGAATATTGTATGGTATTTTAGTATTTTTCATTGATTTTCTCTTAAATAGCTTTTAAAATAGGATTAATTTTGTGCATGATTTTGTGGAATTTGTTTTAGGACCTTCCTTTAGTCTTTTTAATTCATTCTTTTTTGTGTAATTAGATATTGAACCAAAGTTACCCATAGGATTTAATTCTTGATTTTTAGATTAAATTTTGATTAGTTTAATTAGGGTAGCTTTAGGGTATCCTAATTAGGGTTTAGGTTATGCATAGGTAAGGAAATTCATTTTCTTTAGATAGTTTTGTCTTGATTTTTGGGTAGAGGCATATGTGGATGTTATGGATATATATTGTAGACCCTTGTGAATAATTGATAGATTTTTCCCCCTTGTTTTAGTATTTTTAGGTATTTTCTGAAGTTGCCTATTGATTTTGTCTGTTCTGTGGTTATCTGTTCATCTCTGGGGTTTGTTTTGGGGAATTTGTTGTGAGGTTTGTGTTGTCTTGAAGACCTTGTTGGAGAGCATGATGAAGAGAAGATTGTGGATCAAGATTCAGAGACCCAGAGCTTGGCTTGTCCCCTGTCTGTGAGGTTTGAGATCCTGAAGTTTGAAGGAAGTTCATGGTACTTTCCTGAGGAAGGCACTATGAATGACTTTCATTCTTTCTTCTCACCTCTTTCTTAAGTATCCAATGATGCTGGAGCCAACTTGTGAGTTTAATTTCTCCTGAGGAGGAATGTAAACTGATCACATGTTGTTGAGCCACATGGGATACAACTCCTAAGTGGAAGCCTCCTAGTACTTTCCTGAGGAAGGTCCTATGGGTCTATTCACTTAGTTCCATTAGTTTATCTAGGATTTCTTAAGTATCCAATGATGTTGGAGCCAACTTGTGAGTTTAATTTCTCCTGAGGAGGAATGTGAACTGATCACAGTTGTTGAGCCACATAGGATACAACTCCTAAGTGGAAGCCTCCTAGTACTTTCCTGAGGAAGGTCCTATGTGTCTATTCACTTAGTTCCACTAGTACAGATAGGGTTTCCTAAATATCCAGTGATGTTGGAGCCTGCTTGTGAGTTTAATTTCTCCTGAGGAGGAATGTAAACTGATCACAGTGGTTGAGCCACATAGGGTATGACTCCTGAGTATACACCTCCTGGTGCTTTCCTGAGGAAGACACTATGAGTCTGCTTGCTTAGCTCCCTTTCTTTGGTAAGCTTGTTCTGAAGCTTGAAGACTGGGATTGTTTTCCTGTGGTTAGGTTTTGCTTTAGTGCTTAGATTTGATTCAGATTCTGTGTTAGGGTCAGGATTAGAGAGTAGATTCTTTCTTTCTCAAGCACGTGTGTTTGTTGGCCTGAGGGCACTTCATTTCCTTTATCTGGTTCTTTGCTGGATAGCATGTTGTTTATTTTCGGTATGATTGCTGTTATTTCATGACTGGCTTGAGGTTGAGACGAGCTTGTGGAGGCTGAAGCCCCACACACATTTCCTCCCTCACTTGCATTGCATGCATTTTACTGTTAAAGCTGATGTTTTTGTCTGTTTTGGCGTATCATTGATATGATCCCTTAGGACTCTCATTTCCTCAGATGAGGATTTGATGATAGACTTTTAGGTTGAAACCTATGCATGACAACATCTAGGAGTTCCCTGTTTAAACCTCAACCATAGGATGAATCCATGGCATGATAACAGTAGGACTTGATAGTCTCCCTCCTAGTTGGGCCTGTTCTCTTCTCATCTCGAAGCAGTTTAAAACACAGTAATCATGAATGATTTCATTCGTACGTTACGAGCCTTAAGCCATCTGAGGATGGATGTTTAGTATGGTACCCTTTGGGTGACATGCGACGCATTCACTCTCAGGTCATAGTCTCTAGTGCGGTTGAGGTCGCAAAAACAATAAAAAACACTTCTTTTAGGAGATAACTCGTAGTTAGCCGAACTACGTTTGCTCTGATCTTTCATACCAGATGAAAGTACGTAGGCATAGGATGCGATATCCTAGCGAGCAACCTTTCCCCCCATAATCCTTCGTAGGCCGAACTACGTTGACTCTGATTTCTCACCCTTTGATGAGAATACGTAGGCATAAAGCGCGATGCTTTGCCGAGTCATTTTTCTTTTCTTTTTCAGCCAGCCTTGATAGGTAGATAGATTATAACCAACCCGTCCAAGTAAACAAACAAGCGAGGATCCCGTCGAGTACGACGGACGTGAGGGGTGCTAATACCTTCCCCTTGCGTAACCGACTCCCGAACCCAGACAATGGTTGCGACGACCTTGTCTTACCCTTATTCGTCAGGTTTTTCCGATCGTTTCCTTTCCCGCTCTGAGGGATAAATAACGAAAGGTGGCGACTCTTTTGTCATGCCGGCACCTTATTTTCGCGCAAGCGACACCATGTGATCATGTATTGATGCAATAAGATGTTATAAGGATGATTCCAAGGTCAACTCATCATGATTGAAGAGTTTGAGAAGTCTCAAGCTAGGGTTTCTGAGGCTTGATAGTGTAAAATCCCCTAGTTTGACCCCCATATTCAAGGCAATTTAGCTTAAGATGTGATTGTCATATCATCTTGCCACTAACATGAATGTTGTAGAGCATGATCTTAGCTTTAATTTGAGTGCTAGAAGTCCTTGATAGGATTTGTAGAACTCAAGTTATAACTTTGACAAGTTACAAGTCATCTGAGGAATGTGAATTTGGAGCTTGAAAGTTACCCAACTTGCATGAAACGTTTGCCCAAGAAGGATGATTCCTATGAACTTTTTGTCAACATGAATGTTTCTCCTTATCCTATTAGATTTATAGAGAGTACTAGAAGTCCTTGATAGGATTTGTAGAACTCAAGTTATGGCTTTGATAAGTCAATGGTATTTTGGTCATTTGGAGATTACAGGTCATTTCAACCATAAGGCCATAACTCCTATTTGCAAGCTCCAAATGGGAAAATGTTCAACATCAAACTTGTTCAAAATGATATTTTAAGGCTGGTCAAGAGGTCATGAGTGTTTGGAATTGCTTGTAACTCAAAATTACAAAATTGACTTAAAAAGGAAGATTTAAAGTTCATTAAAAGGACCAAATTTGGGATTTTTCATTTCAAGGCCAAGATAAGGCATGTAATATGTCATTTTGATCAGAAATGACATTTTAAAGACAATGACAATGTTACTTTTCCCATTTGAGCTCAAAATCATGGAGTTGCTTTTGCTTGCTTAAGACTTAAGTAACATAACCCAAACTTCTCATAAGTGCAAGACCAATGCTCCAATCCATCAGAACACTTTCATAATCTCATTTGGAGAGAATTTGGATGAAGAGCATAGTGAATACAAGCTGCTGCAAGGACTGTCATGAGTGTACCATGAGATTGAACTTTTCATGACATGAGATATTGAATTTCTCATTAGAGTGATCTAGAACTTTCTAGATCATTCATTCATGTCCTATATATGATTATGAAGTGGTTCAGAGTGAAGGTTGGTGAGAATTGAGAGAGGATAGTGAGATTGCACTTGGAAATTTCTTCTTGCAAATCAAAATCTATTACAAGGTTTGAAGCCATTTCAATCCAAGATATTGATCCCATTAGCTTGCTCTGAGGTTGGTGATCAATTCCAGATCAAATTCAAGGCCAAACTGTGGAGGAATCGTGAGTTAGCCATTGGAGTTGGAAGCTTGCAACTCTGAATCGGCTTCAAGAATCCACGAGGTTTCAGCTCTTTTCTTTGCATACAGAAGATTGATTGGAGGCTAGTGAAGGAATCTGCAAGATCTTGAGGGTTGATTTGAGGATTTAACCACTCTGTTCACTCAATTTTACCAGGTATGAAAACCTCATTCCATAGCTTAATTTAAGTAGAATTAAGAGGAATTGTTATGTTAGATGCATTGTGGATTGATGTAAGAAGGTTTCTGGATCATCAATTTGGAGATTAGTGACCAATTAGGGTTTATGCCATTTTCGGTTGAGATTGTGTTCTTCCAAATCTTGAACTTTTAGGGTGATTAAGTGGTACAGGAAGATTCCTTGTGAAATTTGGGACAAGTTTCGTGTAGAGACCATTTGGAATGGAGGATTCTAGAGAGAGTTAGGGTTGTGGATGGTTGATCGGAGAAGTCACCGGCGGTGACTCTAGCGTGCGCAGGTGAACTGAACTTAGAAATTTGAAATGAGGAAGATGATCCCAGAGCCATTGGATTAGGGGAGGACCTTTGACTAGATGAGGATCCAATGGCCACGCGTGAAGGAAATTTTGTGAAGGATTTCTGAGTTGAGATGAAACGATGCGTTTCATTTATTTGTTGGTTTTGGGCTTAAGTCACCAGTTGATACTCACACCCCCTTTTTGGGCCCAAACACTGAAATGAACTGAATTAATTTGCTACTTGCACCACGCGCCTATTATTTTCTTTGGATTTTCATTTTATTTTTCATTTTCATTCATGGTTATTGGAAAATTCATAAATAATTG
This sequence comes from Lathyrus sativus, assembly GCA_963859935.3. Taxonomy (NCBI): domain Eukaryota; kingdom Viridiplantae; phylum Streptophyta; class Magnoliopsida; order Fabales; family Fabaceae; genus Lathyrus; species Lathyrus sativus. The sequence goes on from OZ012739.1 coordinate 663,712,855, forward strand.
AAAAATGATGCAATTAATTCCATTCCTTTTTCCATGGATTCATGATTGAATCTAGTATTTTAAGATAAAAAATATTAATATTCCATGCATTTTTTGATTTTATGTGCATTTTTGAATTTTAATTGATATTAAAATAATCATGGTCGATGCTTGATCTTGTTGAATTTGGTTGGTCATTTGATTATGGTTCTTGCCTTGATTTTTTGTGTGTAGCTAGCATAGATGTGAATGCTCCCCCTAGATTTTTCTCACATTTTTGTGATGAATATAAGTGGTAGTTTTAGGTTGAAACTTTAAGGGATCCTTTTTTAGGGTTTATGGTTGATACCTTGTGATTTAGGTTTTATTTTTAGAACTTGGTGGATGATTCAACCTCTGATTTTTGTATGGTAGATTCATGATTGAATTAGGGTCCCTTAGGAATTTTTGTAGGAATTTATAATGTAATTAGGAGTCCACTTGCCCCGGTGATCAGAGTGTGGAGGAAGAATCTTCTTCAGGACGAGATCACCCGTCTGAAAGCTTCTGGGACGCACCTTCTTATCATAAGCTTTCTTCATCCGGCTTTGGTACAGACGACCGTATGCAATCGATGCTAACCTCTTCTCGTCCATCAGGCTGAGTTGGTTTAGTCGGTTGTTAATCCATTCTGCCTCATCGAGTTTCACGTCAACCAAAACTCGTAAACAAGGGATCTCCACTTCTAACGGTAGGACAACTTCCATACCGTACACCAGTGAGAACGGAGTTGCCCCGGTTGATGTACGTACCTTCGTAATTAGGAGTCCACTTGCCCCGGTGATCAGAGTGTGGAGGAAGAATCTTCTTCAGGACGAGATCACCCGTCTGAAAGCTTTTGGGACGCACCTTCTTATCATAAGCTTTCTTCATCCGGCTTTGGTACAGACGACCGTATGCAATCGATGCTAACCTCTTCTCGTCCATCAGGCTGAGTTGGTTTAGTCGGTTGTTAATCCATTCTGCCTCATCGAGTTTCACGTCAACCAAAACTCGTAAACAAGGGATCTCCACTTCTAACGGTAGGACAACTTCCATACCGTACACCAGTGAGAACGGAGTTGCCCCGGTTGATGTACGTACCGTTGTACGATAACCGTGCAATGCAAATGGCAACATCTCGTGCCAATCCTTATAGGTCACAACCATCTTCTGTACAATCTTCTTGATGTTCTTATTGGCTGCTTCAACAGCGCCATTCATCTTCGGCCGGTAAGGAGATGAGTTGTGGTGTTCAATCTTGAAACTCTGGCACAACTCCTTCATCATCTTGTTATTCAGATTCGAACCATTATCAGTAATGATCCGCTCGGGAATTCCGTAACGACAGATGATGTCCCTCTTTATGAATTTAGCCACCACCTGCTTGGTCACATTAGCGTATGAGGCTGCCTCCACCCACTTGGTGAAGTAGTCGATAGCTACTAGAATGAAGCGATGACCGTTAGATGTAGTGGGCTCGATCTTGCCTATCATGTCGATGCCCCACATGGAGAACGTCCACGGGGAGGACATAACATTCAACGGGCACGACGGCACATGAATCTTATCAGTATAAATCTGCCATTTATGACATCTTTTCGCGAATTTAAAACAATCTGATTCCATCGTCAGCCAGTAGTATCCTGCTCTCAGGATCTTTCTCGTCATAGCATGCCCGCCGGCGTGCGTACCAAATGTGCCTTCATGGACTTCTTCCATGAGCATACTCGCTTCTTTCTCATTTACACATCTGAGTAGCACGAGATCGTGGTTTCTTTTATACAAAACTCCATCAGGATTGAGATAAAAATTTCCAGACAGCCTCCTCAGAGTCTTCTTATCCTGGGTTGACGCTCCCGCAGGATATTCCTTAGTCATAAGGAAGGTCTGGATATCATGGAACCATGGTTTGCCGTCGGAGGCTTCCTCGATTGCAAAGACGAATGCAGGTCTATTAAGACAGGAAAGGACAATCCTCGGAGCTTCATTCCAAAAATTGACTTTATACATCGAAGCCAACGTGGCTAAGGCATCAGCCATCTGGTTTTCAACTCTGGGCACATGATGGAGTTCCACTCGATCAAAGAACGGAAGCAGCCTTCTGGCATAGTTCATGTACGGCACCAAATTTGATTGACGAGTCTCCCACTCCCATTTAATCTGGTTAATCACAAGTGCTGAGTCACCATATACATCTAGGTTCTTGATTCTCAAATCAATCGCCTCTTCTAGACCCATGATGCATGCTTCGTATTCCGCTTCGTTATTGGTGACCGGAAACGTCAGTCTCGTAGTGAACGGGATGTGGGATCCATGGGGAGTTGTGATGTTCGCCCCAATGCCACTTCCATAAGAATTAACCGCCCCATCAAATATCAATTTCCATTGGGATTTCCTGTCTGGACCCTCGTCAGGTAATGGTTCATCGCAATCTTTCGCTTTGAGAAACATGATATCCTCATCAGGGAATTCAAATTTCATCGGCTGATAATCTTCAATCAGCTGTTCGTCCAGGTACTCAGACAATACGCTTCCCTTGATGGCCTTCTGGGAAACGTACTGAATGTCATATTCCGTCAACACCATTTTCCATCTGGCAATCCTGCCCGAAAGCGCTTGCTTCTCGAAGACGTACTTGATCGGATCCATCTTCGAAATTAGCATGGTCGTGTGATTGAGCATGTACTGTCGTAAACATTTGGCAGCCCAGGCTAGTGCACAACACGTCTTCTCCAGCATCGAGTAACGAGATTCACAGTCTGTGAACTTTTTACTCAAGTAGTAAATGGCATGCTCCTTTCTGCCCGTCTCGTCGTGCTGACCGAGAACACACCCTATACTATTCTCAAGAACTGTCAAGTACAAGATTAAGGGCCTTCCGGCCACTGGGGGTATCAAGATCGGAGGTTCCTGTAGATACTGTTTTATCTTATCAAATGCCTTCTGGCAATCCTCGTTCCAGATAATCGCCTGATTTTTCTTTAGTAGTTTGAACATCGGTTCACACGTGGCCGTGAGCTGAGAAATAAACCTTGCAATGTAGTTTATTCTGCCCAGGAAACCACGAACTTCTTTTTCGGTTTTTGGCGCTGGCATTTCTTGTATTACTTTTATCTTCGCAGGATCAACCTCAATGCCTTTTTCACTCACGATAAACCCCAATAGTTTTCCAGACTGTACTCCGAAAGTACACTTGTTAGGATTCAGCCTCAACCTGAACTTCCTAAGCCTCTCAAAAAGCTTCAGCAAATTGACCAGATGTCCCTCCTCCGTTTGGGACTTCGCAATCATGTCATCAACATAGACTTCAATCTCATGATGAATCATGTCATGAAACAAAGTAACCATTGCTCGTTGGTAAGTGGCCCTGCGTTCTTCAGACTGAAAGGCATTATCTTGTAGCAAAATGTTCCCCAAGGTGTAATAAACGTAGTTTTCTCCATGTCCTCTGGCGCCATCTTGATCTAATTATAACTGGAGAAGCCATCCATGAACGAAAATACGGAGAACTGAGCTGTATTGTCGACCAACACATCAATACGGGGGAGCGGGAAATCATCTTTAGGGCTCGCCCTATTCAAATCCCGATAATCGACGCACATTCGCACCTTACCGTCCTTCTTCGGTACAGGCACTATGTTGGCGACCCACGGAGGGTAAGTAGTGACTGCTAAGAAGCCAGCATCAAGCTGCTTTTGCACTTCTTCTTTGATCTTAACGGCCATATTTGGTCGTGTCCTCCTAAGCTTCTGCTTAACGGGAGTACAATCTTCTCACAGCGGCAAGTGGTGGACCACGATGTCAGTGTCAAGTCCGGGCATATCTTCGTATGACCAAGCAAAGATGTCACTATACTCTCTCAGCATCTCGACCAATCTCTGCTTGACATCACTCTGCAATGCAGCCCCTATCCTGACGTTCCTGACCAGTTCTTCAGAACCTACATACACAATCTCAATCTCTTCCTCGTGAGGCAGAATAACTTTCTCTTCTTGTTTCAACAAGCGGGCCAACTCTTCGGGAAGGTCTTCGTCCTCATCAATCTCTTCTTCGGCTTGATAGATCGGGCAATCGAAGTCGAAGTGAGTCGTAGAAGGTCCAGAGTCGATGTCATCTGCTATGTGGATCCTGCAATAACAAGGGTTAAGCTTAAAACAAGGATATGCAGGTTAGCACAAACCCTATTGCCATTTTATTGTTTTTCAAAACAAATATAAAAACAGGAATAACAGAGATCTCAATATTTGGATGCGAAGAAAAACGCCTTTTGATTTATTGGTAAAATGCATGTACATAATCAAACAAGGCCCTGACAATAAAACCGCTATGCCCCGGGTAGGACATAGGGTTGTACAACAATTGGGGAAAGTAAATCATTACTCTTTGCCTGTCACTTGGATGGTATCCCTGATGGACCAGTTGGTGAGGCTCTGGCCTGGTTTGCTTGGTTAGATCCAGGAATCTAAGTCACAATCGCTGTCTTCGCCGTCTTCAGACACTGCGTTGACACTTTCAAATATCACCCCGCCGCTGGTAAACTGGATCGGCCCTTTACCTCGCGACGCACTGCGAGAAGAGGAGGCTTCAGCCGCAGGAGAGTATCCTAACCCAAACTTGTCCTGTTTGTTAGGTATTTCTAGAACTTTCCCCCAGCCTGGGGAAGATCCGGCTTGAACAACGGCCCGGGCTGCCTTGAAGGAAGAGAGAGTCATCTCTGGTTTCTCGGTTATTACTGGAGCTACGTTCTTGACTTTAACAGCTTCAAACGCCTGGCATAGGGTTTCGTGGATTTCTCCATCCATATCAACATACTTGAAGGACGACAAATGGCTCACCATTATGTCTTCCTCGCCACAAACAGTCACGATGCTGCCTCCGACAGCATACTTGAGTTTCTGGTGCAACGTGGAGGTCACGGCGCTAGCAGAATGGATCCATGGCCGGCCTAGGAGACAGCTATAGGCTGGCATGATGTCCATAATGTAAAAGATCGCGTCGAATGTTTCCGGCCCAACTTGGATTGGCAAAGTCACCTCTCTAAAGACATGACGCTTGGTTCCGTCGAAAGCCTTCACAACCAAGTCACTAGGTGTGCAAATCAATCCCCGAGTATCTAACTTCATCAATGCTTTCTTCGGAAGAATATTGAGCGATGACCCTGTGTCCACCAACACATGAGACATAATCGTTCCCCTACACTCTATCGAGATGTGCAGGGCGTTGTTGTGGTTTCTTCCTTTCGGCGTCAGCTCCAGGTCAGTGAACCCTAACCCGTTTCCAGCATTTACGTGGGCTACGACCCCTTCCAACTGGTTGACCGATATTTCCTGCGGCACATACGTGGCATTCAAAACCTTTAACAGCGCGTTGCGATGCAACTCCGAACACAACAACAGATTCAGGATGGAGATTTTCGAGGGCGTTTGATGGAGATGATCCACGATCTTGTAGTCACTCTTCTTGATCAACCTCATGAACTCTTCAGCGTCCTTTACAAGTAAGTCCTTCTCTACCCCGCGAGGGATTTCCTCAACAACTTTACTCTTTCCCTTATCGATCTCATCAGCTTTGTCGGCCTTGTCCGCCACAACCTCAGGTGGAGCAAATACTCTTCCGCTGCGCGTGATTCCGCAGACTCCCACTAGGTTATCCACAGACCGCCCAGATGGTTCTAGTTCCAACTTCTGTCCGTTACAGTAGACGTCTTCCCCATAATGCCATGGGACAGCATTGGTGCTTTCAAAAGGTATTGGCCCAGCCTTGGTGATGGTAATCGTGGGTGGTCTGGGTGCAGAAATGGTTATCATCCGGCGAGGGATGGTGATAGTGGCGACCTCATCATCTTGCTTCAGCATTACCTCTCCAGATCTACATTCGGCCCTTCGGCTAAACTGCAAGATTCCTTCGGTCATCAGACTCTGAATCCCCTCTATCAACTGTTTACATCCATCAGGACGAGTCGCACAGCCCATACACAGTTCTCCACAGCCCGAAAAGAATCCTCTCTTCATCAGCTTGGCTTTAACGAAGCTAAGCGGTGTCTTTAGATCCTTGACATTAGTCAACACATCTAAATTCTCGTCCTCAATAATGGCATTCACCCCACCTCCCCGATAATTTGGCATAGGGTTCTTCGTGACATTTGGCACATTATCTGAGAAATTGATGATCTTAGCATCCACCATATCTTGCACCTTGTGCTTGAAGGCTTTACAGTTTTCTATCGTGTGGCCTGGCGCCCCCGAGTGAAACTCACATGTTGCATTCGCATCATAACTTGGCGGAGGTGCCCCTGTCAAGGGAGCCAGGGTTCTCTTCTGGACTAGCTGTAACTGATTTGTAACAGCTGGGCATACAACATGGGCGGTGTCTCAAGGTGACGACTTGATTGAGGTGCCCTGTTCTAATACTTTCTGTACCCTTGCTGGTTCGGCTGCTGCTGTGGCTGGGGTTGTTGGACTGCAGGGATGGTTATGCTAGCCACCTGCTGGCGCTAACCCTTACCTTTCCTTTGAGTGTTGGACACGGCGCTCGTCTCTCCTTCACGCCTTTTACCACCATATGGTTTCTTTCCTCCTCCAGCTGAGGATAGATCACCTTGAATTTTCCCCAGTTTGATCCCGTTTTCAACGTGCTCGCCGGTGATGATGAGATCTGAGAAACTTCCAGACATACCGCCAACCAATTTCTCATAATAAACCCCTGGGAGGGTGGCTACAAACATTTCAACAAGCTCCCGTTCAACCATCGGCGGTTGAACTCTAGCTGCCAATTCACGCCACCGCTGGGCGTACTCTTTAAACCCTTCGTTGTTCCTTTGTGACAAATTCTGCAGTTGGACTCGGTTTGGACCCAAGTCACTGTTATATTGGTAATGGTGCACAAACGCCTCAGCAAGTTCCTTCCACGTGCGCACACTGGTAGGCTCTAAACTCATGTACCATTCCAAAGATGGCCCGGACAAGCTATCCTGAAAGAAGTGCATCAGCAACTTCTCGTCTTCAGAGTGAGCGGACATTTTCCGGTAGTATGACCTTAAGTAGACGCGAGGGCAAGTGATGCCCTTGTATTTCTCAAAGTCGGGTACCTTGAATTTAGGAGGCACCTTGAGATCAACAATCAGTCCCAATTTACTCATGTCGACCCCCATAGTGTTCAGGTTCTCGAAATTCCTCATTTTGTCCTCGAGTGCCTTGAACCTCAGACGTGCTTCAGCAGTCAGCTCTCCTTCAACACCCTTCTGTGAGAACAAATCTTCTTGACGGTCTTCTAACCATGGCTGAGGTCCATACAGATTTCCAACACCTGTGTTGCCGTTGCCCAGCCCAACATTGACATTAGCTTCAAAATGTCCATTACCGACGCCGGTCGTATTACCATTGAGCCCCATGTTAGCGATCACATTGCCGTTACCACTACCGTTCCCCCCGGTCACGGGGATGCCATTCTGAGGAGTTTCAACAGGTGGAGGGGTTGGAACGCTCCCACCGTGGAGTACACCATTGCTGTCAACCCTTGAGATCAGAGGCTGGACCAATGTTCTGAGCTGGTCTTGGCCGTTGGCAACCACTTGCATGAGCTCCATGAAGCGGTCCATCCTCTCTCGGAGCTCCTGAACGTCGGTCTGCACTTGTTCCATTGCTCTAGCTTGATTCGCTCTGGTCGGATAGCAGTGGAATGGTCTTTGATCAATCCTGGAACAACCTGAAACAACCTGTATACATAAGAGGGTTAGAAAAAACGACAAAGTGCTCGTTATGCAAATGCTTCATGCACATGCAAACGTGTGTCTGTGTGTTAGGGAGATTTCCCCCCGATCCTAGTGTCTGAGTGCCAGTGCTGATAAGAAGTCTGAGTCCAGTCATGGAAATAACATCTCATCTCATATATAAAGAAAGCCCACCAAGGCGGTACACAACGTCACTGGGTACAAGCAGAATCAATAGCATGACCTCGACCAACAAGCCTGGTGATGGTCAGCATACAACAATGATCAAAACAAAAGGATTATAAATATAGTCAAGCACGGCCACGGGCGCAGAACTCTTCTAACAGATTCCTCGTTTCTGGATGATCAAGCCGAGTGAGCAACCCTTTGACGAGTAACTCCCTCTGCGTAATAGTGTATTGAAGACCTTCAACTGAGTCTTCCCATGCTCCTTCGCCGAAACAATCTTCTAACTTTCGCTTCTTGGATTCAAACGTCAGTTTGTGCTCCTTCAGGTTAGCAAGAGCCTTGTTGAGCAGGCCTTCGGCGGCATATCTGCGAGCGGTTTCTTCGTCAAACCTCTTCTCACTAGCCTTCACCTGGGCTTTTAACTTGGAGATTTGCTGCTTCAGTTTATCCTCCCGTTCCTTGCCGTTGGCTAGGATGGCCTTCCAATGCTGATTAAACTTGGATATTCTCCGGTACGCTTCATCCAAGTGCTGCTTCTTGGTGGCTGTTGCACCCTAAAATTTGACCAACCGATTCTCCTATCTGACTCGTGGTTTAATTTCATATTCGCAAATCAGACGCGTGATATTTGTGCACAAACGGAGGATATCAGAGTTTACAGCTTGATTTTCGTCTATCAGATATGGCCGATCCAGTCCAGATCACCAGGGTTTTATTTTCGGGAAATTGTGCGCTCCTCGGTGATTTTTAGCTTGCACAATGATTTTGATGATATTCTGATGCCCGGGGCTCTCTGTTCGATTCGATCTGGTCTCGTGCGCTCTTTTATGGGGGTCATTTGCATTCATCTGCATTTTTAGGATTTTTATAGACTTTTGCGGATTTTTAATAGGCTTTGTGGATTTTTCTAGAATTTAAATAGAGTTTTTGTATCTTTTAATAGTTTAATTCTCTTTTTAGGTTTTTTTAAATAGATTTTTTAGAACATAAAAGAGTTTAAATAGTTTTAATTGTTTTAGATAATATAGAATTTTTAGAACATTAAATAGGATTTTTTTTTATGGTTTTAATTCCTTTTAAATAGGTTTTAATCAATTTAGGATTTAATAGTTTTTGGGATGATATAGATTTTTCTAGAATATTAATTGAGTTTTTGAATTTAATTTTAGATATAAAGAAGATAGTTTTGTTTCTCTTTTATAGAATTTAAATAAGTAAATTTTCTTTTTTAGAATATATAGGAGATTTAGTAGAAATATAATAAATAAGTTTTGTTAATAAAAATTGACTGTTTTTAATATTAGATTTAAGCAGTTTTTTTTAATTTTTCTTTTATAGAGTTTATAACAAATAATAGTGGTTAATATTAGAATTTAATTAGTTTTAATCATCTTTAGATGTAGTGTTAACTAGGTATTGTTAGTCTAATGGAATAGATTTAGTATAGATTTTAATCAGTTTTAATTAGTGGTAGTTGTTAATCCCATTTCTGTTTTGTTTAACCATTTAATGCAGTTTAAGTGGAGGATTATTGTTTTTTTTTTTCGTTTTGGGCTTTTACCAAATCAGCCAATGCAGCCCAGTTCGTCCAGTTCCTTTCCAGCATAGTCCAGCAGAGTCTAGAGGTTTCCAGAAGATTCTAGCGTTATCAGTGTCATAAATAGAGCAGGCCACGTGTTGCACTAAGGCTGGCCCACGCGTTCCACACTCGGCACAACACCACACAACTCAGAATTCACCTTCTCACTGCCACGCGTGTTTCCACCCACTGCACTCTGCCACACGTGTCGTCCCCCAGTCTTCCCCCTTCACCACTTGTCATCACCGCACGCGTCACCCGAGACACCCTTGACCGGCATGCAAAGCCGGTGACCACCTCACCGCCGGCCACTCTAGCCGTCTCCGGCCACCGTCCTCGCCGGAAACTGTAAAAAACCCAGAAATACTCTTTGCTTCTCCGACCTCCCCCTTTCTTCCTCCGGCCACGCTCATCCACAGTTCGCTGGAGAACTCACCAGAATCTGCAAACTGTCCAGAAATCCCAAATTCGTACTCTAATCCACTCCGATCCTCCTCAAGATCTGCAACAGTTCTTGCCTATTTTCCAGGTTTTTTGACGTATTCCTCCCAGCTTCATCACATCATCCAATCTTCAACAATGAAGAGTTTCCAGAATCTGCATCAAGATCCTCAGAACTCAATCAAGCGTCCAACGCGTTCATCATCATAACCGCCATCAGAGAAATCGCCAGAACTCAGATACTTCATACTTCGTTCTTCGTCCGATCTTCAAGAATCCTCCTCGCGTTCACCGCTCACCAGAAGATCTTCGAAAGAGCTTCAAGAACTCACACCAAGGTTCTCCAGTTTTGGCGTAACATCTTGAGATCACCAAGTGTTTTTTGAGCAAGCTCCTAGAGATTCACAAGCAGTTCGTACTCCTTATCCAGGTATGTTTTCCTTTGATTCTTGGTTGAGCATTGTCTCTGATTGCTAGGACGTATCGATTTGGTTTGTTTCATCTAGAACTCAGTTTGAGCATGGGATTGGGTCGGAGTTTTGTTAAGATTTGGGTTTAGTGTCAAACTTTGTGAAGAGATTGAATGAGGGAGAGAGGTTAGAACTTAGGGTTGCAGAGAAGAGATAGGGTGAGGAAGACGAAGGAGACGGCTAGGGGGTTAGAAGCATGAACAGTGTTAGGGTTTGGGAGAGGGATTAGTTTTGTCCAACTGAATAATTGGTTTAGGGTTAGGGTATTGGGCTTAGGCCCAAATGTATTTTTCTGAATACCACCCTCATTTCACTCGTACACCCCTCCCTGGCGTGTGAAAGACAGAGTGAATTGACATGGGCCTACGCCCTTTACTTTTAGCACCCCCACCAATGTGAGCCCAATGCATTAACAACTGAATTCCTTGCTGTTTAAACCCCCCTCCAGTTTTACTTCAATTTTATTTTCTTTAATTTCTTTTATTTCTTTGCATATTAGAAAATTCCTAATAAAATGAAAATAATTGATTTTTTAACTCTTCTTTTTTCTACCATTTCATGAAAATGTTTAGAAAATTAAATAAAAATAAAAATGCCATTTTATTTTTGTTTGTTATTTTTTGGTATATTTTCCATTTAATTGATTTCTTTTAATATTTTTAGTGCATACATGTCATTAGAAAATTAATAAAAAATAGTAGGTTTAGTCAAATAATCCCGTTCTTTTTTCTGTAGACTCGTAATTCAGTGTAGAATTTTATAGTATAAAAACATTAGCTTAATCATGCATTTTCATTTTAATTGCATTTTTTCATTGTTATTGATGTTGAATAATTGGTTTGTGGATATGTCTGTGTTGCTGATTTTAGTTCTTTCATCTGGTAATGAATTTTGTTCTGATTTTTCAGTATGTTGTCTTAGAGCCATGTAGGTCTCCCATTAGATTTTGATAGATTTTTGTAGGATGTTCTGATATGATTTGTCTGAGCCTGAAGATAGGAGAAGTCTTGATGACTTCTGACTTTGAAGTTCAACTGTGGTTGAACTTCAGAGATGGTCTCTTGTGGTTTGTTGGCCTGTGGGTTCTTCTCAAGGATAGGAGCTGGTTGCAGTCCTGTTGGAGCTTGCAAGGATGCAATGGATTGAGGCTTAGTCTAGGAGCTTGTTGTCTGTTTGTGAGGTTCGAGATCCTGAAGTTTGAAGGGAGTTTATGGTACTTTCCTGAGGAAGGCACTATGAATGACTTTCATTCTTTCTTCTCACCTCTTTCTTAAGTATCCAATGATGTTGGAGCCAACTTGTGAGTTTAATTTCTCCTGAGGAGGAATGTAAACTGATCACATGTTGTTGAGCCACGTGGGATACGATTCCTAAGTGGAAGCCTCCTAGTACTTTCCTGAGGAAGGTCCTATGGGTCTATTCACTTAGTTCCATTAGTTTATCTAGGATTTCTTAAGTATCTAGTGATGTTGGAGCCAACTGGTGAGTTTAATTTCTCCTGAGGAGGAATGTGAACTGATCACAGTTGTTGAGCCACGTAGGGTACGATTCCTAAGTGTCAGCCCCCTAGTACTTTCCTGAGGAAGGTCCTATGGGTCTGCTCACTTAGTTCCCTTAGTGCATGTAGGTTTTCTCAAAGTACCCAGTGATGTCGGAGCCTTCATGTGAGTTTAATTTCTCCTGAGGAGGAATGCAAACTGATCACAGTTGCCGAGCCGCATAGGATATGACTCCTGAGTAGTAACCTCCTGGTACTTTCCTGAGGAAGGCACTATGAGCTCGTCTGCTTAGCTCCCTTTCTCTGGTAAGCTTGTTCTGAAGCTTGGAGACTGGGATTGTTTCCTCTTGCTTAGGGTTTTGATTAGAGTTTTTGCTTAGATCTTTGCTTAGGGTTTTGTATAGAGTTTTGTTTAGAGATAGATTAGGAGCTTGTTTCAGGTCTGTTAGGGGCCTTGCCCAGGAGTAGCTTCTTGTTTTGTAGATAGAGGCCCTGCTCAGGGTTAGTCTCTTTGTGTTGTTTGACTTGTATGATGTTATGTTGCATTAGACTTAGGTATTCATCTAGATAGTTCTGAATAGGTGCATCTTAGAAGTAGACTTTGTGTGCATGAGAAGTTGAGGTGGTCCTCCTTCTGCTTGTTTGTTATTGAGTGGCTTTGCTTGTTGGTATTCGGTAGAGCTGAGCTCCCTTGCCTTTGTGGTTTGCGGCCTTTGCGCCTTGTTTGTCTAGTTGTTGCATTCATGCATATTTCCGTTATTTCTTTACGTTGCAATTTCTTGTTTGTCGTTTAATCCTGTTGCCATGACCCCTTAGGAGCTCTGACTTCTCCGCTGCGGAGTTGTTATGATAGACATTAGGATGGTCAGCCAGGTGTGATAGCAGTAGGTAGATTCCCCTTTCTCAGCTATAGTTTTAGGGTTGTCCTTTCCTTTCTGTAGGAGCTTTTGAGTAGCTTGATCCGTAGTTAGCTGAACTACAGCTGCTCTGATTCTTCGTACCAGACGAAGATATGTAGGCATAGGATGCGATATCCTAGCGAGCACACTAACAACTAACCGTTGTTCTCTCGCGGCTGTGCGATCGAGACTTTCCCGCTAACGACTAATTGTTATCCTTTTCTCCTGCCCGAGTGCATTTGAGACCAGATCGTATTTGTAGGTTCCCGAGCCTTAGAGACCAGTTTGTTTTCTCACTGCTGTGTGAGAGCCCCCTGTTTACCCGTAGTTAGTCGAACTACGTTTGCTCTGATCTTTCATACCAGATGGAAGTACGTAGGCACAGGACGCGATGTCCTGGCGAGCAACCTTTTCCCCGTTTAGACGTAGGAAGTCGAACTACGTTGACTCTGACTTTCCCATTGCACGAGGGAATACGTAGGCCCAGAACACCGTATGTTCTGTCGAGTCCTGTCCTTTTATTTTCTTTTCAGACCAACCATTAGCGTAGATAGATAACACACCCTTTTACCTATAAACACCAAGCGTGGATCCCATCGAGTACGATGGACGTGAGGGGTGCTAATACCTTCCCCTTGCGTAACCGACTCCCGAATCCAGGTTTTGGTTGCGATGACCATACCTTTCCCCGTCTTTGCGAGGTTTACTTCGAGCGTTCCCTTTCCCGCTCTGAGGGATAAATAACGCACGGTGGCGACTCTTCTGTTCAGCCGGCGCCGATTTTCGCAGTAGCGACAGCTGGCGACTCTGCTGGGGATTTATAGCATCTAGGGACTTTTCCCATCCCTTATGCTGGGACCGTTTCCCATCCCCTACGCGAGTCAATCCTAGCGCTTGGGTGTTTATTTGTTGGGTGTTGTGCATATTGTGTTTTACTTTTCTGCACTTTACTTTTCTGTACCTTTACCTTTCCGCATTTATTTTCCAGCATTATATTATTATGATGATTGCTGTGGGCAGAGGGAGGTTACTGTGAGTGAAAAGCCGGACCTGGGCTTGAGTACACACCTAGATATAGTTGCGGAAAAGTAGTAGACGAACCTGTCTGCTGAGCAGGCACAGTTCCCTACGAAAATCTGCGCTCAGACGAGATTCTTGCAGAGGTGCTCCTTTCCGGTCCTGAGGATCTGAGGGGAGTCCAGACGTGAGGATTGTCGACTCTGGGGACCGATCATTTGGAAGTCAGCTAAGTGAGGCCTCTTCATGACTTGATGATGCCACTCCTTCTGGGAATCGTATCGTCATTCATGAAAGTCTGTGACGCTGATGACCGCATAGGATGCCGTACCTTTGTCCGTGGATTAGGTCTATCCTACCTGTGAGAGGGACTGGGTTATTGCAGGAAAACTGGCCTTCAGAAACCATGATTCAGTACCTTTATCAGATGGTGTTCTTGATTCATCTCCAGGTGTGTTATCTGGGTCAGATGGGTTTCTTATCTGAGGTTGAGGCTATTATCAGATGGTATTCTCGTCAGATACAGAGGTTCAGATGGTTTTTTTACCAGGGGGTTGATATTTTGAGTATCAGATGATAGTTAGTGGCATGAGATTTTGGTGACCGTGTTGGTTTTCTGTTCTCGATCACAGAGATGTTCCTCTTCAGGCTACAGCATAGCCCCTGTGTTCGCAGATTGCATTATTTATCATATTGCATCATTACCATCTGCATTCAACTAACGTGTGTGTATTGCAGGTACATATTTTCCCTTCCAGTTCTGGTGTTTGTTCCTAGCAAGACATGGAAAACCTGAAGAGAGTATTGCCCTATAAGTTTCCGTCGCCGAATATCAGTCTATTGTTAGAATTGATTGCTATTGCTAAGAAGAGGGGAATGGGTGACTTCAGAAAGAGATATGGGAGGATTCTGACCTACGTTTATCAGCCATCTGCCTACGAGACCAGCGGCATCTATACTCTGTTACAGTTCTACGACGCGGAGCTCAGGTGTTTTGTATTTCCCGACTTCGTTTTGGCTCCTACCCTGGAGGAGTACTCTGCACTTCTGGATATACCGATCCGTGAGCAGATGCCTTTCTATCGTACGGACGCTGAGCCTAAGCTGGCTGAGCTTTCTGCCATCCTGTGTTTGAAAGAGTCTGAGCTGTCTGGGAAGATGATCAGAAGAGGAGACGTATGGGGATTTCCGTTGGATGTCTTGGTGGATAAGGCTCGAGAGTATGCCCAGAGGGGTAGCTGGGGTGTTTTTGACGTCATCCTTGCTGTATGTGTTTATGGCATCGTGTTGTTCCCGAACATTCCTGATTTTGTTGATTCTGATGCCTTCTATATTTTGGCGGCGGAGAACCCAGTCCCTACTTTGCTGGGAGATATCCACCATTCAACTCACTACCAGAATGAAAAGCGACGAGGAAGGAATGTGTCTTGCTGTGTACCTCTCCTATGCAGGTGGTTCACCAGTCATATGCCTAAGTCAGGCCCTTTTGTCACCTCTATCAATTCTCTAGGATGGCCCGAGCGCTTAATGGGAGTGACTGCTGAGAACGTGGTATGGGTCAATAAAGAGGTATTTGGAGCTGAAGTCATACTCAAATGCGAAGGATTCCCGAATGTTCCTTTAGTGGGAAGGAAGGGGTGTGTCAACTACAACCCTTCCTTATTGATCAGGCAATTTGGGTATGTACCTCAAGGAGCGCCAAAGCCCGAGGAGATACAGGAATCTCTGTATCTCACCGGGGCAATTGGGAAAGAGATGCTGACCAAACTTGAGAAAGCCTGGAAAAACTTGCACAAGAGAGGGAAGCTTTCAGGTAGCAGAGGGGATACTCGAGTTCCTAGCCCATATGTAGAATGGATTCGTGAGCGAGCTGTGAAATTCCTTATGCCGTATCCAGCGGTTCAGCCATTGCATCCTTCTCCGGTGGAGGAGCCTACCACTGTGGACATTCAGGTCTACAAGCAGCTGATGGCGGAGAAAGAAGAGCTAGCAAGGGCTAAAGAGGCTTTAGAGCAGGAGAATGCCCAGCTTCGGCATGAAAAGATTGAAACAGGATATGTTTCTAAGCAACAGGCTGAAACTCTGAAACATCTGAAGACTACGTTATTGGAATTGACTGAAACCAAGAAGCGTCTGGAGTTAGATGTAGACTCAGTTAGTAGTGTGTTGGCCACCAAGAAGCAAGAGCTGGAAAGGGCCTACACAAAGCTAGCCAAGTTCAGAGAGCACTGGGATGTCACTATGACCAAGCGCAAGGAGCGAGAAGAAGAGCTGAAGACACAGGTAGCTCATTTAGAAGAACAGGTCAAAGTGAAGAACGAAGAGCTTGAAGAGGAAGCCTGTCGCCGATACGAGGCCGAGCGCAAGCTGACAGATGCCATGAAGAATTTGGAAGATTTCCAGCATAGAGCAGATGCCAAGAGACCCAAGCCTGGGGATGGTGCTAATGATAAAGCTTGGGAAGACTTTGTCAGAGACATCCAGGGGACGGTCAGGAAGAGGGATCGGCTGATAGAAGGTTTGATTTATCAACCGGATCATGCAGAGACAAAGAAGATGGTCGAGGACTTCCGCAACCGTGCCCGTATTTGATTTCTCTTGTATTCTGTATGTTGAGATCACCACCAGGCATGTTGGCTGGGATCCTCCTTATCATATCAGCTGTATGGAGCATAGTTATGTAACCTCTTGACAAGATTGTTATTCTAATGAATATATGAGGGTTTTTCTAAATATTGTCTTTATGGTTTATCTCGTCTTGCTACCACTGACACTGGAATTGGAGGGGAAATATCTCCAATGCACACATGCACGTTAGCATTTTTGTATTTCTGTTTGCATAAATCATACTGCATAGCATTTCTCTAGCAGGTCAGAGCACTTATCCAGCCTTTGTTTTCACCAGAAAGTGATTCTCGGGGAATTGTTTGAGGCAAGAGTAGAGTGCTGAAGACGACCAAGGGGCTGAAGCAGATTTGAGCAGAATCAAGCAGCATAGTCCGTTACAGGTAATTGGTAGCTATGTCTGAAGACCATTTCCAGGCTCCTAACACCTTGGCAAGGTTTACTGTGGCGTCCAACCATCAGTATGATTCTATGGAAGGCTTCCCGCAAGCGAACAATCTTACTGCAGACCAAGTTGTACAGCCAACTGTTGAGAACCGAGATCGGCATGAGCAGTTCGTTGCCCGAAATGAACGTTATCCTCCTGTTAACAATCAAAGTGTCGCTTTCCCTGCGATGAATTACCGAAGAGATATTTCAGTGACCGGGTTAGTAGATCCAAGAGCTCTTGACGATGGTAGAAGACTCCGAGCATTGGAAGAGCAAATGAAAGCCTTGGAAGCGAAAGATGTCGTTAACCTGGATGCTGTAGCCATGTGTTTGGTTCCTGACCTGGTGTTGCCGTACAAGTTCAAAGTGCCGGAATTTGAAAAATACACGGGAGATAGCTGTCCAAAGCTGCATTTGATGATGTTCTGTCGAAGGATGACTTCGTTTGTGCGAAATGACCAACTAATGATCCATTGCTTCCAGTATAGCCTGACTGGGGCATCCTTAAGGTGGTATGTGCAGTTAGAGAGTAATCAGATCCGATCTTGGGTAGATTTAGCCAGAGCTTTCATGAAGCAGTACGATTACAACCTGGATTTGACTCCTAGTCTCGTAGATCTGCAAGAATTGTCTCAGGCGGAGAATGAATCATTCAGAGCGTATTTGCGAAGATGGAAAGAATTGGCTGCTAGTGTTCAACCACCGCTTCCAGAAAGGGAACTGGTTGACATCTTCTTGGGTACTCTGAAAGGCCATTATTTTGACAAATTGTTCGGTTGCACAAGCTTTGTGGGCCTGATGAGGCTGGGAGAGATTGTTGAGAGAGGACTCAGGAGTGGAAAGTTTCGAGGTGTTCCTTACGTCCCAGTTAATAAGATTGAGTCAGTTGTCAGTTCTCAAGAAGAGTGGGAAGGAGATGACGCCACCTCAGAATCTCTAGCATCTCAGGATCAGTTTTCGGACACTTCAAGTCAACGGTCATCTTATCGCCGATCGCGTCCGCACGCCCCACGAAGACCAAGGAAACCTGAAAGGCAGTTCACTCAACTACCAGTGTCGTACAGTCAGTTGTTGCCAGATCTGGTCAAAAGCGGATTGATAGTACCAAAAGAGACTAAGCCGGTGATTCCACCGTATCCTCCAGGTTTTGATACCAGCGCCCGCTGTGAGTACCATGCTGGGGCACAGGGGCATTCAACAAATGATTGTAAGGTGCTTAGAAGCCAGATTCAGGATCTGTTAGACTCTAGCCGTATTTGCATCACTTCTCAGGGTTTTGTTCAGATTAATGATTTTCCATCCTCCAGTTGTGTGGGTTCGTCAGTTAATGTCATGGAAGACTCCACAGGAAGTGTGTGCTCTGAAGATTGTCAATCAGAGAGTTCAGTTGTGTGGGAGAAGTTTCTAGAGGTTTTTGCGCCGGATGTCGCATCTGTTTTCTCTGCTTAATTCGTTTAGCTTTTGTGCACTAGTGTCTGCCGACCACCACCAGGATTGTTGGTTGGGGTCGTTATATTCATACTCATTTGTGCTTACCTGCTGATTTTGTTGGTTGTACATGTGTGGGAGATGTTCGTCTGTGTGCTTATATCTTGAGTTTCTCTTTGTCTCGTCATGAATATGTGTTTGTTTGCTACGCTGCATTATCATTTAGCAGGTATATCAGAACCATGGGTCTTATTTCCTCATCGTCCAGTTTGTTGCAGGAATTCCTTCAGAGATATGGAACAGAATCAGTTTGAATTGATTGAAGTCCGAAGCCAGCTGGGGCAGATGATGAGAGACATGCAAGAGATGCGTCTGGAGCAGAAGATTCTCAAAGAGGAGAACAGTCAGCTGAAGACCCAAATGAGCTTGATCATGGAGGTAGTCAAGAATGTGCTTAGGAAAGAAGACGATCAGCTATTCGAAGCCGCAATGAAGAAGCTCGCGCCACCTGTGCATGTGGAACCTGAGCAACAGCAACAAAAGATACATCCGGCCCAACGGAGGATCCAGGAAGGGAAGCCAAAGAGGATGTTTGAGGCACCGCCTATGACATATGCTGAGCTCTTGCAGACCTTATTGAGGTTTAATCTGGTTGAGAAGAGAACGTTGGAACCACCAACGAGAGTGTTTCCTCATGGATACGATGCCAGCAAGCAATGTGAGTTTCATTCTGGGGCATTCGGACATGACATCGAGGGTTGTCATGCTTTCAAGCACAATGTTCAAGACCTGATTGACTCGCACGATATTGAATTCACGCCGGGCGGCGTAGCGGTGCATATTGCTCCTGTCTCAGTCGATGCTAAGATGACAGATGTTTCTAAAGCTGCAGTGGGTCAGAAGCGTATCCTGGACTCCATGGTGTCAGAATCTCCAGGCCCACAACTGTTGCCTATCCCTGGGGCAGATCTGAGAAAGAAAATGGCTAAGCATAAGGAGAGCGTTAATCAGTACATTGAAGGTCAAGAAACCGATGTTGCATTTGATACGAAGGGTGTTCAGGAGTCAACTAGATACCGGCAACAGCAACCTCAGCAGCAGAGCCAGCAGGGGTATAAAAGATATCAGAATCGGGGTCCCCTGGCAAGCCGTCATTTGGAAACTCCTCCTATGCCGTATGCACAGCTCCTGCAAACGCTACTTCAGCTCCAATTGGTTCATAAAAGGACAATGACTCCCTTAACGGGACCACCGCCACCGGGGTATGACGCCAATGCTACTTGTGAGTTCCATACTGGGGCACCAGGCCATACGGTTGAGAATTGTAAGGCTTTTAAGCACAAAGTGCAGGATCTGCTTGATAGTGCAGCAATCAGCTTCAGGCCGGGAGGTCCTAGAATCATCTGAATGAAGGAGGAAGGGCTCTATAATTTGGCTGGGTCGTTGAAAGCAGGTCAAGACAGCATCGAATGGTCTCTAATAAAGATAGCTGGTTCAGCAGCAGGGCAGATGTGAAAGCCCGGTTCTCGGAAGCTAGCATATCTTCTTTGTTTTAGCTTGTCATTTCTTTACATTTGTAGTTGCTTTCCTGTTTGAACTTGTAACCTTGTTTGTAAAACTTGTTGTTTTCATTCAATTGATGATAATGAAATAAATATGCATGTTTTGATTGAATCCATTCGTGTTCACTAACTGTTTTACAAATGTCCAACGCTTGGTTAAGAAGAATTTGGGGAGGATGACGAAAATGACCGACATGCAACTGCCGATATTGTATGCTTTTGAAATAAAACCTGTTGATGATGTACAGGCATTGTTTCAAATCCCTAAACACCGGAGTTATAAGGAAGATAATCCCTTGTCAACCCCTTTGAGCCTTGTAGTAGGAGTTTCTTTCTGTGAATGAAAAACCCTCGATCTTTAACCTGGGGCAGGGTAGGTGTTAGCTAATTTGACCAAGCATTCAAATGGCAAAAGGAGTGTCCATTCGAGGATCGATCACACCCCTAGAGGTCGTGCCTAAAAGACCACAATGGTTCAATCAAGAGTGTGACGGCCACATCGTTTCCCAAAGAGTCAGGCAACCAGTGTCACACGACTCGTTCGAAAGAAGAAAAAAAAACGAAAAAAAGAAATCAAAAGCCCGCTAAGTCAAGAAAACTTCAAAACAAATGACTTAGGCAAAAATGAGGGCATCCCGCTGGACTTAAAAAAAATCAAAAGAAACTCAAAAGGAGTCAGTCCAGGCAAAAGTTAGGGATATGAAAAGAAAAAGATGAAAAGGATCAAAAGAAAAATCCTCAAAGGAAATACGAGTCGTATGACCACAAGTGTCAAAGACGAAAGAGTGAGTGGCTGTCACTCCAAAAACTCAAAGTTTCTCGAACTATCGTTCCTATTTTTTTCAGCCTCTGAGAGGTGAGCGCTAAGGTCGAATTAGCTGAACATAGGATCGAAGAACATCAAGGAGAATGGGTGGGTTAAAAATAAATTTTGAGCCTTTATCCTTTCCTTCAAAATCGTGAACCTGACCATGTTACAACCTTCAAAAGTCCTAATTGAAGCAGGTTGTTTCGAAAGCATACTCCGGTAAAGGTCGCGTCGATTCTGACTCCTAAAAAGGTTCCTCTTACCATGTTGGTACTGATGTTGATAAATGTTTTATGCATCATATGCCATAAACTGTTTTTCCTTTTCCCGGTGAACAGATTGGATGTCAAAGCTGTCATATGTGTTGCATTAATACATCTGTTACGCATAACAACTTGTTTTACTTGCAAGTAAGCGCTGGACAGCAGAAAAGTTTCCTACAGTGGAAAGTATGGTCAAGATAGAATGCAGAACGCCCGAATGTTCCGAGAGCAGGGGCAAGCTTTTATTGTGATCCCCAGTCAGGGCAGCCGTTCGAAATCAGTTATCCTGAGGCAATCAGGTTGAGATTCAGGTGAATACGTCGTAGTCAAGGGCACTACTCTGAATCGGATAATCGGGGCAAGGTCATTGCAGTCAGGGGCAGACCATCTTAAGCACGCAGAAGTTATTCGAGGAGCATTTGAGGTGAAGTGTCTCTCGGAAGCTCAGAATGCTGGGGCATGTTATATCAGACCATCAGGGCTCAGATTTGCAGATTTCCTTTCAGGGACTATCCCCACAGATGTCCTGTAGGCTGGAGCATATCAGAAGCGAAAGGATTGTTGTTCTCCGTACCTACAGGGTCATTCGGAGTTATTCGAGCAGATACAGTCGATTTTCGAGAGCGAGACGAGTGCGGGAAGTCGTGTTACTATCCCTTGACTCTTCACTAAAAGGCTGTGTATTCATGAAGAATATTTTCCAGCGTCAGTTGTACCTGACCCAGTAAGATAAGCTTAAGAGCTCAAATCCATGTTTGCGATTACTGTGAAGCCCATCCGTGTTGGCGCATCAATTTCCAGGTCCGAGCTTCATCAGCGCGCGGGAAGATTCCCTTCATTTTCGCCAGCAAAGTCCAATTTGTCAGTGGCACGGGTAAGCTATCCCTAGAGGAGTTTAATCATATTCAGCGCGTCTGCTATTTCACAGCGGAGTTATATACCCCAGCAGGGTGTTACTTCGTCGAGGCGTTCGGTTAAGTTCCCAATATCCCCAGCGGAGTTGATTTCACTCTCCCAGCATTTATTTTGCTGGGATAATTCAGTGATATCCAGTTTATCCCCAGCAGAGTTGGCCTCGCCTTCAGCATTTATTTTGCTGAAGTGGTTTTCTGTACCCGGCCTTCTCCGGCAGCTCGAGCCTGCACTAGCATATTGCATGCATCATCATACTTGCATCATACTTGCATATCATGGTCAAAATGCGTAGCATTTCCATCCGGAATGGAGCATTACGCCATAGAAAGATTAAAGCATACGCATGTACATACGAAGCGTAAGTCAGATTTTCTATCAGCCTCATATGGCGCGTGAATTACTCTGTGATCAGTTCAGGGGGCATTTATCCAGCAGCAGTATTCAGACGATTCAGCGGATTATTTGTATCTCAGATCAGACAACGATTATGCTTTGATCAAGCAGTCATCTGATGTCGACAGACTTTTCTTCCCGTCAATTCATATTGACGATGTGTTCCTTCGATAAGTGGATTTCTCCGTCTACCATTAGACGTCTTGAGTACGAATGTGGTTTTCTTCCCGTCTATCAGTAGACGATGTGAAGTTTTGGTGGATTTTCAATAGGGTTCGAGATAGAGTTTTTCTAGCAAGTGGCTTTCCTTTCCGTCTGTCAGCAGACGATGTGAAGTTTCGAGCTACTGTTCAGCGGGTTTCTTATTGCCAGATCATATGTACGATGAGGTGTTTCCCCAGCGAGTCTTCTCCGGCTATCTTTGGTTGTTGAGGGGTTTCAAAACGATATTTCGGATAATGGTTTTCTTTCTGTTTATTGGATGGGATGACGTTTCAAGGGGTACTTTCCTGACTGTCAATCCTTATTGATGTCGAGGCTCTTCGAAGAATGTTCAGTTTTCGTGATTGTCGATTCTTATTGACGACATGGTTCCTTAAAAGGTGGTTTTCTTCCCGTCAGTCCATACTGACGATGTGGCCCCTTCAAGGATATTGATCTTCCCATCAATTCCCGTAGACAGAAGGATTCTGAAATTCAAGGGATGGTGTCGAAATTGCGTCAGGATGATCCCGTCTACCCTTAGACGATGTGAATATTGATTTGTTCATCGATCAGGATGATGCCGTCTACCCTTAGACGATGTGCATATGGAGATTAATGGTGTCTTTCCGTCTACCCTTAGACGATGCAAGTACGGAGATTATTTCTTCCCGTCTATCCTTAGACGATGTGAGTATTTGATTATGGTATCTTTCCGTCTATCCTTAGACGACGGGAGTATGGAGATGATTGCTTCCCGTCTACCCTTAGACGATGAGAATATTGATTTGTTTCATCAATCAGGATGATGCCGTCTATCCTTAGACGATGTGAATTTGGAGATTATTTCTTCCCGTCTATCAGTAGACGATGTGAATTTGGAGTTTATTTCTTTCCGTCTATCAGTAGACGATGTGAATTCGGAGATTATTGCTTCCCGTCTATCCTTAGACGATGTGAATTGATTCGTTCCTCAATCAGGACGATCCCGTCTACCCTTAGACGAGTGAGTATTCAATCAGGGTGTCTTCCCGTCCATCTTTGGACGATGTGAGTATGTTCCTCTTCCTGCCTATCAGTAGGCAATGTGAAAGGATTAGGTATTTTGTTGCAACCCTCAGGGTTTGTTATAGGGGGTATCACAAGCAACGGGTATTCAAATCAAGAGTTCTTTATCAGATGATTGATCAGTTTGGTGCCATAATAACTGGACTCGGTTTTCAGGACTTTATTCCCCAAGCAGTTTACAGTATATGCTCGCGGTTGGCAAATTTTCGGGTTTTATTTGTATTCAACCGTCTCGTACCTCCGAATGTTTGAAGGTTGAGCGCTCTTCAAACCCTTCAGGTCCAAGTCGCTTGAATAGGGGCAGCTGTTGCACCCTAAAATTTGACCAACCGATTCTCCTATCTGACTCGTGGTTTAATTTCATATTCGCAAATCAGACGCGTGATATTTGTGCACAAACGGAGGATATCAGAGTTTACAGCTTGATTTTCGTCTATCAGATATGGCCGATCCAGTCCAGATCACCAGGGTTTTATTTTCGGGAAATTGTGCGCTCCTCGGTGATTTTTAGCTTGCACAATGATTTTGATGATATTCTGATGCCCGGGGCTCTCTGTTCGATTCGATCTGGTCTCGTGCGCTCTTTTATGGGGGTCATTTGCATTCATCTGCATTTTTAGGATTTTTATAGACTTTTGCGGATTTTTAATAGGCTTTGTGGATTTTTCTAGAATTTAAATAGAGTTTTTGTATCTTTTAATAGTTTAATTCTCTTTTTAGGTTTTTTTAAATAGATTTTTTAGAACATAAAAGAGTTTAAATAGTTTTAATTGTTTTAGATAATATAGAATTTTTAGAACATTAAATAGGATTTTTTTTATGGTTTTAATTCCTTTTAAATAGGTTTTAATCAATTTAGGATTTAATAGTTTTTGGGATGATATAGATTTTTCTAGAATATTAATTGAGTTTTTGAATTTAATTTTAGATATAAAGAAGATAGTTTTGTTTCTCTTTTATAGAATTTAAATAAGTAAATTTTCTTTTTTAGAATATATAGGAGATTTAGTAGAAATATAATAAATAAGTTTTGTTAATAAAAATTGACTGTTTTTAATATTAGATTTAAGCAGTTTTTTTTAATTTTTCTTTTATAGAGTTTATAACAAATAATAGTGGTTAATATTAGAATTTAATTAGTTTTAATCATCTTTAGATGTAGTGTTAACTAGGTATTGTTAGTCTAATGGAATAGATTTAGTATAGATTTTAATCAGTTTTAATTAGTGGTAGTTGTTAATCCCATTTCTGTTTTGTTTAACCATTTAATGCAGTTTAAGTGGAGGATTATTGTTTTTTTTTTTTTTCGTTTTGGGCTTTTACCAAATCAGCCAATGCAGCCCAGTTCGTCCAGTTCCTTTCCAGCATAGTCCAGCAGAGTCTAGAGGTTTCCAGAAGATTCTAGCGTTATCAGTGTCATAAATAGAGCAGGCCACGTGTTGCACTAAGGCTGGCCCACGCGTTCCACACTCGGCACAACACCACACAACTCAGAATTCACCTTCTCACTGCCACGCGTGTTTCCACCCACTGCACTCTGCCACACGTGTCGTCCCCCAGTCTTCCCCCTTCACCACTTGTCATCACCGCACGCGTCATCGGAGACACCCTTGACCGGCATGCAAAGCCGGTGACCACCTCACCGCCGGCCACTCTAGCCGTCTCCGGCCACCGTCCTCGCCGGAAACTGTAAAAAACCCAGAAATACTCTTTGCTTCTCCGACCTCCCCCTTTCTTCCTCCGGCCACGCTCATCCACAGTTCGCCGGAGAACTCACCGGAATCTGCAAACTGTCCAGAAATCCCAAATTCGTACTCTAATCCACTCCGATCCTCCTCAAGATCTGCAACAGTTCTTGCCTATTTTCCAGGTTTTTGACGTATTCCTCCCAGCTTCATCACATCATCCAATCTTCAACAATGAAGAGTTTCCAGAATCTGCATCAAGATCCTCAGAACTCAATCAAGCGTCCAACGCGTTCATCATCATAACCGCCATCAGAGAAATCGCCAGAACTCAGATACTTCATACTTCGTTCTTCGTCCGATCTTCAAGAATCCTCCTCGCGTTCACCGCTCACCAGAAGATCTTCGAAAGAGCTTCAAGAACTCACACCAAGGTTCTCCAGTTTTGGCGTAACATCTTGAGATCACCAAGTGTTTTTTGAGCAAGCTCCTAGAGATTCACAAGCAGTTCGTACTCCTTATCCAGGTATGTTTTCCTTTGATTCTTGGTTGAGCATTGTCTCTGATTGCTAGGACGTATCGATTTGGTTTGTTTCATCTAGAACTCAGTTTGAGCATGGGATTGGGTCGGAGTTTTGTTAAGATTTGGGTTTAGTGTCAAACTTTGTGAAGAGATTGAATGAGGGAGAGAGGTTAGAACTTAGGGTTGCAGAGAAGAGATAGGGTGAGGAAGACGAAGGAGACGGCTAGGGGGTTAGAAGCGTGAACAGTGTTAGGGTTTGGGAGAGGGATTAGTTTTGTCCAACTGAATAATTGGTTTAGGGTTAGGGTATTGGGCTTAGGCCCAAATGTATTTTTCTGAATACCACCCTCATTTCACTCGTACACCCCTCCCTGGCGTGTGAAAGACAGAGTGAATTGACATGGGCCTACGCCCTTTACTTTTAGCACCCCCACCAATGTGAGCCCAATGCATTAACAACTGAATTCCTTGCTGTTTAAACCCCCCTCCAGTTTTACTTCAATTTTATTTTCTTTAATTTCTTTTATTTCTTTGCATATTAGAAAATTCCTAATAAAATGAAAATAATTGATTTTTTAACTCTTCTTTTTTCTACCATTTCATGAAAATGTTTAGAAAATTAAATAAAAATAAAAATGCCATTTTATTTTTGTTTGTTATTTTTTGGTATATTTTCCATTTAATTGATTTCTTTTAATATTTTTAGTGCATACATGTCATTAGAAAATTAATAAAAAATAGTAGGTTTAGTCAAATAATCCCGTTCTTTTTTCTGTAGACTCGTAATTCAGTGTAGAATTTTATAGTATAAAAACATTAGCTTAATCATGCATTTTCATTTTAATTGCATTTTTTCATTGTTATTGATGTTGAATAATTGGTTTGTGGATATGTCTGTGTTGCTGATTTTAGTTCTTTCATCTGGTAATGAATTTTGTTCTGATTTTTCAGTATGTTGTCTTAGAGCCATGTAGGTCTCCCATTAGATTTTGATAGATTTTTGTAGGATGTTCTGATATGATTTGTCTGAGCCTGAAGATAGGAGAAGTCTTGATGACTTCTGACTTTGAAGTTCAACTGTGGTTGAACTTCAGAAATGGTCTCTTGTGGTTTGTTGGCCTGTGGGTTCTTCTCAAGGATAGGAGCTGGTTGCAGTCCTGTTGGAGCTTGCAAGGATGCAATGGATTGAGGCTTAGTCTAGGAGCTTGTTGTCTGTTTGTGAGGTTCGAGATCCTGAAGTTTGAAGGGAGTTTATGGTACTTTCCTGAGGAAGGCACTATGAATGACTTTCATTCTTTCTTCTCACCTCTTTCTTAAGTATCCAATGATGTTGGAGCCAACTTGTGAGTTTAATTTCTCCTGAGGAGGAATGTAAACTGATCACATGTTGTTGAGCCACGTGGGATACGATTCCTAAGTGGAAGCCTCCTAGTACTTTCCTGAGGAAGGTCCTATGGGTCTATTCACTTAGTTCCATTAGTTTATCTAGGATTTCTTAAGTATCCAGTGATGTTGGAGCCAACTGGTGAGTTTAATTTCTCCTGAGGAGGAATGTGAACTGATCACAGTTGTTGAGCCACGTAGGGTACGATTCCTAAGTGTCAGCCCCCTAGTACTTTCCTGAGGAAGGTCCTATGGGTCTGCTCACTTAGTTCCCTTAGTGCATGTAGGTTTTCTCAAAGTACCCAGTGATGCCGGAGCCTTCATGTGAGTTTAATTTCTCCTGAGGAGGAATGCAAACTGATCACAGTTGCCGAGCCGCATAGGATATGACTCCTGAGTAGTAACCTCCTGGTACTTTCCTGAGGAAGGCACTATGAGCTCGTCTGCTTAGCTCCCTTTCTCTGGTAAGCTTGTTCTGAAGCTTGGAGACTGGGATTGTTTCCTCTTGCTTAGGGTTTTGATTAGAGTTTTTGCTTAGATCTTTGCTTAGAGTTTTGTATAGAGTTTTGTTTAGAGATAGATTAGGAGCTTGTTTCAGGTCTGTTAGGGGCCTTGCCCAGGAGTAGCTTCTTGTTTTGTAGATAGAGGCCCTGCTCAGGGTTAGTCTCTTTGTGTTGTTTGACTTGTATGATGTTATGTTGCATTAGACTTAGGTATTCATCTAGATAGTTCTGAATAGGTGCATCTTAGAAGTAGACTTTGTGTGCATGAGAAGTTGAGGTGGTCCTCCTTCTGCTTGTTTGTTATTGAGTGGCTTTGCTTGTTGGTATTCGGTAGAGCTGAGCTCCCTTGCCTTTGTGGTTTGCGGCCTTTGCGCCTTGTTTGTCTAGTTGTTGCATTCATGCATATTTCCGTTATTTCTTTACGTTGCAATTTCTTGTTTGTCGTTTAATCCTGTTGCCATGACCCCTTAGGAGCTCTGACTTCTCTGCTGCGGAGTTGTTATGATAGACATTAGGATGGTCAGCCAGGTGTGATAGCAGTAGGTAGATTCCCCTTTCTCAGCTATAGTTTTAGGGTTGTCCTTTCCTTTCTGTAGGAGCTTTTGAGTAGCTTGATCCGTAGTTAGCTGAACTACAGCTGCTCTGATTCTTCGTACCAGACGAAGATATGTAGGCATAGGATGCGATATCCTAGCGAGCACACTAACAACTAACCGTTGTTCTCTCGCGGCTGTGCGATCGAGACTTTCCCGCTAACGACTAATTGTTATCCTTTTCTCCTGCCCGAGTGCATTTGAGACCAGATCGTATTTGTAGGTTCCCGAGCCTTAGAGACCAGTTTGTTTTCTCACTGCTGTGTGAGAGCCCCCTGTTTACCCGTAGTTAGTCGAACTACGTTTGCTCTGATCTTTCATACCAGATGGAAGTACGTAGGCACAGGACGCGATGTCCTGGCGAGCAACCTTTTCCCCGTTTAGACGTAGGAAGTCGAACTACGTTGACTCTGACTTTCCCATTGCACGAGGGAATACGTAGGCCCAGAACACCGTATGTTCTGTCGAGTCCTGTCCTTTTATTTTCTTTTCAGACCAACCATTAGCGTAGATAGATAACACACCCTTTTACCTATAAACACCAAGCGTGGATCCCATCGAGTACGATGGACGTGAGGGGTGCTAATACCTTCCCCTTGCGTAACCGACTCCCGAATCCAGGTTTTGGTTGCGATGACCATACCTTTCCCCGTCTTTGCGAGGTTTACTTCGAGCGTTCCCTTTCCCGCTCTGAGGGATAAATAACGCACGGTGGCGACTCTTCTGTTCAGCCGGCGCCGATTTTCGCAGTAGCGACAGTGGCCAGTACGTCATTGACAGCTTTGAAGTCCCGACCCAAACGCTCACGCTCGGCCAACTGCTTAGTCAAATCCGTACCTAACTTGTCTACCAGCTCTATTTGCCTCTTGAAGGAATGGACGACTTCGCTTCTCTCGCTTCAGAGTTGAGCCAACTCTTTTTCCAGTTCTTCATTTACCTTCTTCAGCTCCTCTTGCTCAGCTAACACCTGATTGTACTGCTGAATAGGCACGGTGGTAGGCCCTTCAGTCACTGGAGGGCTTTCTAGCTTGGCAGGAGGAAACGACATCCCTATGATATCTGCTCTGGCTCTGATCCAGGTCACATACGGAGCATAGGCTTGGCTATTACTCTTCCCCAGCAACGGTTTTCCCCGCTTACTGATACCATTCCAAGCATGCTGAAGCTTAGATAACATATCCCCCTCTAGAAGACCAGTGAGGTACAGAGATTCCTGCACCTTTTCATCCTTCGGCGGAGCTCTCAAAGCATAAGCAAACTGTCGGACCAACAGGGATGGGTTATAGTTGATACAGCCCTTCCTGCCTATCAAAGGCACATTCGGAAACCCGCTGCAGCTGAAAATAATCTCAGTACCCAACCTATCTCTATCAAACCAGGCAATATCCTCCGCTGACAGACTCATCAACCGCTCAGACCACTCAGCTGTGGCTGCAGACGAAGCAAAGGGACCCTTCTTGGGTAGGTGACTATCAAGCCATCTATAGAGCAGGGGCACACAGCACGAGACATTCTTACCCCTTCTGTTCTCGTTTTTGTAATGGACAGAATAGTAGACATCTCCTATCAAGGTAGGGACTAGATTCCCTGATGCAAAGATGTGAAATGCGTCGAAGTCTACAAAGTCAGGCATATTGGGGAACAGAATGATGCCATATATGCACAGAGCAAGAATAGCGTTGAACACGATCCAACAACCATCTTTGGCACACTGCCGGGCCTTTCCCACTAAGAACTGCAAGGAGAAACCGGGAACCCTGTTCCAACTAGACAAGACCAACTCGGAGGCATCCAGATGAAGTGAAGGGGCTAGGCTAGCCAAATTAGGCTCAACATCCATATGAACAAAAGGCATATGACTCTTGATAGGCACACCTAACAAATCAGCATACTCCTCTAGTGTAGGTGCGAGAACAAAGTCCGGGAAAGTAAAGCATCTCAAAGGAAGATCGTAGAACTGCAACAAGGCGTGCAACCCATTCAACTCAAACACAGAGGGTTTACGAACCAGGCTGAGCAGTTTCCCATAAGACTTTCTGAATTCACCTCTCACAAAATCATCTGCCAAAGCAATCAAACCAGTCAGCTGAACAACATCAGGAGTGGGGAGCTTGTAAGCCACAGTCTTCCTCAGAGAGCCCATGATAGCACAATAGAAGGCAAGAAAACCTGAACCGGGGGAAACGGTACCTGCAACACAGACACACGTTAATGATATGCAAATGAATATGCAAAGCAATGCAAAATGCAATCATGCAGCAGGAGATCAAGACGGTTGTGTTGTTAAAGTGATGAAGGTTCTGTATCAACAAAACCACAATACTTCCCTGTCAAGAACAACCCTATCTCTGATGAGAAGAAAACCCTGATATCGGACCATAAATCTGCTCTGTCAAGAACACACATATATCTGATGACAAGAACTTTTGATACAGGACCATAAATCTGCTCTGTCAAGAACAGATACACATCTGATGATGAGAACCTCTGATACAGGACCAAAAATCTGCTCTGTCAAGAACAAACACCTATCTGGTGATGAGATCCTCTGATGCAAAACTGATTCACTATCAAGAAAACCAGGTAGTCTGAAGGTTAAGGTTTCCTGCAACAAACCCGACCCTGCTCACAGGTATGGACCTAAACTGACACAAGTTTGGCATCCTATGTGGTCATCAGCGTCACAGACATTCAAGAGGGGTGATACGATACCCAGAAGGTGTGGCATCACCATCTCCTGAAGCGGCCTCACTTAGCTGAATCCCAAATGATCGGTCCCTAGAGTCGACAATCCTCCAAACCAATAACCCCTCAGGCCCAAAGGGCCGGAAAAGAAGTCAACCGGGAGAACCTCGTCTGAGCGTGGATTTCATGAGACACTAGTGCCTGCAAAGCAAGCACGCGCCCATTAATTTCCACAACTAATGCTAGGTACACTCAAGCCTGGGTCTGGCTTCTCACTCATCAGAATGCCCCTCCCACAACAGCACAGATAATCATATCATACGGAAAATAAAATGCGATAAATAAACACAACCTGACAAGTAATCATACAAGCGCTAGGATTGACTCTCGCAGGGGACGTTGGATCCCCAAACTGACTCGCATAAGGGACGTTGGATCCCAGGATACTATCAAGTCCCCAGCAGAGCCGCCAGCTGTCGCTTTCGCGAAAATAAGGTGCCGGCAAAACAGAAGAGTCGCCACCTTTCATTATTTATCCCTCAGAATGGGAAAGGAAACGATCGGAAAAACCTGACGAAAAAGGTATAAGACAAGGTCATCGCAACCATTGTCTGGGTTCGGGAGTCAGTTACGCAAGGGGAAGGTATTAGCACCCCTCACGTCCATCGTACTCGATGGGATCCATGCTTGTTATGGTTATCTGACGGGTTGGTTTTATCTATCTACCTATCAAGGCTGGTCTGAAAAGAAAAGAAAATTGACTCGACAAAGCGTCGCACTTTATGCCTACGTATTCTCATCAGAGAATGAGAAATCAGAGTCAACGTAGTTCGTCTAACTATGGGTGATGGGGAAGGTGGCTCGCCAATACGTCAGTATTGTGCCTACGTACTCCCGACAGGCTTGAGAGATCAGAGCTTACGTAGTTCGGGATAATACGGATTACGGGAATTCAGATTCATCTGTTTTATCGAGTAGGGTTAACAAGCAGTTCCAGCAGTTTGGTGTACGCAGCTCGACCCTTGGAGACTTAGGCGTTACTGTTTGCGGTAGAACGGAGAGTTAACGACACTCTTTTCTTCAGAAAAGCTTCCTTTGAATTATGGGCCCACGGGGCAAAAATGTTTGAAGTTTGTTTTCTGTCTTTTATGAAAGAACTGTTTTTTATGGATAAACCAATATCGCACTAGAGACTATGACCTGAGAATGAATGCGTCGTATGTCACCCAAAGGGTGCCATACTAAACATCCAAGCTGTCAAAAAGAAACTCTCCGACAACCCTTTCTCAGATAGCGTAAGGCTCGTAACGTACGACGTCAGTTAACCTTTATTACTGTATTTTGATTTGTTTTGGGATGAGAAGAGAACGAACAGGTTCAACTAAGGGGAGACTATCAAGTCCTAATGGTGTCATGCCAAGGATTCATCCTATGGTTGAGGTTTGAAACAGGGAACTCCTAGAAGTTATCATGCATAGGTTTCAACCTAAAGTTCTAATCATCACTTCCTTATCAAAGGAAGTGAGATTCCTAGGGGGGTCATACCAATAATAAACAGAAACAGATAAAGCATCAGCTAAACGGATAAACAGTAAACAACTGTAAAATGCATGCCATGCAAGTGAGGGAGGAATTGTGTGTGGGGCATCAGCCTCCACAAGCTCATCTCAACCTCAAGCCAGATATGAATAACTGTAATCATACAGGAATAAATAACATGCTAACAAGCAACCCCAATAACTGCAATCATACAGAGGAAATAACAGGCTATCAAGCAAACTAATAACCCACATAGGCAAGGGAGCTGGGCTCTACCGAATACCCGCAAGCAAAGCCATACAGTAAAAATACAAGCAGAGGGAGCAACTCAACCTCTAGTGCAATCATGCTCCTGGCTTAAATCAATCTAAATATGAACTTATTCTAACGCATCAAGCAAATCAAACAAGTCACATTAATACAGTTGCACAGAAAGTAAACAGACAGGAAAGAAAGCAGATCAACAGCTCCCACAGCTTCACAGCAAAGCAACCTTCTGACAGCAGCTCAGTCCTCAGTCTGCAACTGCTCTTCAAGTCTTTCATCTTTAATAGCAAGTGTCAACTTGCTTCTTCAAGCTTCTAATGCATCAACATGAGTATCAACTTATCCCTCCTCAAGCCTCAGCTCCAAAGTAGACTCCACCATCAGGCTTCAATCCCAATTGCAAGTATCAACTTGTTCCTTCAGGCACTCAATGCACTAATCACACAAGTATCAACTTGTTCTCCAACTTCAAGCTTCAGCCTCTTCATCTGATCCCAACTGGATGCCCTTCATAAGTGTCAACTTGGACTCACTGGTCTTCAAGCTTCAGCTTCAGTGGCAGTCTTCAATAGCAAGTATCAACTTCTAGCATCTTCAATCTTCTAACAAGGAATTCCATCCTCTAGCAAGGGAGAAAGATTCATCTAACAAGAGTAAGGTTTGGATGATTGACAGCAGGGCGAAGACCAAAGGTCACCACTAAGCCTTCCATCATCAAAGAAAGGAACCCTCAAAGGTTCTACCAACTTGTGAAGAGCCACACATCCTACCAAAGGAGGGATAAGGCCTTTACAAGGGGACCTTACATCATAGGGAAGAATGGAAGTGATCAACACCTTCCATGTTTATGAAAGAAGAGAATCTATCTAGAAGCTCTACCTGCAAACCCTAATCTTAACACCTAATCACCACTACACCAAAAGAAGGGAAGTCTTCACACCCAAGCTTCCTCAAGCATTCCATGGTAGCCCAAGCTTGTCTTCAACATCAGCCAAGAGCAAGCGAAGCAAAACCCTAATCTAAGGGAACTAAAGAAATCAATCTAATTGAATTAGCAAATTAGGATCACCTAAAACCTAGTACTAAAGTTAGTCTTAACTAAAATACCAAAACCAATTGTAAAATCCTACAAAAATAACTATGGGACCCTAATTCAATCATGAATCTACCATACAAAATCCAGAGGTTGAATCATCCACCAAGTCCTAGAAATAAAACTTAAATCATGAAGTACTAAGGATAAACCCTAAAACTAGAGCACCTAAAGTTTCAACTTAAAACTAGCCCTAAACTTCTTCACAAAAATGTGAGAAAATTACTAGGGGAACATGCATATCTATGCTAGCTACACACAAAAAATCAAGGCAAGAATCATCACCAAGTGCTCAAACAAAATTCAACAAAACAAGGTATCAACCATGGCCATTTTAATATCAATTAATATTCAAAAAATGCAAATAAAATCAAAAATGCATGAATTATTAATATTTTTAATCTACAAAATTCTAGATTCAATCATGAATCAGGGTAAAAAAGTTTGGAATTAATTGAGTTAATTTCCTATTTTTTATGAATTATTCTCTAAGTCATATGAAACAATGAAAAATAAAGAAAATAAGTGGAAATTATTAAAAAAGTGTGGCAAATAGCAATCCAATACACTTCATATCAAGAATTGGGCCCAGGGGGTGTGTGAATATCACTCTGAGTGCTAAGCCCAAAACCAACCAATTAATGAAATGGTGCGTTTCATTTGAAAAACTCTCTTCAGCGCTTGAGGTGCAATCGTGGCCATTCATCCATTGCTTGAGTCAAAGGTCCAACCCTGATCTGAGGGTTCTTGCTCATCGTCCCCAATTTGAACCTGCAACCTGCGCACGAACCAACCATCACCAGTGACTTTTCCGGCCACCCCTGCAGAACCCTAACTTCCTCTACAACCAACTATTTGCCACGATTCCTGAATGAATCTTGACCAGAATCTTCCCAGCAATTCAACCATACCAATTATTCATCCTGTGTTCAAGCTTGCAACAGAAGTGGTTCTTGCACGATTCAACCTCCACAATAATCCAGATTCACTCCAAATTTCCCTCTGAAGCTAATGCGCACCTCAAATTGGCTTGGTTCTTCCTTGAATTGAAAATTCGATCTCAACTTGCATTCATGA
The DNA here is from genome assembly GCA_963859935.3 of Lathyrus sativus. Classification (NCBI taxonomy): domain Eukaryota; kingdom Viridiplantae; phylum Streptophyta; class Magnoliopsida; order Fabales; family Fabaceae; genus Lathyrus; species Lathyrus sativus. Next base: position 663,747,696 of record OZ012739.1, read on the forward strand.
AACTTTGATCTCCCTCTCTGCAACCAGCACCAATTCCTTCCAAAAAAAAGCACTGAACTCACTCAATGACTTATATAGAAGTGTTTAGACTCATCTAGAAACTTCTGGATTCATCCAAATGAGATTTTGGATTTTCAATTTCTCCTCCAAATATCACTCATGGCATATGCAATATCTCCTCTATTTGGGCCTCAGCAAACTTGGTTTTCACTCCTCATGAGCTAAGGAATTGAATGGTGATGATTGTTTCCTTGTTTGCAAGCCAAAGGTGTGAGTTGGATATGTTACTTCATCATAAAGAAATGAAATGGAATGTTATGCAAATGACCTCAAATCAAAATTCTAACATTGCCATTGTTTCTAAAATCATTTTTCCAATCAATTTGACCTATAATTTTGTTTCATTTGGTCACAAAATGAATTATTTGAATTTTTGGTCATTTAATCCTTTTAATTCTTTCTTTTTTCAAAACTTCTTGAACCAAGTCTCTCCTTGAGCCATTTCAATGCCTCCTTGATGCATGGTCAAGGTTAAAACCCCATTTTGAGCAACTTTCTAGTTGAACAAAATTCCATTTGAGGCCTCTAAGTTGGTGAAAATAGTCTATGATCACAAATGACCTATAATCACCAAATGTCCAAAATACCCTTGACTTGTCAAAGCCATGACTTGAGTTCTACAAATCCTATAAAGGACTTCTAGTACTCTCTAGAAATCTAAGAGAATAAGGAACAACATTCATGTTGACCAAAAGTTCATAGGAATCATCCTTCTAGGGAAAAAGTGTCATGCAAGTTGGGTAACTTTCAAGCTCCAAATTCACATGCCTCAGATGACCTGTAACTTGTCAAGGCCATAACTTGAGTTATATAAACCCTATCAAGGAATTCTAGCACTCAAATTAAATCTAAGATCATGCTCTACAACAATCATGTTGGGGGTAATATGAGATGACAAACACATCTTGAGCTAAATTGCCTTGAAGATAGGGGTCAAACTAGGGGATTTTACACTGTCAAGCCTTAGAAACCCTAGCTTGAAACTTCTCAAACTCTTCAATCATGATGAGTTGACCTTGGAATCATCCTTAGAACATCTAAATGCATCAATCCATGATCACATGGCTCTTGGATTTGGTCTCAACCTTCTTCAAATCATCAGTTGACTTAGGGTTGACCCAGTCAAACCCTAGCTGCACCAATCATGGCTGAGGCTTCTTAATCTTGCCCAATGACCTATCTAGGCCTCAAAGTGATCTTCAACACTTCTCATGAGCTCTCTCAAGACCTCAAGTCCAACTTCATGGCCTCAGAATCATCTGATGACTTCCCACAACTCTCAAGTTAGGAGACCTACACACTTGGCTTCCATCACTCTCTCTGAGGATCTTTTAACTTCTCTGACAAGGATATCAACCCTTGAACACTTGAATAACCTTCTTAGCTAGCCTCACAGTCTTGTGTAGCCTTTAATTGATACTCATATCTCTTGATCTCCTGCATACATGTCAATGAAATGCAAATGATAATGCTAATGTGAATGAAATGAAACACAAGCTAGGTGAAGAAATGTTGGGCAAATTTTGGGGTGCAACACTATTGAACTGTTTTGGAACTTTAAGTTATTCAACTTATGATTTTAGCAGTTTCTACTTAAGTGTTTATATTAAGGTTTGTTGGTAGTAGTTTGATAGGTTGTGACTTATGAAAAAGGTGGTAGCATTGTTATGCTCAGTTTGGCACCAACCACTACTAAGGGCTGTTAATTCACTTTGATTGCCATAGGGAAAAGCCTAGACTACTTTGTTGGTTATAGTTTGCAGCATCAGGTTTTAGTGCTTGTTTATGTTTTAAGCAGGATGCCTTGGTTTTGTGTCTTGGTCTTATTGTTGTTTTTTTCCAAAGTTGTTGTTGGAACCATGTCTTTGAAGAGACATGTTGGCTGCAATTCATTAATGGATTGTTGAAGCACCATAGATGTGGCTGCTGCCTAGACCAATGTAATTTTGGATGAGTGTTTGCTGCCTTAGAAAACCCTTTGTGCAAATATGCCACTCACTGCCTATTTTGAAATGTGCTAAACTCTGATACCTTTGAGCTTCAATTTTTATACATTACAGTCTTATGTGTGTTGAAGTTCATAATATGCTGCATAAATGTGTGCATTGTGATACCACTCCTGTTTTTGCTCAAAACTGTCTTGGAATTAGGATTAATCATCTTATGTCCAACTCATGCTAACTTACCACATGTTGCTTGCATTTATAACAGCTAGTCATTTTAGGCATACAGTTGGTATGTGGTTTCTGTTCAGTCCAGGTTAGGTGTGGTTTTGAAATTCTATTGAGTAGGTGTTGCTTTTGTGAAAGTATTATTCATTATGTATGTTGTTGAAATATGATCTGATTTTCTGGCCACAACTGTTGTGAGATGCATCAACCTATTGTATGTTAAAGTTTCAATTAAGGATTTGCAATCCTGCTTGCTTCAATTCATGCTTTGAACTAGCAGTCAATTCATGCTTTGAACATGCTTTGAACAACCTTGCATTTTTCAAGTCATGTTTGCAACAACATGTCAATCCTTGTTTCAAGTTATTTCTAATTGATCCTTGAGTCTGGTATCAGTAGTTAACATGTTAGAGCTTGTGTGTAATGCTTGCATAATCTGAACCCGCCTTATTTGTGCCATGGCCTCCTTTATTGAATCTCAAACTTCCATCTTGCATGTGCTATTGAGTTCCTCTTTATGTGCATAATTCTGAAAATTGGTGAGCACCATCTTCTTCCTTGATTAATTCTAAACATGTTGGGCTTTGAGTTTGTGAAATTTGATGTTGTTTTGATGAAGTTTGAGTCCAATCCGTTTCTACCATTTTTGCTTGAATTCTTGCCCAGTCATGCTTGCCTCGTGAGGTTTATTTATTTTAAGGGGTGGCTTATTACACGGATGTATTGCCACCCCAGTGGTTGTAACATGTGCGCTAAGTACCTTGTTTCCCTACCAGTCATGTGTTCGATCCCTGAGTGGGACAACTTTTTCATGTTTTATTTTGTTTACCTGGTTTTATTACTTTCTCTTTCTTTTCTATTTAATGAGCACGCGCGCGCAGTGGTGGACTTGGTAATATTTTGAGTTTGTAAACTGAGGGTTATGGGTTCAACACCTTCCATGACCATTCCATTATTTTTATCACTTATTTTTATATTTTCTTCATAAAATTCAAAACCTCATAACTTTTTCATGTTTTATTATATTTGATCCATTCTTTTTGCAAAATGTTCCTAATTACGTCTAGTTTCATATAGTAAGAAAATATTTCAAAGTTGTTCATGTTTATAATGCTTTTAACCACTTGAAAGTTGTTTCCTTTTAAAGTTATTTCCCTTGTTTCTCATTGAAATTTTTATCAATTAATGCTTGAGCTATCTTGTGGGATTGTTTATGCTTGATCTACATATGTTTGTTAACTTGTTTATGCTTAGAATCATAACATGTTAGGGTCTACCTTCTTTTGGCCGTCACTATGAACTTGTATGCTTTCTCTATAAAACCTTGAGTTTGAATTGTTGTAACCCTTCTTGCTTGTATTTGATTATCATCAAGGCATGTTTTGTTAGTATGAAGTTGTTACATTTGCTATACTTTGACCTATAGCATGCTTACCTCAAGTTGTGACTTATTTGCATGATTGTTACCTTCATATTTGTTAATATATCTCTTTTGGGTTGTTAACATCATCTTCATTAAGATATGTCATTTTTGACTCTAACCTTTTGTGCTTAAGTCTTGTAAGAACCCTCTTTACAATATTGTGATATCTTGATGCTTACATGATTTTTGGCTGTAACCATTTATCTTGTTTAAATCCTTGCTTATTATATGTTTTCTTGATTGGTTGTAACCATGTCTTTCATATTCATCATGTTAGATTATGCTTTGTTAAGTTTACTTTCCCCAAGTGATGGAACTCTTTAGTTCTCATCCAAGTTGCCTCCCCTTCTATCATCCCAAAGGAAAGTCTCTCTATTGACCCTTGGGTCATAGATAGCTCATTACCCTCACTTGACTTTGTTAAGTCATCCATACCCTTAGTTAAGTTAGAACCTGTCCTTTAGACTTTGCTTAAGTCTAAGAAACTTACCCCTTGTTAGGAGTTCTCTTTCAATTAGAACTTAGGGTAGAGTTTGTTAACTTTATGTAAGGATCATGGAAATGATTTCTTACTCCCCTTTCTTGAGTGTTCAATGTAAATTTAGAGAGTTCTCTTAAACTCTACACAAGCATTGTAATGTTTGTTCCCCTTGAACCTTGATCATAATCAAGTGTTTTTCAACCCTAGTGAGGTGAACTACGATTGCTCTGATTCTATCCTAGTTAGGATACGTAGGCAGAGGACGCGATGTCTTTGCGAGCAAACTTAGAAACTATCTTTAGGTTTTCACCTTAACCTTTTACCCAATTCCAATCCATAGCAAACATTTAGCAAACTTAGTATACAAACAAACAAAAGGTTCCTGTAGAGTACTATAGATGTTTAGGATGTGAAATACCTACCCTAGGCATAACCAACCCCCGATCCCCGAATCTCTTAGCGTTGTTGTAACATCGCGCAAAAGGTTCTTTCTTTCTTTAGACCTTTCCTTTGGATAAATTAAAGTCTGGTTGTGAATTTAAGAATTAAGATTCAAGTTAATCAATAGCTTGGTATCACGATTCTCACCGCAACAGAAATGGCGACTTCACTGGGGAATTTAACTTGAGGGTTTAGCCTATTTTGTTTGATTATATGCTATATTTGTGAATATTTGCTTAACATGTATATTTGTCAATATAATTGTTTGTATGTTGGATATTGGGTGCCTTGAAAGGTGAGATAAATCCTAACCCGGATTCGAGTGACACATAAGATAGGATTGTGATATGATCAATAGTTGGGCTATTGGGAGTAGTCTTAATATGTTTGACATATGATGTAATCGCACTCAGTGGAGACTCTTTGAGATAATTGGTAATGCATGAGTAGTCGTGTACTCATTAATTATTTCAATATGAGTCCATGAAGCTGGGAACCTTTAGTAACACTTTTACCCCACTTAGCCTTTTTAGGACGTAGCGCAGAAACTGTTAGGGAGTAATCCCTCAATAGTTGTCATGCGATGCTACACTCAAACGAGTTTATCTTGAGAATATTGTTGACTCACGTGAGTAGTCGCGTTAGTTGGCAATATCTGAAGGATTTACTATGACTTTGGGAACTTTGCTAGAACCCGTTCGGCAGGTACAAAATATCTCATAGTAAAAATCCTTAGGGATGGGTAGAACTTTGACTTCATGCCCTGACCTTGAGCTTAGGAAGGCCTTGTGTGTGCATGTGCATTATATTTGTGAATATCTTGCTTTTTGTGTGGTGTGTGCATCATCTCATCATATCATCATAATCATTTCATGTTGCGATTAGTTTTGTAAAACTCAGTTGACCTCTTTGTGTGTAAAATCCCCGACATATCATGGACATTGGGACAAGAAAAACCAAGAGGTACACTTCCAAGAAGCCCGATACTTCCGAGTTGAGGAAATTAGGAACTATGGTATCAGAAGACTTTGGAAAGAAATATGGAAAAATCCTAAGCCTTGTCAGAATGAGAATGGAAGAAGGGATCCTAAATACTTTGGTTCAATTCTATGACCCTTTGTATCATTGTTTCACCTTTCCTGACTATCAGTTGATGCCAACTTTGGAGGAGTATGCTTATTACATGGGAGTTCCTGTGAAAGATCAAAAACCTTATAGTGGATTGGAGAAGATGCCTTCACCAGAAGAAATTGCAGACGCTCTTCACCTTGAAGCTTCTGAAATCAAGGCCCATCGTGCAACCAAGAAAGGAGTAATGGGTTTTCATTCAGAGTTCTTAATCAAGAAAGCTACCTATCTTGCCAAAGAAGGAAGTATGGATGCCTTTGAATCAGTACTAGCTCTATTAATCTATGGACTAGTATTATTTCCTGAAGTAGAGGAGTTCGTCAATTTCCCTCCCATCATCATATTTATAAGTAGAAATCCTGTGCCTACCTTGTCGGGAGATGCGTACCATTCTATTCATCATCGTACGCTTCAAGGAAAAGGAACTTTCCTCTTTTGCGCACCTATGTTATACAAGTGGTTTGTCAATCATTTGCCAACAACTGGCGCTTTCAGAAAGAATCCCAACGGATGGAGATGGTCTCAAAGGATAATCTCTTTGACTCAAGCAGATATTCATTGGTATGATCCCTCATATGATCGAAGAGTCTATTTTGACCATTGCGGAAGTTTCCCGAATATACCACTCATTGGAGTACGAGGAGGAATTAACTACAATCCAGCCTTGGCTCGACGACAATTTGGTTTTCTGATGAAAGATAAACCCAACAATTTGCTTCTATCCGGTTTCTTTTATCTCAACACAGAGGTAACCAAAAGTATGAGAAATAGTACCATCGACGCTTGGGAGAACATCCATAAGAAGATGAAAGTAGATTTGGGAAAGAGAAATTGCATAGCTTTGGAGACATTTACTCAATGGGTCCAATCTAGAGCAAAAGATTTGAAGATGCCATACCTTCCAGAAAAAGACGCACCAATTGTCATTACGCCGTCATCGTCCGCCATTCCCATTGAGAAAATGGAAGAATACCAAGAACTCCTTGCAAGAGCGCAGCTTAAAAGAGATACTTGGGAAGGAAAATATCACTCGCTCCTCTCCGAAACGACAAAGCTCTCCCGAGAAGTGAAAGAAAATGATGAGTTGATAAAATGGCTCGAACGACGAGTAATCGATGGAGAAACAACAAAGGAGAATTTATTTTTCTCTAGCATCAAACCCACCCAAAGCAACCATGAGTACTCCAATATCCCCCTACCTCTGGAGCTTGAAAGGGATAGTGGATAAATTGGTAATGGAGAACGCAATCTTGAAGAAGTTGAAGAGGCCGCGTGCTTGAAGTCATTAGCTTAGGTTGTAAAACCTAGTTTCTTGATGTAATTTGAGTTTCTTGTATTGTACCTTAAAGGTGGTAACTTTTACCAATGATGAATGAAATGAGAGTTTGACCCAAATTGATCTTCTGAGTTTTGTAAAACCAGTCGCATTTTTGCAATTTTCTAACCATTCAAGGAAATTCAAACTTTTCTTTTGCAGACGACAACATGGTAAGACGAGGCATGCTTCCTTTCCCGGATTTGAAGTTGGGGCCGTCTTAGGATGCTGGCAAGCCTTGTTAGGAACCCCGCCGCCTTCATTGCCAAGTATGGAGATCTCCTACCATTGATAAGTGCTCAAGTCAACGAGTTCATGCTGCAGGCTCTTGTTGAATTTTATTATCCAATCTACCACTGCTTCGTCTTCCCAGATTTTCAGCTACTTCCGATCATAGAGGAATACACTGACTATCTGAAAATTCCATGGAATTTCACACTTCCTTATGGAAAACCAAAGAGAAGGGATTTGGCCAAAGCCTTACATCTCAGGCCAGAAGAGTTACCACCTATGAGAGCGAAGGGGGGATGCTATGGAATGGAAGCAGGACCACTAATGAAGATGGCTGAATTCCATTACGAAAATAGAAACCTGGGGATTTTTGAAGCCATTTTAGCCTTTCTGGTATACGGTTTGTACCTCTTCCCAAGTCTCCATGATTTCATCAGCGAGGAGGCAATCCGTCTCTTCATCATCAAGAATCCAGTGAATGAGATACTGGCAGATAGATATGTGGTCATCCACTGCTACACCTTGTATGACCTCGGCCAGTTTTCATGCTGTCTCGCATTGCTCGACAGATGGTTTACATCCCATTTGCCCAAGACTCACATCCTTTGGAGGCTTTATAGCAAGAGTGCATGGATTTCCAAGCTCATCACTCTCAAGCATTATGATATCACCTGGTATGACCTCAGCCTTGGTAATCTAGCTCTGATTCCCAGTTATGGAGACTTCCCCAATGTACCTCTCATTGGAACAAAAGGGGTCATCACCTATAACCCCATTCTTGCTCAGAGTCAGTATGGGTATTCAACCGGGCCGGAACTGGAGCCCGAGATGCTAAGACCTTGCTTCTGTGAAATCGGTTGCAGCCCAGAATTGGAAGCCCGTGCTCACTATGCTCAGAGAGATCCTCACCTCTTGGGTATAACTGCAATGGAGAAAGTAAGTTATTTAACTACCAGAGCTTACTTGCTTTGGTCGAAGGAAATAGCGTTGACCATGTTCTACACTCGTGATCACGAGATAACGATAGAACTAGAGGTCCCCGTAACTAGGGAAGAACTGAAGTACGCTTTGATCAAAGCACAGCGTGAAAATGAAGATTTGTGGGAGATCATCCGCCAGGGTCGAGTCTGCGCCGAAGACCAAGAAGGAGAAGGATCATCTTATTAGAATGATCATTATTTCACCATTTCCTGCTTTTCCTAAAAAGGATTGTAATCCTATGTCGCATTTACTTTCGCTTATTCTTGTAAGAAAGGTCTTGCTTTTTAGCAAGAGCCATCTATTGTAATAGATTTCAAATTATCAATGAAAAACGCTTTTTAAAGCCTGTTGTTACATGTTGTTCCAACTTTTTTTTGTTTGTAAACAAAATTTGCTTTTCCTTGAATGGTTTATGCATTTGCATTTACATTTGCATTCGCATCTCATTTTGCATTGGTCTTGCATTCAAGTTCCGCAGCTCATCCTTTGTTCTTATGTCAGAAAGAGAGAGGGAAGTAGTTCACGCTGAATTCACACAAGTACAATACCCGGGCCCAAGCTCAACGCAAAATGGCAGATAATGACCAAAGAACCGACCAGATCGATAATGACATCGAAGGGATCAAAGACAACATTAGTCAGATCATGGAGGTCCTCAATATGATCAAAGCAAAGATGGATACACAGGCTACTGTAGTTTCTGAAGTCGTTATAGCAGCAACAAGTCTCCCCACTGCGCCATTCATGACAACCGAGTTCCTATTCAGCATGTCCATGGACTTCTTACCTCCAATCAACAATCTTCAACCAGCCAGCTTTCAACCGCAAGTTGGTCCAATGGCAACAAATCCTATTTTTACTCAAGCAGGGGGACTAACTCAGGTCTGACCTATGTTCAACCCTCAACCGATCTTTGATGTGGCAGATGGCTCTGAAGCAGAAGATGAGAAACACGAGAAGTTAAGAGTGGAAATGGACATTATGGCTAAAATAATGAGAGCTATCTAAGGAAGCAATGTTTTTGGATCAGACGCCAAAGACATGTGTCTGGTGTCCAGTTTAGTATTCCCCCAGAAATTCAAGATGTCTGTGTTTGACAAATACGAGGGAACTACTTATTCCAAGGTACACCTGATCATGTATTTCAGGCGGATGGTTCCGCATATTGAAAACGCCAAACTATTGGTGCATTGCTTTCAGGATAGTCTTAAAGGAGCATTAGCTAAATGGTATTTAAGCCTGGATCAAGCGAAAATCCATGGATTTCTAGATCTTTCAAATGCCTTCATTAAACAATATAAATACAACATGGACCTGGCTCCAGACCGCCGTCAGCTCCTCAACATGACACAAAAGAGCACTGAAACCTTCAAAGAATACGCGCAAAGATGGCGCGGGACTGCTGCTCATGTGGAGCCACCCCTTACTGAAAAGGAATTGGCAGACTGGTTCGTAGATACAGTCAGACCAGAATTCTATGAGCGACTAATCAGCAGTGTCACAACTAACTTCTCTGACATTGTAGCAGTGGAAGTCAAGGTTGAAGCCTGCTTAAAAAGTGGGAAAGTGGCTACTCCAAATACCAATTCAAGCGCCAGTGCTGCAAAGAAGCCGGCCAACAACTTCCATAAAAAGAAGGAAGGGGACGTAAGTGTTGTAACGTACGGAAAGAAGGCGCAAAGTTCCAGGAACCATCACCAGCAATATCATCCACCATCATACATAGCAGCTGGGACCCCAGTTTTTCAACAGTCATTGCAGCAGGGTCCTCAACATGGGGCATCCAACAATCAACAACAGTATCATTCTAACAACCAACAACAGTATCATCAACCGTAGAGTCAGCAGCCTCAAAATAGGGCACCAAGGGCAAATTACCAGGCGAATCGGCCAAAGATACAGCCTATACTGATGGAAAGAGGGTTGGTCAAGACAAGGAAATTATTCCCAATGCTGATGGAAAGAGGGTTGGTCAAGACAAGGAAATTAGGTGCTCCACCTAATCCACTTCCATTCTATTACAACGCCAATGCCCGCTGTTTATTCCACGAGAATGCTCCGGGCCATGACCTTGAAGGATGCTTCGCTCTCCAGCACCTCTTCCGAGAGTTAATCGAAAAAAGGATTCTGTCTTTTGAAGACAACCACCCGAACATAAAGAATAACCCTCTACCAAATCATGGTGGAGTAAATGCTATTACTAAGGAAGGGGAGGGGTCTGAAGCTAAGACAGTTACTACCATTGAAGAGATCAAGGTACCGTTGGTGGAACTACACAAACGTCTTGCTCAAGCATGGGCACTTAAAACATCCCATGAAGATTGCGAACAATGCATGTTGAACCCACAAGGTTGTGACCTTGTGCAAAAAGACATTCGAGCAATGCTCGAGCAAAGGATGATAGAGATTGCTCGCAGGAAGAAAGAGGAAGGTATAGCGGTCATTGAACTCGTATTTAATATGCCTGAAGAGCCTAGCAAAAGGGCTGTTTTTAGAAATAACAACAATAACAACAAAAATGTCAGGCCAGTGTTCCGCGACGATGCACCCCCGAAATTTGGAGAGGGCAAGCCAGATTCGAACCAAGGGGAGGATCTAGACCTCACCCAAGGGCCATAACACCAAAACAAGATCATTCATGGTGTGAAGGAATTTTCAAAGAAAGGAAGCCAACAAATATAGACAATATCGCCGGTGGGAGTAAGATGACCCGGAGCGGTCGCGTATACCAACCACGGGCGAATAATGCGGTTCCTCCGCCAGCGGTTCCCATTCCGAAAGTTGTTGTTCCTCAAAAATCCATTCCAGAGGAAATCGTCACTAAGGAGCCTTTAGTAAAAGGAAAAGAGAGCCTAAAAAATGATGAAAAAGAGTTTCTGCGAATCATCCGACGAAGTGACTATCGGGTGGTAGACCAACTGAATCAGACGCCATCTAAGATATCAGTCATGTCATTACTCTTAAGCTCCCCAGCGCATCGCCAGACTTTGCTAAAATCTTAACGCAAGCCCATGTGACTAAGGACATTACAGTGGGGCAGTTCGACTCCATTGTAGCGAACATCACGGCCTGCAACACTCTAAGCTTTGATGACAATGATCTAACAGCTGAAAAATGCAAGCATAATCGTGCTCTGCATGTGTCGATTAAGTGCGAAGAAGATACATTGTCCAGGGTGCTTGTTGACACAGGATCCGCGCTCAATGTAATGCCGAAGAGGACACTAGCCAAGCTGGCTTACCAAGGTGCTAACATGAGGCCAACGTCTCTTGTGGTGAAGGAATTTGACGGGTCTAGAAGAGCTGTAATAGGGGAGGTTGATCTTCCTATCATGATAGGACCGCAAATCTTTGAGGTCACCTTTCAGGTGATGGACATCAATCCGGTCTACAGCTGTCTACTGGGGAGGCCATGGATACATGCAACGGGCGCTGTAACCTCTACCCTCCATCAGAAGATGAAGTTTATTATGGATGATCAGTTGGTTACTTTTAAGAGCTGGATACATGGCTAAGAGGATTTTAAGAGCTGGTTACTTTTGGTTAACTTTAGAGACGGACTGCATCCTCTTCGCTCGGAAATGCCATAAGTGCCAAGTCTATGCTGACAAAGTGCATGTTCCTCCACATCCTCTCAATGTGATGACATCACCGTGGCCCTTCGCAATGTGGGGCATAGACATGATTGGGGAAATAGAGCCAAAAGCTTCCAACGGCCATCGCTTCATCCTTGTTGCAATTTATTACTTCACCAAATGGGTAGAAGCAGCATCGTATGCGAACGTAACGAAACAAGTGGTTGCCCGCTTCATCAAAAAGGAAAGTATCTGTCGATATAGTATTCCTAACCAGATCATCACCGACAATGGGTCAAATCTGAACAACAAAACAATGAAGGAACTCTGTGATGACTTCAAGATTAAGCATCACAATTCGTCTCCTTACAGACCTAAGATGAATGGCACAGTCGAGGCTGCTAACAAAAATATCAAGAAAATAGTACAGAAGATGGTCATAACCTACAAGGATTGGCACGAGATGTTACCATTTGCTCTACATGGATACCGAACATCAGTGCAAACTTCAACAGGGGCAACTCCCTTTTCCTTAGTATATGGGATGGAAGTCGTGCTGCCCATCGAGGTCAAAATACCTTCTCTAAAGATCTTGATGGAAGCCAAGCTTGAGGAAGACGAATGGATAAAAGAAAGGTTCGACTCATTGAACCTCATTGATGAGAAAAGAATGACGGCCATGTGTCATAGCCAGATCTATCAACAAAGGATGATAAGAGCATTCGACAAGAAGGTTCGTCCCAAAGAGTATAGGGAAGGAGAGCTTGTACTTAGAAAAATCCTGCCAACTCAAAAGGACATGCGCGACAAGTGGATGCCCAATTACGATGGCCCTTTTTTGGTAAAAACCGTCTTCTCCAAAGGATCTCTAATTCTTGAGACCATGGATGGCGAACAACTCAAGTACCCTATCAACTCAGATGCAGTGAGAAAGTACTATGCCTAAAGCGGAAAACCTAGAAAGGTGATTCAAGTGCTTCAGCAAGACGGAAGTCAAAAGATTAAAGCTGACGAACGCAGGGGCAAAGTCTTGTGCAAGGTGTTAAAGATAGCTCAACATCTGTCATTCTCGTTAGAAGCAGCAAAGCAAATGAACTGATAGCTAATAGGACCGGATTATTATGGGATTCTGTAACCCTTTCTGTTTGCCATTTTTCCAAATGTAAAAAGTTCCCGAGGCTTTTCCCTTTGTAAAGTTCTCGTCTATCAATGAAATCAAATTTTGGCCGATCATCGTTATGATCTTCTGTTTTTGTTATGCAATTTCACTTATTTGTTAATAAAGATTTTTTGAAAAGCAAAGTGTTTTGAAAAACTTAATTTTTTTGTTTTAAAGAAAAAACGATATAACGAACATGTTGAAGAGCTCTAGAGGTAATCCGACAGTATTACACAATTCTCAAGCCGTGAAAGCTAGTTGTCGCCTCCAACCAAACTAGATGTGTCCAACAGCAATCCACGCTCTTAAGCCAGGACTTCTCCTCTGCAGGTTTGCAAGGATTTTGTTTATCTTGGAAGATTGTTATCTACACCAAAAGAAAGCGCCATCTAACTTGAAGCAATTGAGACTCAGCGTGATGGGTTCCCCCTTTGTTTTCCTTGTTTTGCTTTTCCTCTGTGGGTCGATCTGCATTTTACATACAACATCATATCAGCATACACATTTTGTTCACAGGCAGTTTTGGTTTCTGTTTGTTTGGTTGTTGCCTTTGAGATCCTTTGGTCGTTACCTCTTTCTCTGATCAGTTGCCGCAGATTTCGCTTTGAGGTTGATACCCCAATGTTACCAGTAATCCTAGGATTACTTTCTTCTCTGGGAAGCTAATTGTGACTAGCAGTATCCGATTTACATAGATGATTAGTTGTTACTAATGTTTATCTCTGATTTGGTTGTCACCGATAATCTTTGAAAGTCTAGTAGTCACTAGTATTGTTTAAAACCAATTGTTATTTAGTACCTCGATTTGGTCGTCTCCAACAATCTTTCAAACCCAGTAGTCACTGACTCTGTTATAAAACCAACCAATCGTCATTGGAGTCCTTTTGATTCGGTTATTACCAATCTTTGTCAAATCTAGTGGTTACTAATATTTCATTTTTAAAACCGATGGTCATTGGTATTTGAGATGGTTGTTACCAAGTTTCCTAAAAGTCCAATAATTATTGGCATCGCCTGGAACCAGTCGTTATTGGAACCTCCTTGATTCGGTTATTACCAATATTTCTGAATCTAGTAGTTACTAGTAGTACCTTTAAATCCAATTGTTATTGGTACCTTTTGATTCGGTTATTACCAATTTTCCTAAGTCTAGTAGTCACTAGCATCATTTGAAAAAAAATCTAGTGGTTACTAGCATTGTCAGAACCAATGGTTATTGGTCTCCTTTGACTTGGTCGTTACCAATATCCCCAGTTAAGTCTAGTAATTGCTAGCATTATCTTGACCCAATTGTTATTGGTATACCCTGATTTGGTCATCACCAGTCCCTTCTAAGACCAGTGATTACTGGCATAGCTTGAAAACTAATCGCTATTAGTATTGTGAGTTGGTTGTTACCAACTTCTCCAGCCGAAGTCTTGTATTTTACCAATGCTATTCGGAATTCCCAATTGTTTGTAACTTTTGGTTTGGTCGTCACCATCATCCCCAGTGAGTCTAGTGGAAAATAGCACCATTTGAAACCAGTTTGTTATTCTGGTCGTCACCAATGTTCCTAGCAAAGTTGTTGCTTTCCCATTCGAGTCTCGGAGATCTAGTGGATACTAGCATCCCCAGTGTGTCTGGTCTTGTTTTTGTTCTTTTCCTGAAGATCCCTTTCGAACTCTTCGTTATAGGAAATTCCTCATCTGATTATCTCCAGTGAGATTTGCGTCTCTTTTCTTTCGTTTCCCCGGTGGAGAATTGCCTTCTTCCCCAGCGGAGTGTTGTCTCCTTTTCCCCAATGAAGATTTGTCTTCCCTGTTGGAGTTTTCGTCCCCTGTGTGAAAGATCCCCCCTTTTTTTGCTGCTGTTTGCTATTTTTGTTGGGCTTTCAAACTCAAGGGTCCACCGTGTGGACTTATGCTGAAACCCCCCTGTTGATGCTACTGCACCCCTTGCTATTTTTCTTTTTGAACTTTATTGTTTGTAAATACTTTTTGTATATATTTATATTATATTTCTTTCTAAAATATTTATATATTACATAAGATATTTTATATACTATTTTTATTTTTAGAATATTATAATTCTTTTTATTTAGAATATTATGTATATATTAAATATTTAGATTTATTTTCTATTTGTTTGCTTTATATTCTATTTTCTTCTCTTTTCCTTTTAATTTCTTTAGGAATTTATTAGGAGTTTATTAACTTTTGAACTTGAATTCTTATTTCCATTGGATTATGTTTCTCACCATTTCTTTTTGTAGGTCGATGACGAGACCTCCGTAAACCTTTATTAATCAGATTGTTGATGGATAATATAGGATCTGAGACCGTTTTTCCTCTCCTTATCTTTTCTTCTTCTTCTGAATTTATTTTGCCTTTCTATTGTGTTGTTCGTGTGACATGATTTAATCGGAGAATGATTCTCGATATCATTTCTCTATCTTGTCTTTGACACGAATATCAATACGCTACCTCTTGGGGTTTGACTTCTTTTATAAGTCGAATTATGACGGTTCAGTGTCACATTGGTTCTGGTTTGAAATGTCATCATCAAGGATCGAAAGAGGAAAGCTTAGAAATGGAGTTTGCATGCACAAGTCAAGGGTCAACGGAACCACTCCGTTCGGTAACATTGTTTTATTTCACTTCTTTCATCTCTTTCTTTTTAGTCGTCGAGTGTTGTGAGCCGTAAGCTTTAGATACGTGGGAAATAATGAGTGGGTGGCTGCCTCTCACTCGTCTAGAGTGTTTAGCGTATGTTCTTCGGATAATATGCGACGCATTAGTTCCTACGTCTAGGACTTCGCGTGTGCGTCCTGTTCCGAACTTTTTCTCTCGCGTCCTGACGATTGAGACTTCCATCTTTCTCTCGCGTCCTGGCGATTGAGTTCTGTTCTCTTGCCCCCGTGCAATCGAGACTGTTTTCCGTAGTTGGCCGAACTACGACTGCTCTGATCTCTCATTCCCGTTGAGAGTACGTAGGCATAAGATTGCGATAATCCTAGAGAGCACTTTTCCCCCTTTCCTGTAGTTAGCTGAACTACAGCTGCTCTGATTTCTCGTACCGGACGAGAATATGTAGGCATAGAATGCGATATCCTAGCGAGCACATTAACAACTAACTTCTCTGTTCTCTCGCTGCCGTGCGATCGAGACTTTCCCGCTGACGACTAATCTTTCCCGTTCTCTTGCCCTAGCACAATTGAGACCAGACCGTAGTTCTAGTTCCCGTAAGTTCCCGCACCTTTAAAACCCGACATACTACGTCCGTTCTACTGCAAACAGGTAACGCCTAAGTCTCCAATGGTCGAGCGGCAATACACCTAACTGCTAGAATATGTACGCTAGTATTGTTAACCTTTCTCTCAGCCCCGTGTGACTAAGAACACCCTTTGTTGTCCCGTAGTTAGCCTGAACTACGTTTTGCTCTGATTTCTCATGCCAAATGAGAATACGTAGGCACAAGACGCGACATCTTGGCGAGTAATCTCCCCCCGTAGTTTCCCGAACTATGTTGACTCTGACTTTCCCATTGCACGATGGAATACGTAGGCATAGAGCGCAATGCTCTATCGAGTCAGTTTCTTTCCGTTTAGCTTTAGCAGCCGTAGATAGATTATTTTTCACCCATAGACTAGACAACCCATGCGTGGATCCCGTCGAGTACGACGGACGTGAGGGGTGCTCATACCTTCCCCTTGTGTAACCGACTCCCGAACCTGGACATGGTTGAGATGACCTTGTCTTTCCCTTTTTCTTTAGGTTTTTGCGATTGTTTCCTTTCTCTCTCTTTGGGATAAATAACGAAAATGGTGACTCTTCTATTTTTTCCGCCGGTTGTTTTTCGCAGTAGAGACACCTATGCTCTTTGTCCTCATGATGGAGTACATGAATAGGCTGCTGGTGAAAATGCAGAAAGACCCAAATTTCAACTACCATGCCAAATGTGAGAGGCTGCAAATCACAAACCTCACTTTTGCAGATGATGTTCTGCTGTTCTGTTGAGGAGATGACATGTCTTTGCAGCTGATGTTAAATACTTTCAAGAAGTTCTCCAATTCCACAGGTTTGATAATGAACCCTAACAAATGCAAATTATACTGTAGGGGTTTAGATAATGTGAGCAGGCAGAAATTGAAGGATCTGTCGGGTTTCCAAGCTGGTGTGTTGCCGTTCAAATATCTAGGCATCCTTGTGTCAAGTAAGAAACTGACCATTAACCACTTCTTGCCTCTGGTGGATAAAATTGTGGCTCGAATTCATCATTGGTCATCTAGACTCCTCAGCTATGCTGATAGAATTCAGCTAGTCAAAAGTATTGCGACTGCAACGGTTCAATACTGGATGCAATGCCTCCCTTTGCCTAAAGCTGTGATCAGGAAAATAGATTCCATTTGTCGTAGCTTCATTTGGACCGGTAAGGATTCTATTAGCAGAAAATGTCCCGTGGCTTGGAATCGCACTTGCTGCCCGACAGCTCAGGGTGGTTTAAATCTGTTGAATCTGCAGGTTTGGATCCATACTCATTACCTGAAGGATAAAAGTGTGATGAATTACGAAACCAAAGCTCACAACTCTCGGATTATGCGAGGTATTTTGAAACATCGAGATAACATGGGTGAAATCCTGAATGATTGGGATCAAATCGTGAATGCACAGAAGTTTAAAGACTCGGTTCTTTATACGGGGATGATTGATGATGGCACAAGGGTTCAGTGGCGTAATCTGGTGCAGTTCAACAAAGGGAGACCGCGTGCATATTTTTGTTTATGGCAGGCTTGCCACGGAAAGCTTGCGACCAAAGACAGGTTGAAACACTTTGGGATGCTTGAGGACAGCAACTGTAACTTATGTCATGCCGAGGAAGAAACGATGAATCATCTTTTTTTTCTCTTGTCAAGTGACCAGTCACATATGGAAGGAAGTGCTCGATTGGTTTAACATCTCTCATGATCCTCAACCGTGGGATGCTGAGATGATTTGGCTCACCAAGTTAACAAAGGGAAAGGGCTGGAAAGCTGAAATTGTGAGGATGTTAGTCGCTGAAACTATATACAACATCTGGGAATATAGGAATGACAAAACTTTTGGCAACACTGTAGATAATACAACCACGGTATCTAACATCATTGACTGTGTGATCTATCGTGGGTGGAACAACACTAGGATTAGGAAACATCTTGTTAATTTTATGATGTAACTTTTAGTCCGTTTTTGTCGGTTGGATCCCCCTGGATCACCTAGATCTGTACTGTCGTTGTTTTTTGAATCAATATTTTTTTTTATTCAAAAAAATTATAATTTTTAATTTAGATATCCAAAAAACTATTTAAATAGAACCGCTTAGAATTTTTAACTAGGCTTCCAAAACCGAGCCAAATTGAGAGTAATTTTATCTTTGGATCAAATTAGTTTTTAGAAGAAAAAAATCGATCCAAACCGCACCATGAATATAATTTATCAAAATTACATGATTTCAAAAATAAAATTATTATTGCATGATCAAACTTGTAAACAAAACATAATGTTGCATGAGTTTATTCAAATTGCATGATTTAAAAATAATTTTATAATTGCATGATCAAACTTACAAACAAAATATAATGTTGCATGAATTTATCGAAATTGCAGAATACAAATGTTATAATAGAAAAATGTCTTACATTTACCAAAAACCTTAAGACATTGAATATATGAGTTATATATCTTATAAATTTAACATTCCACTCATTCTTAGACTATGTAAAATTTAACTACTCGCCAACATATCAAACAAGTATCTGCCTTAAGTTTTTTTTGTTTGCAATTATCATTTGCATGGTAGTTTTAATGAAGTAGACTTTTAGTAACATTGTGTATTTAATTTTTTTTAGTTATAACATGCTAAAATATTTCTTAAATATTTTTGAAAAAAGAAATTGTAATATAACCTACCTGTGTACTACTATTGGGAGATGCGAAAGAAAAAAATGTTATTCACTTTTTAACTCTATTAAAGAGTAATTAAAATATTTAAAATAAATAATAGATAATAAAGTTACTTTTTATTTTATTGTTACATTAATCAATATCAAAAAATTAATTATGTTTTAGTCATTAAAAAAATCAATAGTTTAGTTTATTTAATATTTTAATATTTCAAAAAGAATTTAAAATAGTTTATAAAGTTAAATAAAAAAATTGATCAATTATTTTTATGATAACTAGCGTTCAGACGGGCACTCTCGTGTTCGTCTGTCTGCTTTTTTTAATGCGCACAGCGTAGAAAAATAAGTGTGTGTATATTTTGTATAAAATTTTTATTATACTTAAAATTAATTAAATACATTTGTTTTTAGATATCCTCCAGCAGTCTTAAAATCAGGATGATAAATGTATATATTCTAAAAATATTTTAGTGAATTAACTATACATTAATGCTACTATTATTTTAAACATACCAAATTAAATAAAATTTAGATTAAAAAATGCTATTAATATTATTACATTTTGAAAATGACAAGCAAAGTTATTCTAAATTATATTAAATAATCGAACAACACAAAGTATTATTTATACTATATAATCAATAACGTTCTTTAAGAGGAAGGCCGAACATAAAATCTTTATCTTGAGAATTTTCTCTTCCTACAATTGTTTTCTATGGTAAAGAAAAAATGTAAGACTCTCATATTAGAATTGCTTTAGAGAAAAATATAGTGAAAGTATTGTAAAGATTTGAATCAATACTTCATATATCCCTTTATCGATGCGCTCTTGAACTTTAAAAAACTATAATTACATCATGAAATGTCATATCAATAAAGAAATACATTCAAAACATGTGACTTATTTGATTATAATCTGGTGTACTGAGCCATAAATAAATGTATACCCGAAGAATGAAGATATTTTGTTTTAGTTCAGATTTGGTAGAACAACACCCCTGACTTATTTTTGAATTAGGTGGGTTTCTGGTAAAAAAGGAAAACAATGGCTTTAGTGAATATACATGGTTTTATTTACACACCAATAGTAAAAGTAAAACTCATGAATTCAAAAATATTCTATGGATAAATATTATTAAATGAATAAAATAAAAACTTGTCCCTCCTTTGAGATATTATTTCTTTTTTTACCATTTTCCAAAGTTGTTTTTGCCTGTTATCACTGTGGAGCCCCAACCGACAGAGTAAACTTTTAGACGCTTGACCTGTTTTAATAAGAATGATAAAAGTGTTAGTGAAATAGTGGTGAAAATGCAACAAACAGATTTTTTTATACATGTTACGAAAAAGGCAAATGCACCTTATTGTCTAGCTTGCCGATAGATGAAATTGTTTGTTCATCCTTCCATGTGTTCCATTTATCTTTAAAGTCTCCATCTAAAATTTATTCTGTATAAGAATAGTGAGAATAAGTATGATCCAATTGATTGATTATATTAAAAGCATAAAATAAATGATTAAGTATAGCATACTTTTATGTCGAAGCAAGTTTCAACATTCTTCTGTCTCAGCTTCTTACATAATTGGAAGACTTCATTGTGTTCTAGTTTGGCTGTATATCAAAGCCACATGATTTTATACTTAGTTATTATCATATAAAGAATACAATATAATATTAGTATTTCGTGTAACTAAAATGGGAATCGATGTGTGAAATTATTATTTTAATGTACGTAATGATACCTGCGGGTGCGATAAAAGAATTTGTTTAAAGACTACATTTTTTGTATAGTCACCATCTTCTCCTTCCAATTTTTCTTCCTTGGATAAAACTTTTGTTGTAGTTTGTGGAACACCTCTGGATAAAGCCACATATAACTGTCCATGACTGAAAACATGTCGTGGAAGATATATTCCAACATTTGGGATGGTTTGTCCTTAAGACTTATTTATTGTAATTGCAAAACTTAGTCGCACAGGAAACTGCTTTCTACTAAGGACAAAAGGCAACCCATCACTGGCCGATGCTTTTATTTTAATTCTGGGCAAGAAAGCTCGTCTTCCTGCATTGTTTCTTGTCAAAATTTCCACATCCAACATATTCATATATAACCCAAGACATAATAACTGCGTCCCATTACACAACCCATATCTAGGATCTAGATTTTGCAACAACATCAACGGTGCACCCTATTTATGTTTAGAATATGTGGTGGCAAACTACCTTGTGCAATTGAGTTTAAGAATACTTGCTGGTATAAATTATTATTATCCCCTTCAACCTCGTCAAATGATAACAAATTATGTTCTTCTCTTGGAAACTGGTCAATAATTATATCATTCAATTTTTGGACATCATCGTTTGTTGGGGTCAAAATAGCTTTTTGTACCATATAAAGGGCATCCCAACCATGCAATTCTAAATCAGGAAAAATATGTTGTATAAGCACTTGTATGGAATGGTCACCTTTCCATGGGACTGCAATCTGTGAAGGTAACCTCACCATGTCATCTGGTTTGGTAGGTTCAACACCATCACCAATACGCATAAGAAATTCTGCAAACTCTTAATCATGCAATGATCGCATATTTTGACGCAATCGCAAAATTTTGGTATGAGCCCATAAATAAGACTGAACAATACACGCAGATATCATCTGTACCTTAGTACCTTTTCTTACAACAGGAAGAACTTGATGAAAATCTCCCCCCATGATCATAACTTTTCCTTCAAATGGAGCATTGTTACTACAAATGTCTTGTAATGATCGATCTAAGGCTTCCAAACACTTTTTGTTTATCATTAGGGGTTCATCCCAAATTATTACAGCAGAAACCCTAATGAGATTTTCAAGATCGTTTTGCTTTTGAATACCAGAAATGGAACTTGGTTATATATCGATAGGTATCTGTTGCGGTTAGAATATGATATCAAATTATTAATTAATTTGAACCGCATCTTTAGTTCACAACCGCTCTTTGATTTATCCGAAGGAAAAGGTCAAAAGAGGGAAAACCTAATTTTGCATCGTAAAGACAATGCGGGGAGAGATCTAGGTAAGGGGTTGGTTAAACATAGAGAAGGTACTAGCACCCTACACTTCTGTAGTACTCTACAGGAACCTTTTGTTTATTGTTTACTATTTTTGCTTTATTATTTGCTGGAGGTATATATGCTAGGGGTTAGAGTGACTTAAGGGTTAGAAAGTGAAAAGAAAAACCTAAGGGTTAGTCCTAAGTTTACTCGCCAAGACTCGCATCTTGTGCCTACGTATCTTGGATAGGTAATGGAATAAGAGAAATCGTAGTTCCCCTTGAAAGGGAGGTTAGAAACTTCTTGACTATGGTCAAAGTTTCAGGGGGAATAAAAGTTTCTTAGGGAAAGCACTTACGTGGAGTTTGGAAACTCCTATTTCTATGTTGAATTGTTGAATTGAAATTAGGGTTAAATTAGGGTTGACTAGATGTTCCTCGGCGGGAAACCCTAAAATGGAGTGCGACGACTCTTGACCTAATGCTAGGGTAAAGGGTATTTTAGCCCACGGTGGGACACCTAGGCTATTAGGGTTTTGAAATGGTCAAAGGAGAAGACTATTGACTCGGCGGTCAAACTGCTAGACCAAATCCTTCGGAAGGGAAAATAACGGTAAAAAATAAACAAAGCAATAAATATCATCACATGGCAGAGTTAAAGTGCAGAAATAAAGAAAGCGGTAAACCAAAAGCATCGCGATGATAACTCGCGTAAATTACAAATCCCCAAAAAAAATGCAACAAGAATAAATAAATGCGACAATAACCTCGCAAACATTACATCCATAAGAGAAAAATACGGAGAAATAAAAGGATCCAATGATCAAAGCCAACGGAAAATGATGAAACTGGATGCACCTTTAACGGAAAATGTTAGGAATTTAATTAAGATTCAGAGATCGAGAACAAAGGTTCAATTAGAAAATTTAACATTAAGAAGGATTGGACTTTTGACTAAAAGTTTTAGAAATTTTTAAAAGGATTTTTAATAGGGCTTAAAAATAAAATAAAAGGTTAATGGTTAATTTTTTTTAAAAGAAATTAAATTTTCATTTTTTTTTTGGAAGTTACTCTTAATGACTAGCTTCATTTTAAGAAGAAAGAAAAAAATGTTAACTTGAAGTTATAAGACAATTATATTTAAAAAAAAAAAGGTTGAGTTTTAAAGAAAAAAGCTAAGTTTTTGATTATGAAGAAGGGGTCAAATCTTTAATAAAAAAATCCTTTAATTATGAAAATAGTGAATTAACCCTTAATTATGAGAGAAAAAAGTGTTTTGCTATGGACTATGAAAATGGTGCTTTGTTTTAATTATGAAAATATTTTTTAATTAACATTTTGATTAATTGATTAGACCCATAATTATTACATCACGACTAAACAAATAACCAATAACAGAATACACTAAATAATAATGCAAAAGAAAAACAATAAATGCAAAATAAACAGTGAAGAGACAACACGGCAAAAGGGGGGAGTATATATCATTTGGCTTCATTAGGGTTAACCCTCGTCTTCCTCTTCTTTTAAACAGCGTCGTCTCCATGGCTATCATGGAACCTTTTTTCGGTTTCTTGTTCGATTGCATGTTGGTCTTTCCGTCCTCTCCTTCCTCGATCTAACCTGAAACACAAAACAGAAAGGAAAAAACAGTTTATCATGATGGGGATTACGCTTTCGCGGTCGCTAATGATGATGGTCGGTGATGCTCTCCTGAGGCCGTAGGATCTTGGCCAGCGTTGAGGATTCACAGCTTCTGCCGCTGCTTCGGTTTGGATCGATGATATTTCTGAACTTCTTCTTCTTTCTGGATCGGTGATGATGATGAGGAAGTTCGACATTTCTCTGAACCGTCCGATGGTGATGTTGGCTCCCTTCTAAGCCGCCGTCGTCTTTGTTTCGTTTATGGCTTCGGGTTTCTTCTCCCCTTGAACTCTTCTAACGATGATATTTATATGCTTGATTAGTTTATGGGCTTTGAAGTTCTGGATTCACGAAAATCTGGGGCCGCCTTGCGGATTTCACGTTTGATTTCGTTGGCTGGTTGTGTTATATTTTTCCAGGTTTTGTTGCGATTTAGTCGGATGAACTTTGAATGATTGTTTCTTGTTGAGTTTGGACGGTTTGCTGGGCTTGGATCCGCATGAATTTCTGGAAAAATTGTTTGTCTGCGTTTGGCAAAAACCTCTTTGAATAAGTGCTTTTTTAAATAAGCGCTTTTTCAAATAAGCACTTTTTGGATAAGCACTTTACAAACCAGCTTATTTCAAAAGCGCTTTTCTGGAAGATCCCTTTTTTATCTCTCTCTCTCTCTAGTTGCCTCAAAGAACACATTGCTGCCGATTTTAGCCTCGATCAGAAATACGAGTCGAGAGCCGGCTTCGGAGTTATTTGTTGCCTTCCCGACACCCGATGATGATATTATTTTGAGGGTGTCGAAAATATTCTAACCGATTAAATTTTGCTTGTCTTTTGCAGGTACGGAGAAAAGTCGGATAAATTCGGATAGGACTTAGGATTATTAGGAAGAAACATAATTTTTTTTTGTAATTTTATTTTTATTTTTTTAGTTTTGTTTATATCTTTTGTAAATAATAAATGTAAATATTTTTTTATTTATTATAATAATAAAACTATTCCTTTTTATATATTATAGTGAAATAATAATATAAAAATGAAATAAGATTACTATTAAAGAAATAAAAATCCAATAAAAATTAAACATCATTTTAATAATAAAACTAAGAATGAAATAAAATTTTATTAAATGAAATGAAAACAAACTAAAAAATGAAATTAATTAAGAAAGATGAAATGAAATTAACTTTAAAAGATAAGATATGTTTGACTAAAAGTGAAATTCGATTTAAAAATGAAATTATGATGCTTTGGAAGAACTGAAAGAAAAATAAACATGAAATTATTTTTATTTAGAAAAAAAATGAAAATGGAAAAACTACTAAAATGCTCTATTTCCATCAATTCCCGATTCATCCAAATTATCCGACTAATCTCATTTCCGATCGGACTTCCGATTACACCTTCTGACAACTCAAATAAACAACTTTATCCGAATAAATCCAACTGTCTGATTAAATTCGAATGATCACATTCTCCGGCCAACTGCCAACAAATGACCATTTTTCCCTTCGTGAACTAAAGAGCACACCACATGATATTTTCCTGCAAAAATCAGCCAACTACGCAAACCTGTTAGTGATTATTTAAATGCAATGCAAAGGTGAAGTGAAATGAAACTAATAATCTTGGGGGAAATTTTGGGGTATTACAGTTGCCCCTATTTAAATAGCTTCACCGGATGATTTGAGCAACAAAGACTTGAGGAATCACAGTGGAGGGATTTAAATACAGATAACCAAAAATTTTGCCCTCAAACTCAGTGATATGCAATGCTATGGACAAAATAGAACGACTATAATGTTGACAATGCCATGACTTTAATACGAGGCGTATGATGAGAATGGTAAATGCAAGGATGCAGACGACACGATGGCACGGGGACATACGCGACGACCGAATCACACTAGGGACAACGACGGAATGGTGGAAGGCACGACATTGGAGAATTCTAAAGTGATGGCCAACTGGTGCAAGCACGACCAGTTGTCACTTTAGGATGAAACGGTAACATAGGATCCACACGGCGGTAGGATCAGGTAAACGATAGGTACTTTTTGGGACATTCCTTTAAACGAAGAGATCGAGCGGGATCTTCAAGAATCGTCGAAAAATATACAGGAAGAAACAAACATCAGAAACATCCGGAAGAACATCGAATGAACTTTGAAACACTACAGAGACACTCGGAAAAACATCGAATGAACTATGGGACAAAGAAACAAATTCCAGGGACATTTGGAAGAACATCGAATGAACTCTAAAACACACCAGAGGTACTCGGAAAAACATCGAATAAACTCTGGGCAGTATCCAGAAACAAAAGGACAACATCTATAGGAGCATGAGATGGAGACAAGTCTCTGAATGTATATCCGAAACATTTAGGAAAGCAATAAACGTACGGGACAAGTTTGAAGACATATCTGGAAGAACATCAGATAAGCAACAACGGAGTTCTGGAAGAAACATCAGAACCAAAACTCAATCTAGAAAAACGTCAGAAAGAGAAACATATCCGGAAAACCATAGGATAAATTTTGGAAAACCATCAGAATTGAAAGACTCGATCTGGAAAACCGTCAGAAAGAGAAACAAATCTGGAAAACCATCAGATAGATTATGGAAAACCGTCAGAATCTCAGGGGTATCTGGAAAACCGTTAGATAAAGTTCTGGAAGAATATCAGAACAAAGACTCGATCTGGAAAAGTATCAGAAGGAGGAATATATCCGAAAAACCATCGGATAGATTCTGGAAAACCATCAGAATCAAAGGTAATATCTGGAAAACCGTCAGATAAAGTTCTGGAAGAACATCAGAACAACGACTCAGTCTGGAAAACCATCAGAAAGAGGAATAAATCTGGAAAACCATCGGATAAGATTCTGGAAAACCATCAGAATCGAAGGAAAATATCTAGAAAACCATCAGATAAAAGATACTCAATCTGGAAAACCATCAGAAAGAGAAATAAAAATAAGGGTACCATACATCCAATAATGGCTTTGAATGAAAGGTATAAACACAATACATGAGAAGAGTATTGGACGTAGGAGAAATAGACATATCCGGAAAAACATCGGATAAGAAAAATGTCATATCTGGAAGAACATCAGATAGACACGACACAAAATCTATTTGGTAAGTGCCGAGTAAGTTGGACTTCGATCACAAGGTAAGACGTGGATAAAACACGACCTTGGGAGAAATGCAAATGAGGATGAAACACCCATGATATGTATATGTATATGTATATGAATTATGCTATGATATATGATCAAATGCAAATGCAGATGTCGACGACAAGGCTCGACTCTTTTGATGAGATAACAAGACTGGAAGACTAATTCCTCAACACATACATCACCGCCATTCTGCTAAACTATATCAAGTTGATAGTCCTTATAGGAAGGATGAAGAGCTGTCTAGGGATTCTGATAAGTAAATTGCCCCAGATTAGATGTTTGTTGTAAATGAGCTGATAATGCTTCAGCTTGTCTGATTTGTGAAAACGACTGTTTTATTGTGCCCTCGGAAGGCTTGCCCCAGTCTGAGTCTTGAAAAATCCTTTGTATAAACCAAATCTGAGAAGGACTTGCTTTTAAAAAATCTTGAACTGATTCTTAGACGGGATATAAAAGGAACTTGCCCTTGATAGGATGACTTGACCAAGTTTCTCGATGTTTGAAAATTCCTTAGAGGAAAGTCAGTTTGCAAACAAAGTGTTCATACAAACATGGTAATGCAAAGTTCATGAAACTTTTGAAATCAAAATTATTTTTGAAAGATGAAAAATAAACGAGTCGTAAGTCAGAACACGGTGGTTCAAGACGCTCAAAGTTTTAAAACAAAAGTGTACTGCCAAAATAAATGATTCGCAAAGATCTTTAGGAGTCAGCTTACGCAACCTTGTTGTAGTATGCTTTCAAAATAACCTTGCTTCAATTAGGTCTTTTGAGGGTTGTAACGTGGCCTGGTTCACGGTTTATGAAACAAAGGATAAAGGCTCAAAATTTATTTGTACCCATCCAATCTACGCGATAATCTTCATTCTTACACTTAGTTAACTCATATTATGCATTCAGGTCCGTATAGGTTAGGAATTGCACTGATGATAGCAAATGATGGTTCGGAAGTCAAGGGACATATGAAAAGGCAGCCACTACTTCCCTATAACAATTTGTTGTTTTGACATCAAGGATTTTTAGGGTAAGGATTTAAAGATCTCCTCTTTTAACTTCCCTAACTTTTGCCTGAGCTGTTTCTTGTGAAAATCACAGTCAACGGGATGCCCCAGTTTTTCCTAAGTCTCCTTCATAGGTTTTGACTTAGCGAGCTTATATTTTTTTGGAAGAACGAAAGTGACTGCTTGGCCTAATGATCACGTTGAACCATCATCGGTGTTTTGACATTGGAAAACATCTTCGACACTTACTTGCTGTGTGCGAAGGAAAATTGCGAGTACAACTTTTATATGAAAGGCGTATTGTAGGAAAGCACGACCAAGTTAACTGAGAACTACCCATGCCCCAGGTTAAAATTGCGGGTTTTTTGTAAAGAAAGAAACTCCAACTTCTAGGCTCGAAGGGGGTGACAAGGGAATAACTTCCTTATTTCTCCAGTGTTTGGGAGTTGAAATAATGCCTTACATCGTCAACAAAGTTTGATTAAAAGCATACTGACAGCAGTTATGGGTATAACGTTTTCGTCATCCTCCCTCCAATCTTTGCATACCAAAAATTTGGACAAGAAGTAAATATTGGAAAGATAAAGCATAAAGATGCAAATAATAGACAAAATAAATTGAAATCAAAAGTTGCAACGCTCATTTCATTGGTATGAAAGTACAAACATAATTTGAAGGCAAACAACTAATATAAAAATAAGGAAAGTACAAACAACGAGAAACGTGGCCTAGTGACTGAAACACTGGCATTTAAGAAGATAGACTGCTGAAGTCAGACTGAAACTTCACTTTTGATGCACTGGCAGCATTGTAGTCAAAGAAAGGAGCTTGGAAAGTCTAATTAACAGTGTGGACCACAGGTCTGGCCTCGGTAAGGACAGGAGCTTGAAAAACCGGTCTGACAGTCTGACCAATTGTAGCAGCAGATGCAATAGGTGGAGAGCAATTAGAAGGTAAACCGAACTCTAGCCAAGTAGAGGGCGGCAGTGGAACAGGAGGTGGATCAACACTTAAAACCTCCTGAATGACGGGCCTTTGAGGTGGCTCTCCTCTGGCAATCAGTACTTGAAGCATTTTAGTAATCCTGGTCATGCCTGGTTTCAACTCATTGATCTCCATTCGGACTTCCGCATTATGTTCCTCTTGTTCTGACATCTGGCGTCTATAGTTAGCTCTAGTCTGATATCTGTGTCGAGGAATCAGCTTGACGACTCAAAGAGACACTGGAAGATAATGACAACTGGGAATGAGAAACCGAGGGAAAAATGCCATGCAAGACATGATGCTAATGCCATGCAATGGTCTCAAGAACTTCAACGGTCGATTGCAAATATTTTCTAAGAAAACCTGGAAAATATTTTAGACTTTAAAATGTGAGACTTTTGAATTTGCAAAGGACAATTGAATTCCTTGAAACTAAGAATGATGTTTTATGAATGTCATGCACAAATAGACACAAGCAACAAGATTCCTAGGTTAAAGGTATAATGAGTGGAGTCAAGGTCTACCCTTCCCAAAAAGGTATGTATTATAGGTTAGTCGTACCTGCAGAACAAGGGTTCTAAAGAAGTTCCCAAAGTCATCAGTCCATCTTTCGGATATTATCAACTTTCCGACTGACTCAGGGGTTGATAACATTCTCGAGAGAACCTCTTTTGAGTGTAGCATCGTGTAGTAACTATTTTGGGAATACTCCCTAATAGTCCCTGCATTACATCCTAGATAAGGCCAAGGTGGTGTTAAGGTACTACGGTCCCCAGTATCACAGACTCCAATCAACAATAGTAAACGTTTTCACGACTACTCGTTCAACCGAACCATTTTCAAAAGGGTCTCAATTGAGCGGTGATTCTCAAGTCAGCTTGGTTGGGACTCACTCCCGGCAAGCCTCGTCGAATATCTCACCAACCTATAATAAGGTCACTCAAGTCCGGATGTAGGACTTATCTCACAACAAAATGGATACCCCAAGCAAGGTACAATAATATATTATATACAAACAATTAAATAATAAAATAAATAGTAAAAACAAAACAAAATAGGGATAACCCTTAAAAGTTATGACGTCCCCAGTGAAGTCGCCATTTTCTGTTGTGGTTAGAATATGATATCAAATTATTAATTAATTTGAATCGCATCTTTAGTCACAACCGCTCTTTGATTTATCCAAAGAAAAAGGTCAAAATAGGGAAAACCTAATTTTGCATCGTAACGACAATGCGGGGAGAGATATAGGTAAGGGGTTGGTTAAGCTTAGGGATGGTACTAGCACCCTACACTTCTGTAGTAGGAACCTTTTGTTTATTGTTTACTATTTTTTCTTTATTATTTGCTGGAGGTATATATGCTAGGGGTTAGAGTGACTTAAGGGTTAGAAAGTGAAAAGAAAAACCTAAGGGTTAGTCCTAAGTTTACTCGCCAAGACTCGCATCTTGTGCCTACGTATCCTGGATAGGGAATGGAATCAGAGAAATCGCAGTTCCCCTTGAAAGGGAGGTTAGAAACTTCTTGACTGTGGTCAAGGTTTCAGGGGGAATAAACGTTTCTTAGGGAAAGCGCTTATGTGGAGTTCGGAAACTCCTATTTCTATGTTGAATTGAAATTAGGGTTAAATTAGGGTTGACTAGATGTTCCACGGCGGGAAACCCTAAAATGGAGTGCGGCGACTTTTGACCTAATGCTAGGGTAAAGGGTATTTTCGCCCACGGTGGGACACCTGGGCTATTAGGGTTTTGAAATGGTCAAAGGAGAAGACTATTGACTCGGCGTTCAAACTGCTAGACCAAATCCTTCGGAAGGGAAAATAACGGTAAAAAATATACAAAGCAATAAATATCATCACATGGCAGAGTTAAAGTGCGGAAATAAAGAAAGCGGTAAACGAAAGCATCGCGATGATAACTCGCGTAAATTACAAATCCCCAAAAAAAATGTAACTAGAATAAATAAATGCAACGATAACCTCGCAAACATTACATCCATGAGAGAAAAATACGGAGAAATAAAAGGATCCAATGATCAAAGCCAACGGAAAATGATGAAACTGGATGCACCTTTAAGGGAAAATGTTAGGAATTTAATTAAGATTCAGAGATCGAGAACAAATGTTCAATTAGAAAATTTAACATTAAGAAGGATTGGACTTTTGACTAAAAGTTTTAGAAATTTTTAAAAGGATTTTTAATAGGGCTTAAAAATAAAATAAAAGGTTAATGGTTAATTTTTTTTAAAAGAAATTAAATTTTCATTATTTTTTTTGGAAGTTACTGTTGCACCCCAAAATTTGCCCAACATTTCTTTACCTAGCTTGTGTTTCATTTCATTCACATTAGCATTATCATTTGCATTTCATTGACATGTATGCAGGAGATCAAGAGGTATGATTACCAATCAAGGGCTACACAAGACTATGAAGCTAGATGGGAGGCTTATTCAGGTGTCCAAGGGTTGATATCCTTGTCAGAGAAGTTAAAAGATCCTCAGAGAGAGTGATTGAAGCCAAAAGGGTGTGTCTCCTAACTTGAGAGTTGTGGGAAGTCATCAGATGATTCTGAAGCCATGAAGTTAGACTTGAGGTCTTTAGAGAGATCATGAGAAGTGTTGAAGATCACTTTGAGGCCTAGACAGGTCATTGTGCAAGAATAAGAAGCCTCAGCCATGATTGGTGCAGCCAGGGTTTGACTGGGTCAACCCTAAGTCAACTAAGGGTTTGAAGAAGGTTGAGACCTAATTCAAGATCCATGTGATCATGGATTGATACATTGAGATGTTATAAGGATGATTCCAAGGTTAACTCATCATGATTGAAGAGTTTGAGAAGTTTCAAGCTAGGGTTTCTAAGGTTTGGCAGTGTAAAATCCCCTAGTTTGAC
Organism: Lathyrus sativus; assembly: GCA_963859935.3. NCBI lineage: Eukaryota > Viridiplantae > Streptophyta > Magnoliopsida > Fabales > Fabaceae > Lathyrus > Lathyrus sativus. The sequence goes on from OZ012739.1 coordinate 663,779,311, forward strand.
CCCTGACTTCAAGGCAATTTAGCTCAAGATGTGATTGCCATCTCATCTTACCCCCAACATGATTGTTATACAGCATGGTCTTAGATTTAATTTGAGTTCTAGAAGTCCTTGATAGGATTTGTAGAACTCAAGTTATGACTTTGACAAGTTACAAGTCATCTGAGGAATGTGAATTTGGAGCTTGAAAGTTACCAAACTTGCATGAAACTTTTGCCCAAGAATGATGATTCCTATGAACTTTTGGTCAACATGAATGTTGTCCCTTATCCTCTTAGCTTTCTAGAGAGTACTATAAGTACTTGATAGGATTTGTAGAACTCAAGTTATGGCTTTGACAAGTCAAGGGTATTTTGGACATTTGGTGATTATAGGTCATTTGTGATCATAGGCCATTTTCACCAACTTAGAGGCCTCAAATGAAGTTTTGTTCAACTAGAAATTTGCTCAAAATGGGGTTTTAACCTTGACCATGCATCAAGGAGGAATTGAAATGGCTCAAGGAGAGACTTGGTTCAAGAAATTTTGAAAAAGGAAGAATTAAAAGGATTTAATGGTCAAAAATTCACATAATTCATTTGCTGACCAAATGAGACAAACTTATAGGTTATTTTGATTGTAAAGGGCATTTTAAAGACAATGGCAATGTTGGTTTTTTCATTTGAGGCCCCATTCAAAGATTTGCATTTGATTGCTTATGATGTAAGTTACATAAACCAAACTATGAACAAGTGCAAGACCATGGCTCCAATCCATCCAAACACATTCAAACACACTCAGAATCTCATGTGGAGAGAAATTGAACAAGGTTGAAGGGCAAATGCAAGTTGTTAGCAGAACTGATACGAACATACCATGACATGCTATTTCAAGTGACATGAGATATTGAAATTCTCCTTGGATGGATCCAGAAGCTTCTAGATCATTCATTCATGTCCTATATATAATTCTGAAGTGGTTCATAGCAGAGGTTGGTGAGAATTGAGAGGAAATAGAGAGATTGCATTTTGAATTTGCTCATTGCAAATCAAAATCTGTTACAGCCATTGAAGCCATTTCAATCCAAGTTCTTGATTCCAATAGCTTGCTCTAGGGTTAGAGATTGATTCCAGATCAAATTCAAGGCAAAACCATTGAAGGATCGTGAGTTGGCATTGCAAATTCCTCATCTGCAACTCAGAATCGGGTTCAAGAATCTACCAAGTTTCAACTCTTTTCTTTGCATACAGAAGGTTGATTGGATGCTAGTGAAGGAACCTGGAGATTACTGAGGGTTGATTTGAAGATTTTACCACTCTGTTCATCAAGAATTTGCAGGTAGGTACTTTTCATCGTGCAGCTTAATTTAAGTAGAATCTTTAGGTTTTATTAGGTTAGAATCATTGTAGATTGTTAGTAGAAGCTTTTTGATGACAATTGGCTGATTTAGAGGCAATAAGTAAGATGACACGATTTCTATTCTTGAGTGTATCTTGATGATTTTTGAGAGTTAGGCTTAGTTTGATAGTGGAATCAACTCAGTGTTAGGTGGTGATGAGATTAGACCTAATAATTTGGAGTTTGGTGATGTTTGATTCTTGAGTGGTTTCTGAAAATTCAATCGTGTTTGAGAGTAGAGAGTGATTCATTGTGTTTGATTGGCATAGCTAGATTCAGTGTGAAAAATGGAGTAGGTTAGAGCATTTAAGTGAGAGTTTTAATGGAGTATTGATGAAACACGAATGAGGAAGATGAAGCTTGAACTCTGAACTTCCATGGATTCCATTTCCCTCCAACATTCAAAAGGAAGAAGATGAGTTGGTTGCCATTGGATTAGACTGAAGACTTTGACCAAAGTAAGATCCCACGGCCAGGAATTGATTTCATTTTGTGAAGGATTCTGAAAGAAGCTGCAACGCAGCGTTTCATTTAAGTGATAGGTTGGGCTTATTGTAAAAACATGATACTCACACCCCCCCTTTAGAGGCCCACCTGAGATTAACGCTAATATGGATTGCTATTCATACGCGCGCTTTTCTTTTTCCATTTTATTTTCGTATTAATTTCCGATTGATAATTGGGCTTAGTAGCGCTTTAGTATCTGCACCCCCTTTTGGGCTCAGCATTGAAATGAACTGGGTTGAATTGCTATTTGCCACACTTGTTTTACCAATTTCCATTATTTTCTTTGATTTTCTTCATTTTACATAGTTTAGTAAATAATTCATAAAAAATTGAAAAACAACTCAATTGATTCCATTCTTTTTTTCATTGATTAGTGATTGAATCTAGTTTTTCTTTATATAAAAAATATTAATATTTCATGCATTTTTGATTTTATTAGCATTTGTTGAATTTTAATTGATATTGAAATAATCATGGTTGATGCTTTATTTTGTTGAATTTGGTTTGATCATGTGATGATTATTCTTGCCTGGTTTGATCATGTGATGATTATTCTTGCCTTGATTTTTTGTGTGTAGCTAGCATAGATATGCATGTTCCCCCTAGATTTTTCTCACATTTTTGTGATGAATGTAAGTGGTAGTTTTAGGTTGAAACCTGTAGGAGATCCATTTTTAGGGTTTATGGTTAATACCTTATGATTTAGGTTTTATATCTAGAACTTGGTGGATGATTTAACCTCTGAATTTTGTATGGTAGATTCATGATTGAATTAGGGTCCCTTAGGAATTTTTGTAGGAATTTACAATGTAGTTTACCATTTTTATTTGATTTTAGTTTAGGTGCTAACTTTGGATGATTCTAATGCACTAATTTGATTAGATTAACCCCTTAGGTTCCCTTAGAGTAAGCTTGTGTTGTTTTTACCCTTGGTTGAGGATGAAGGCAAGTTAAAGATGCAATGGAGTGCTTGAAGAAGCTTGGATGTGAAGATCTTCCCTTCTTTTGGTGTAGTGTTGATTAGGTGTTAAGATTAGGGTTTGTAGGCAGAGCTTCTAGATAGATTCTCTTCTTTCATAAACATGGAAGATGTTGATCACTTCCATTCTTCCCTATGATGTAAGGTCCCTTGTAAAGGCCTCATCCATCCTTTGGTAGGATGTGTGGCTCTTTACAAGTTAGTAGAACCTTTGAGGGTCCCTTTCTCTGATGATAGGATGCTTAGTGGTGACCTTTGGTCTTCACTCTGCTGTCAATCATCCAAACCTTGCTCTTGTTGGATGAATCATTCTCCCTTGCTAGAGGATGGAATTCCTTGTTGGAAGCTTTGAAGAGGATAAAGGTTGCTACTCCTTTGTGGTTGAGGACTGCCATTAGAGCTGAAGCTTGAAGATCAAGAGGAACAAGTTGACACTTGTGGGAAGAAGATCAAGCTAAGATTGAAGAGAGAGCTGAAGCTTGAAGAAGAGGAAGAACAAGTTGACACTTGTGTGAAGAAGATCAAATGGAGCTTACTGAAGAGCTGAAGCTTGAAGTTGAAGGAGAGAGATAAGTTGATACTTATATGGATGTGTTTAGAAGCTTGAAGAAGGACAAGTTGATACTTGCCATTGAAGATGAGCCTTGAAGGACAGTTACAGACTGATGAATGAACTGCTGTCAGAGCAGAGCTTTGTTGTGGGAGCTGTTGATCTGTTTCCTTTCCTGTCTGTTTGCTTGCTGTGCAACTGTATTGATGTGACTTGTTTGATTTTCTTGATGCATTAGCATAGGTTCATGTTTAGACTGATTTAAGCCAGGAGCATGATTGCATTAGAGGTTGAGTTGCTCCCTCTGCTTGTATTTTTACTGTATGGCTTTGGTTGCGGGTATTCGGTAGAGCCCTGCTCCCTTGTGTCGCTACTGCGAAAATCGGCGCCGGCTAAACAGAAGAGTCTCCACCGTGCGTTATTTATCCCAAAGGAGGGAAAGGAAACGCTCGAGGTAAACTTAACGCAAAGACGGGAAAGGAATGGTCATCGCAACCAAATCCTGGATTCGGGAGTCGGTTACGCAAGGGGAAGGTATTAGCACCCCTCACGTTCGTCGTACTCGACGGGATCCACGCTTGTTTTCTGGTACGGATTGTTATTCTATCTATTCTACAGGTCTGGGGTTAAAAGAAAATAAACTGACTCGGCAAAGTATCGCACTTTATACCTACGTATTCCCGTCAGGAACGAGAAATCAGAGTCAACGTAGTTCGCCTACCTACGGGAAAGGAGGGGAAGGTTGCTCGCTAGGATATCGCATCCTATGCCTACGTACTTTCATACAACATGAAAGATCAGAGCAAACGTAGTTCGGGCCACGTACGACACAAGTCTGTCTTGATTGTTTCTATCCTTCTGAAAAAGGTTTTCTCCTGATTATGTGTCCAAGCGGACAAAAATGACTCTTTGATTGGTTGACAGTCTTTTACGCAAGAACTGTTTTTTATTGATGTTTAACCTTTTATTGTATTTTTGATTTGTTTTGAGAAAGAATAGATAGAACTCTGAAACCTATGGTTGAAAAGGGAATCAAAATCTACCCTAATGTTGTCATGCATGGGTGAAAGCCTAATGTCTGTCATACTTCTCTCTTGCGCAGAGAGAAACAGAGATCCTAAGGGAATAAACGGAAAAGAAACAACATATATACAATAAAGCAGTAAAATGCATCAATGCAGCAGTACAAGCGAGGCAAGGGAGTCCCACTCAACCTCGAACCTAGAAAACAATGAGCAAGGTGAAATATCTTCACCTCAATCTCAAGGGGAAGAATTAACAAACAATACAACAAAGAAAATAAACCCCAAAAACCCCCAGCTCTGACAGCTCAACAGCTCTTACAGCAGTAACTCTGAAAAACCTCCAACTCTGACAATTGATAAACAGCAATCTCCTAATGAACCCCAACAATCCAACTCTAATGATACCCAAGCTACAATAAGCTTCCAACTTCAAGAAATCAACAAGCTCAAGCAAGCACAAAATCTTAACCAGTTGACAACATCAGACAGCAGTAAACCCTAGATTTAACAGTTGCACAGCTTTGACATGAACAATCTTTATCTTTGTCAATCTTTGATCTTCAGCTTTATCTTCAATGGCTTCTTTCTTCAAGACAAGCTCTCCCAGATGAGAATTGATTTATCAGAATAAATTGAATGTCAAACAGTTCACTGACAACCAAAGGAAGCCTATAAACAGTTGACATTGTAACAGATTGTTTCCCTCAAAGTTCTACCTCCTAGATAAAGCCACTTATCCCTCCAAAGGAGGGAGGTGAATATCATAGAGGGACTTTATGTCATAGAGAGGAATGGAAGCACAGGAAGCTATCCATGTTTATGAAAGAATTTGGTCTATTCTAAGGCTCTGCCTATTTGCTCCTATTTCTCCTAAGTCTTCAATCATCTAGCTCAAGCAATCCTCATGCATCAACCTTGATCTCCATTGTTCTTCATGCTTCCACAAGCCCAAACCAAGCCCATACCCCAAATAAAAAACCCGAAAGCCCAAGCAGACAGATAAAAACCCCAAGTGGGAACACCAAACAATCACCCAATTTGCAAAATATGCTAAAAATAGTAAAATAGTATTTAAAAACCTAAGATTTATTCTAAGGGGATTTCTATATCTACCCTACATACCCTATATGTCCCATAACCTAATTCATGCTAAGAACCCAAAAAGAAAATGTTATAGTGCACCTATGTTGAGTTTGAACCCTAATTATACTATCCTAATGTTTAATGTTCAAAACAGCCTAAATTTATCTCACAAAAATATGAGAAAAATCCTAAGGGTACATGCATCTCTAAGCTAACTACCCCAAAAAGAATCACCTAAAAATTCTACACCAATCACCCATAATAAAATCAGAAAGATCAAGTATCAAACATATTCAAAATAAAAGCAATTAAACTATAAAAAATGCAATTAAATGCCTAAATGCATGAATTATGAACTTTTTAATCCTATTAAATTCTACATCTCCTATAGAATCCAGAGGAAAAAGTCTCACTCAAAAATGATTATTTTTCAATTTATTATGAATTAAATTCTAACCTATATGCCAACATGAAAATAAAAAGAAAATAGATGGGCCAGGACAGTAAACAGAGGGGTACGATTGGAAAATGTTAAGCCCAGCCCAAAGAGTGAAGCCAAACGGAGGGAGGGGGCGCATAGCAAACTGAGGGTGAATTAGCAAAGGTTGGCCCCATCCCATTCATCAGAATTTCAAACGAAGGGGGGGGGGGGGGTACTAGGAATTAAGGGGAGAGATTAGTAAAAAAAACGATTGGGCCCCCTTAGGCCCAACACTTCACACATACGGTCCACCCACTCTCTCACGATCCTCTCCGAAACCCTAATATTCAATCTACTCTCTCCTTCTTGCCGCCACTGTTCACATTCCACACGAACCTCTCTCGTTCTCTCAATCAAACCTAACCCTAACTGAAACTCACCGTCCACTCTCCATACTCTTAACATCCTCAACTTAAGCCTAAACCCTAACCAGATTAAGATGAATCAACATATCCCAAAGATCAAAAACCATGAACAAAGAAACAACGCATGAGGAAACGAAGAAGAAATCTTGAAGATCTTGAGGCTTTGCGCAAAGACCCTGAAGAGCGTTGAAGACTCTGAGTTTTGTTGAGGAGATCTGGAAGAGGAAGACGAAGATCTATGAAGATCTTTGAAGGTTGCTACAAGGAACACGGAGTGAAGCTCTTTCTGGAAATCTTGAAGGTCCATGACGAAATCTGGCGACAGGCATGAAGATCCCTGAAGTGTGAACGAAGAACAGCGGTTGATGTCCTTGAGGCAATCTGGAAAGTCGTTGCATGCAGATGAAGATGAACAACGAAGGTTGGGGATGAATGCTTCCACAAGTGTTGATGGAGGATTCGGTGAGATCTTGACGGAACACTGATGAACAAGATTTTGGATGAGTCTTGCAGAAGATTGAATCGGATACAATGAAGATTCCAGCGTCTTCGGCGGTTTCAGGCGACGGTTGATGAAGATGGTTGGAGATTACTCAGTGAGGAAGATGAAGTTGGATGGATTTCTGAGGATTTTCCAGTTTCCGGCGACGGTTGTGGTCTCCGGCGGTTAGTTGTGACGGTCGAAGGAAGTTAGGGTGGTGGCCGCCGGTCTTTGCATGGCCGGCGGTGAAGATTCTGGCGTTGGAGGCAGGTGGCAGGAGGGAGTGAGGGGAATGAGCCACGTGTGGCTGGGGAGGTTGAGAGGGCAACACGTGTGTTGCATGCGGAGTGAGAGAAAGAGTGAGGTGGGTGAACCCTTTGGCGTACGCGTGGCATACCTTTTATTGTGACATGTGGCAGCTGCGAATGGACCTTAAACTGGGCTTATGGACTATGGACAATTGCTAATAGGGCCCAAATGAGACTTAATGATGGATTAGACTCTAAAACAAAATTATCTGCATTTAATTCTGATTAGCTGCACAACATTAAAGCTAAAAACCTAATTAACGAAAATTAAAAAGAAAAACCCCTAATTAATCTAATAAACTCTAATTAATTCTAAAATGAAAATTGAAAATAAAATCTAATTAATCTAAAAAAATCTAATTAACTAAAAAACGAAAATTAAAAAGAAAAACCCTTAATTAATCAGAAAAAAAATATAAAATTATTATTTGATATCTAAAACAATTATCTTTTTTTTTAAAAACCTAATTAAATTCTGGAAAAAAAATCAAAAAATAAAACTCTAAAAACATTTAATCTCTATTTGTTTTCTATTCTATTAATTTTTTTTTAAAAAACAATAAAACTCTAAAAAAAACAATACTATATATATATATATATATATATATATATATATATATATATATATATATATATATATATATATATATATATATATATATATATATATATATATATATATATATATATATATATATATATATATATATATATATATATATATATATATATATATATATATATATATATATATATATATATATATATATATATATATATATATATATATATATATATATATATATATATATATATATATATATATATATATATATATATATATATATATATATATATATATATATATATATATATATATATATATATATATATATATATATATATATATATATATTTACTATTCTATTAAAAGAAAAATGGTAATATCTACTAAAAGAAAATATCTAAAATTTGTTAAAAATTGTAATATCTAAAAAATCTATTAATTTCTAAAAATGAAAAGAAAATTTATTTAAATTCTAAAAATAAATAAAAAAAACTCCATTAAATCCAGAAAAATCCACTTAAATGCATTAAAATCCAGAAAAATGACAGAAAAATCCTAAAAATGCCAGGAAGCCGATTAAATCGAATAAAAACCCAATTACGCAACCGTAGCGAAACCCGGGCACCGAGATGGCCTAAAAACACCGGGAACGAGCACCAATTCTCAACAGACTTTTATTCCAACCGGCTTGAATTGCCTGAAACGCCAGGGGCCAAAATCCCGATAAAAACCAATCTGAATGATAAAAATGCAATGCATGCCGTATGCGGATGCGAATGCAAAATGTGTCGAAACATAAACCAGATATGGGGACCAGTTGGTCAAATTTTAGGGTGCAACAGCTGCCCCTATTCAAGCGGCTTGGACCTGCAGGGTTGAAGAGCGAACGACCCTCAAACATTCAAAGGTAGAAGTCGGTTGAATACAAAATAAACCCGAAAATTTGCCAACCGCAGAAATAAACTGCACCCTTGCTTAGGGAACACCATCCAGAGAACTGAATCCAATTATTATGGCGACAAACTGATCGATCACCTGATAAGGCTTTTGATTTCAATATTAATCTCTTGTGTAACACCAAATCTGTAAATAACCTGGACGACTTCGCTGGGGAAGCATTGTTTTTTTTTTCAAAATTATACCGGAAAACTCATCCGCCTGCTTCGTACGGAGAAACTAGCTACAACCCGCCTGCTTCATACGGAAAAACTAGCTTTGTGAGTACTGGAACATTATCTACGTCCGCCTGCTTCTTACGGAAGAAAACTATACACGCCCTCCTGCTTCATACGAGAAACTGATCTGCATTTGATATGAATCTGATTAACTTGCCAATAGAAATAAGCGTAGTGACTTCACCGGGGAAATATTTTTGTTGTCTCTTTTTTTATATATATCTGAACACATCCTGTCCATCGTGGGACCACCGTTTATCTGAATACGAGAAATTCATCCGCCTGTTCCATACGGAAAAATTATCTACTCCCGCCTGCTTCATACGAGAAACTTATCTGCCTAATTCTTACAGAACAATTCTTTTGATATCCTCCTGCTACCTGCGGAAGAACTCATCTGTCTGATTCTTACAGAACAATTCTTTTGATATCCGCCTGCTACCTACGGAAGAACTCATCTGTCTGATTCTTACAGAACAATTCTTTTGATATCCGCCTGCTACCTACGGAAGAACTCGTCTGTCTGATTCTTACAAAAAGAGCTTTCAAATGCATCTGCCTGCTACTTACGGTGCAATACATTACATGTCTGCCTGCTCCCTGCGGAAGAACTTGTCTGTCTGATTCTTACAGAACAATTCTTTTGATATCCGCCTGCTGCCTACGGAAGAACTCGTCTGTCTGATTCTTACAGAACGAGCTTTCAAATGCGTCTGCCTGCTACTTACGGTGCAACTGCTGTTAACATCCGCCTGTTCCATACGGAGTAAATCCATCATCTGCCTGATTCCTACAGAAGAACATTCATCCATTTGATTTTTTACTGATTATTTCTTGTTCTTATCCGCCTGTTTCATACGGAAGACTGTCTTGCACATATCTTCTTTGCCTGTTTGCAACAACAGCTAACTCTACTGGAGATATTCTGAAAAATAAACACCGAACACTCATCTCATCAATAAGTGAACACTCCTGAAATTTTGATTTTATAAAACCCTGCAATGCTGCCGCAGCAACCAACTTGAAAAGGCGTTCGGCTGTTCGGATCCTCTTCATTAATAACTCTATGGGGAAAACTGAATTGAATCACATCATCACCTGTCTCTCAGCGAGACTCCGATTGTCTGAAAATACATTTGATCTTTTAAACTCCATACTCCTATCAAAAAAAGGATAAACTCCATATTCCTGTTGATAAATAAACTCCATACTCCTGTTGAGATACAGATTTTGTACTCCTGTTGAGAAATAAACTCCATACTCCTGTTGAGAAACAAATTCCGTACTCCTGTTGAGAAATACACTCCATACTCCTGTTGAGAAACCTCTGAACTGCAAAAGGTTAGCCAACCTGATTTATGCTTCAAGATGCGTATGTTTGATAATGGCGTAATGCTCCGTGCAATATGGAAATGCTACGCATTTTTGTGTTTGGTGGATGCAAATATGACACCACATGCCAATGCAAATGCAGGCTCGAACTGCTGGGATAGCTCTAACAAGCTTGCTTCATCAATTTTGGCCGTCGAGGACAACTATCACCCTGTTGGGGAGTGAACGGGTACCACAAAGCATTCCGGCAAAATAAATGCCAGGACACACAACCAACTCTGTCGGGGAGAGTTTTAACCTTCGATTTCCACTGGGAGGAAAGAAAAACACTGGCTGAAAAGAGAGCGCTCTGCTGGGGACGAAACGACTCTCTTGGGGAAAATCAACTGACTCCGTTGGTGAGAATAAATGACCCTACTGGGAAGGGAATCTCTACTGGGGAGAGTAGACTATCTGGGTACCGCTCACCAGCTTGGAAATATTAGTCTTTTGAGGCTAAACGACTCTGCTCGGGATAGGGAATCCTTTTGGGGGATACCACACTGTCTGAATACAGCCCACCAACCTTGGAATCACCAAACTCTGCTGAGGGTAAACGACCCTGCTGGAGAATGTCCTTCGGATAAGCTGCGACTAGCTGGGGAATTTGATCCTTCTTCAGTAGGGAACATTGTCATCTCAGCTTCAGGGAATGAAGCGCGTCCTGCATGGGGATTCACTTCACATAATGATCAGGTCTTTTCGTCACGAGCCTCTGGTTAGGACTGCAATCTTCTGATCGTCCACTTCATATGGTCAAGAACCCTGCAACACTCCAAACGAGACAAGACAAGTCTAATACAACCCAAATCTATTCAAGTTGGCGTTAGTGACATCATTTTCAGTCAATTCGGAGTTTTAGCAATTATTGGCAAGGGCCAGCAACGTTATGCACTGCTAGTTTTATCAACACATTGGCGTTTTTCACATACAAAATAGTAAAAACAGTAAAGAACAAGCATCAAGTACTGAATAATATGTTTTATTGATTGGGCCCCTGAATAGGCAGAGTTTTGTACACTGGATGTAACTCCTGAAAAGAGGAAGTTACGCATAACAAATATACAAGTATGCACAGGAAGCATAAGTACAATGACAAATCAAATTTGCGCATATGTCGGCAACGTGAAGCAGACAAACATCATGAGCTGATCCTCCTATGACTCACCTGACTCTGGCGCTTTCCCGGTATTCATCCTTCGGAAGAGATTGTATCTAATAATCGAATCCCTAGGTGTATTCTCCCGCACCGATGCAATGCAGCATCAAATCCGGACCGCAGTCATTTGCTTTTCTAAATCCCTAACTTTTGCGTGAACCGCCCTTTGCGGGTTTTCAGTTCACCGGGATACCCTTTTTTGCCGAAGCTGCCCAGTGTGGGTTTTCAACTTCGCGGGTGTACGTTTTTTCAATTTTATCCCTAATTTTTGCCCGAACCTTTTATTCTGTTTTTGGTTCGCCAGGATGCCCCATTTTTGCCTGGACTCTCTTTTTTTTGTCCAGCGGGTCAATTTCAAGCAAAGTATTTTTTAACTGCATCCGAATTCACAAGCGACGTAAAGTCTTCACCGTCCATGGTGGACAACAACAATGCTCCTCCTGAAAAGACTTTTCTGACAACGTATGGCCCTTCGTAGTTAGTCGGTCCACTTGCCCCTGTGATCTGTATGGGGCGGGAGAATCCTCTTCAGCACAAGGTCGCCCATCTGAAAGCTCCGAGGATGTATCTTCTTATCATATGCTTTCTTCATTCGGCTCTGGTACAAACGACCATATGTTAGAGAAGCTAGCCTCTTCTCATCCATTAAACTCAGCTGGTTCAACCTGTCTTTCACCCATTCTGCCTCGTCGAGTTGGACATCTTGTAATACCCTCAGGGAAGGAATCTCAACTTCCAGTGGTAACACTGCTTCCATTCCGTATACCAACGAGAACGGGGTTGCCCCGGTTGATGTGCGTACCGTCGTACGATAACCGTGCAAAGCGAAAGGCAGCATCTCATGCTAGTCCTTATAGGTCACCACCATCTTCTGAACAATCTTCTTTATGTTCTTATTGGCCGCTTCAACAGTGTCATTCATCTTGGGTCGGTAAGGAGAAGAGTTGTGATGTTCGATCTTAAAACTCTGACACAGCTCCTTCATTATCTTGTTATTTAAGTTCGAACTGTTGTCGGTAATTATCCGCTCGGGGATTCCATATCTGCAAATGATATCTCGTTTGATAAACCTGGCTACCACCTACTTGGTCACATTTACATATGATGCCGCTTCTACCCATTTGGTAAAATAATCAATTGCTACCAAAATGAACCGGTGTCCGTTAGATACCGTCGGCTCGATCTTTCCAATCATATCAATCCCCCACATCGAGAATGGCCATGGTGACGACATCACGTTCAGAGGACTTGGAGGCACATGGATCTTATCCGCATAAACCTGACACTTATGACACCTCCTCGCAAACTTGAAACAGTCAGTTTCCATAGTTAGCCAGTAATAACCTGCCCGCAGCAGCTTTCTCGTCATAGCATGCCCACCAGCATGTGTACCAAATGTACCCTCATGTATCTCCTCCATAAGCAACTTCGCCTCTTTTTCGTCTACACAACGTAGCAACACCAAGTCATGATTCCGTTTGTATAGGACACCGTCCGGATTCAGATAGAAATTACCAGCCAATCTCCTGAGAGTCTTCTGATCGCGACTGGATGCCCCAGCCGGATACTCCTTGTTCTTCAGGAAATTCTGGATGTCAAAATACCAGGGTTTATCATCAGATGCTTCGTCAATAGCAAATACGAAGGCGGGTATGTCAAGTCGAGAGATAACAATTCTGGGAGCCTCATTCCAGAAGTTGACTTTATACATGGAAGACAATGTGGCCAGGGCGTCAGCCATCTGATTTTCTGCTCGCGATACATGATGCAATTCAACCTTGTCAAAGAAGGGCAACAATCTCCTCGCGTAATTCATGTACGGTATCAAGTTGGGCTGACGTGTCTCCCATTCTCCTTTTATTTGCTTCACCACCAGAGCTGAGTCTCCGTATACATCCAAATTTTTTATTCGCAAATCAATGGTTTCCTCAAGCCCCATGATGCAAGCTTCGTATTCGGCTTCATTATTGGTAATCGGAAAGGTCAGTCGAGCAGTAAATGGGATGTGCGACCCATCTGGAGTAGTAATGATTGCCCCTATTCCGCTACCATAGGAATTCACAGCTCCATCAAAGATCAACTGCCATTTGGAATCCGTCTTTGGCCCTTCCTCCGACAACGGTTCTTCCCAATCTTTCATCTTCAGGTACATGATATCCTCGTCAGGAAAATCAAACCTCATCGATTGGTAGTCCTCAATAGGCTGCTCAGCTAGATACTCTGATAACACGCTCCCCTTTATAGCCTTCTGTGAGAGATACTGGGTGTCATATTCGGTCAAAACCATCTGCCAACGGGCAATTCTCCCCGATAGTACCTGCTTTTCAAATACGTATTTGATAGGATCCATCTTCGAGATGAGCATGGTTGTATGATTTAGCATGTACTGCCTCAAACGCTTGGCGGCCCAGGCTAGCGCACAACAAGTTTTTTCGAGCATTGAGTATCGAGATTCACAGTCAGTAAACTTCTTACTGAGGTAGTATATCACATGCTCTTTACGCCCTGTCTCGTCATGTTGACCGAGAACACAACCCATACTCCCCTCAAGAACGGTCAAATACATAATCAAGGGTCTCCCTGCCACTGGAGGTATCAAAATAGGAGGCTCCTGCAAATACTGTTTTATTTTATCGAACGCCTTCTGACAATTTTCATTCCATGCTACAGCCTGGTCTTTTTTCAACAGCTTGAATAACGGCTCGCACGTAGCTGTTAGGTGAGATATGAACCGGGCGATGTAGTTCAACCTCCCTAAAAACCCGCGCACCTCTTTTTCTGTTTTAGGCGTCGGCATTTCTTGTATTGCTTTTATTTTTGCAGGATCAACCTCTATTCCTTTTTCGCTCACGATAAACCCCAGCAGTTTACCCGATCTCACCCCGAAGGTGCATTTGTTAGGGTTCAGTCTCAGCCTGAACTTCCTAAGCCTCTTGAATAATTTCAGCAGATTCACCAAATGTTCTTCCTCCGTCTGGGATTTGGCAATCATATCATCAACATAAACCTCGATCTCTCTATGCATCATGTCATGAAAGAGAGTCGTCATTGCACACTGATACGTTGCCCCAACATTCTTCAATCCGAAGGGCATTACTTTGTAACAAAATGTTCCCCAAGGCGTAATGAAGGTAGTCTTCTCCATGTCTTCTGACGCCATTTTAATCTGATTATAGCCCGAGAAGCCATCCATGAAGGAGAATACGGAGAATTGAGCGGTATTATCGACCAGCACATCGATGTGAGGAAGCGGAAAATCATCTTTCGGGCTCGCTCTGTTCAAATCACGGTAATCTACGCACATTCTCACTTTACCGTCCTTCTTTGGCACTGGCACAATATTAGCGACCCATGAGGGATATTTTGTAACAGCTAGGAAACCAGCATCCCACTGCTTTTGAACCTCCTCTTTAATCTTCACAGCCATGTTCGGTCTAGTTCTTCGGAGCTTCTGCTTAACCGGCGGGCATTCTTCTTTTAGCGGTAGACGGTGCACAACCATATCCGTATCCAGCCCAGGCATATCCTCATACGACCAAGCAAAAATATCACTGTACTCTTTGAGCATTTCAACCAATCTTCGCTTGACGTCGCTCTGCAGCGCGGCCCCTATACGGATGTTCCTCTCAACCCCTTATGACCCCAGATTGACGATTTCAATGACCTCCTCGTGAGGAAGAATGATTTGTTCTTCTTGTTTTACCAACCAAGACAACTCTTCTGGAACATCGCCATCTTCAACAATCTCTTCTTCGGTCTGAAATACCGGGTGCTCAAAGTCAAAGTGAGTCATAGGCGGTTCATAGATGTCGTCTGAAATAGTAATCCTGCAAGGGAAATGGTTACATGCTTCAAAACACATACAAAGCGGATAACCACGTTGCCATTTTATTGTAAAAAGAAAAAACAGGAAAAACAGAGATCACAACATTTGTACATGAAAACGCCTTTTATTTAATGATTAAACAATGCAATGTACATAATAGAACGGCCCTAAGCAAAATCACGATGCCCCGGGTAGGACACCGGATTGTTCAACAATTAAGAAAACAAAGTATTACTGTTTGATTGTCACAGGAACAGTCTCCTGAATAGACCAGTTGCAAAGCTGTGATCGTTATCGGTCCTTTGAAACGGGGTGCCCCTGCAGCAGGCATTGATGATGAAGGTTGATATCCCAGCTCAAATCTGTCCATTTTCACGGGAATATCCAGAACCTTGCCCCATCCCTTGGTCTCACCAGTCTTCACTAGAGCCTGAGCCTCTTTGTATGACGATACTGCCACCTCTGATGCTTTACTCGGCCCTGGGACTTTGTCTTTGATGCGCAACCCTTCAAAGGCTTGACAGGGTGTTTCATGAATCTCGCCGTCGACTTCCACGTACTTGAATCATGACAGATGGCTGACCAGTATATCCTCCTCCCCACAAACTGTAACCACACTGTCCCCTACCATGTATTTCAGCTTTTGGTGCAAGGTAGATGTGACTGCCCCAGCACCATGGATCCATGGTCGTCCGAGAAGATAGCTATATGCGGGCTGGATGTCCATAATGTAAAATTCCATTTCAAAAATCTCCGGCCCCACCTGCAGAGGCAAAGTTATGGATCCAAAGACTGACCTCCGTGTACCATCAAATGCCCTGACCACCAAGTCACTAGGCGTACAAACGATTCCCCTGATGTCCAATTTCATCATTGCTTTCTTTGGCAGCACGTTCAAGGAAGACCCAGTATCTACCAGCACGTGGGACATGACTGCGCCCCTGCATTCAACAGATACGTGCAACGCCATATTATGCTCTCTTCCCCTCGGGGTCAAATCAAAATCCGTGAATCCCAAACTATGGCCTGCATTCACGTGCGCCATCACCCCCTCCAACTGATTCACAGTAACATCTTGGGGTACAAACGACGTGTCCAGGATTTTCAATAACGCATTCCTATGGGCTTTGGAACACAATAACAGCGACAGTATGGATATCTTCGACGGCGTCTGTTGAAGGTGCTCAACAATTTTATAGTCACTCTTACGGATAAGACGCATAAACTCTTCTACATCCTTCAGTGACGTTTCTTCTTCATTCCTCTGCACAGGAACATCCTCATTCACCTTTCCTTTACCTTTTGCCAATCGTTCAGCCTCTACCTCAAGCGATATAAAAATTCTCCCGCTCCTCGTCATCCCTCCAGTCCCGACGACATTGTCCACGACCTCAGCTGGCTGCTTACTGATATCAATTTTCTCCCCATCACAATACGCTTCCAGCCCATAAGTCCAGGGTACTGCCTTAGTGCTCTCATAAGGGATTGGCCCTGCCTTCGTGATAGTGATCGTCGGTCGCCTGGCTGGCGCCGTTATAGTTATCACTTTTCGGGGAATTGTCACCGTAGCAACATCACTTTGCTCATCCTCTAATGCCTCTGCAGGTTTCTCCACTGCCGTTCTGTCAAATTGCAACGTGCCTTCGTCTATCAAGGTCTGAATACCCTTCTTCAATTCAGTACAACCCCCAGCTTGGGTCCAACATTCTAGATAAAACTCATCGCAGCCCGGATACACACCTCCTTTCAATAACCTGCTCTTTATTTCACATAATGGCGTTCTCAGTTCATCAACATCCATAACCAGATTCAAACCCTCCTCAGTTAAAATAGCATTTGCCCCATGGTTGGGCATTGGATGTTTTACTATGTTCGGACCTGCTTGTCCAAAATTTATAGCCTTGCTATCCAATAGATCCTGCACTACATGCTTGAAAGCGTGGCAAGCTTCTACGTCATGTCTGGGCGCCCCGGAGTGAAATTCGCAGTGTTTGTTGGTGTCGTACCCGTACGGAAGTACCGCCCCTTTAGGTGGTGCTAGAGTCCTCTTTTCTACCAAATTTAACCCCAACAATGTTTGAAGCAACTCTGCATAAGTAGAAGGAGGAGCGTCGAACACCCTTTTCGTCTTCTGAAACCTTCTCTGTCCATAATCCTGCCCTTACTGCTGTTGTTGCTGCTGTGGCAGTATCTGTTGTAGTGGTATTGGTTGTTGATGAAATGGAATTGTGACGCTCGCCACCTGTTGCGGGTGATTGTACTGATTCCGCCCTCTGCCCCTGCCTCGGCCTCGGCCCCCAAATACTGCACTTGTGTTACCCTGACGGCGACCACCAAAAGCTTTTCTGTTACTTCCAACTGAAGTGGATTCCTCAGCTTGGAATCTCCCCATTTTGATATTACTTTCAATCTTCTCGCCCATCAAGATTAGATCCGAGAAACTGCCCAAGGAAGCAGGAAACAGCTTATCGTAAAACATACCGGTGAACGTTCATATGAACATATCATTCATCTCCTTCTCAACCAAAGGAGGACGAACCCTCGCAGCCATGTCGCGCCACCTTTGCGCATATTCTTTGAAACTCTCATCTTTCTTCTGTGACAACCCCTGTAACTGGACCCGGTTTGGTGCCAAGTCACTATTGTACTTATAATGAGTCACAAACGCTTCAGCCAGTTGCTTCCATGTCTTTATCTGAGTAGGCTCCAACCCCATGTACCATTCAAGGGAAGGACCAGACAAACTGTCTTGAAAGAAATGCATCAGCATTCTTTCGTCATTCGAGTAAGCGGACATCCGTCTATAATAGGAGCGAACATGCACCTTCAGACAGGTATCTCCCTTATATTTGTCAAATGTAGGAGCTTTAAACTTCAGTGGTACCCTCAGGCCAGGCACCAAACCCATAGTGGTCATATCTAAACCGGAAGCATTCTGATTCACAACACCTTTCATCTGCTCCTCGAGCATCTTGATTCGCTGAGTGTTGTCTACAGGACCTTCGAAACCTCTACCAGAGAAAGCATCTTCTTGTTGGTCTTCCATCCAATTAACATTCTCGTTTCCGCATCCATCATACCCATTATTACGACCCAATCTAGTTTGGTTCATCATAGGGCCCCGTCCCCTGTTGCCATACCCTTGAGCGACCCCAGAAGGTCCAAAAGGCATCATTCCAACACCATTTCCGTTACCGAATCCACCATAGCCTTGATTGGCATTACCAAATCCATCATGTCCGAAACCCTGAGCGTTGAAGCCCAACCTCCCATCCTGGTTGCCATAATCAAACCCCTGGTCGTTATAGCCAAATCCGTTGTTACCAAAGCCATTACCTCCATTATTATCACCGCCCAGATTGGCGTCTCCGAATCCAACGTTGTTAATGACAGTCTCATTACCAAATCCTGTATTACCATTCCCGGCGCCAGCGCCATTGTTCCCATTCACAGCAGGTATATTTACCACAGGTGGAGCTACCGGTGTAGGAGTACCATCCCCATGAAGGGTGTCAACACGTACAGAATTGTGGTCTTCGTTTCCGTGCCCGACATTTCTCGCTAGCAATGGCTGCACCAAAGTTTGCAAGTTTTCCTGCCCTTTCACAATTGTCTCCATCGTTTGCATGAACAGCGCCAGCTTCTCACGCATGTCCTGCATCTCGTTCTGCACCTGGTCCATAACTCTTTTGCAGTTGGTACGAGTAGAGTATTGATGAGGACGTTGACTTTCAATCTTGGAAAGACCTGGATAAATCAGGAAATGAGATACAGTTCAATAATCACCTGCAATGCAATATGAACGTGTATGCAAATGTAACATGTGTTTGTGCATTAGGGAATATCACTCCCCAATTCTAGTGCTAATATGCCAGTGCGGTGACAGTGACAGCAATAAGAAGTTCGAAACCCAATCATAGAAAAACATCTCATACATTGCAGAAAATCCCATCAAGTCAGGAATACAATATTAATGAGCGTACAATAAGAAGGCATGACCTCAACCAACAATCCTGGTGATGGCCAGCACAATGCAAATAAAGCATACACATCAATACATGAGATAGTCAAGTGCGACCATACGCCTGGTACTCCTCCAATAATCTCTTAGTCTTAGGATGATTTGGTTGAGTAAGCAAACCCTCGACAAGTAAATCTCTTCGCTTGAGAACATGTCGTAAATCACCAGTAGATTCCTCTCATGCCCCTTCTCCAAAGCGGTCCTCTAACTTCCGTTTCTGAGACACAGTCTCCTTCTTGCACTCGATGGCTTCGTTCAATGAGTTCTGAAGACTATATCTTGTCATAACCTCCTCTTCATACTTTCTCTTGCTAGCTTTCAACTGATCTTCGAGTTCAGAAATTTGCTGCTTCAATTTGTCTTCCCTCTTTTTGTTGTTGGTTAGCGTAGCATTCCACGTTTTGTTGCACGAAGCGATTTCCCGGTAGGCGGCATCAAGTGACTTCTTCTTGGACTCCAACATATCATGAGAGCTTCTAAATTCTTTTCCCAGGCGTTCCCGCTTCTTTTTTCTTCTGTCAGTTCAGCACCTAGCCTGTTTACCAACTCAGTCTGCTGTTGGAAAGAATACACAGCTTTGTTCTTCTCCCTCCGGATTTGAGCCAATTCCTTTTCTAACTCTTCATTGATCTTTATCAAGTCTTCTTTTTCTTTTACTACCTGCTCATAGACCTCAATAGCCACAGTAGTGGGCTCTTCCACTGGAATGGGAACGGGACGTGGTACTGCTAGAAAAGGCATCTGCACCTGTCTTACCCTCTCTTGAATCCACACCTTGTAAGGCATATAGGCTTGACAATCATTCTTGCCTAGCAATGATTTCCCTCTTCTGCAGATATGATTCCAAGCTTGCTGAAGCCTGGCCAATAATTCCCCACTCAGTTCACCAGTGAAATACAGAGATTCCTGTATTTCTTCTTCCTTCGGCGGACTCTTCAAAGCATACCCAAACTGTCGAACAACCAAAGATGGGTTGTAGTTAATACATCCCTTCCTTCCAATTAGAGGAACATTGGGAAACCCGGCACAGTTGAAGATAATTTCTGACCCCAATAAATCTCTGTCAAACCAAACAATATCTTCTGAAGAAAGTCCCATTAGACGCTCAGACCATTCAGCTGTATGTGCAGATTCAACAAAAGGACCCTTCTTGGGCAGATGGCTCTCAAACCATATATTCAGCAACGGTACACAACAATGGACATTTTTCCCCCTTCTGTTTTCATTCTTACAATGCAAGGAATGATAGAAATCTCCAATCAAGGTAGGCATCGGGTTTCCTGCAGCAAACAAGTGGAATGCATCCAAATCAACGAACTCAGGCAGATTAGGGAACAGTATAATCCCATAAATGCACAAGGCAAGAACAGTGTTGAACACGATGCAGCAGCCACTTTTGGCATATTCTTGAGCTTTGCCAACCAAAAAATTGAGAGAAAACCCAGAAACTCCATGCCAGGAAGTCAACAACAACTCTGCAGGATCCATATGCAAGGGAACAACTAAGTCTTCCAGCTTAGGCTTAGCATCACAGTGAATGAAGGGCACTCTGTTCTGAACCGGCAATTCTAGAAACTCAGCGTACTCCACCATGGTCAGAGCCAAAATGAAGTCCTGGAACATAAAACACCTCAAGGAGGGATCATATAACTGCATCAATGTGTATAACCCATTCAGCTCATATGTAGTTGGTCTGCAAACCAAATTTAGTAGCTTCTTGTAACTCTTTGTAAAACTTCTCCTCACATCATCATCAGCTAGGGAAATCAGACCCAACAGAGAAGTCATAGCAGGAGTAGGCAACTTATACGCAACAGTCTTCCTCAAAGTACTCATAATAACAGATAGAAGTCCGGAGCACTAGAATCGGGAAGTATGAAAATGCACCTGCAGCACAGACACACGTTAATGATATGCAGGATGAGTATGCAACAATGCAGTATGCAACAATGCAACAAAGGACCAAGTGCCCCAGGCTGAGAAGCCCAATCCACAATATTGGCCTCAAATAGACCCACAAACTGCTCAAGACCATCCACAATGCTCCAACCCGATCTCTGACAGACCCAATAACACTGTCCTCAAATATCAACACCACTGAATCTCAATCGAGAAAACCGGTAATCTGGAGGTCAAGTTACCTGCATGTCCCAACCCCTCTCACAGGTAGGTGTCCTAATAACTGACACAAGGTATGGCATCCTATGCGGTCGTTGGCGTCACAGACTTTCAAGACAGATTATACGATACCCAGAAGGTGTGGCATCATCATGTCCTGAAGAGGCCTCACTTAGCCAATTTCCAAATGATCGGTCCCCAGAGTCGACAATCCAACTAACCAACAACCCCTTCAACCCAAAGGGTTGAAAAAGAAGCCAACCATAAGAACCTCGTCTGAGCGTGGATTTCATGAGACACTAGTACATGCAAAGCATGCATGCACCCACTAATTTCCACTCTAATTCTAGGTGCACTCAAGCCCAGGTCCGGCTCATCTCTCAATCATAGATCCCCCTCATACCCACAGCAATAATCACAATAATATAATTCTGAATGTAAAATACAGAAAACGTAAATCCATACAAAATCCACGACGGGAAAATAAGCGCTAGGATTGACTCTCGTAGGGAACCGTTGGAGTCCCCAGCAGAGTCGCCAGTTGTCGCTACTGCGAAAATCGGAGCCGGCTAAACAGAAGAGTCGCCACCGTGCGTTATTTATCCCAAAGGAGGGAAAGGAAACGCTCGAGGTAAACCTAACTCAAAGACGGGAAAGGAATGGTCATCGCAACCAAATCCTGGATTCGGGAGTCGGTTACGCAAGGGGAAGGTATTAGCACCCCTCACGTCCGTCGTACTCGACGGGATCCACGCTTGTTTTCTGGTACGGATTGTTATTCTATCTATTCTACAGGTCTGGGGTTAAAAGAAAATAAACTGACTCGTCAAAGTATCGCACTTTATGCCTACGTATTCCCGTCTGGAACGAGAAATCAGAGTCAACGTAGTTCGCCTACCTACGGGAAAGAAGGGGAAGTTTGCTCGCTAGTGTCGCTATTGCAAAAATCGGCGCCGGCTGAACAGAAGAGTCGCCACCGCGCGTTATTTATCCCACGGGAGGGAAAGGAAACGCTCAGAGTAAACCTCGCACAACACGGGAAAGGTATGGTCGTCGCAACCAAAACCTGGATTCGGGAGTCGGTTACGCAAGGGGAAGGTATTAGCACCCCTCACGTCCGTCGTACTCGACGGGATCCACGCTTGTTTTCGGGTATGGATTGTTATTCTATCTAAACTAAAGGTCAGGGGTTAAAAGAAAAGAAAATGACTCGGCAAAGTATCGCACTTTATGCCTACGTATTCCCGTCTGGAACGAGAAATCAGAGTCAACGTAGTTCGCCTACCTACTGGAAAGGAGGGGAAGGTTGCTCGCTAGGACATCGCATCCTATGCCTACGTACTTTCATACAGCATGAAAGATCAGAGCAAACGTAGTTCGGGCCACGTACGACACAAGTCTGTCTTGATTGATTTTATTCCTTCTGAAAAAGGTTTTTCTGATTAGCAGTCCAAGCGGACAAAAATGACGTTTTGATGAGTTCACATTCTTTTACGGGAGAAGTGTCTTTTATTGTGTTTGAAATATTATTGTGTTTTTCTGTTTGTTTTGAGAAAGAAGAGACAGAACTCTAACCTACGGTTGAAAAGGGAATCAAACTAACCTAGTGTTATCATGCATGGGTTAAGACCTAATGTCTATCATGCTCCTCTCTTGCACAGAGAGAAACAGAGACCCTAAGGGAATAGACGGAAACAGAAACAATAACATATATACAATAAAGCAGTAAAATGCATGGATGCAGCAATACAAGCGAGGCAAGGGAGTACCACTCAACCTCGAACCTAGAAAACAATAGGCAAAAGTGAACAGACTTCACTTTCAACCCAACAGGTTAACAACAAACAATACAGTCAGGAAAACTAATCAATACATCAGAAATGAAATACATCAAAAATAAACAGCCACAGCAGCTCTGCATCAACATCTGTCTTCAAGTCATCTCCAAACAGCTACAAGCTTCAGCAAGCATCAATCTCCATCTACACAGCCTTCCAGCAAGGTCTTGATCATCAATCTTCCATCCGCAATGGCTTTTCTTCCAGTCTCAATCTCCAGGATGAACATCAATCAACAAGATGAAGTGAATGAATGTTAGACAGTCAATTACCTACCAAGGGTGGTTCATTAACTGTTAACATTATATAGACAATTTTCCCTCAAAAGTTCTATCTTTCAAATACATTCACTGATCCTTCCAAAGGAAGGAGGTGGATATTTGAAAGAGACTTTGAATCATAGAGAAAGGATGGATGCAGACAAGGCATTCCATGTTTTAGAAACAAGCTTTCTAATCTAGAGCTCTGCCTAGCTCCTAAACCCTAGTCTCCTCAACAGCTGCTAGCAAGAATATCCTCTTCAACTCTGGAGGTTGGTCTTCAGCATCTGGATCTCCAATGGCTTCATCATCACAAGTCTTCAGCTCTCCCAATCCCCAAGCAATCCCAATACCCACACAGACAAATCATAATCCCAGAGGGGGCACACCACACCAGTCAAACAAATACAGATAGTATTAATAGCAGTAGGGGAATCCTGATATTTTCTAAGGGATCTAATAACTACCCATAATCCCTATAGTCCCATACCCCAAACTTTCAATCTCTAAATCATAAGGGAAATGATTCAATTCCCCTAAGTCATCACTTAAACCCTAATTTGGTTCATGTTATTCACACCTAAACTAATCACCTAAAACTAAGTCCTAAAAATATGAACTAAATTGTATATACAAGCTAACCTTATCTACTAATCACCCTAAAAAGAATGGGTTAAAATATTAAAGCATTTGATCAAACTAAAATTAACAAAATCATGTACTAAACAAAACAATATTTATACCTAATTAAAAGAAAAATATGCTAAAAAATATAAAAATGAAATGAACTATTAATTTTTTGGATGATAATTTTCTTGACAAAATTAAGAAAAGAATGCAAAAACAACCAATGAAAAATAAGCATTTTATGATTTGTTATGATTTTTGAAAGATTTAATGTTTTAAAAAGAAACTAAAATGAATTAATATGCATGGAGGGTGCAGAAAGCAAACACGCCGGGTTATAAATGCAGATGGGCCATGATGAGGGGGTACGAATAGCAGCTTTGCACTAGGCCCAGGAGGCGTCAGAAAGCCAACAAAAATTAAAAAAAGTAAAACGGTATGAATAGCAACAATTATAGTTCATTAGGTATTGGGCTTGAGAACGGGGGTGTGAAAAGCAATCGAATCCAAAGCCCAGTCAGCCAGAATAAATGAAACGGTGCATTTCATTGTTTGAAATTTCCCTCCGTTTTTTGCTTTAATCGTGGCCGTTGATTTCACATTCCAGTCAAAGTCAAAATGGGGATCGTGTGGCTCCCAGTCCTTCTTCAACCTCCAGCCAACCCTAACCCCTGAAAACCCTAGCCATGCAAGCATCTTCCATCGTTCTGTTCTCTCTCATTTCACCATGAATCCCCTCGACTCCAAGAGCAAAGTTACTCTGCAAACTTCCCTCTACACAGCCATGCCAATAGTTCATCCTAAAACTCACTCAATAAACCAACTCGAAGAGAATAACAGTCCTGATCCACCATTAATACATGTCATCAACTTCTCCAAAGCTTGCTCAATTCTACCCTAACATCATCTATGCCTCACGCTGATCACAACATGCTATTCAACCAAGACTTTCGTGCAAGATTCCAAGAGATACAAACCCTAACAGATTTGGTACACCTAGGGCAAACTCCATGAAAGCTCCCCAAACTCACCAAACTCAGTCATCTATCCTAGCTTAACCTTTCTATGCTATCAAAACCTAGCAATTCTAACCAAAACAGCCAATTCGAATGCAAAACTTACTTGGTGCAAAGTGAAGAAAACAGCTATGGAATGTGCTGATCCAAGGCTTGAAGTGAGTGGAAAATGATCCAAGAACTTGATGATGAGTTCTGTAGGCAACCAATGATGCTCCAAGGCTTTGAATCTCCCAATTCCAAAATTCTTGCACTTTGAAGGGTGAACTTGCACAGCTCGAATCCACCTCAATTCTACCAAATGATTGTATGAATTATGATCTATGGATGATGATGATGAATACCAGATCAAGAATGGTGGCAATTGATGAGAATTTGAGAGAGTTTGATTTGATTTTGCAAATTGGAAAAAGTGTGTGGAACTTGTGTTTATGAACAATATGAAGCACCACCCTTGCATGAACCTCTTCATATCAATATATAGGTGAATTTAGAAACTCCTAGAAGCTTGGAGAAACTTCCCATGTATGATTTCCCTTGGATTTGGCTTATGTACCTTCCATTATAAGTAACCATGAGTAACTTTCAAAACTTGAACTAAATTCAAAATTCCACTTTAGCCAATGTTTTCAAAATGATTTTTCCAATCAAAATGACCTATAATTTCACCTCATTTGGCCAAAATATGAAAAATCTCATTTTTTTTAGGTCATTTTTTATTCATTAAATCCACCAATTTTGAAACCTTATGCTATGAATCTTTCCAATATTTCATGGTCACTTTTATAGACTCAAAATGTCATTTGGAACAAGTTTGATGTTGTAAAGTTTTCCATTTGAAGCTTCCTTGCATGAGTTTTGGGCATAGGCTTGAAATGACCTATAATTCTCAGATGACCAAAATACCCTTTGCTTGCCAAGACCATAAGTAGAGTTCCACAAATCATATGAAGGCATACTATACCATTCTAGAAATCTAAGACAATGAGGAACAATTCTTATGTTTACCATAAATTCATTTGAAATCTCCTTGAGGGGTAAAAATAGCTTGGAAGTCAAGTCACTTTCACAGACAAAATTTCAGATGCCTCAGATGACCTGTAACTTGCAAGGACCATAACTTGAGTTATATAAATCTCCTTGATGTCTTCCACCACTCAAATTAAAGGTCTTGAGATCCTCTACAAGTTTCATGTTGACCAAGTATCCATTTGAAGCTTGCATTTGGACTTATATTGCTTGGAAATTTGACCTAAACTAGGGGATTTTACACAGAAACCCTAATTTAGAAACTCCTCTTCTCCTTGATTTCTCTTGAATTCTTCTTGGCATATCACCATATCCTCTTCTACATGTCAAATGATGAACCCCACATCTCTCCAATAGACCTTAATGCCTTTTAATCAGTCAATTGACCTAGAGTTGACCTAGAGTTGACCCCAGATGAAACCCTAGTTGGCTGCCTTCAACTGCAATTCTTGTGATCACACCAAGGACTTGTCTTCTTCTTAAAATGACTTTCTAAGTCTCCCATGATGTCCATATACTCTCCATGCTCAGCCCACAGCTCACAATTTCTTTGTTGACCCTCAGATACCCTCAGATAGGAGATGGATGCACTTGCTTGATCCATTGACTTGATAGCTTTCAAATTCTTTCTGATGACTTGAATGGGATTGAATTAGAATAATAACCTCTTGATAGGCTCCTAGAGATGAGAATAATGATTGGTCCCCTGTTGGATGACTTGCCATGCTTATGCTATGCAGATGGTTAGACTATGTGCATGACCCTATATGCAAATGCTAATGCCATTGAAACATAAACCAAGTGAATAAGGTTGAGCAAATTTTAGGGTGCAACAGCTGCCCCTATTCAAGCGACTCGGACCCGATTGGGTGAAGAGCCCGGAGCCTTCAGACATTCGCGGTGCGAGACGGTTGAATACTAAGAACCCAGAAATTTGCCAACCGCAGAAATGAACTACACCACTGCTTGGGGATTATTTCGTCAGCCCGAAAAGCTTCTATCATTGCAAGAATAAAACTTTGCTTGTCCATGTTAGGAAGCCTGCTTCGTCGACTCAGAAAAACTTCAACAACTTTGCTGGGGTATGGCTCGTCTGCCTTCTCGTCAGAAATAAATCGTCCATGCTAGGACTAAACTCTTCCACGTTAGGAATACATCGTTCTTCTACGTCAGGAATACAACTTCTTCTCTACATCTGCCCACGTCAAGACTAAACTTTCCACGTCAGGAATAAAATTTTCCACGTAAAGAATACATTCTCAATCTGTCCACGTAAGGACTCCAATCTTTCCACGTAAGGAAACGAACTTCTTTCCTTTCCACGTAAGGAAACACAATCTTGTCTTAGTTTGTCCACGTCAGGACTCCAATATTTCCACGTAAGGAATGCAATCTTTCTGATTTGTCCACGTCAGGACTCCAACTTGATACGTCCACGTAAGGACTCACTCTTTCCACGTAAGGAATCACCTCTTTCCACGTAAGGAAACCAACTTCTCTTCTAAATCTGTCCACGTCAGGATTAAACTTTCCACGTAAGGAATACTATGTCAATCTGTCCACGTAAGGACTCCAATCTTTCCCCGTAAGGAATACAATCTTTCCACGTAAGGAAATCAATTTTTCCACGTAAGGAACTAAAACTTCTCATTCCACGTAAGGAAGAAACCTGTCCACGTCAGGACTCACGTTTCGTCTTGATTTGTCCATGTCAGGACTCGCCTCTTGACTCGCTGAGGAAATAGAACTTGTCCACGTCAGGACTTGCGCGTCTTCGACTTGCTAGGGAAACAGAACTTGTCCACGTCAGGACTCATACTCTGTCCACAACACGACGAAGGATAAATTTGTCCACGTCAGGACTCTCGCGTCTTCGACTTGCTGGGGAAACAGAACTTGTCCACGTCAGGACTCATACTCTGTCCCCAACACGACGAAGGATAAATTTGTCCACGTCAGGACTCTCGTGTCTTGTCATCACAAAGAACTACAAACTTGTCCACGTCAGGACGCACATTTCATCATTACGAACAAAGCTATCTGCTGGGACTAAATTGTCCACGTTAGGATTACAACACGAGGAGTAACCAATTTCGTCCACGTCAGGACTTCACACTTAATCAATACCGAGAACTCGAATCAGTCCATGTTAGGACTAACACATATCGTCAACTTGAGGAAACATCCACGTCAGGACTCCACATTCCATCTGTTCTGAGAAATCGAACCTGTCCACGTTAGGACTAACCTCTCCTATCAACCCGGGGAAATAAATTTGTCCACGTTAGGACATCCACTTCTCTAGCACGAAGAAATCCCGTCAATATCGGAATAAATTGTCCACGTCAGGACTTATTGCTCCATCGATCCCAACCCACAAACTTCTTAGTACTAACGTGATAGCGACTTTGAAGCGGACTCTGCTGGAGATATTTGGAAACCAAACTACCGGACTCCTGTTCTGATAACTGGCGGTAGCCTCTGAAACTCTGATTCTTGAAACCCTTTGATGACAAATAACTCTGCTTGAGAATGAGGAGAAATTTTGCCTACTAACTCTGGCGGGGAAGACAAGAGAAATTTACACAAATAACTCTGCTCGGAGACAAAGAGAACTTCATCATGATAACTCTGTGGGGAGTAATGCCAAAGCTGACATTTCCTTGAATGTCTCACGTCGAGACCTCGAATGTTTGGCGATTCATCTGAGCAAGAGCTCTCTCTACCTGCAAGAGAAACAATACTTGAAACAAACGGTTAGCCAACCTAGTTTCAGAAATGCGTATGATCGACAACGATGCAATGCTCCATTCGACATGGAAATGCTACGCTTTTATTTGGTGGATGCAAGTATGCCACTATATGCCGATGCCAATATGACACTATATGCCAATGCAAATGCAGACTCGAACTGCTGGGTACAGAAACTGCTTCAGCAAAATAAATGCTGAAGATAATGCCAACTCCGCTGGGGATAGCCAGGTGCTACAGAATTATTCCAGCAAAATAAATGCTGGAAGAGTGAAGTCGACTCAGCTAGGAAATGGGGAACTTAAACCAAACACCCCGTCGAAGTAACACCCTGCTGGGAATGTAACTCTGTTGGAGAATAGCAGATGCGCTTGGTATGATCGAACTTCTGCTGGAGAGTGAACTGATGTCACACGGTATTCCGGCAAAATAAATGCCAGGACACACAACCAACTATGCCGGGGAGAGTCTTAATCTTCGATTTCCACTGGGAGGAGTGAAAGTACTTGCCGAGAAGAGAACTCTGCTAGGGATGGGACGATTCTCTTGGGGAAAATCAACTGACTCCACTGGGGGAGAGGTAAACTGACCCTGCGGGGAAAGGTGAACTTGTCTGGATACAGCTCACAAATATTAATCTTCTGAGGTTAAACCCACTCTGCTTGAGATACACTGTCTGAATACAGCCTTATAATCTTGGAATCGCCAAACTTTGCTGAGAATGAATGACTTTGCTGGAGCATGTCCTTTGGATAAGCTACGGCTAACTGGGGAATTCGATCCTTCTTCAGGAAGCACGTGCATGACCGGCGTGGGGGTCGAGTCTTTCGTTACCGCAATCTTTTGATCATCTTCCTCGTACGGCTATGAAACCTGCGACAACACAAACAAGACAAGAAAAGCCTATGCAACCAAATCTATTCAGGTTAGCGACATCATTTTCAGTTAATTCAAAGTTTTAGCAATCGTCGGCAAGGGCCAGTGGTGTTATACACATGCTAGTTTCAGTAAACTTAGGCGTTTATCATGCACGCAACGGTAAAGAGATAACATCAAGTACTGAATAACATATTTTATTGATTGGGCCTCTGAATGGGCGGAGTTTTGTACACGGGATGTAACTCCTGAAAAGAGGAAGCTACGCAAAGCAAATAAACAAGTATGCACAAGAAGCATAATTATTTTGAAAAATTAAATTTATACACATGTCGGCAACGGGATGTAGATGAACACCACGAACTGATCCTCCCATGACTCGCCCGACTCTAATGCTTTCCCGGTATCCCCACGTCCGAAGAGATTGTATCTGATAATCGACCCCCTCAGGTATATTCTCCCGTACCGATGCTCACTGCAATATCAAATTCGGACCGCAGTCATTTGCTTTTCAAATCCCTAACTTTTGCGTGAACCGCCCTTTACGGGTTTTCAGTTCACCGGGATACCCTTTTTTTGCCGAAGCCGACCAGTGTAGGTTTTCAACTTTGCGGGTGTACATTTTTCATTTTATCCCTAACTTTTTCCCGAACCTTTCATTTTGTTTTTGGTTCGCCAAGATGCCCCATTTTTGCCTGGACTCTCTTTTTTCTGTCCAGCGGGTCAATTTTAAGCAAAGTATTTTTTAACTGCGTCTGAATTCACAGGCGACGTGAAGTCTTCACCGTCCATGGTGGACAACAGTAACGCTCCTCCTGAAAAGACTTTTCTGACGACATATGGCCCTTCGTAGTTGAGGGTCCACTTGCCCCTGTGATCTGCTTGCGGCGGGAGAATCCTTTTCAGCACCAGGTCGCCCGTCTGAAAGCTTCGCGGATGTATCTTCTTATCATATGCTTTCTTCATTCGGCTCTGGTACAAACGCCCGTATGCTAGAGAAGCTAGCCTCTTCTCGTCCATTAAGCTCAGCTGATTCAACCTGTCTTTCACCCATTCTGCCTCATCTAGTTGAACATCTCGCAATACCCTCAGAGAAGGGATCTCAACTTCCAATGGTATCACTGCTTCCATTCCGTATACTAACGAGAACGGGGTTGCCCCGGTTGATGTGCGTACCGTCGTACGATAACCGTGCAAAGCGAAGGATAGCATCTCGTGCCAATCCTTGTAGGTCACCACCATCTTCTGAACGATCTTTTTGATATTCTTGTTGGCCGCTTCAACAGCGCCATTCATCTTGGGTCGGTAAGGGGAGGAGTTGTGATGTTCGATCTTGAAATTCTGACAGAGCTCCTTCATCATTTTGTTGTTCAGGTTTGAACCGTTGTCCGTGATTATCCGCTCGGGGGTATCATATCTGCAAATGATATCTCTCTTGATGAATCTGGCCACCACCTGCTTAGTTACATTTGCGTAAGACGCCGCTTCCACCCATTTGGTGAAATAATCGATTGCTACTAGAATGAACCGGTGCCCATTAGAAGTCATCGGCTCGATCTTTCCAATCATATCGATTCCCCACATCGAGAATGGCCATGGCGATGACATCACATTCAGAGGACTCGGAGGCACATGGATCTTATCAGCATAGATTTGGCACTTGTGGCACTTCCTCGCGAACTTGAAACAATCAGTTTCCATAGTCAGCCAAAAATAACCTGCCCGCAGCAGCTTTCTCGTCATAGCATGCCCACCAGCATGCGTACCAAAGTTACCTTCGTGTATTTCCTCCATGAGCAGCTTTGCCTCTCTTTCGTCTACAAAACGCAACAGTACCAAGTCGTAGTTTCTTCTGTACAAGACACCATCCGGATTCAAATAGAAATTACCCGCTAATCTCCTGAGAGTCTTCCGATCTTGACTGGATGCCCCAGCCGGATACTCTTTATTCTTCAGGAAATTAAGGATATCAAAATACCACGGTTTGTCGTTGGACGCTTCGTTAATAGCAAACATGAAAGCTGGTCTGTCAAGCCGAGAGATAATGATTCTGGGAGCCTCGTTCCAGAAGTTGACTTTGTACATGGAAGACAAAGTGGCCAGGGCGTCAGCCATTTGATTCTCTGCCCGCGGTACATGATGCAACTCAACCTTGTCAAAGAAAGGCAACAATCTCCTTGCATAATTCATGTAATGTATTAAATTAGGCTGACGTGTCTCCCATTCCCCTTTAATCTGATTCACCACCAGGGCTGAGTCTCCGTATACGTCCAGATTCTTGATTCGCAAATCAATGGCTTCTTCAAGCCCCATTATACAAGCTTCGTATTCGGCTTCATTATTGGTAACTGCAAAGGTCAATCGAGCAGTAAACGGGATGTGCGACCCGTGTGGAGTAGTGATGATTGCCCCTATTCCGCTACCGTAAGCATTCACAGCTCCGTCAAATATCATCTTCCATTTGGAACCCAACTCTGGTCCTTCGTCTGGCAACGGCTCTTCGCAATCTTTCATCTTTAGGTACATGATATCCTCGTCAGGAAAATCAAACCTCATTGATTGGTAATCTTCAATAGGCTGCTTTGCCAGGTACTCAGACAATACACTCTCTTTTATAGCCTTTTGCGAGACGTATTGGATGTCGTATTCAGTCAAGACCATCTGCCAACGGGCAATTCTCCCTGATAGCGCCTGCTTTTCGAATACATATTTGATCGGATCCATCTTCGAGATGAGCATGGTTGTGTGATTCAGCATGTATTGCCTAAAACGCTTGGCGGCCCAGGCTAGCGCGCAACAAGTTTTCTCAAGCATTGAGTATCGAGATTCACAATCTATAAATTTCTTACTCAAGTAATAAATTGCATGCTCTTTTCTCCCTGTCTCATCGTGTTGACCGAGAATACAACCCATGCTTCCCTCAAGAACTGTCAAATACATGATCAAGGGTCTCCCTGCCACTGGGGGTATCAAAATAGGAGGCTCCTGCAAATACTGCTTTATTTTATCGAACGCCTTTTGACAATTTTCGTCCCACGTTACGGCTTGATCTTTCTTCAACAGCTTGAACAATGGTTCACACATAGCAGTTAGGTGAGATATGAACCGAGCGATGTAGTTCAACCTCCCTAAAAACCCGCGCACCTCTTTCTCTGTTTTAGGCGTCGGCATTTCTTGTATTGCTTTTATTTTAGCAGGATCGACCTCTATTCCTCTTTCGCTTACGATAAACCCCAGCAATTTACCCGATCTCACCCCGAAGGTGCATTTGTTAGGGTTCAGTCTCAGCCTGAACTTCCTAAGCCTTTTAAATAACTTCAGCAGATTCACCAGATGCTCTTCCTCCGTCTGGGATTTGGCAATCATATCGTCAACATAAACTTCGATCTCTTTATGCATCATATCATGGAAAAGAGTCTTCATCGCACGCTGATACGTTGCCCCAGCATTTTTCAAACCAAAGGGCATCACTTTGTAGCAAAATGTTCCCCAAGGCGTTATGAAAGTGGTCTTCTCCATATCCTCTGGCGCCATTTTAATCTGATTATAGCCTGAGAAGCCATCCATGAAAGAGAATACGGAGTATTGAGCAGTATTATCAACTAGCACGTCGATATGAGGAAGTGGAAAATCGTCTTTTGGGCTCGCCTTATTCAAATCCCTATAATCCACGCACATTCGAACCTTGCCATCTTTCTTTGGCACTGGTACGATGTTAGCAACCCATGAGGGATATTTTGTCACAGCCAGGAAACCAGCATCCCACTGTTTTTGAACTTCCTCTTTGATCTTTACTGCCATGTCTGGTCTAGTTCTGCGAAGTTTTTGTTTGACGGGTGGGCATTCTTCTTTCAATGGCAGACGGTGCACAACCATATCTGTATCGAGCCCTGGCATATCTTCGTACGACCAAGCGAATACATCACTATACTCTCGGAGCATTTCAACCAGTCTCCGCTTGATATCGCTCTGCAGTGCGGCTCCGATACGAATATTCTTCTCAACCCCTTCCGACCCCAAGTTGATAATTTCGATGACCTCTTCGTGAGGCAGAATGACTCTTTCCTCTTGCTTCACCAACCAAGACAATTCTTCAGGAACGTCGCTATCTTCGACAACCTCTTCTTCGGCCTGAAATACCGGGTGCTCAAAGTCGGGACGAGTCATAGGTGGTTCAAGGATGTCATCTGAAAATGTTATCCTGCAAAAAGAATGGTTAAATGCTTCAAAATGCGTATAAAGTGAATAACCTCGTTGCCATTTTATTGAAAAATACAAAACAAGAAAGACAGAGATCGAACTATTTGCACATGAAAAAACGCCATTTATTTTATGATTAACACGCAATGTTCATAACAGCACAGTCCTAAGCAAATCCTGATGCCCCGGGCAAGACATCAGGTCGTTCAACAATTAATAAAACAAAGCATTACTATTTAAGAGTCACAGGAACAAGCTCCTGAATAGACCAGTTGCACAGTCCCTGTCTTGGCGTGCTTGGCTGAATCCAGGCATCCATATCACAGTCGCTGTCTCCTTCGTCAGACTCCGAAGCAGCATTGATGGTTTCGTGGCATACTCCACTGGCAGAGATGGTTATTGGCCCTCTGAAACGGGGTGTCCCCACGGCAGGTGTTGACGACGACAGTTGGTATCCCAGCCCGAACCGGTCCATCTTCACAGGAATATCCAGCACTTTGCCCCAGCCCTTTGCTTCTCCTGCCTCCACCAGAGCTTGGGCTTCTTTATACGACGAGACGGCTATCTCTGACACTTTGCTCGGCCCGGGACCTTTGTCCTTGATACGCAACCCTTCAAACGCCTGGCAGGGTGTTTCGTGGATCTCTCCATCGACCTCCACATACTTAAATGACGACAGATGGCTGACCAGGATGTCTTCTTCTCCGCATACGGTGACTACGCTGTCTCCGACCATATATTTTAACTTCTGATGCAGGGTAGACGTGACTGCCCCAGCCCCATGAATCCAGGGTCTTCCGAGCAGGCAACTATATGCAGGTTGTATATCCATGATATAGAATTCAGTCGCAAACACCTCCGACCCCACCTGCAGAGGCAGTGTTATCGATCCGAAAACTGTTCTTCGCGTGCCATCAAACGCTCTAACTACCAAGTCACTGGGCGTGCACAAGATTCCTCTGACATCCAGCTTCATCATCGCTTTCTTGGGCATCACATTTAAGGATGATCCGGTATCGACCAATACATGCGACATTACTGATCCTCTACACTCAACAGATACGTGCAGCGCCATATTATGATCTCTTCCCTTAGGGGTTAAATCGAAGTCAGTAAAGCCCAAGTTGTGGCCTGCATTTACATGTGCCAACACTCCTTCCAGCTGATTCACGGAGACATCTTGGGGTACGAAGGAGGTATCCAGGACTTTCAGCAAAGCATTTCTGTGAGCTTCAGAACACAAGAGTAATGACAAGATGGATATTTTGGACGGCGTCTGTTGCAGATGCTCCACAATCTTATAATCACTTTTTCGAATCAAGCGCATGAACTCTTCTACATCTTTCGATGCCAATGCTTTTTCGCTTGCCTGCACTGGGACATTTTCACCCCCTTTTCCCTTTCCTTTTGCCAGTCTTTCGGCCTCCACCTCAGGCGATATGAAGATCCTACCACTCCTTGTCATACCTCCTGAACCAACAACGTTGTCCACAGTCTCGGCTGACTGCTTATTAACATCAATCTTTATTCCGTCACAATACACTTCCAACCCATATGACCATGGGACTGCTTTCGTGCTCTCGTACGGGATTGGTTCGGCCTTAGTTATGGTGATCGGCGGTCGCTGAGCCGGTGCTGTTATAGTGATTGTCTTTCGAGGAATCGTTACAGTGGCCACATCACTCTGATTATCTGCTACTGCCCCTGCGGGCTCTTCGATTGCTGCTCGGTCAAACTGCAATGTGCCGTCATTAATTAAAGCCTGGATGCCTTTCTTCAAATCATCACACCCCCCAGCTAGGGTCCAGCATTCTAAGCAATACTCGTCACATCCTGGATAAACACCCCCTTGTAACAATCTGCTTTTTATCTCGCTCAGCAGCGTCTTTAAATCATCGACATTCATAATCAGATTCAACCCTTCCTCAGTCAGAATGGCGTTTGCCCCGTGATTAGGCATGGGCTTATGCACTATATTCGGACCTGTCGTTCCGAAATTGATAGCTTGGTTGTCCAAGAGATCCTGCACAACATGCTTAAAAGCATGGCAACCCTCTACATCGTGGCCTGGAGCCCCAGAATGAAACTCACAGTGCCTGCTTGCATCATAACCATACGGAGGAGTTCCCGTTATCGGTGCCAGAGTTCTCTTCTCTACCAAATTCAGACCCAACAGCGTCTGTAACAAATCTGCATAGGTTGAGGGAGGCTTCTCAAACACTCTTCTTGGTTTACCACCCTGGAATCTTCGCTGAGCAGGCTGTGCCCCCTGCTGTGGCTGTTGCTGCTGCTGCTGTTGTTGTTGTATGGGCTGCTGCTGAAACGGTGGTTGTTGTTGAAATGGTTGTGGTTGATATGGAATAGTAACACTCGCCACCTGCTGCGGCTGATGATATTGGTTCCGACCTCTGCCTCGGCCTCGGCCTCGGCCCCCATACACTGCGCTTGCCTCGCCCTGACGGCACCCACCAAAAGCCTTCCTATTACTGCCAGATGCAGTTGATTCCTCGACTTGGAATTTTCCCTGCTTAATGTTACGTTCAATCTTTTCTCCCATCAGAATTAAGTCTGAGAAACTGGCCAGAGATGTATGAAACAACTTGTCATGAAACATGCCTGTGAATGTGCCGACGAACATGTCATTCATTCCCTTGTCTTCTAAAGGAGGACGGACCCTAGCAGCCATGTCGCGCCATCTTTGCGCGTACTCTTTAAAGCTCTCATCCTTCTTCTGAGATAGCCCTTGCAATTGGACCCGGTTGGGCGCCAAGTCGCTGTTATACTTGTAGTGAGCTACAAATGCCTCTTCCAGTTGCTTCCATGTCTTTATATTAGTTGGCTCCAACCCCATATACCATTCTAGGGAAGGGCCTGATAGACTATCTTGAAAGAAATGCATTAGCATTCTCTCATCAGTGGAGTACGCAGACATCTTTCTGTAATAAGCCCGCACGTGCACTTTCGGGCAGGTGTCCCCTTTATACTTATCAAATGTAGGAGCTTTGAATTTGATTGGCACCCTCAAGCCAGGTACCAAACCCATTGTTGCCATGTCTAAGCCCACAGCACTTTGGTTCAGGACCCCCCTCATCTGCTCTTCTAGCATTCTGATCTTCTAGGAGTCATCCATCGGCCCTTCGAAACCTCCGCCGGAGAAAGCGTCCTCCTGCTGATCTTCTTGCCACATACCATTCCCAGCTCCGTACCCATCATATCCATTATTGCGGCCAACTCTAATCTGGTTCATCACCGGGCCTCGGCCTTTGTTGCCGTATCCCTGAGCAGCTCCAGTAGGTCCAAAAGTCATTAACCCAGCGCCGTTACCATTTCCAAAACCTCCGTAACCCTGATTGGCCACACCAAAACCGTCTTGCCCAAAGCCTTGAGCATTGAAACCATATTTCCCAGCGTTATCGAATCCCTGATCGTTGAACCCGAATCTAGCATTGCCGAAGCCGTTGCCTCCCATATTATCACCCAAGTTGATATCACCGAGCCCGACGTTATGGACAGCAGTCTCGTTCCCAACTCCGACGTTACCGTTCCCAGCAGCGGTAGCGTTGTTGACATTAGCAGCAGGTATATTGACTACAGGTGGAGCCACTGGCGTGGGAGTGTCATCTCCATGAACAGTGTCGACTCGCCCAGACTGATGATCCTCATTACCGTGACCAGCATTTCTGACCAACAGAGGCTGCACCATGGCTTGCAGATTCTCCTGACCTTTTGCAATAGCTTCCATGGTCTGCATAAAGAGAGCTAGCTTCTCGCGCACATCTTGCATCCCGTTCTGCATTTGATCCATGATTCTTCGACAGTTGGTGCGAGTGGAATATCTGTGCGGGCGCTGATCTGCAATCCTGAAAGTACTTGGTTCAAAACAGGAAATAAGATACCATCCAATGATTACCTGTAATGCAATATGAATATGAATGCAATGCAACGTGTGTCTGTGCATTAGGGAATAGCATTCCCCGATTCTAGTGTGCAGGTGCCGGTACAGTGACAGTGCTAACAATACAAAGGTCGGAGCTGAATCACAGAAAGCCTCATATATT
The DNA here is from genome assembly GCA_963859935.3 of Lathyrus sativus. Lineage (NCBI taxonomy): Eukaryota > Viridiplantae > Streptophyta > Magnoliopsida > Fabales > Fabaceae > Lathyrus > Lathyrus sativus. The sequence continues at coordinate 663,817,357 of OZ012739.1, forward strand.
GCGGATAAACCAATAAGCCAAGAATACAATATCACTGAGAGTACAATAAGAAGGCATGACCTCAACCAACAATCCTGGTGATGGTCAGCACTATGCAAATAAAGCATACAAGTTACTACATGAAATGATCAAACACTCCCATAAGTCTGGTACTCTTCTAGCAACTTCTTGGTCTCCGGATGACTTGGTCGGGTAAGCAGCCCTTCAACAAGTTGGTTTCTTTTCTTAAGAACACGTCGCATGTCTTCGGCAGTTTCCTCCCATGCCCCTTCTCCGAAGCGATCCTCTAACTTCCGCTTCTGAGACACGGCTTCGTCCCTGCCTTTGATGGCCTTATTCAGTGCATTCTGGAGACTATACCGGGTCATCACTTCTTCTTCACACTCCTTGATGCTAGACTTCAACTGCTCTTCGAGGTCGGAAATTTGCTGCTTCAACTTATCCTCCCTCCTCTTATTGTTGGTCAGTGTAGCATTCCAAGTCTTATTGCAAGAAGAGATCTCTCGGTGTGCTGCGTCGAGTGCCTTCTTTTTGGATTCCAGCATGTCATGGGAGCTTCTGAACTCTTGCCCCAGACGTTCGCGCTTCTTCCTTTCTTCCGTCAACTCAGCCCCTAGTCTGTTCACTAGCTCGATCTGCTGTTGGAAAGCATGCACGGCCTTGTTTTTCTCACTGCGTGTCTGGGCTAGCTCTTGCTCTAACCCTTCATTGATCTTCATCAAGGCTTCCTTTTCTTTCACAACTTGCTCGTAGGCCTCCCTAGAAACAGTAGTTGGCTCTGTTACCGGAATGGGAACAAGGACTGGTACATCTGGAAATGGCATCCGCAACTGACTTGCTCTCTCCTGGATCCAAACTCTGTATGGTGCGTAAGCCTGACAGTCATTCTTTCCTAACAGCGGCTTCCCTCTTCGATTAATACGCGTCCAGGCATGCTGCAGCTTGGCTAATAACTCCCCCTTCAAATCTCTGGTGAAGTACAGAGATTCCTGTACTTCTTCTTCCTTTGGTGGGTTCTTCAGCGCATATCCGAACTGACGGACCAACAGGGATGGGTTGTAATTGATACACCCTTTTCTTCCTATCAGCGGGACATTAGGGTACCCAGAACAACTGAATATAAGCTCAGACCCTAGCAGGTCTCGATCAAACCACTCAACGTCTTCGGAAGATAGCCTCATCAGGCGCTCTGACCAGCTAGCTGTGGTTGCACTCTCCACAAAAGATCCCTTCATGGGAAGATGACTCTTGAACCACATATTCAACAAAGGAGCACAACAGTAAACGACCTTTCCCCTTCTGTTTTCATTCTTGTAGTGCAAGGAGTGGTAGAAGTCTCCGATCAACGGCGGCACTGGATTGCCGGCAGCAAATAAGTGGAAAGCGTCCAAGTCTAAGAAATTAGGCAAGTTAGGGAACAGCACAATTCCATAAATGCATAGAGCCAGAATAGCATTGAAAACCACCCAACATCCGTTCTTGGCATACTCCTGAGCTTTGCCAACCAGGAAATCAAGAGAAAACCTGAAACCCCTAGCCAAGAAGTCACTAACAGTTCTGCAGCGTCCATATGCAAGGCTTTAGCTAAGTCCTCCAATTTGGGCTCAGCAGCAGAGTGAATAAAGGGAACCTTGTTCTGCACTGGTAGCTCAGTAAACTCCACATACTCTTCAATGGTAGGCCCCAGAATAAAGTCAGCAAACGTAAAACATCTCAATGCGGGGTCATAGAACTGCATCAAGGTGTACAGCCCATTCATCTCATCAGCAGTGGGCTTGCAGACTAATCTCAGTAATCTCCCATGACTCATTCTGAAGCTTCTCCTAACCTCCTCATCAGCAAGAGATATCAGACCGAGCAAAGGAGTAATATCAGGTGTCGGCAGCTTATACGCAACTGTTTTCCTCAAACCAGCCATAATCAATACTCAGAAGTTTGGGCACTAGAACCGGGGGATATGCAAATGCACCTGCAGCACAGACACACGTTAATGGGATGCAATGATAATGGGTATGCAAACAATGCAATGCAAATAACATGCAACAGGGACCAAATGCCGTAGCTGAATAGCCTGAATCATATCAAGAAGTCTTAGATAGACTCTTTAGAAGTCCTCAAACCCTGATCTCAGATAGACCTAAAACAAAGCTCCAACAATGGTCTCTGACAGACCTCAAACCATAACTCTAACTGGTCTCTGGTAGACCTCAAATCATATCTCCAACTGGTCTCTGACAGACCTCAGAACCCTCAAAATGGTCTCTGACAGACCTCAGAACTCTCCATAAATACCCAGGATCTCAGATCAGGAACAAACCGGTAGTCTGGAGGTCTAGTTACCTGCATAACCCCAAACCCTCTCACAGGTGGATGTCCTAGTAACTGACAAAGGTATGGCATCCTATGCGGTCGTCGGTGTCACAGACTTTCAGGGTTGATGATACGATTCCCAGAAGGAGTGGCATCATCAAATCCTGAAGAGGCCTCACTTAGCCAACTTCCAAATGATCGGTTCCCGGAGTCGACAATTCAGCTGACCAACAACCCCTTCGACCCAAAGGGTAGAAAAAGAAGCCAACCAGAAGAACCTCGTCCGAGTGTAGATTTCATGAGACACTAATGCAAGCAAAGTCGGCACACACCCACTACTTTCTACTCTAATTCTAGGTGCACTCAAGCCCAGGTCCGGCTTATCTCTCAATCATAGAACACCCGTCATACCCCAATACAGCAATAATAATCAATATATATAATGCTGAAACTAAAGGTCAGAAATAATAAATCCATACAAAATCCTCGATGGGAAAACAAGCGCTAGGATTGACTCTCTTAGGGGACGTTGGATCCCAAATGCATAAGGAACTATCGCAGTCCTTAGCAGCTAGGGGACGTTGGATCCCCAGCAGAGTCGCCAGCTGTCGCTACTGCGAAAATCGGCGCCGGCTGAACAGAAGAGTCGCCACCGCGCGTTATTTATCCCACGGGAGGGAAAGGAAACGCTCAGAGTAAACCTCGCACAACACAGGAAAGGTATGGTCGTCGCAACCAAAACCTGGATTCGGGAGTCAGTTACGCAAGGGGAAGGTATTAGCACCCCTCACGTCCGTCGTACTCAACGGGATCCACGCTTGTTTTCGGGTATGGATTGTTATTCTATCTAAACTAAAGGTCAGGGGTTAAAAGAAAAGAAAATGACTCGGCAAAGTATCGCACTTTATGCCTACGTATTCCCGTCTGGAACGAGAAATCAGAGTCAACGTAGTTCGCCTACCTACTGGAAAGGAGGGGAAGGTTGCTCGCTAGGACATCGCATCCTATGCCTACGTACTTTCATACAGCATGAAAGATCAGAGCAAACGTAGTTTGGGCCACATACGACACAAGTCTGTCTTGATTGATTTTATTCCTTCTGAAAAAGGTTTTTCTTATTAGCAGTCCAAGCGGACAAAAATGACGTTTTGATGAGTTCACATTCTTTTACGGGAGAAGTGTCTTTTATTGTGTTTGAAATATTATTGTGTTTTTCTGTTTGTTTTGAGAAAGAAGAGACAGAACTCTAACCTACGGTTGAAAAGGGAATCAAACTAACCTAGTGTTATCATGCATGGGTTAAGACCTAATGTCTATCATGCTCCTCTCTTGCGCAGAGAGAAACAGAGACCCTAAGGGAATAGACGGAAACAGAAACAATAACATATATACAATAAAGCAGTAAAATGCATGGATGCAGCAATACAAGCGAGGCAAGGGAGTCCCACTCAACCTCGAACCTAGAAAACAATAGGAAAAAGTGAACAGACTTCACTTTCAACCCAACAGGTTAACAGCAAACAATACAGTCAGGAAAACCAATCAATACATCAGAAATGAAATACAGCAAAAATAAACAGCCACAGCAGCTCTGCATCAACATCTGTCTTCAAGTCATCTCCAAACAGCTACAAGCTTCAGCAAGCATCAATCTCCATCTACACAGCCTTCCAGCAAGGTCTTGATCATCAATCTTCCATCCGCAATGGCTTTTCTTCCAGTCTCAATCTCCAGGATGAACATCAATCAACAAGATGAAGTGAATGAATGTTAGACAGTCAATTACCTACCAAGGGTGGTTCATTAACTGTTAACATTATATAGACAATTTTCCCTCAAAAGTTCTATCTTTCAAATACATTCACTGATCCTTCCAAAGGAAGGAGGTGGATATTTGAAAGAGACTTTGAATCATAGAGAAAGGATGGATGCAGACAAGGCATTCCATGTTTGAGAAACAAGCTTTCTAATCTAGAGCTCTGCCTAGCTCCTAAACCCTAGTCTCCTCAACAGCTGCTATCAAGAATCTCCTCTTCAACTCTGGAGGTTGGTCTTCAGCATCTGGATCTCCAATGGCTTCATCATCACAAGTCTTCAGCTCTCCCAATCCCCAAGCAATCCCAATACCCACACAGACAAATCATAATCCCAGAGGGGGCACACCACACCAGTCAAACAAATACAGACAGTATTAATAGCAGTAGGGGAATCCTGATATTTTCTAAGGGATCTAATAACTACCCATAATCCCTATAGTCCCATACCCCAAACTTTCAATCTCTAAATCATAAGGGAAATGATTCAATTCCCCTAAGTCATCACTTAAACCCTAATTTGGTTCATGTTATTCACACCTAAACTAATCACCTAAAACTAAGTCCTAAAAATATGAACTAAATTGTATATACAAGCTAACCTTATCTACTAATCACCCTAAAAAGAATGGGTTAAAATATTAAAGCATTTGATCAAACTAAAATTAACAAAATCATGTACTAAACAAAACAATATTTATACCTAATTAAAAGAAAAATATGCTAAAAAATATAAAAATGAAATGAACTATTAATTTTTTGGATGATAATTTTCTTGACAAAATTAAGAAAAGAATGCAAAAACAACCAATGAAAAATAAGCATTTTATGATTTGTTATGATTTTTGAAAGATTTAATGTTTTAAAAAGAAAATAAAATGAATTAATATGCATGGAGGGTGCAGAAAGCAAACACGCCTGGTTATAAATGCAGATGGGCCATGATGAGGGGGTACGAATAGCAGCTTTGCACTAGGCCCAGGAGGCGTCAGAAAGCCAACAAAAATTAAAAAAAGTAAAACGGTGTGAATAGCAACAATTATAGTTCATTAGGTATTGGGCTTGAGAACGGGGGTGTGAAAAGCAATCGAATCCAAAGCCCAGTCAGCCAGAATAAATGAAACGGTGCGTTTCATTGTTTGAAATTTCCCTCCGTTTTTTGCTTTAATCGTGGCCGTTGATTTCACATTCCAGTCAAAGTCAAAATGGGGATCGTGTGGCTCCCAGTCCTTCTTCAACCTCCAGCCAACCCTAACCCCTGAAAACCCTAGCCATGCAAGCATCTTCCATCGTTCTGTTCTCTCTCATTTCACCATGAATCCCCTCGACTCCAAGAGCAAAGTTACTCTGCAAACTTCCCTCTACACAGCCATGCCAATAGTTCATCCTAAAACTCACTCAATAAACCAACTCGAAGAGAATAACAGTCCTGATCCACCATTAATACCTGTCATCAACTTCTCCAAAGCTTGCTCAATTCTACCCTAACATCATCTATGCCTCACGCTGATCACAACATGCTATTCAACCAAGATTTTCGTGCAAGATTCCAAGAGATACAAACCCTAACAGATTTGGTACACCTAGGGCAAACTCCATGAAAGCTCCCCAAACTCACCAAACTCAGTCATCTATCCTAGCTTAACCTTTCTATGCTATCAAAACCTAGCAATTCTAACCAAAACAGCCAATTCGAATGCAAAACTTACTTGGTGCAAAGTGAAGAAAACAGCTATGGAATGTGCTGATCCAAGGCTTGAAGTGAGTGGAAAATGATCCAAGAACTTGATGATGAGTTCTGTAGGCAACCAATGATGCTCCAAGGCTTTGAATCTCCCAATTCCAAAATTCTTGCACTTTGAAGGGTGAACTTGCACAGCTCGAATCCACCTCAATTCTACCAAATGATTGTATGAATTATGATCTATGGATGATGATGATGAATACCAGATCAAGAATGGTGACAATTGATGAGAATTTGAGAGAGTTTGATTTGATTTTGCAAATTGGAAAAAGTGTGTGGAACTTGTGTTTATGAACAATATGAAGCACCACCCTTGCATGAACCTCTTCATATCAATATATAGGTGAATTTAGAAACTCCTAGAAGCTTGGAGAAACTTCCCATGTATGATTTCCCTTGGATTTGGCTTATGTACCTTCCATTATAAGTAACCATGAGTAACTTTCAAAACTTGAACTAAATTCAAAATTCCACTTTAGCCAATGTTTTTAAAATGATTTTTCCAATCAAAATGACCTATAATTTCACCTCATTTGGCCAAAATATGAAAAATCTCATTTTTTTAGGTCATTTTTTATTCATTAAATCCACCAATTTTGAAACCTTGTGCTATGAATCTTTCCAATCTTTCATGGTCACTTTTCTAGACTCAAAATGTCATTTGGAACAAGTTTGATGTTGTAAAGTTTTCCATTTGAAGCTTCCTTGCATGAGTTTTGGGCATAGGCTTGAAATGACCTATAATTCTCAGATGACCAAAATACCCTTTGCTTGCCAAGACCATAAGTATAGTTCCACAAATCATATGAAGGCATACTATACCATTCTAGAAATCTAAGACAATGAGGAACAATTCTTATGTTTACCATAAATTCATTTGAAATCTCCTTGAGGGGTAAAAATAGCTTGGAAGTCAAGTCACTTTCACAGACAAAATTTCAGATGCCTCAGATGACCTGTAACTTGCAAGGACCATAACTTGAGTTCTATAAATCTCCTTGATGTCTTCCACCACTCAAATTAAAGGTCTTGAGATCCTCTACAAGTTTCATGTTGACCAAGGATCCATTTGAAGCTTGCATTCTGACTTATCTTGCTTGGAAATTTGACCTAAACTAGGGGATTTTACACAGAAACCCTAATTTAGAAACTCCTCTTCTCCTTGATTTCTCTTGAATTCTTCTTGGCATATCACCATATCCTCTTCTAAATGTCAAATGATGAACCCCACATCTCTCCAATAGACCTTAATGCCTTTTAATCAGTCAATTGACCTAGAGTTGACCCCAGATGAAACCCTAGTTGGCTGCCTTCAACTGCAATTCTTGTGATCACACCAAGGACTTGTCTTCTTCTTCAAATGACTTTCTAAGTCTCCCATGATGTCTAGATACTCTCCATGCTCAGCCCACAGCTCACAATTTCTTTGTTGACCCTCAGATACCCTCAGATAGGAGATGGATGCACTTGCTTGATCCATTGACTTGATAGCTTTCAAATTCTTTCTGATGACTTGAATGGGATTGAATTAGAATAATAACCTCTTGATAGGCTCCTAGAGATGAGAATAATGATTGGTACCCTGTTGGATGACTTGTCATGCTTATGCTATGCAGATGGTTAGACTATGTGCATGACCCTATATGCAAATGCTAATGCCATTGAAACATAAACCAAGTGAATAAGGTTGAGCAAATTTTAGGGTGCAACAGCTAGGATATCGCATCCTATGCCTACGTACTTTCATACAACATGAAAGATCAGAGCAAACGTAGTTCGGGCCACGTACGACACAAGTCTGTCTTGATTGTTTCTATCCTTCTGAAAAAGGTTTTCTCCTAATTATGGGTCCAAGCGGACAAAAATGACTCTTTGATTGGTTGACAGTCTTTTACGCGAGAACTGTTTTTTTATTGATGTTTAACCTTTTATTGTATTTTTGATTTGTTTTGAGAAAGAAGAGACAGAACTCTGAAACCTATGGTTGAAAAGGGAATCAAAATCTACCCTAATGTTGTCATGCATGGGTGAAAGCCTAATGTCTGTCATACTTCTCTCTTGCGCAGAGAGAAACAGAGATCCTAAGGGAATAAACGGAAAAGAAACAGCATATATATAGTAAAGCAGTAAAATGCATGAATGCAGCAGTACAAGCGAGGCAAGGGAGTCCCACTCAACCTCGAACCTAGAAAACAATGAGCAAGGTGAAACAGCTTCACCTCAATCTCAAGGGGAAGAATTAACAAACAATACAACAAAGAAAATAAACCCCAAAAACCCCCAGCTCTGACAGCTCAATAGCTCTTACAGCAGCAGCTCTGAAAAACCTCCAACTCTGACAATTGATAAACAGCAATCTCCTAATGAACCCCAACAATCCAACTCTAATGATACCCAAGCTACAATAAGCTTCCAACTTCAAGAAATCAACAAGCTCAAGCAAGCACAAAATCTTAACCAGTTGACAACATCAGACAGCGGTAAACCCTAGCTTTAACAGTTGCACAGCTTTGACATGAACAATCTTCATCTTTGTCAATCTTTGATCTTCAGCTTTATCTTCAATGGCTTCTTTCTTAAAGATAAGCTCTCCCATATGAGAATTGATTTATCAGAATAAATTGAATGTCAAACAGTTCACTGACAACCAAAGGAAGCCTATAAACAGTTGACATTGTAACAGACTGTTTCCCTCAAAGTTCTACCTCCTAGATAAAGCCACTTATCCCTCCAAAGGAGGAAGGTGAATATCATAGAGGGACTTTATGTCATAGAGAGGAGTGGAAGCACAGGAAGCTATCCATGTTTATGAAAGAATTTGGTCTATTCTAAGGCTCTGCCTATTTGCTCCTATTTCTCCTAAGTCTTCAATCATCTAGCTCAAGCAATCCTCATGCATCAACCTTGATCTCCATTGATTCTTCATGCTTCCATAATCCCAAACCAAGCCCATACCCCAAATAAAAAACCCAAAAGCCCAAGCAGACAGATAAAAACCCCAAGTGGGAACACCAAACAATCACCCAATTTGCAAAATATGCTAAAAATAGTAAAATAGTATTTAAAAACCTAAGATTTATTCTAAGGGGATTTCTATATCTATCCTACATACCCTATATGTCCCATAACCTAATTCATGCTAAGAACCCAAAAAGAAAATGTTATAGTGCACCTATGTTGAGTTTGAACCCTAATTATACTATCCTAATGTTTAATGTTCAAAACAGCCTAAATTTATCTCACAAAAATATGAGAAAAATCCTAAGGGTACATGCATCTCTAATCTAACTACCCCAAAAAGAATCACCTAAAAATTCTACACCAATCACCCATAATAAAATCAGAAAGATCAAGTATCAAACATATTCAAAATAAAAGCAATTAAACTATAAAAAATTCAATTAAATGCCTAAATGCATTAATTATGAACTTTTTAATCCTATTAAATTCTACATCTCCTATAGAATCCAAGGGAAAAAGTCTCACTAAAAAATGTTTATTTTTCAATTTATTATAAATTAAATTCTAACCTATATGCCAACATAAAAATAAAAGAAAATAGATGGGCCAGCACAGTAAACAGAGGGGTACGATTGGAAAATGTTAAGCCCAGCCCAAAGAGTGAAGCCAAACGGAGGGAGGGGGCGCATAGCAAACTGGGGGTGAATTAGCAAAGGTTGGCCCCATCCCATTCATCAGAATTTCAAATGGATGGGGGGGTACTAGGAATTAAGGGGAGAGATTAGTAAAAAAAAACGATTGGGCCCCCTTAGGCCCAACACTTCACACATACGGTCCACCCACTCTCTCACGATCCTCTCTGAAACCCTAATATTCAATCTACTCTCTCCTTCTTGCCGCCACTGTTCACATTCCACACGAACCTCTCTCGTTCTCTATATCAAACCTAACCCTAACTGAAACTCACCGTCCACTCTCCATACTCTCAACATCCTCAACTTAAGCCTAAACCCTAACCAGATTAAGATGAATCAACATATCCCAAAGATCAAAAACCATGAACAAAGAAACAACGCACCTGAATGTGGAGTACGAGTGGCTCTTGAAGATTGCTGAGAAAACGAAGAAGAAATCTTGAAGATCTTGAGGCTTTGCGCAAAGACCCTGAAGAGCATTGAAGACTCTGAGTTTTGTTGAGGAGATCTGGAAGAGGAAGAGGAAGATCTATGAAGATCTTTGAAGGTTGCTACGAGGAACACGGAGTGAAGCTCTTTCTGGAAATCTTGAAGGTCCTTGACGAAATCTGGCGACAGGCATGAAGATCCCTGAAGTGTGAACGAAGAATAGCGGTTGATGTCCTTGAGGCAATCTGGAAAGTCATTGCATGCGGATGAAGATGAACAACGAAGGTTGGGGATGAATGCTTCCACAAGTGTTGATGGAGGATTCGGTGAGATCTTGACGGAACACTGATGAACAAGATTTTGGATGAGTCTTGCAGAAGATTGAATCGGATACAATGAAGATTCCGGCGTCTTCGGCGGTTTCAGGCGACGGTTGATGAAGATGGTTGGAGATTACTCAGTGAGGAAGATGAAGTTGGATGGATTTCTGAGGATTTTCCAGTTTCCGGCGACGGTTGTGGTCTCCGGCGGTTAGTTGTGACGGTCGGAGGAAGTTAGGGTGGTGGTCGTCGGTCTTTGCATGGCCGGCGGTGAAGATTCCGGCGTTGGAGGCAGGTGGCAGGAGGGAGTAAGGGGAATGAGCCACGTGTGGCTGGGGAGGTTGAGAGGGCAACACGTGTGTTGCATGCGGAGTGAGAGAAAGAGTGAGGTGGGTGAACCCTTTGGCGTACGCGTGGCATACCTTTTATTGTGACATGTGGCAGCTGCGAATGGACCTTAAACTGGGCTTATGGACTCTGGACAATTGCTAATAGGGCCCAAATGAGACTTAATGACGGATTATACTCTAAAACAAAATTACCTGCATTTAATTCTGATTAGCTGCACAACATTAAAGCTAAAAACCTAATTAACCAAAATTAAAAAGAAAAACCCCTAATTAATCTAATAAACTCTAATTAATTCTAAAATGAAAATTGAAAATGAAATCTAATTAATCTAAAAAAATCTAATTAACTAAAAAACGAAAATTAAAAAGAAAAACCCTTAATTAATCAGAAAAAAATATAAAATTATTATTTGATATCTAAAACAATTATCTTTTTTTAAAAAAACCTAATTAAATTCTGAAAAAAAAATCAAAAAATAAAACTCTAAAAACATTTAATCTCTATTTGTTTTCTATTCTATTAATTTTTTTTTAAAAAACAATAAAACTCTAAAAAAAACAATACTATATATATATATATATATATATATATATATATATATATATATATATATATATATATATATATATATATATATATATATATATATATATATATATATATATATATATATATATATATATATATATATATATATATATATATATATATATATATATATATATATATATATATATATATATATATATATATATATATATATATATATATATATATATATTTACTATTCTATTAAAAGAAAAATGGTAATATCTACTAAAAGAAAATATCTAAAATTTGTTAAAAATTGTAATATCTAAAAAATCTATTAATTTCTAAAAATGAAAAGAAAATTTATTTAAATTCTAAAAAAAAATAAAAAACTCCATTAAATCCAGAAAAATCCACTTAAATGCATTAAAATCCAGAAAAATGACAGAAAAATCCTAAAAATGCCAGGAAGCCGATTAAATCGAATAAAAACCCAATTATGCAACCGTAGCGAAACCCGGGCACCGAGATGGCCTGAAAACACCAGGAACGAGCACCAATTCTCAACAGACTTTTATTCCAACCGGCCTGAACTGCCTGAAACGTCAGGGGCCAAAATCCTGATAAAAACCAATCTGAATGATAAAAATGCAATGCATGTCGTATGCGGATGCGAATGCAAAATGTGTCGAAACATAAACCAGATATGGGGACCGGTTGGTCAAATTTTAGGGTGCAACACCTTGCCTATGTGGTTTGTGATTTGCTTGATGGCATTGTATTTCACTTCTTCTGTATGATTGCAGTTATTCTATTTTGCTTGATAGCATTTTATTTTTCTATATGATTACAGTTATTCATATCTGGCTTGAGGTTGAGATGAGCTTGTGGAGGCTGATGTCCCACACACATTTCCTCCCTCACTTGCATTGCATGCATTTTACAGTCGGTTACTGTTTACTGTTTTAGCTTATGCTTTATCTGTTTCTGTACCTCATTGATATGATCCCTTAGGACTCTCACTTCCTTTGATAAGGAAGTGATGATAGAACTTTAGGTTGAAACCTATGCATGATAACTTCTAGGAGTTCCCTATTTCAAACCTCAACCATAGGATGAATCCTTGGCATGACAACATTAGGATTTGATAGTCTCCCCTTAGTTGAGCCTGTTTTCTCTTCTCATCTCAAAACAAATCAAAATACAGTAATAAAGGTTAACTGATATCGTATGTTACGAGCCTTAAGCTATCTGAGAAAGGGTTGTTAGAGAGTTCATTTCAACAGCTTGGATGTTTAGTATGGCACCCTTTGGGTGACATGCGACGCATTCACTCTCAGGTCATAGTCTCTAGTGCGATATTGGTTGCAAACATCCATAAAAAACAGTTCTTTCGTAAAAGACAGAAAACAAACTTCAAACCTTTTTGCCCCGTGGGCCCATAATTCAAAGGAAGTTTTTCTGAAGAAAAGAGTGTCGTTAACTCCCAGTTCTACCGCAAACGGTAACGCATAAGTCTCCAAGGGTCGAGTTGCGTACACCAAACTGCTGGAACTTTTTGTTAACCCTACTCGATAAAACAGATGAATCTGAATCCCCGTAATCCGTATTATCCCGAACTATGTAAGCTCTGATCTCTCATGTCTGTTGAGAGTATGTAGGCACAATACTGAAGTATTGGCGAGCCACCTTCCCCGTAACCCGTAGTTAGCCGAACTACGTTGACTCTGATTTCTCATTCTCTGATGAGAATACGTAGGCATAAAGCGCGACACTTTGCCGAGTCATTTTCTTTTCTTTTTCAAACCGGCGTTGATAGGTAGATAGATACAACCAACCCGTCCGATAAACACAACAAGCATGGATCCCATCGAGTACGATGGACATGAGGGGTGCTAATACCTTCCCCTTGCGTAACCGACTCCCGAACCCAGGCAATGGTTGTGATGACCTTGTCTTATACCTTTTCGTCAGGTTTTTCCGATCGTTTCCTTTCCCGCTCTGAGGGATAAATAATGAAAGGTGGCGACTCTTCTGTTTTTCCGGCACCTTATTTTCGCAGTAGCGACAGTTACTCTTAATGACTAGCTTCATTTTAAGAAGAAAGAAAAAAATGTTAACTTGAAGTTATAAGACAATTATATTTATAAAAAAAAAGGTTGAGTTTTAAAGAAAAAAGCTAAGTTTTTGATTATGAAGAAGGGGTCAAATCTTTAATAAAAAAAATCCTTTAATTATGAAAATAGTGAATTAACCCTTAATTATGAGGAAAAAAAGTGTTTTGCTCTGGACTATGAAAATGGTGTTTTGTTTTAATTATGAAAATAGTTTTTAATTAACATTTTGATTAATTGATTAGACCCACAATTATTACATCATGACTAAACAAATAACCAATAACAGAATACACTAAATAATAATGCAAAAGAAAAACAATAAATGCAAAATAAACAGTGAAGAGACAACACGGCAAAAGGGGGGAGTGTATATCATTTGGCTTCATTAGGGTGAACCCTTGTCTTCCTCTTCCTTTAAACAGTGTCGTCTCCATGGCTACAATGGAACCTTTTTCCGGTTTCTTGTTCGATTGCATGTTGGTCTTTCCGTCCTCTCCTTCCTCGATCCAACCTGAAACACAAAACAGAAAAGAAAAAAAGCGGTTTATCATGATGGGGATTACGCTTTCGCGGTCGCTAACGATGATGGCCGGTGATGCTCTCCTGAGGCCGTAGGATCTTGGCCGGCGTTGAGGATTCACAGCTTCCGCCGTTGCTTCGGTTTGGATCGATGATATTTTCAAACTTCTTCTTCTTTCTGGATCGGTGGTGATGATGAGGAAGTTCGACGCTTCTCTGAACCGTCCGATGGTGATGCTGGCTCCCTTTTGAGTCGTCGTCGTCTTTGATTCGTTTATGGCTTCGGGTTTCTTCTCCCCTTGAACTCTTCTGACGATGATATATATATGCTTGATTTGTTTGTGGGCTTTAAAGTTCTGGATTCACGAAAATCTGGGGCTGCCTTGCGGATTTCACGTTTGATTTGGTTGGCTGGTTGTGTTATATTTTTCCAGGTTTTATTGCGATTTAGTCGGATGAACTTTGAATGATTGTTGCTTGTTGAGTTTGGACGGTTTGCTGGGCTTGGATTCGCATGAATTTCTGTAAAAATTGTTTGTTTGCGTTTGGCAAAAACCTCTTTGAATAAGTGTTTTTTTAAATAAGCGCTTTTTCAAATAAGCACTTTTTGGATAAGCACTTTACAAACCAGCTTATTTCAAAAGCGCTTTTCTGGAAGATCCCTTTTCTCTCTCTCTCTCTCTCTCTCTCTCTCTCTCTCTCTCTGGTTGCCTCAAAGAACACATTGCTGCCGATTTTAGCCTCGGTCAGAAATACGAGTCGGGAGCCGGCTTCAGAGTAATTCGTTGCCCTCCCGACACCCGATGATGATACTATTCTGAGAGTGTCGGAAACATTCTAACCGATTACATTTTGCTTGTCTTTTGCAGGTACGGAGAAAAGTCGGATAAATTCGGATAGGACTTAGGATTATTAGGAAGAAACATAATATATATATATATATATATATATATATATATATATAAACATATTTTTTTGTAATTTTATATTTATTTTTTTAGTTTTGTTTATATCTTTTGTAAATAATAAACGTAAATATTTTTTTTTTATTATAATAATAAAATTATTCCTTTTTATATATTATAGTGAAATAATAATATAAAAATAAAATAAGATTACTATTAAAGAAATAAGAATCCAATAAAAATTAAACATCATTTTAATAATAAAACTAAGAATGAAATAAAATTTTATTTAAATGAAATGAAAACAAACTAAAAAATGAAATTAATTAAGAAAGATGAAATGAAATTAACTTTAAAAGATAAGATATGTTTGACTAAAAGTGAAATTCGATTTTAAAATGAAATTAGGTTGCTTTGGAAGAACTGAAAGAAAAATAAACATGAAATTATTTTTATTATTTTTATTTAGTACAAAATGAAAATGGAAAAACTACTAAAATGCTCTATTTCCATCAATTCCCGATTCATCCAAATTATCCGATTAATCTCATTTTCAATCTGACTTTCGATTACACCTTCTGACAACTCAAATAAACAACTTTATCTGAATAAATTCAACTATCTGATTAAATTTGAATGATCACAGTCTCCGGCCAACTGCCAACAAATGACCATTTTGCCATTCGTGAACTAAAGAGCACACCACATGATATTTTCCTGCAAAAATCAGCCAAATGCACAAACCTGTTAGTGATTATTTAAATGCAATGAAAAAGTGAAGTGAAATGAACCTAATAATCTCGGGGCAAAATTTGGGGTATTACAGTATCTTAAATCGAGAATGCGTAGTTCTACCATTGGGTAACAACGTTGCAGCTATACCAGATGATGCAGTTGCCAAAACAATTTCTACTCTACTTCTTAAACTTGCCATTAATGCTCTATAAAGGAATGTTTTACCTGTTCCTCCTGGACCATCAACAAAAAATACCCCACTGTGTTTTTGATCAATTACATTCATAATGGTTTTGAACGCAATCACGTGGTCATTATTTAAATTTGCAACAGATTCAATATCTTCATTGGGGATATCGACCGCTAACTCCTCTTGTATGACACTTGGAATCGAATCTCCTTGTACTGTATCAAGGGATAAATATGGGAGATCATAATCTTCAATCTTTTTACCGTGCAGGTTTAAGAGTTCATTCAAGTCCTTCAACAACATATTAGTCAAGACCGATTCCACAATATTGTTTGTTGTTTGATAATAATCTGTCATATGTGTAAAAAAACTCATTCCAAAGGCTTGTAACATTAGTAGGTTCACAAAATATGAGAATCGTCACAAATAACCTCCTTAAAGCATATGGCATTCGGAGACTCGCCGCTTCAACCAAACAATCATGAATACTATGATCAGTCTCTAGAAATCCTGTACCCTCGGCTGATTTTTTGAATGTACTAAAAGAAGTGCCATTATTTGTAAGAAGATATTCCGAACTGGTTGGACCTCTGACATGAGATAATAGTACTCGCAAGTAAAACTTCTCTCCCTCCGAAGGTGATACTGTATAGATTCTCCCGATAACTTTTCTTAGTGACCGCCTGCGATGCCATTACTTGTCCCTATTATTCGAACAATAATGCTCTAGAATCTCTCTATATAGATAATTTCTTGCTTCTGGATCTCTTAGATTTAAAGAAAAGAATTGTGTGAGCATTGTTTTGGAATTGCGTTCATTATTTAACAAATCCACAATTCGCTGATGATCATAAAAGCGCACTTGATGGCGGTTCGGCAAGTGGATCTGTAATCTTTCAACAGAAGGATATAATCGGTAAAGAGTGAAGCGAAATATTTTCCAAAATGCCTCGGGATCACAAATCCATCTTGCATCAACATATTGTTGAACTTCATCCATGTATGATCCTTTGTGAACCTCCATAGCCACACGATCAGGGGCCTTGTACACATATTTGTATAGATACTTGATACTTTTAATGCTATTGCAAATCTCTACATTGATGTGGCAGTCGTACTTTAACAGTAACCAAGGGTTATAAGGAACCACCCATCTATTGTCGATAGACCTACCTCTACCTAACGATATAGGTTCATCAAACCTTCTCCTGTACTCAAGATATGAGTCAGTGCCTTGACGTGTTTCTTCCAAGAATTGTTTTGGATATCTTTTTTTAGAATGTCCGTCTTTCATACATGGGGACTTATGGTTCATAACGCCGCAAGGTCTGTGAATCATATGTTTTAGAACCGCTTCATGCAACTGTGGTTCACATTCTAACTTAGGCATTCCTGCTCTTACCAAACTATCATACTCTTCTGGGCCATACAATTTGTTGTTACTTTCTAAGACCAACAACATATGCACATGCGGAAATCCTTATTTTTGAAATTCAGTGACATACATATAGCTTTTAACCTTTCCTGAGACTCCTTTATTAATAACATCATCCTTTAATTGCTCGAATTTCGAACAAAATATTCTTGTTAGAAAATCTGGACGATCTTGTGGTGTTTGAAAAGGCAAAAGTTCTGATGTTATCTCACTCCAAGAAGGATTGCATGTCATTGTCAGAAAAAACATCTGGTTTACCTCCATGAAGAACAATAGCCATGCTATCTTCATAGTGTTGTGTCATGTCTCGACGACCTCCAATAAATGATGATGGCAATATTTTTCTTTTTCCAATGTTTTCTATGGTATTCATGAAATGTATTAGTTTCAAAATACATGAAAGATTATCATTATAAGTACAACAACTAATTAGTAATCTAAAAATATATATTTATGCTACATTATTTAGTACCTGCATTAGTTTCAACATTTAGTACCTACATTAGTTTCACCAACATGCAAAGCATCCACTAAACCTTGGTACACTTCAGCACGTATATCACGTTGGTGCTCTCTAATCAACCTTAACCTCCCTGATTCAATTTTGACATAATTGTCTACAACATATTGTTGCAACAGTCGACCCGCATTTAACAACATTGATTGATCATTTGGGTGAATCTATAATTGATTGAAAAACATGTCGGTGTTAAAAGTGATGTGTTTTAAACTACGCTTATCTAAGTATACTATTTACTAAAATTAATCTAAATTTACATGAAGCATGTAACTGTAATATGCTCGACATGACAATCTTCGTCCATTACAATTTATTGTGTTAACGTCCCGGCCATGTTGTTAGCTCATAAATTCGACACCTCTTATGGATTAAGATATTTAAATAAAATATTAAAGTCTTTTATTTAGAGGTAAAGAGCCTGTCGAAAGGCCTGAGATCTTCGAAAGAGGAAGTTAAGATGTTTTGGGGACTTAGAGAAAATTATGAACTTTAGAAAGATTGGCCTTCGACCGAGATACTGTTTGGAGATCGATTAAGTGTTTGAAATTCAAATAATTGAGGGAGTAGTTCTATTTCCTGATGACTAAGAAGGACAAGTGGTACCCGCTGGGTAAAGGACTTCATGCGCGGTGACATGTGTTGGAAGATGATGACTTTAGGTGGTTATTGTTAGTTATTTTTACTATTATAAATAGGAGTTTTTTAGAGATAGAATGAGTGTTGTAATTTACTATTTGTACAAGTCACTCCTAAAGTTTACTCAAAGTATCCGAGTATAGAGAAAAGATTATCAAGGAGAATGTACGGGATGTAAACACACCATTTTTACTTTTCAATGAAGTTTACTTTAATTGTTTGAACTTTACAAAGTTTTCTTTACTTTTCTTGCAACACCTTCCTCTCCTCTATGCACTTTACTTTATTTTCGTCCTCAATCCTTTTCTAAGACTTTTATCTCTTCCTTTCTAAAACTTTATCTTCTCTTTCTCTTTTAGTGGAATAGGAACTTCTTAAATCCTTTCTTACCGCAATATTGTCGAAGTGTGAAACTTAGATAGATTTCCAAAATAAAGAACCTTTAGCACATGTCCTACGATCAATCTGATCAATTCTGTGAGTCACCAAAGTTAGATTTGGAAGATCAGCAGTTGCTTTCCATTTTTCAAGGGAAACAAAATGGCACACCCAGTGGGACGGTGCTAAAAGTTTTATTACTAGTATAAGCAAAACTTGCAGAATTGCAATTTTTATTGGTCTTTCGTAGAAAAATTCGTTTTATGTTACTGAGAAGTGGTAAAATTGCCGTTGTAAACGAATAGAGACTAACAAGACAAAGCGTTAGGAATATGGCGACAAATATAAATCAGCCAAACAACCCTAACTCTTAAGGAGGCAGTTCTGATGAAGGACCGAGAAACGATGTAGTTCCGCCTTCGATACCTTCGACTGGAGAGTAAATAGTGCCTCCGGCAAGAGTGGAACCAGTACCATCAGTATTAGGGCATGGGTCGACAGTCGTCAGGACTTATAATCAACCGGTGTTGGAGCCTATTGGACCTCAAGCATCGAATCCCCAAACACCACTGGGAGGAAGTTCGGTGTCTAGACAGTTTGCTCCTCCCGGGTTTTCGCAATTACCGAGAAACCCCCCGTACGGGATGCTCACAATTGTGATACAAGGGCTCCAAAATGCCCCTCTAATATTCTCAAATAATGCAATGGCTTCACCATTGCAAGGATCAGGGTTTGGTTTGAACATTGGTCAAAATCCCCAAAGTCTAAGCCTGGGATATCCGATGCAAGGCCCTAATTTAACTAATACTTCGGTGGCATGTTTAAGACAGCAAATGGATAAGAGCAATTTGCAAATGGTTCAAACTTTGTCCCAGACCATGGGTGAAATCTTCCAACCTTTAATCCAAAACACCAACCAAACCAATCAACAGTTAGCAGCGCAGTTGACATGGTTGGCTGGATTTATGGGAGTACCTCCTGTGGTTAGGAACCAGGCCCTAGTGGAGAACCTGCCACAATGGGATTTAGGAAACCAACTGAGCCCAACTTAGAGAACCAAGGGAAAGTCGAACTCCCCAGGTTTGAACCAAACAAAGTCGAACCCCTAAGGGACCAGGTACCAATCTCGGGGGAAAAAGACCCAGGAGTAGTCATAGTGAATCGTAACCAGGACGCAGACAATGTCGTCCAGCAGGTTCGACGTAATAACATAGATGTCGATAAAAACATAGTGTCCATGGTCGAAAGAATCATGGCTCAAAACGATGTAAACACTAGGTTCACTAGGCCAAACTATACATCTCCAATAGTGTATTACATCCTTCAGGCCGAGTTACCTTATAGAACGAAAGTGCCCAAATTCATTAAGTTCTCAGGAGATACGACGGAATCTACTGTCGAACATGTGGCTCGTTACATGATTGAGGCAGGAGAGATAGCCAATGATGAGAGCCTTAGAATAAAATATTTCCCAAGTTCTCTCACTAAAAATTCCTTCACTTGGTTTACAATGCTACCCCTTAATTCAGTGTGTAATTGGACCCAGTTGGAATGTTTATTCCATGAACAGTTTTATATGGGCCAAACCAAGATTAGTCTAAAGGAACTTGCTAGTGTGAAACATAAGTTTTCTGAGCCAATCGAAGAGTACCTCAATAGGTTTCAATTGCTCAAGGCTAGATGTTTTACCCAGGTTCCTGAACATGAGTTGGTCGAAATGGCCGCAGGGGGCATCGACTATTCCATTAGAAAGAAGTTAGACAACCAGTACCTAAGGGACATGGCTCAATTAGCCGATAGAGTCTGACAGCTGGAACATCTTAAAGACGAAAAGGTCAAGTTTAACAAAAGCAAGAAAGTAGATTTTGTCGAATATAACAAAAACATTGAGGGTATACGTGAAGACCCCTTATATTTCGACGAAAGTGAGGTAGATCTTGCTGAACTGAAGCAAGGTCCCCTCTATGCTTGCAAAGTATTGGCTCCCTCACTGGGGAAAATTTTCATCGAATCTGAGAAGAACGACAGGTTCCCGAAGAAAACATATACTTTCGACATCACGAAATGTGATGAAATTTTCGATTTGTTAGTTAATGATGGGCAAATGATAGTGCCACCTGGTGCTAAAATGCCATCTTTAGAGTAAAGAAAAAAAAGAGGGTTTTGTAAATACCATAATTTTTTGGGTCATAAAACGTCTCAATGCTTTCTTTTCAGGGATCTGGTTCAAAATGCAATCCAAGAAGGACGACTGAAATTTGGGGAGAAAGCCAACAGTCAGATGAAGGTCGACACAGACCCCCTGCAAGTGGTAGACTCCCATTATACAGAGCCTACGGAGACCAACATGGTCGAAGCTACTGATGGCTACAATTTTTCGATCAATATGTTAGAGGTTACTGATAATCTCGTGCATGGGACTGTAATAGCAAAGGTCGTTATGGGTTTTGGACAAGAGAATTGTGTGAGGGTGGCTACTGATGGCCTTGACCAAATTATTGATGATCCAGGTTCAAAAGACATGAAGAATCCAAGTTTGGTAATGGTGACTAAGGAAACTGCTGATAGCTTTGTCAAGATGGACCAAGTCACCTGGGGTTTAGAGTTGGACTTGGTAAAGCTCGATCTGGGCGAAGGTGTCGACGTCAATATGGTGGAAATAACTTAGCATGAAACCATAGGAGATAGCGAATCAAATTGTCAGGAGAAACTCAACGAAGTAGCTTACCCAGGACACGAAGAGTCAATTGTCGATTTTCTTCACCGTTGCCAGGGAAAAGGCTCCAGTGTAATGTTATGTCCTAGGTGTAGTGTAATCTTCGACAGGAAAGCTGCCAGAAATTGAAGGGAATACGCAGATTAAAACAAGGTAGGGAGAAACCCAGGTTCGAATCTAAGGGTAATCTCCCAAGAATGTCTGAGCCTCACACTAGGGCCCCAAGAGCTAGACCCACTAGCTTCAAACCTGTTGCTGAAACTGCTAATGGAAAATGGATGAAACCTAACAAAAACAGACAGCAAGGACGACAGAAGTGGACAACCTTCGAGGTCAATCGAGGGTCTTCAGTTACATATCGAAAGGAGTTTCAGTCCTCCAAAACCGCCCACATATCTGAGAATTAAAAAGGGAAGAATCCCATGTATCGATCGCAGTGGAGACGGGAGCAACGCAAAAGGAAAGCCCTCAGGGAAGGATCACTGAAGAATTAGGCAGAGTCTAGTACTAATGCCCCTGTTGAAGATAAAGGGGGACAATCCAAGATAATTGGGAAAGCACCTATGGGGTGGAGATTATTCCCTGCCCAGGTAGTAGAGCAGAAAAAGCCAGTCGAACTGATGACGAAATGACTGACAATTTTGATTCCGGCTACGAAGATTCTTTGAAGTTGCTGGTCAATGTAGTGTTAGTGATGCCAAGGGATTTTGAAAGAATTTCAGAAGTTGAAAATCTCGATGCCCACACAGAGGCAGAGATGGTGGCACACAAGCCTGTGTGCTACTATGTTATGAATAATGGTTGTGTTGAAGAACAAAATGCTTTTTTCGAACGGCCCACAGAAGCGATGAAGAATCATTTGAAACCCCTTTACATTACAGGGAAGGTGGAAAATGTACCAATTAATAAAATTCTAGTGGATTGTGGCGCGATAGTGAACTTGATGCCACATTTCTTGTTAAATAAAATCGACAAATATGACACCGATACAAAACCACACAACATGGTCTTGTCAAACTATGAAGGCAAATTAGGTTTGACCATGGGAGTTATACAGGTGAACTTAATAGTCGGAACAATAACACGACCTACCGTCTTAATGGTGGTGGAAACGAAGGCCAACTACAATCTGTTGCTTAGGTGGGAGTGAATTCATGGCATTGTTGCGGTACCATCTTCAATGCACCAAAGACTGGCGATTTGGAGACCAGGCGGCATCGTCGAGAACATCGAAGCTGACCAAGGGTACTTTAAGGCGCCCATAGACCACCTCGACCGAAGGCAGTTCGACAAGCACCTGGCCAGCATAGATCCTTGTGCTCCAGCAGATTTCGAGTTTGCGCCAAACGAGGAAACATACTGCTCATTATATTTGCACCCGTTGATGGTTTACGTTGGGATAAGGAGGTGCCAGGTGAGAGACTCTCATACCTTGGTGCAGCTCTAGTATACCCCACAGGGTAGGGAAGCGAATTCAGTGATGATGACTGAATTCGAAGCGCTACAAAGAATTTCGGCCTATGTGGCCGAAACTAAACTACAAGCGGCCTTGGAGGATGCCAACAACGAGATGGCTGAAAAAGCCAATTTGAAA
Source organism: Lathyrus sativus (assembly GCA_963859935.3). Classification (NCBI taxonomy): domain Eukaryota; kingdom Viridiplantae; phylum Streptophyta; class Magnoliopsida; order Fabales; family Fabaceae; genus Lathyrus; species Lathyrus sativus. The sequence continues at coordinate 663,840,257 of OZ012739.1, forward strand.
CCCTGTCAAGAAGATCCTGGCAAAGACTTCGACCCAGAACCACCTGATAAGATTCAACACGAAGACCAAATGCTCGATGCTATTTATGATGAAGAGCCTCTGGGATTCGAAAAAGATCCACTGGCGAACGACGTCAAAATGCTAGCGCAGGATCAATTGGAGGAAGTTGATCTAGGAGAGGGGGCAGTCAAAAGGCCAACATATATCAGTGTCAATCTTGATTCTCAACTTAAGATCAAAATTATCCAATTGCTGCGAGAATACAAAGACTGTTTCGTCTGGGATTATGATGAGATGCCTGGTTTGAAGAGGGAACTGGTCGAACACAGACTATCGATCAAGCCTGGGAAGAAGCCGGTCAAACAAAACCCAAGGCGTTTCGCTCCAGAAATTCTCTCCGAAATAAAGGAGGAAGTCGAAAGACTCCTCCGATGCAGGTTCATCCGCACGACCAAGTATGTTGAATGGCTGGCCAACATTGTTCCAGTCATTAAGAAAAATGGGTCTTTAAGGGTTTCTATAGACTTTAGGGATCTAAATTCAGCAACTCTTAAAGATGAATATTTGATGCATGTGGCGGAGATGCTAGTCGATTCTACCGCGGGTCATGAGTACCTTAGCATGTTGGATGGATACTTTGGTTATAACCAGATTTTCATTGCAGAGGATGATGTTCCCAAAACAGACTCTCGTTGTCTCAGGGCCCTAGGCACTTACGAGTGGATAGTGATGCCTTTTGGCCTGAAAAATGTTGGGGCAATATATCAGCGGGCAATGAACTCAATTTTTCATGATTATATAGAATCTTTCATGCAAATATATATTGATGACATTGTAGTGAAATCAGTGTCAGGGAAAGACCATGTGGACCATCTTCGACAATCCTTTGTAAGGATGAGGAAACATGGTCTTAAGATGAATCCTCTAAAGTGTGCATTTTTTATGCAGGCGGGAGATTTTTTGGGTTTTGTGGTCCACAAAAAGGGGATCGAAATCAACCAAAATAAGACTAAAGCCATCATGGAAGCGAAAGCACCGTCGAACAAGAAGGAGTTGCAGTCGCTACTAGGCAAAATAAACTTCTTAAGAAGATTTATATCAAACCTAAGCGGCAAAACGCAGGCCTTCTCACCATTGCTTCGAGTTACCAAAGAAGGGTTCGAATGGGGGAAAGATCAGCAGGAGGCTTTCGACAAAATCAAAGACTATTTGACTCGTCCTCCAATACTTTCGCCACCATGTAGGAGCAAGAGCATGAGGTTGTACATAGCAGCATCAGATAAGACTCTAGGAAGCATGCTAGCCCAAGAGGATGAGAATGGCGTCGAAAGGGCTATTTACTACCTCAGTAGGGTTTTGAATGATACAGAAACCAGATATAGTGAGATAGAAAAGCTATGTCTATGTTTATATTTCTCATGTACAAAGTTAAAGCAATATATAAAACCAGTTGATGTGTATGTTTCTTTGCATTTTGATATCATTAAACATATGTTGTCTAAGCCTATTTTACATAGTCGAATTGGTAAATGAGCATTAGCTTTAACTGAGTATTCTTTGACTTACAAACCGCTGAAGGCAGTTAAGGGACAAATAGTGGCAGACTTTATTGTCGACCACTCTATAAATGAAAATGTCCTAAATTATGCCGAGCTAGAACCTTGGAAATTATACTTCGATGGTTCCAGCCATAAGAATGGAACATGCATAGGTCTGTTGATTATTTCGCCTAATAAAATTCCAACAAAATTTAAGTACAAGTTGAAGGGATGTGTTCCAATAATGAGGCTGAATATGAGGCCTTAATAACAGGACTTAAAATTTTGTTAGAATTGGGGGCAACCCGAGTCGAAATAATGGGAGACTCGGAGTTGGTTATAAAAAAATTAACAAAGGAGTACAAATGTGTCAAAGAGAATCTCATTATGTACTTTGTAATAGCCAACAGATTACTCAAGAAATTCGAGGTGTCAACTGTTCGACATATACCGCGACTAAAGAATCAAGTGGCCAATGACTTGGCACAAATTGCCTCTGGATATAGGGTTTCGAAAGAAGACCTGCAGGAAGTAATCGAGGCTAGAAGTAAGGTCGTGTCTGTGGGCCTAAGACCATCAGACCTAGAAGCGACAAAATTTGGCTATGCTGAAGAAGAAACTTTTGAAATCTTTATAATGAAGGGTTTGACGGACAAAGATTGGAGGAAATCTTTGGTCGAATACCTTCGAAACCCTTCAACGTCTGCAGAACGAAAAGTTAAGTATCAAGCACTAAGCTATGATCTTCGAGGCAACGAATTATTCAAAAAAAACCTCTGAGGGGGTTCTACTCAAATGCCTTAGTGAATCTGAGGCATACTTAGCGTTGTCCTCAGTCCACAGTGGAACGTGTGGGGCACACCAAGTAGGCCACAAGATGAAATGGCTATTATTTCGCCGAGGCATGTATTGGCCTACTATGTTAAAGGATTGCATTGAGTTCGCCAAGGGTTGCCAGGAATGTCAGGTCCATGCTGGCGTACAACATGTCCCAGCGAGCAAATTACACTCTATAGCCAAGCCATGGCCTTTCAGAGGATGGGCCTTGGACCTGATTGGGGAGATTCGACTAACGTCCTCTAAAAATCAAAAGTATATCCTGGTGGGAATAGATTACTTCACGAAATGGATCGAAGTGATACCTTTGCCAAAGGTAGATCAAGAAGACGTCATTGATTTCATTCAGAAGTATATCATTTATAGGTTTGGGCTGCCAGAAATAGTCACAACAGATCAAGGGTCAGTGTTCACTGGTTGAAAGATGCAGGATTTTGCCAAAGATATGGGATTCAAGCTCTTAACCTCGACGCCTTATTACGCCCAAGCGAATGGCCAAGTCGAGGCAGCAAACAAGGTAGTAATCGGTTTGATAAAAAAGCAAGTGGGGAGTAAACCAAAAAATTAGCATAAAACGTTGGACCAGATCCTATGGGCATGTCGAACATCCCCCAAGGAAGCAACCAATAGCACTCCTTATCGACTGACTTTTAGGCACGATGCAGTACTGCCTGTCGAGATCTACATACAGTCGGTTAGGATTCAGAGACATTATGAAATCCCTCGTGAAATTTATTTGGACATGATGCTTGATGAGTTGGTGAATCTAGATGAGGAAAGACTTAAGGCTCTAGAACTTTTGAGAAGGCAAAAGAAAAGAGTAGAGAAGTCATATAACAAGAAGGTTAAGGCTAAGACCTTTTTGGTTGGAGATTTGGTGTGGAGGGTGATCCTGCCTATGGATCGAAAGGTCGGGTCTTTAGGCAAATGGTCCCCAAAATGGGAAGGCCCATTCCAAGTTTCGAAGGTTTTCTTCAATGAAGCGTACGAAGTAGAAGAGCTAAACAAAGATAGGAGAGTATTAAAAGTAAATGGCAAGTATTTAAAAAAATACAAGTTTACGCTTCAGGAGGTGAAAATATCAATACAGTAATGCTAAACTTAGAACAAAAAGCCATAAATGGTATTAATATGATATGCCAAAATGGCTCAGTACATTACAACATGAAATTAAAACTATGGCTCACAAAGCCAGCAAAAGATAAAGCATTTCAAAAGGGTCATAATGGACTAGAAAGGGAGATTTTCCCGCATCTTGAAATATTTCGAACTTTGGAGCTCAAGGTGTTTCTGACACAAGGTCTTGTCGAATTCCAATTGAGCAACCTTTGTTTCCAAATGTCGGGCCTCCTCAGCAAAGGTGATGGCATGTTCGAGATCAGTTGATAAAGTGGAGTCGTCAAATGGAGATAGTTCAATATTTTTCTTCTTAGCTTTCGATATCTTGTTTTGAAGCTTTTTGATTTTTCGCTCCCAACATGAGATGTTCTTCTCATTGGTGGCGATCTCTTGTTGGTTTTTCTCCTTTTTCTCCTCCAACTTTGTGATCTTGTTCTCAGACTCAGCATCAGCGATCCAAGCAGCGGCCTCACTACCAGCCTTTGTCGAAATAGCTTTCTTAATTTGGGGCAGCAGTCGGAGGTCTCCATGTACTTGGTCGATTAAAGTACCAACTTCCAGGATAACACTAGCAGCTTCAGAAGAGATCGAATGAAGGTCCACTTGTTTAAGAAGAGCCTTCAAAGACAAATGGGTGACTTTGTCCATTTGCAAAAGGGAGAAGAGATCCCCTTTGAAGATCTTCCCCTTGATTTTGTTAAGAATGTTCTCTGTTGGTTTACTCGAGACTTGGTCTTCAGAAGTTGAGGTGTTTGAGGCCTTACCAGAAGAACTGCCCCATTTGCTCAGAAGAAGTTTGATGTACTGTCGAGGATTGGAAAGTTTCAGGGCATCAAGTTCTGCCTTAGTGAGATTTCCCTCACCCTTGATAAGCACTACTTCACTTTCTTTAGGGGCAGCAGCGGTTGAAGTATCAGTCACTCCGACAGGGGCAGGTTCATTGATTGGATGATCCTTAGGCTTCTTTTCCTTGCCTTGATCCTCAGGCTTCTTTTCTTTGCCTTGATCCTCAGACTCCTCTTCCTTGCCCTGATCATCCTCTGTTTGATTTCCTTCCATTTCATCTTCAGTGCCTTGGTCACTGGACCCATCTAGTTCTGACTGATGCATAGTTTCATCCTCAACGACCTTTGTTTCCCCTGCTGCCTTAATATCACCAGCAACGGTCGCTTGATCTAGAGGGGAACTATTTGTGTCAGCCAAGTTTACATCCTCCTCCATAGGAGTGTATTACTCATCTGCTACTTCAAGATTATGTGGGAAATTATCTTCTTCATGATCAGACCCATCAGTCTGAGACTGCTGGGTAGTCGTTTTGGTAGGAGAAGGAGGAACTATGGTAAATTCAGGTTTGTTAATCTCGCCAAGAGAACTCATACCAGAGCCCAAATCAGATGCGGGATGATAAGTAGGCTCACCTTGGCTGTTCAAAAGAATGGCCTACAAAGGAGACTTGGGTGGAGTAGGCTTCGATCCTCCAGCATCAGCCTAGATGAAGAAACAGATATAAGAAAAGGCAGGATAAAACAAAACAGGTTCTTGAGAAACACTTAGACACAAAATGTACCTTAGTGTCTTCGTCAGCGGGCCTAGAGTTGTCACTTTCTACAGGAACGATGTGTGGAATTGAAACACCCCCGATATGAGCTATAGTAGGATCTCGAGGAGGACTGGCTAGTTTGGGAGTTTTGACTGTCGAAGGCGCAGACGAAGTACTAACGGTATCTAGACCTTGGGTGACTCATTGCCTTTTCTTTATTTGAGGTCTTCAGGAGGAGATTCGTCATCATCCTCTGAGTCAATGATTATTTGGGCAGAATTCCTCGCGAGCTTCTTTTGAGGAGTAGGTGGCTTGCGGCTTACCTAAACAGCAGGAAATATTAGAGACAGTCAAGGAAGTCAAGCCAACAAAGGCTCATAAAGGATTACCTTCTAGCTTTCGACCTTGCCTTCAGTCCTCGATGTTGGAGTGCTTCTTTTAGGATCAGCTGCAAGGTAAATCATGTCGCTACCAGTTAGTAACAATAAAGTTCAGTTAAAGGAGTCCAAGTCGAAGGGAGATGACCTTCAAGAATGTCAGATTCAATGCGAACATCTTCGATACCAACATGAAGGTGCCTTTGAAAGTATCGAGCGTATGTTTAGTCGGAACCACCCGTTGTGCTTTTGGCTTCGGCTGATGTCGAAGGATTTTTATGGCATCTCCACATATGAACCAATCTGGAAATGGAGGGGCAAGAGCCACTCCAAAATCAGCGGTAGGCAACCGAGAGATCTTTGGAGAGAATAAATTAAAAGCAACCTCATATCGTTTCTCATGAGGAACAGATGAGGGGATATTTAGATTCTCCATTTTCTTGGAAAAATTTTCCTTCAAAGTGACAGCAGCCTCGCGGATGGTTCGACTAACATCATTTGGTCGATAGGCGGTTTCAAAGTACTTCTGGAAGGTTTGAATTTCTTTGATATGTGTAGATGTACCTTTATTTATCTTCTTCTACACATCAACGAAAGCTTGGTCAATCAAGCGAGTAAAGCCCGAAACATCAAGAAACTCTAAAGCATAGTGACTGGACCACCAGTTGTGGAACTGTGGGGAACAGAAGTAAGAGGGTTCAAAAGGAATGGGTATGAGAAGAGACTTGTGGGCATGGCGCGCCAAGTGTGTTGAGCATTCGATAGGATTAAAAGAGGTAAGAGGGAGTATCACGTGGGCTTTCTTGTCATATAGACATTTGGGCAGAGTTTGTATCAACCCAAATTATTGTGATACTAGGTTTGGCTGGTAAGCTACCAAAGATGCTTTCCCTCTAAGAAGGTTGAGTTTGTGGACTAAAAGTTGAGGCGTAAGAAATCGTTCCCAGATCACCTTTGACTTTTCCTCTTGTTTCTTTAACAAAGGAGGAAAAGGTCTGGTAAACCATTCAGGGCTACACCTTCTCTCTGCGACCGGAGTGAAATCATGACGCTTGGTGAACATGTGAATGAAGTTCGAAAGATTGGCTCTAAGCGTATGTCCTTCTTCGCTTGGGGTAAGTTGCACCAAGTGAGGCCATTCGACTTACCTTTCAATGACAGAGGGCGAATCCTCGTCGACTTCTCCTTTGTTTGGGAGGCTACTCTCGAAAGTAGCATTGAGCCATAGTTGGAGCAACTAGAAAGGACCTGATAACAGAAGGTTCCCACAGCATTCCTTGTCCTTCAGCTTACCAGCACCTTCGCTTAAAGCTTCATAAAGACTGGCTAGGATCATCTCGCTTAAGCAAATGCCTCTCTTCAAGTGTAGCTGATTGGCCAAAGTAAGGTACTTCCGCACCACCTGCAAAGATTTAGTGCAAAAGACACAAAGAGACAGCCACATGGCCAAAAAGGCTATATGTTCTTCAGCCTCGACAGTGGTAGTATTATTATCATGATAATGGTTGATAAAATGGGTATAGGTGTGCTTTGTATTCAAGAATCCTATGGTATCTTGACAGTCGATCTCAGGGTCGTAAACCAGTCCGTGAGATTTCAGCCCTATGATAGCGGCTACATCAAAGAGGGTTGGTGTCATCATCCCATACGGAAGATGGAAAGTATAATGGGTTCTGTCCCAGAAATACAAAGAGGAAGCCAACATGAGGGGGCAGTAATTTGGGCCGACCTTCGACATCATTATCAAATCATAAACACTAGTTTCTTTTTAGTTCGGAATCCTTAAAATAAGGGGTGGCCCTGAACAATCTGGCTCCGTCTTTGAGGTACTTAAGGTCTACATTGTAGGATGCTAAACTATCAGGATCGTCAACGAGAATCTTGCTAGAGTCCTTTTGCTCTAAAGATTTGGTTTTACGGTAGTAAGGAAAAAAGTCGCTTAAGCTGGAATAGTTGAGACCTAAGGGAGACAATGGACCAGACATAGCTAAAGGTTTGCCTGCAACAGTAACAGGGATGATTACCTGGGACTCGTAAATATGGCATTTCTCCTCCAGCAAGGGTTCACGAATTAATTGTTGATTCTTCACTACTTTTGGTCCACTCAAGGTGGTGGAAGGAGGAAGGAGCGGTGTAGCGAGTTGCCCTTTGGCTTGTGTCTTCTTCTTTTGATTTTGGTTTTCAGCCATTGTCAAAATTGGGGAAGAAATGGGTTTTGAGAGTGAAGGGATACCTGGGCAAAAAGACTTGAGTGTTTGCTAAAGATTGGAAAAGTTGGAAATAATATCTGGAAAGATATTTATAGGATGTTTTGAAGATCAAGAGTTTTTTTCTATCATAAGTGGCTGGAGTTAGTGGGCCACGTGTATGTTCCAAGACAAGGAAATAGGGTGGTGGTAGTTGCTACCTATACCCATGATTGCCTTAGGCTTTCAAAGGGGTGATGATGGTTTTTGATTTTTGTGAGTTCCAAGAAATCTGTCATAATGGCCCATGACGTCAGAAACATGCACGGAGATAGCGGAACAGTTTCCCGTCTTTTCTCTCCTTGGTTTTTTCTCTTTCTTTCTTCCTTTCATCTTCCCAGACGAAAGTGATCGAATCACGGTTATGGATCTGTGAAAGTCGAGACGACGACGTTGAATTAGGCGCTGTCAAAAAATGTTCTTTTTCTACATACAGATCAAAAAAGACATTTTTAGGTGGGCAATTTGTTAGCTCATAAATTCAACACTTCTTATGGATTAAGATATTTAAATAAAATATTAAAGTATTTTATTTTAGAGGTAAAGAGCCTGTCGAAAGGCCTGAGATCTTCGAAAGAGGAAGTTAAGATGTTTTGGGGACTTAGAGAAAATTATGAACTTTGGAAATATTGGCCTTCGACCGAGATACTGTTTGGAGATCGATTAAGTTTTTGAAATTCAAATAATGGAGGGAGTAGTTCTATTTCCTGATGACTAACAAGGACAAGTGGCACCCACTGGGTAAAGGACTTCATGCGCGGTGACATGTGTCGGAAGATGATGACTTTAGGTGGTTATTGTTAGTTATTTTTTTACTATTATAAATAGGAGTTTTTTAGAGATAGAATGAGTGTTGTAATTTACTATTTGTACAAGTCACTCCTAAAGTTTACTCAAAGTATCCGAGTATAGAGAAAAGAGTATCAAGGAGAATGTACGTGATGTAAACACATCATTTTTACTTTTCAATGAAGTTTACTTTAATTGTTTGAACTTGTCGCTACTGCGAAAATCGGCGCCGGCTGAACAGAAGAGTCGCCACCGTGCGTTATTTATCCCACGGGAGGGAAAGGAAACGCTCAGAGTAAACCTCGCACAACACGGGAAAGGTATGGTCGTCGCAACCAAAACCTGGATTCGGGAGTCGGTTACGCAAGGGGAAGGTATTAGCACCCCTCACGTCCGTCGTACTCGACGGGATCCACGCTTGTTTTCGGGTATGGATTGTTATTCTATCTAAACTATAGGTCAAGGGTTAAAAAGAAAATAAAATGAAAAAATAAAAATGACTCGGCAAAGTATCGCACTTTATGCCTACGTATTCTCTCCTGGAACGAGAAATCAGAGTCAACGTAGTTCGCCTACCTACGGGAAAGGAGGGGAAGGTTGCTCGCTAGGATATCGCATCCTATGCCTACGTACTTTCATACAGCATGAAAGATCAGAGCAAACGTAGTTCGGGCTACGTACGACACAGGTCTGTCTTGATTGATTTTATTCCTTCTGAAAAAGGTTTTCTTGATTAACAGTCCCGGCGGACAAAAATGACGCTTTGATGAGTTCACATTCTTCTACGGAAGAAGTGTTTTTTATTGTGTTTGAAATCTTTATGTGTTTTTCTGCTTGTTTTGAGAAAGAAGAGACAGAACCCTAACCTACGGTTGCGAAGGGAAACAAACTAACCTAATGTTATCATGCATGGGTTAAGACCTAGTGTCTATCATGCTCCTCTCTTGCACAGAGAGAAACAGAGATCCTAAGGGATAGGCAGAAACAGAAACAACATCAGATATATACAGTAAAACGGTAAAATGCATGGATGCAGCAATACAAGCGAGGCAAGGGAGTCCCACTCAACCTCGAACCTAGAAAACAATAGGCAAAAGTGAACAGGCTTCACTTCCAACCCAACAGGGTAAACAACAAACAATACAGTCCAGAAAACCAATCAATACATCAGTAATGAAATACAACAGCAAAAGAAACAGCATCAGCAGCCCTGGATCAACATCTGGCTTCAAGTAATCTCCAATCAGCTACAGGCTTCAACAAGCATCAGTCTCCATCTTCATGGCCTTCAGGTAAGGGCTTTGATCATCAGTCTTCTATCTGCAATGGCTTTTCTTCAAGTTCAAACCTCCAGGATGAGGGATCAGTCACAAGAGTGAATTGGGTGTTAAGCAATCAGTTGACTACCAAGGGTGGTGAACAGACTGCTTCTAACACAAAAGACATTTTCTCTCAAGAGTTCTATCTCTTAGACACTATCACCAAGCCTTCCAAAGGAAGGGGGTGAGTGTCTTAGAGAGACTCTGAATCACAGAGAAGAATGGATGCAGACAAGGCAATCCATGTTTGAGAAACAAACTTTCTAACCTAGAGCTCTGCCTAGCTCCTAAACCCTAGTCTCCTCAGCATCTGCTAGCAAGAATCTTCTCTTCAACTCTGGAAGTTGAACTTCAATCTCTGGATCTCCAATGGCTTCCCCTTCTCAAGTCTTCAGCTCTCCCAAATCCCCAGACAATCCCAATACCCGCACATACAAGCAATAATCCCCTGAGGGCACACCACACCAGTCAATCAGATATATACAGCACATTAATAGCAGTAGGGGAATCCTGACTTTTCTAAGGGGATCTAATAACTACCCATAGCCCCTATAGTCCCATAGCTAAACTATTCAAACCCTAAGTCCTAAGGGAAATGAATTGATTCTCCTAAGTCATCACCTAAAACCCTAGTTTGTTCATGTTGTTCACACCTACACTAAGCCCCTAAATTTAATTTCTAAAAAAGGGAACTAAATTTTTTCTACAAGTTTAATGTCTAAACTAAACAACCTAAAAAGAATGGACAAAAAATATTAAAGCATCTAGTAGAACAAAAATTAACAAAATCATGCATGAAATGAAACTTTTTAAAATGCTATTTATTTGGAAAATATGGGAAAAATATCAAATAAAAAATAAAATGCAATTTTTATTTTTTATAATTTTCTAGACTCTTTAAAGAAAATGATGCAAAAAGAATGAATTAAAAATATGCAATTTCTAATTTGTTATGAATTTTCAAAAATGAAATGTTGAAGTTCAAGTATACTACTTAACCCTAATTAAAATATCCTAAGTTCAATTATCTAAACTAACCAAATTTTATTCTAACAAATCTAGTAATAAATTCTGGGAATACTACAATTCAATATTAATCACCACAAAAAAGAATGGGAAAAAAATCTATTTCTAAGTGTAAGAACAAAAATCTACAAGATCATGTATGAAATAAAACCTTCAAAATATGCATTTATTTGTAAAATATGGAAAAAATACGAAAAAAATATAAAATGCAATTTTTATATTTTTTTAATTTTCTAGACATGTTAAGGAAAATATTAAAAAAAGAATGAGTTAAAAATATGCATTTTCCATTTAGTTATGAATTTTTGAAGTTTAATAAAATCTAGGCCGCTGGATTGAGGGACAAAGTCAAATATCCCAACATGAATCAATGGTAGAGATTATCTCTTCTACCTTGGACACTTAGGGTTTCTAAAAAAAAGAACTCATGCAAGCAACTTCCACCCTCTCTAACTCTCTCATTTCTCCACCATTTTTCACGATCCAAAGATGAAAACTCATCTACTCTTCTCCCTCTACACAGCCATGGTACTAGAATTCTCTAACTCTCCCTCAAGAAAGAAATACGAAGGCTACAAGGGGTGGTCACCATTTTCGCACCTTAGTTTGCATGGTAATCAAATGGTCTCATATTAACCTATCATGTACTACATCTTATGGGGATTATCCTAAGCCTAATACCTAAGATTATAGTACACTAAATCGTGAGTTCTTGATCATTAAAGAATTGACACCATGGAAGCAAACCTCACAAACAGCCCTTAAACTCGTCATACAACATCCCTAATTGGTCTCTATTAGATTTCTCCTAACAACATGCTTGAACTATGGATAAATAGAGAGTTTCATGAGAAAATGCATACCTTGCAAGTGATGATGGTGATGATGGTTCTCCTCCAATTCAGACCTTGCCAATTGCTTTGTATGGTCTTTGATGAATGTTGAAGCCTCTAGTTGCAGTAGTTCTTGTTCTATCTTCTTGAATCAACCTATTCAACTCTTCATGCAAGTTGGAGTGAAGTTGGAGATCTCATAATCCAGCCACGAATTCTTGAGCCTTTCCTTTGCCAAATGCTCAATGTTGATTATAGATGATGATGATGATCAGAATTGTAGTGATTGATGGTGTTTTAATGGAGTTTGGAATGAAAATGCAATTTTGGAGTGAAGGAATCAAAGTGTAGCATGCAAGCTTTTAGAATCACCAACCAATGCATGGAGTCACTCTAGGGCTTATATAGATGAGAATAGAAATGTGTGGAAGTTTGTAGAACCTTCCATGAAGTTTCTAGAATGTATCACGTAATGAGATTTTGAATTTGTCATCTTGAGTGAATCTCATGCCATCTCATGATAAACCATGCAATCTTACTTAAATTCTCCTCATATGGTATTATGACATGAAAATAAGGTCTTACAAACCTTTATGTAGCATTTTCTCATCTTTCCTTTTGATGCCTTAAAGTGCAAATAACAAATTTACAAATAAACTCCAATTTTTAAGCCTAAACTCAAAAATGTGGCTAAACCATTGTTCTCAAAATGATGTTTCCAATCAAAATCATCTATCATATGCCCCATTTTGGATTTGTAGATCTCTCAAACCAAAATTCAATTCCAACTTTTTCAACTTATAAGCCATTTACAAGCCATTTTGACCATTTTAAAATATCCATGCTCCATGCATTTTCAAACTCTCACAACATCTTATCTAGCCTTAAAATCCCATTTTGAGCAACTTTGATGTTGGGAAGTTTTCCATTTGAAGCTTCCTTGTATGAGTTTTAAGCATATGCTATGAATGACCTGTAATCACCAAATTACCAAAATACCCCTGTCTTGCACAAGCCATAAGTAGAGTTCCCTAAATCATATGAAGGCATACCATACCTTTTTGGAAAGGGGAGACAATGAGGAACACCTCTCTTGCTTGTTCAAAGTCCATTTGAATTATCCTTGAGGGCCAAAAGTTTGTCAGAAGACAGTCAACTTGCACAGACAAATTTCAGTGCCATCTGGTGACCCCTAACTTGCAAGAGCTATAACTTGAGTTCTAGAAATCTCCTTGATGTCTTCCACCACTCAAATTAAAGGTATTGAGATCCTCTACAAGTTTCATGTTGGCCAAGGATCCATTTGAAGCTTGCATTTTGACTTATTTTGCTTGGAAGTTTGACCTAAACTAGGGAATTTTACCTAGAAACCCTAATTTAGAACCTCCTCTTCTCCTTGATTTCTCTTGATTTATTCTTAGCATAACAACATATCTTTATTCTCCATGTCAAATTATGAACCCCACATCTCTCCAATAGCCCTTAATGCCTTTCAATCAGTCAATTGACCTAGAGTTGACCCAGGGTTGACCCAGATGAAACCTTAGTTGACTGTCTTCAACTGCAATACTTGTGATCACACCAATGACTTGTCTCCTTCTCCAAATGACTTTCTAAGTCCTCCAAGATGTCTAGATACTCCCCGTGCCTTCAATTCACAGCTCATACTTTCCTTGATGATCCCCAGATACCCTCAGCCAGGAGATAGATTAACTGCTTGACCCATTGACTTGATAGCTTTCAAATTCTTTTCTGATGACTTGAATGAGATTGAATCAGGATAATAACCTCTTGATAGGCCTCTAGAGATGAGAATAATGATTGGTCCCCCTGTTGTATGACTTGCTATGCTTATGCTATGCCGATGAGTAACCTATGTACATGACTCTATATGCAAATGCTAATGACATTGAAACATAAACCAAGTGAATAAGGTTGGGCAAATTTTAGGGTGCAACAGTTGCCCCTATTCAAGCGGCTTGGACCCGATTGGGTGAAGAGCCCGGAGCCTTCAGACATTCGCGGTACGAGACGGTTGAATACTAGGAACCCAGAAATTTGCCAACCGCAGAAATAAACTGCGCCACTGCTTGGGGAACGACATTCATCAGCTGAATTTAACTGTTACGGCAACCCACTGATCTCGTGCGACCGTGCTGGGGATTCTTCTCATCATCCTGAAAAAGATTGAATCATCGGAAACTTCGTCCTTTGCTTGTCCACGTCAGGACTCTATCTGCTGTCAACTCGGAAAAAACTTCAACAACTTTGCTGGGGACGGCTCGTCTGCCTTCTCGTCAGAGATAAATCGTCCACGTTAGGAATAAACTCTTCCACATTAGGAATACCACCGTCCACGTTAGGACTCACCTTTCCACGTAAGGAATAACCGTTCTACGTTAGGAATAATACTGTCCACGTTAGGACTCACCTTTCCACGTAAGGAATACATCGCTTTTCCCCGTCAGGGGTGACTTTTCTCTGCTTTGTCAAACTCTTCCACGTAAGGAATACGTCTTCTTTTGCTTTGTCCACGTAAGGACTCTTTCTTTTTCCACGTTAGGAATCACAAATTTTCCACGTAAGGAACCCCAATCTTTCCACGTGAGGAATACTATATCAATCTTTCTTTCCACGTTAGGAATGCTTCTTCTTTCCACGTAAGGAATACCGTTTCTTCTTTCCGTCCACGTCAGGACTAAACTCTCCACGTAAGGAATCTATCTTCTTCTTCCACGTTAGGAATAACTTCTTTGATCTGTCCGCGTCAGGACTAAACTCTTCCACGTCAGGAATAATCTCTTTCTTTCCACGTCAGGAATCAATCTTGATATGTCCGCGTGAGGACTCAATCTTTCCACGTAAGGAATAAACTCGTCTTTCCACGTAAGGAAACCATTTTTCTTCCACGTAAGGAATGCTCTTGATATGTCCACGTAAGGACTCTGATCTTTCCACGTTAGGAATCAAACCTTGATCTGTCCACGTCAGGACTAAACTTTTCCACGTAAGGAAACACCTTCTCTTTCCACGTCAGGAATCAACTTCTTTTCCATCTGTCCGCGTCAGGACTAAACTTTCCACGTAAGGAATCAATCTCTTTTCCACGTAAGGAATCACCATTTTTCCACGTAAGGAATAAGACTTCGTCTGGATCTGTCCGCGTCAGGACTAAACTCTTCCACGTTAGGAATGCACTTGTCTCCCCGTAAGGAATCCATCTCGATATGTCCGCGTAAGGACTCAATCTTTCCATGTAAGGAATATCAACTTCTTTCCACGTAAGGAATAAATTCGTCTTTCCACGTAAGGAAACCATCTTCTTTCCACGTAAGGAAACATTGTCTTTCCACGTAAGGAGAACATCGTCCACGTTGGGACCCACCTTTCCTCGTCAGGAACACCATCTTAATCTGTCCACGTAAGGACTCCAATCTTTCCACGTAAGGACTGATCTTGATCTGAATCTGTCCACGTCAAGACTAAAATTTCCACGTAAGGAATCTACCTTCTTTCCACGTTAGGAATCTCCTCTTGATATGTCCGCGTAAGGCCTCTAATCTTTCCACGTAAGGAATCTCCATCTTTCCACGTTAGGAACACAATCTTAATCTATCCACGTAAGGACTCCAATCTTTCCACGTAAGGACTGATCTTGATCTGAATCTGTCCACGTAAGGACTCTGGCTTGATATGTCCATGTAAGGACTCAATCTTTCCACGTAAGGAAACAACTTCGTTCCACGTCAGGACCCATGTTTCGTCTTGATTTGTCCACGCCAGGACTCAGGCATCTTCGACCCGCTGGGGAAATACAACTTGTCCACGTCAGGACTCACTTCTTCATCGGTCCCGACCCACAAACTTCTTAGCACTGACGTGATAGCGACTTTGAGGCGGACTCTACTGGGGATATCTGGAAACCAAACTACCGGATGCCTGTTCTGATGCCCGGAGGCCACTTCTGAAATTCTGGTTCATGAAACCTTTTGATGACAAATAACTCTGCTTGGGAATAAAGAGAGACTTATCCTGGTAACTCTGTGGGGAATACTGTCGAAACTGACATTATCATTGAATATCTCATGCCGAGATCTTGAGTGTTTGGTAGTTCATTTGAGCAAGTGCTCTCCCCACCTGCTGCTAGAGTACAGAAACTGCTTCAGCAAAACAAATGCTGAAGATAATGCCGACTCCGCCGGGGATAGCCAGATGCTACAGAATTATTCCAGCAAAATAAATGCTGGAAGGGTGAAGTCGACTCAGCTGGGAAATTAGGAACTTAAACCAAACACCTTGTTGAAGTAACCCCCTGCTGGGGAATATAACTTTGCTGGGGAATAGCAGATGTGCACAGCATGATCGGACTTTCTGCTGGAGAGTGAACTGATATTACACAGTATCCCTGACAACACAAATGACAGGACCCACCACCAACTCTGTTGGGGAGAGTCTTAATCTTCGAGTTCTACTGGGAGGAAAGAACACTTGCTGAAAGGAGAGAACTCCGCTTCGGGGATACTAACATGCCCAGCTTGCCCCTGAATCTGCAACAGTTTTGGAATGGACCCTACAGTCTTTGTATCCTGACGACCAGACATGGACGGCTTCTACATTTCGGACCTCGAAGGGGTGTTTCAAGAACATAACTTTCGTTCTTCTAGGGTGACATGCCCCGGTCTCGCAACAATCTTTTGTCTCTGATCGACTGTGTCGTGGAGCACTGCCCATAACTATGAGAGATTTGCCAAATCTTGACCTGACTGCCCCGGATTTACTGATTCTAGGATGACTGACTTTACCTGAATTAATCAGTATAGCTTGCCCCAGTTCACGAAATATTTGGGCATTCTGCATTTTATCCCGATCATACCTTCCACTGTAGGAATCTTTCCTGTCGGCATGCGCTTACTCGCAAGTAACACAAGTTGTTCTGCATAAAAGATATATTAAACGCAATGCATATGACAGTTTCAAAATCCAAGTCTGTTCACTAAAAAATTTTGTGACATGTAATGAATCAATTATCAAAATGTCAATATGAAAGCTGGTAAGAGGAACCCTTTTAGGAGTCAGAATCGACGAGATCTTTACTGACGTATGCCCTCGGACAAAACCTGTTTCAATTAGGACTTTTGCGGGTTGTAACGTGGTCAGGTTCACGGTTAACAAGGAAAGATATAGGCTCAAAATTTATTTCGACCCACCCATTCTTCGTGATGTTCTCCAATCCTATGTTCAGCTAATCTGACTTCAGCGTTCACCTATTAGAGGTGGAATGATAGGAGTGATGGTTCAGGATACCACGCGTTTTTCTTTTTTGAGTGACGGTCATTTGCTTTTCGTCTTTGGGTACCCAGAATCACACGACTTTTGTCCCTTTCGAGGATTTTTCTTTTTCTTTGACAATCCTTTTCGTCTTTTGTTTTGTTTTCTTTTTCTTTTTCATTCCCTAACTTTTGCCTGGACTGAGTATCTTTTGAGATTCTTTTGATTTTCCAGTCCAGCGGGATGCCCTAATTTTTGCTTAAGTCGCTTGTTTTCAAGTTTTGACTTAGCGGGCTTTGGATTCTTTTTGCTTTTCGTTCTCTTTTTTTTTTTTTGAACAAGTCGTGTGACACTGGTTTGTCTGACTTCTTGTGGGGTAATGTGACTGTTTCACTCTTTGTCGGCACGGTTTAACCATTGCGGTTCTTTAGGCACGA
This sequence comes from Lathyrus sativus, assembly GCA_963859935.3. Taxonomy (NCBI): domain Eukaryota; kingdom Viridiplantae; phylum Streptophyta; class Magnoliopsida; order Fabales; family Fabaceae; genus Lathyrus; species Lathyrus sativus. The sequence continues at coordinate 663,857,586 of OZ012739.1, forward strand.
CTTATACAAGTGTGATTTATCCTCAACCGGACACTCCTTTCACGATTCGAACGCTTGGCCGAACTAACTGACGCCTACCCTGCCCCGGGTTGAGATTTAGGTTTTTTTTTTCATTTTCAAAAGAAACTTCTACTACTGGCTCAAAGGGGTTATCAAGGGATTATCTTCCTTATATCTCCGGTGTTTATGGATTGAAACAATGCCTGTATCTCATCAACAGGTTCTTTATCCAAAAGCATATGATCGGAATATTATTCGTCATCTATTTTCGTCATCCTCCCCAGATTCCTGCTAAAACAAGCATTAAGCATTAAAGAAAAACAAAGAGTGAACACGACTGGATTAATTCAAAACATGCATATTCATTTCGTTTATTAATATCAATTGAAAAACAACAAGTTTTAAGAGCGAAATTTGCAATTACACAGAAAAGAAACTACAAATGTGAGGACATGAACAAGATAACATGAAAAATGTCGGCGTCTCGGAACTGGACTTCCCGCACTCTGACTTATTGGCGAGTCAACCATCCTCAGAAGCTATCATCAAGGGTAGTCTACTGCTGTCTCGATCTTCTTTCACCGGCCCGATCAAATCTGGGAAACTTTTTCATCACCCCGGTTTTCGCTTGTCGATGGCCTTGCACCGCCTTGGGAACCATGTCAGAGAAATTAACGACCCTGCTGTCGATTAAATCTTGGACATTATGCTTGAACGTGTGGCAACCTTCAATATCATGTCCGGGAGCCCCGGAGTGGAATTCACAGTGCCTGCTCGCATCATAGCCATCCGGCAGAGTGCCAGTTATTGGCGCCAGAGTTCTTTTCTCCACCAAGTTCAATCTTAGTAGTGTCTGTAACAAATCTGCGTACGTTGAGGGAGGCTTCTCAAACACCCTCCTCGGCTTCTTTCCCCGAATTCTTTGCTGAGTCGTATACTGGCATCTTGTATGCTGCTGGCTTTGCTCGAGCGATTCCTTGGGCTCACGCGTTATCATCCTTAAGTTCAACCCTGGCATCGGCAACTGTTGTGGACATGGAGACTTAGCTTCCAGTGGCTCTGGGATATACCTCGATTCATCTGCAACCTCTGGCGGAGAAATGGGAATATCAGTCCCTGCAACTTTTATGCCCCCCGGTACAAACTCAATTATTTTCTCATCCAGCAAATCTTGAATCTTATGCTTAAAAGCTTTGCAGTTTGCAATGTTATGCCCCGGTGCTCCGGAGTGGAAGGCACAATGGGCGTTCAGGTCATAGTCTGGTGGTGGCTGCCCTGTCAGTGGAACCAAAATGCGGGGCTCAGCCAGTTGAAGTTGGAACAAGAGTTGCACCAGCTGATCATAATCCACAGGGATCTCATCAAATACTCTGTTAGAAGATCTCATCCTCTTACCACACCTTCTTGAGTTATCCTGCAAAATCAATTGCGACTGCTGACAAGGAGAATTCTGAGCTTCAAATCGTGGGGAGGGTCTCTTACGCCTATCATGCGTGGGTGTCGATTCTTCAGACCCCTGAGGAACAGATAAGCCAGCCGCGTCTTCCGACATTTTCCCTCCTTCTCTCCGGAGTACGTTCCTTAATACTTCAGCCATCAACCCTATCTGTGCCTTCAGTCGGCAGTTCTCTTCTTCTAGCGTCTCTTGATTCGAGCGCAACTCTTGCATATCTTTCGTGAACTGCCCCAGCTGGCCTCGAACATCCGTTAATTCTGCTTGAACCTGTTTGATGGCTACCCCCACAAGTTGGCGTATGCGGCCTGGGAGAAAACCTTGATTCTCTAGCTGAGCAAAGTCGGCAGCCCTATCATCAGCCCGCGCAATCAGAGGCTGCATCATGTTCTGCAACTGTTTCTGACTCTCGGCCATGGCTTCCATTACCTGTATGAGCCGCATTATGTTGTCGTGCACCTCTTGCATCTCAGTCGGATCCTGACTCATGACTTCCTTGCTGCTGCTCCTAGTTGAATGCCAGGGAATTCTTCGGTCGATAATCCTGGGGGACCTGAGAGATACAGGAGATGAGCTACAGTTTAATAATTACCTGTAATGCAATATGAATATGAATGCAATGCAATGTGTGTGCCTGTGCATTAGGGTGATTCATTCCCCCAGTTCTAGTGTGAAGGTGCCAGTGCAGTGACAGTGTTGACAATAGGAATATCGGAGCTGAATCATAGAAAGCCTCATATATTGCAGGGAAAATCAATAAGCCCAGAGTACAATATCACTGAGTACAACGAGAAGGCATGACCTCCTCCAACAATCCTTGTGATGGTCAGCACTATGCAAATAAAGCATACAGGCGAATACGGGAAATAATCAAATGCTCTCAAAAGCCCGGTACTCTTCTATCAACTTCTTGGTCTCTGGGTGACCTGGTCGGGTGAGCAGTCCTTCAACCAGCTGGTTTCTTCTCTTAAGAACACGACACACGTCTCCAGCAGTTTCTTCCCATGTCGCTTCTCCGAAGCAATCTTCTAGTTTTCGCTTTTGGGACACAACTTCATCTCTGCATTTGATTGCCTTGTTCAGTGCATTCTGGACACTATACCGGGTCATCACTTCCTCCTCACACTCCTTGATGCTAGACTTCAGCTTCTCTTCGAGGTCGGAGGTTTGCTGCCTCAGCTTATCTTCCCTCTTCTTATTGTTGGTGAGTGTAGCATTCCAAGTCTTGTTGCAAGAGGAGATTTCTCGATGTGTCGCGTCAAGCGCTTTCTTTTTGGCTTCCAGCACGTCATGGGAGCTTCTGAACTCTTGCCCCAGACGTTCGCGCTTTTTCTTTTCCTCGGTCAACTCAGCCCCTAACCTGTTTAACAGCTCGATCTGTTGTTGGAAAGCATATACGGCCTTGTTTTTCTCACTGCGTACTTGAGCTAGCTCTTGCTCTAACCCTTCGTTGATCTTCATCAAGGCTTCTTTTTCTCTCACAATTTGCTCATAGACTTCCCTAGAAACAGTAGTTGGCTCCGCTACCGGAATAGGAACAAGGATTGGTACATCTGGAAATGGAATTAATAACTGACTTGCTCTTTCCTGGATCCAAACCCTGTAAGGTGCATAGGCCTGGCAATCGTTCTTACCTAACAGTGGTTTCCCCTTGCGGTTAATACGTGTCCAGGCGTGTTGCAACTCAGCTAGCAATTCTCCCTTCAAATCACCTGTGAAGTACAGAGATTCCTGTACTTCTTCCTCCTGAGGTGGATTCTTCAGTGCATATCTGAACTGGCGAATGAATAGAGAAGGGTTGTACTTGATACACCCTTTTCTTCCTATCAACGGCACATTAGGGTACCCAGAACAACTGAAGATGAGCTCAGATCCCAACAGGTCTCGATCAAACCACTCCATATCTTCCGACGATAGCCTCATCAGGCGCTCTGGCCAACCAGCTGGGACTGTAGTCTCTGCAACAGATCTTCTCTTAGGAAGGTGACTCTCAAACCACCTACTCAACAAGGGTACACACAGATGAACATTCTTCCCTCTTCCCTTCTCATTCTTGTAATGCAGTGAGTGGTAGAGATCTCCGAGTAAGGTAGGTACAGGATTACCAGCGGCAAACAAGTAGAAGGCGTCGAAGTCCACAAAATCCGGTATATTGGGGAACAGTACCATGCCATAAATGCACAAGGCCAACACAGCATTGAAAGCAACCCAGCACCCGCTCTTGGCATACTCTTGGGCTTTACCAACTAAGAATTGGAGTGAGAAGCCTGGAACTCCACGGGAGACAGTAGTCACAAGTTCAGAAGCATCAATATGCAAGGCTTTTGCCAAATCCTCCGGCTTGGGCTTGGCGTCATAATGAATGAATGGAACCTGGTTCTGCACGGGCAGCTCAACATACTCAGCGTATTCCTCCAGGGTTGGTCCCATAATAAAGTCAGAGAACGTAAAGCACCTCAAAGCAGGGTCGTAGAATTGCATCAAAGCATACAGCCCATCTAACTCGACCTCTGTAGGTTTGTACACCAATCTCAGTAGTCTACCATAGCTCATCCGGAAACTCCTACGAACACCCTCATCAGCAAGAGAGATCAACCCAAGTAGAGGAACAATATCAAGCGTAGGCAATTTGTAAGCAACCGTTCTCCTTAAGCTAGTCATGATCAAACACTCAGAAGTCTGGGTACTAGAACTAGGGAAATGCAAATGCGCCTGCAGCACAGACACACGTTAGTGAAATGCAAATGGTAATGGATATGCAGTGATGCAATGCAAGTAACATGCAACAGGGACCAAAGCTGTAGCTGAATAGCCTGAACCCAATCAAGAAAGGTCTCAGATAGACCATCCAGAAGTCCTCAAGCCCTGGTCTCAGATATACCTCAAACAAAGCTCCAATATTGGTCTCTGATAGACCCCATAATCATAACCTGAATGGTCTCTGGCAGACCTCAGATCATATCCCCCACTGGTCTCTGACAGACCTCAGAACACATCTCCAAATAGTCTCTGACAGACCTTGGAACACACCAACTGGTCTCTGACAGACCTTAGAACCCTCCATAAATATCCAAGATCCTGATCAACAAACCGGTGGTCTGAAGGTCTAGTTACCTGCATAACCCTGAATCCCCTCACAGGTGGGTGGCCCTATAACTGGCACAAGGTACGGCATCCTATGCGGTCGTCGGCGTCACAGACTTTCAGGGTTGATGATACGATTCCCAGAAGGAGTGGCATCATCAATTCCTGAAGAGGCCTCACTTAGCCAACTTCCAAATGATCGGTCCCCAGAGTCGACAATCCAACTAACCAGCAACCCACGCCAACCAAAGGAAGGGGCAGGAGGCCAACCAGAGGAACCTCGTCTGAGTGTAGATTTCATGGGACACCAAAGCAAGCAAAGCAAGCGGGCGCCCACTAATTTCTACTCTAATTCTAGGTGCACTCAAGCCCAGGTTCGGCTTATCTCTCAATATCAGAACACCCGTCACACCCCAGATACAGCAACAATAATCAATATATAAAGCTGAAAATAGAAGGTTAGAAATATGAAATAACTCCATACAAAATCCTCAACGGGAAAGCAAGCGTTAGGATTGACTCTCTTAAGGGACGTTGGATCCAAAATGCATGAGAACTATCGCAGTCCTTAGCAGCCAGGGGACGTTGGATCCCCAGCAGAGTCGCCAGCTGTCGCTACTGCGAAAATCGGCGCCGGCTGAACAGAAGAGTCGCCACCGTGCGTTATTTATCCCACGGGAGGGAAAGGAAACGCTCAGAGTAAACCTCGCACAACACGGGAAAGGTATGGTCGTCGCAACCAAAACCTGGATTCGGGAGTCGGTTACGCAAGGGGAAGGTATTAGCACCCCTCACGTCCGTCGTACTCGACGGGATCCACGCTTGTTTTCGGGTATGGATTGTTATTCTATCTAAACTATAGGTCAAGGGTTAAAAAGAAAATAAAATGAAAAAATAAAAATGACTCGGCAAAGTATCGCACTTTATGCCTACGTATTCTCGCCTGGAACGAGAAATCAGAGTCAACGTAGTTCGCCTACCTACGGGAAAGGAGGGGAAGGTTGCTCGCTAGGATATCGCATCCTATGCCTACGTACTTTCATACAGCATGAAAGATCAGAGCAAACGTAGTTCGGGCTACGTACGACACAGGTCTGTCTTGATTGATTTTATTCCTTCTGAAAAAGGTTTTCTTGATTAACAGTCCCGGCGGACAAAAATGACGCTTTGATGAGTTCACATTCTTCTGCGGAAGAAGTGTTTTTTATTGTGTTTGAAATCTTTATGTGTTTTTCTGCTTGTTTTGAGAAAGAAGAGACAGAACCCTAACCTACGGTTGCGAAGGGAAACAAACTAACCTAATGTTATCATGCATGGGTTAAGACCTAGTGTCTATCATGCTCCTCTCTTGCACAGAGAGAAACAGAGATCCTAAGGGATAGGCAGAAATAGAAACAACATCAGATATATACAGTAAAACGGTAAAATGCATGGATGCAGCAATACAAGCGAGGCAAGGGAGTCCCACTCAACCTCGAACCTAGAAAACAATAGGCAAAAGTGAACAGGCTTCACTTCCAACCCAACAGGGTAAACAACAAACAATACAGTCCAGAAAACCAATCAATACATCAGTAATGAAATACAACAGCAAAAGAAACAGCATCAGCAGCCCTGGATCAACATCTGGCTTCAAGTAATCTCCAATCAGCTACAGGCTTCAACAAGCATCAGTCTCCATCTTCATGGCCTTCAGGTAAGGGCTTTGATCATCAGTCTTCTATCTGCAATGGCTTTTCTTCAAGTTCAAACCTCCAGGATGAGGGATCAGTCACAAGAGTGAATTGGGTGTTAAGCAATCAGTTGACTACCAAGGGTGGTGAACAGACTGCTTCTAACACAAAAGACATTTTCTCTCAAGAGTTCTATCTCTTAGACACTATCACCAAGCCTTCCAAAGGAAGGGGGTGAGTGTCTTAGAGAGACTCTGAATCACAGAGAAGAATGGATGCAGACAAGGCAATCCATGTTTGAGAAACAAACTTTCTAACCTAGAGCTCTGCCTAGCTCCTAAACCCTAGTCTCCTCAGCATCTGCTAGCAAGAATCTTCTCTTCAACTCTGGAAGTTGAACTTCAATCTCTGGATCTCCAATGGCTTCCCCTTCTCAAGTCTTCAGCTCTCCCAAATCCCCAGACAATCCCAATACCCGCACATACAAGCAATAATCCCCTGAGGGCACACCACACCAGTCAATCAGATATATACAGCACATTAATAGCAGTAGGGGAATCCTGACTTTTCTAAGGGGATCTAATAACTACCCATAGCCCCTATAGTCCCATAGCTAAACTATTCAAACCCTAAGTCCTAAGGGAAATGAATTGATTCTCCTAAGTCATCACCTAAAACCCTAGTTTGTTCATGTTGTTCACACCTACACTAAGCCCCTAAATTTAATTTCTAAAAAAGGGAACTAAATTTTTTCTACAAGTTTAATGTCTAAACTAAACAACCTAAAAAGAATGGACAAAAAATATTAAAGCATCTAGTAGAACAAAAATTAACAAAATCATGCATGAAATGAAACTTTTTAAAATGCTATTTATTTGGAAAATATGGGAAAAATATCAAATAAAAAATAAAATGCAATTTTTATTTTTTATAATTTTCTAGACTCTTTAAAGAAAATGATGCAAAAAGAATGAATTAAAAATATGCAATTTCTAATTTGTTATGAATTTTCAAAAATGAAATGTTGAAGTTCAAGTATACTACTTAACCCTAATTAAAATATCCTAAGTTCAATTATCTAAACTAACCAAATTTTATTCTAACAAATCTAGTAATAAATTCTGGGAATACTACAATTCAATATTAATCACCACAAAAAAGAATGGGAAAAAAATCTATTTCTAAGTGTAAGAACAAAAATCTACAAGATCATGTATGAAATAAAACCTTCAAAATATGCATTTATTTGTAAAATATGGAAAAAATGCGAAAAAAATATAAAATGCAATTTTTATATTTTTTTAATTTTCTAGACATGTTAAGGAAAATATTAAAAAAAGAATGAGTTAAAAATATGCATTTTCCATTTAGTTATGAATTTTTGAAGTTTAATAAAATCTAGGCCGCTGGATTGAGGGACAAAGTCAAATATCCCAACATGAATCAATGGTAGAGATTATCTCTTCTACCTTGGACACTTAGGGTTTCTAAAAAAAAAGAACTCATGCAAGCAACTTCCACCCTCTCTAACTCTCTCATTTCTCCACCATTTTTCACGATCCAAAGATGAAAACTCATCTACTCTTCTCCCTCTACACAGCCATGGTACTAGAATTCTCTAACTCTCCCTCAAGAAAGAAATACGAAGGCTACAAGGGGTGGTCACCATTTTCGCACCTTAGTTTGCATGGTAATCAAATGGTCTCATATTAACCTATCATGTACTACATCTTATGGGGATTATCCTAAGCCTAATACCTAAGATTATAGTACACTAAATCGTGAGTTCTTGATCATTAAAGAATTGACACCATGGAAGCAAACCTCACAAACAGCCCTTAAACTCGTCATACAACATCCCTAATTGGTCTCTATTAGATTTCTCCTAACAACATGCTTGAACTATGGATAAATAGAGAGTTTCATGAGAAAATGCATACCTTGCAAGTGATGATGGTGATGATGGTTCTCCTCCAATTCAGACCTTGCCAATTGCTTTGTATGGTCTTTGATGAATGTTGAAGCCTCTAGTTGCAGTAGTTCTTGTTCTATCTTCTTGAATCAACCTATTCAACTCTTCATGCAAGTTGGAGTGAAGTTGGAGATCTCATAATCCAACCACGAATTCTTGAGCCTTTCCTTTGCCAAATGCTCAATGTTGATTATAGATGATGATGATGATCAGAATTGTAGTGATTGATGGTGTTTTAATGGAGTTTGGAATGAAAATGCAATTTTGGAGTGAAGGAATCAAAGTGTAGCATGCAAGCTTTTAGAATCACCAACCAATGCATGGAGTCACTCTAGGGCTTATATAGATGAGAATAGAAATGTGTGGAAGTTTGTAGAACCTTCCATGAAGTTTCTAGAATGTATCACGTAATGAGATTTTGAATTTGTCATCTTGAGTGAATCTCATGCCATCTCATGATAAACCATGCAATCTTACTTAAATTCTCCTCATATGGTATTATGACATGAAAATAAGGTCTTACAAACCTTTATGTAGCATTTTCTCATCTTTCCTTTTGATGCCTTAAAGTGCAAATAACAAATTTACAAATAAACTCCAATTTTTAAGCCTAAACTCAAAAATGTGGCTAAACCATTGTTCTCAAAATGATGTTTCCAATCAAAATCATCTATCATATGCCCCATTTTGGATTTGTAGATCTCTCAAACCAAAATTCAATTCCAACTTTTTCAACTTATAAGCCATTTACAAGCCATTTTGACCATTTTAAAATATCCATGCTCCATGCATTTTCAAACTCTCACAACATCTTATCTAGCCTTAAAATCCCATTTTGAGCAACTTTGATGTTGGGAAGTTTTCCATTTGAAGCTTCCTTGTATGAGTTTTAAGCATATGCTATGAATGACCTGTAATCACCAAATTACCAAAATACCCCTGTCTTGCACAAGCCATAAGTAGAGTTCCCTAAATCATATGAAGGCATACCATACCTTTTTGGAAAGGGGAGACAATGAGGAACACCTCTCTTGCTTGTTCAAAGTCCATTTGAATTATCCTTGAGGGCCAAAAGTTTGTCAGAAGACAGTCAACTTGCACAGACAAATTTCAGTGCCATCTGGTGACCCCTAACTTGCAAGAGCTATAACTTGAGTTCTAGAAATCTCCTTGATGTCTTCCACCACTCAAATTAAAGGTATTGAGATCCTCTACAAGTTTCATGTTGGCCAAGGATCCATTTGAAGCTTGCATTTTGACTTATTTTGCTTGGAAGTTTGACCTAAACTAGGGAATTTTACCTAGAAACCCTAATTTAGAACCTCCTCTTCTCCTTGATTTCTCTTGATTTATTCTTAGCATAACAACATATCTTTATTCTCCATGTCAAATTATGAACCCCACATCTCTCCAATAGCCCTTAATGCCTTTCAATCAGTCAATTGACCTAGAGTTGACCCAGGGTTGACCCAGATGAAACCTTAGTTGACTGTCTTCAACTGCAATACTTGTGATCACACCAATGACTTGTCTCCTTCTCCAAATGACTTTCTAAGTCCTCCAAGATGTCTAGATACTCCCCGTGCCTTCAATTCACAGCTCATACTTTCCTTGATGATCCCCAGATACCCTCAGCCAGGAGATAGATTAACTGCTTGACCCATTGACTTGATAGCTTTCAAATTCTTTTCTGATGACTTGAATGAGATTGAATCAGGATAATAACCTCTTGATAGGCCTCTAGAGATGAGAATAATGATTGGTCCCCCTGTTGTATGACTTGCTATGCTTATGCTATGCCGATGAGTAACCTATGTACATGACTCTATATGCAAATGCTAATGACATTGAAACATAAACCAAGTGAATAAGGTTGGGCAAATTTTAGGGTGCAACAGAACTTTACAAAGTTTTCTTTACTTTTCTTGCAACACCTTCCTCTCCTCTATGCACTTTACTTTATTTTCGTCCTCAATCCTTTTCTAAGACTTTTATCTCTTCCTTTCTAAAATTTTATCTTCTCTTTCTCTTTTAGTCAAATAGGAACTTCTTAAAGCCTTTCTTACCGCAATACTGTGGAAGTGTGAAACTCAAATAGATTTTCAAAATAAAGAACCTTTAGCACATGTCCTAGGATCAATTTGATCGATCCTGTGAGTCACCAAAGTTAGATTCGGAAGATCAGCGGTTGTTTTCCATTTTTCAAGGGAAACACATGTGTCCCAAATGGAAACAATATAGGATACTACAACGGATCATAACATCCCTTTGTCACTTGAACTTTCTTTAGATTTCCATCACGACGAATGACATTAATATCCCTTTCATATTCCATAGAATCTGAATCTCCTCCAACAATAATTGTTGCAACTTGTTCTGCAGTTGGAAGATTATATTGATGGTGATTACTTGGACGTTCTTTAAGTATGAAGCTACATTCACCGATATTTGGAAGTTGTGACAGTTGTCTGAACCTAGTTACAAAAGGATTAAACTGATGGAGCATTTTTTGTAATTTTTGAACTACATTTTGGTGGAGTTGTGGATTTTCCTACATTCTATTATGTAGCTCATTATCTGTGTCATAGATGTATAGCTGTAAGAAACGCGGTTTGGCACCCTCATTTGGATAGAAACCTCCTATGTTATGGTAAAAAGCACTTTGAGCACGAAATGTATATATACCACGATCAGATGCAAGAATATTCTCATCAACGTGAACACCAATTGAAGTGAATGAGAGCACATGGTTGTAACTTTGAATATGTTGCCTAAAATGCCTTCCTTCTACTGAACCATCCAAAAATAATTGTTGCAATTCTATAGGAGCATTAACTCATGAAAATGATACCTTTCCACCAGTACAACACATATCACGTGATTCATGATGAAACAATGTTGCATTGCAATATCTACAGGAAATTGGATTAGGCAACTGGGATTTTGCCATCATCGAATTATTTTTGAAATTTCGAGCAATATTGTGTCTTGCTCGAAAAGCGCGTCCTGATTCTACAGGAAGGAGTTTGATATTGATTACTAAATATTATCTAAAATCTAAAATACAAAAAATAAATAATTAACGCAAGATTCCTAAATTAGAAGATTTAACATTGCATAATTTTCAGTTTTATGTCACTTGAGTATAAGCTACATTATTTGGCACAACAATGTTTATGAACATACCTTGAGGATGACATGATGCACCATCATTTATGGCATCTGATATTACTGCATCCTCCAAAGCTTCATCAACATCCATATCGCCTGATACAAAAATAAT